>OY720465.1:18566769-19216769 GCA_963082715.1 Harpalus rubripes
GGCTTTGGAGGCACTCCGTGGTGCACTCGCCAGGCAGCTAGAGTGCCGATTTGAACTATAGAAGTTACTGCAAAACACTTTAAAAACACATAATTCGCTTAGAAAACGCGTTTTTACGTGATTTGATGAGGTGTGCTGAGGAACTGTTTTTACATCATATTTGAGCGTTTCACGGTCTGAAACGAGCGATTTGTGTGTAGCATTTGGACACATATTCTACTTGTAGTTTTCGATGGGACTTGGTTATTTAGGCTACAATAAGACAAAATACACTGATTTTTAGTGAATACAAGCTTTCGGGGGGACTCCGTGGTGCAATCGCCAGCGCAGCTAGAGTTCCGATTTGAACTATAGAAGTTACTACAAAACACTCTAAAATCACGTAAGTCGCTTAGAAAACGCGTTTCAAGTGATTTGGAGACATGTTCTGAGAAACAGTTTTTACAACATATTTGAGCGTTTCACGGTCTGAAACGAACGATTTGTGTGTAGCATTTGGACACATATTCTAACCTGTAGTTTCGATGGCACTTGGTTATTTAGGCTACAATATGACAAAATACACTGCTTTTTAGTGAATACAAGCTTTTGGAGGCACTCTGTGGTGCACTCGCCAGCGCAGCTAGAGTGCCTATTTGACACTATAGAAGTTACTGCAAACACTCTAAAAACACGTAATTCGGCTTAGAAAACCCGTTTTCAAGTGATTTGGAGACATGTTTTGACAATCAGTTTTACAAAAGATTTAAACGTTTTACAGTCTGAAACGAGGATTTTGTATGTGTACTTTGGAAACATATTTACCTGTAGTTCGGATGGCACTTGGTCATTTAGGCTACATTATGGCAAAATACACTGCTTTTAGTGAATACAAGCTTTTGGAGGCACTCCCGTGGTGCACTCGCCAGCGCAGCTAGAGTGCCGATTTGAACTATAGAAATTACTGCAAAACACTTTAAAAACTCGTAATTCGCTTAGAAAACGCGTTTTTAAGTGATTTGAAGACGTGTGCTGAGAAACAGTTTTTACATCATATTTGAGCGTTTCACGGTCTGAAACGAACGATTTGTGTGTAGCATTTGGACACATATTCTACTTGTAGTTTCGATGGGCACTTGGTTATTTAGGCTACAATATGACAAAATAACACTGCTTTAGTAGTGAATACAAACTTTTGGAGGCACTCCGTGGTGCACTCGCCAGCGCAGCTAAAGTGCCGATTTGAACTATAGAGCTACTGCAAAACACTCTAAAAACACGTAATTAGCTTAGAAAACGCGGTTTCAAGTGATTTGAAGGACATGTGCTGAGAAACAGTTTTTACATCATATTTGAGAATTTCACGGTTTGAAACGAACGGTTTGTGTGTAGCATTTCTACCTTTGTTTCGATGGCACTTGGTTATTTAGGCTACAATATGACAAAATACACTGCTTTTTAGTGAATACAAGCTTTTGGGTGCACTCCGTGGTGCACTCGCTAGCGCAGCTAGAGTGCCGATTTGAACTATAGAATTTACTGCAAAACACTCTAAAAACACGTAATTCGCTTAGAAAACGCGTTTTCAAGAGATTTGGAGACATGTTTTGAGAATCAGTTTTTACAGCAGATTTGAACGTTTCACGGTCTGAAACGACGATTTTGTACGTGTACTTTGGAAACATATTCTACCTGTAGTTTCGGTGGCACTTGGTTATTTAGGCTACAATAAGACAAAATACACTGATTTTTAGTGAATACAAGCTTTTGGGGGCACTCCGTGGTGTACTCGCCAGCGCAGCTAGAGTGCCGATTTGAACTATAGAAGTTACTGCAAAACACTCTAAAAACGCGTAATTGTTATAGAAAACGCGTTTTCAAGTGATTTGGAGACATGTTCTAAAAAACAGTTTTTACATCATATTTGAGCGTTTTACGGTCTGAAACGAGCGATTTGTGTTTAGCATTTGGACATATATTCATCCTGTAGTTTCGATGGCACTTGGTTATTTAGGCTACAATTAGACAAAATATACTGATTTTTAGTGAATACAAGCTTTTGGAGGCACTCCGTGGTGCACTCGCCAGCGCAGCTAGAGTGCCGATTTGAACTATAGAAGTTACTGCAAAACACTCTAAAAAACACGTAAGTCGCTTAGAAAACGCGTTTTCAAGTGATTTGGAGTAATGTTCTGAGAAACAGTTTTTACATCATATTTGAGCGTTTCACGATCTGAAACGAACGATTTGTGTGTAGCATTTGGACACATATTCTACCTGTAGTTTCGATGGCACTTGGTTATTTAGGCTACAATATGACAAAATACACTGCTTTTTAGTGAATACAAGCTTTTGGAGGTTCTCCGTGGTGCACTCGCCAGCTCAGCTAGAGCGTCGATTTGAACTATAGAAGTTACTGCAAAACACTCTAAAAACACGTAATTCGCTTAGAAAACGCGTTTTTAAAGTGATTTGGAGACATGTTCTGAGAAACAGGTTTTACATCATATTTGAGCATTTGACGGACTGAAAAGAACGATTTGTGTGTAGCATTTGGACACATATTCTACCTGTAGTTTCGATGGCACTTGGTTACTTAGGCTACAATACGACAAAATACACTGATTTTTAGTGAATACAAGCTTTTGGAGGCACTCTGTGGTGCACTCGCCAGCGCAGCTAGAGTGCCTATTTGAACTATAGAAGTTACTGCAAAACACTCTAAAAGCACGTACTTCGCTTAGAAAACACGTTTTCAAGTGATTTGGAGACATTGTTTTGACAATCAGTTTTTACAGCAGATTTAAACGTTTCACGGTCTGAAACGAGGATTTTGTATGTGTACTTTGGAAACATTTTTACCTGTAGTTCGGATGGCACTTGGTTATTTAGGCTACATTATGACAAAATACACTGCTTTATAGTGAATACAGGCTTTTGGAGGCACTCCGTGGTGCACTCGCCAGGGCAGCTAGAGTGCCGATTTGAACTATAGAAGTTACTGCAAAACACTTTAAAAACACATAATTCGCTTAGAAAACGCGTTTTTACGTGATTTGAAGAGGTGTGCTGAGAAACTGTTTTTACATCATATTTGAGCGTTTCACGGTCTGAAACGAGCGATTTGTGTGTAGCATTTGGACACATATTCTACTTGTAGTTTCGATGGGACTTGGTTATTTAGGCTACAATAAGACAAAATACACTGATTTTTAGTGAATACAAGCTTTCGGGGGACTCCGTGGTGCAATCGCCAGCGCAGCTAGAGTTCCGATTTGAACTATAGAAGTTACTACAAAACACTCTAAAACACGTAAGTCGCTTAGAAAACGCGTTTTCAAGTGATTTGGAGACATGTTCTGAGAAACAGTTTTTACATCATATTTGAGCGTTTCACGGTCTGAAACGAACGATTTGTGTGTAGCATTTGGACACATATTCTACCTGTAGTTTCGATGGCACTTGGTTATTTAGGCTACAATATGACAAAATACACTGCTTTATAGTGAATACAAGCTTTTGGAGGTTCTCCGTGGTGCACTCGCCAGCTCAGCTAGAGCGTCGATTTGAACTATAGAAGTTACTGCAAAACACTCTAAAAACACGTAATTCGCTTAGAAAACGCGTTTTTAAGTGATTTGGACACATGTTCTGAGTTTTGACGGACTGAAAAGAACGATTTGTGTGTAGCATTTGGACACATATTCTACCTGTAGTTTCGATGGCACTTGGTTACTTAGGCCACAATACGACAAAATACACTGATTTTTAGTGAATACAAGCTTTTGGAGGCACTCTGTGGTGCACTCGCCAGCGCAGCTAGAGTGCCTATTTGAACTATAGAAGTTACTGCAAAACACTCTAAAAACACGTAATTCGCTTAGAAAACCCGTTTTCAAGTGATTTGGAGACATGTTTTGACAATCAGTTTTTACAAAAGATTTAAACGTTTCACAGTCTGAAACGAGGATTTTGTATGTGTACTTTGGAAACATATTTACCTGTAGTTCGGATGGCACTTGGTCATTTAGGCTACATTATGGCAAAATACACTGCTTTTTAGTGAATACAAGCTTTTGGAGGCACTCCGTGGTGCACTCGCCAGCGCAGCTAGAGTGCCGATTTGAACTATAGAAATTACTGCAAAACACTTTAAAAACACGTAATTCGCATAGAAAACGCGTTTTTAAGTGATTTGAAGACGTGTGCTGAGAAACAGTTTTTACATCATATTTGAGCGTTTCACGGTCTGAAACGAGCGATTTGTGTGTAGCATTTGGACACATATTCTACTTGTAGTTTCGATAGCACTAGGTTATTTAGGCTATGATAAGACAAAATACACTGCTTTTTAGTGAATACAAACTTTTGGAGGCACTCCGTGGTGCACTCGCCAGCGCAGCTAAAGTGCCGATTTGAACTATAGAAGTTACTGCAAAACACTCTAAAAACACGTAATTAGCTTAGAAAACGCGGTTTCAAGTGATTTGAAGACATGTGCTGAGAAACAGTTTTTACATCATATTTGAGAATTTCACGGTTTGAAACGAACGGTTTGTGTGTAGCATTTGGACACATATTCTACCTTTGTTTCGATGGCACTTGGTTATTTAGGCTACAATATGACAAAATACACTGCTTTTTAGTGAATACAAGCTTTTGGGTGCACTCCGTGGTGCACTCGCTAGCGCAGCTAGAGTGCCGATTTGAACTATAGAATTTACTGCAAAACACTCTAAAAACACGTAATTCGCTTAGAAAACGCGTTTTCAAGAGATTTGGAGACATGTTTTGAGAATCAGTTTTTACAGCAGATTTGAACGTTTCACGGTCTGAAACGACGATTTTGTACGTGTACTTTGGAAACATATTCTACCTGTAGTTTCGGTGGCACTTGGTTATTTAGGCTACAATAAGACAAAATACACTGATTTTTAGTGAATACAAGCTTTTGGGGGCACTCCGTGGTGTACTCGCCAGCGCAGCTAGAGTGCCGATTTGAACTATAGAAGTTACTGCAAAACACTCTAAAAACGCGTAATTGTTTTAGAAAACGCGTTTTCAAGTGATTTGGAGACATGTTCTAAAAAACAGTTTTTACATCATATTTGAGCGTTTTACGGTCTGAAACGAACGATTTGTGTGTAGCATTTGGACATATATTCATCCTGTAGTTTCGATGGCACTTGGTTATTTAGGCTACAATAAGACAAAATATACTGATTTTTAGTGAATACAAGCTTTTGGAGGCACTCCGTGGTGCACTCGCCAGCGCAGCTAGAGTGCCGATTTGAACTATAGAAGTTACTGCAAAACACTCTAAAAACACGTAAGTCGCTTAAAAAACGCGTTTTCAAGTGATTTGGAGTAATGTTCTGAGAAACAGTTTTTACATCATATTTGAGCGTTTCACGATCTGAAACGAACGATTTGTGTGTAGCATTTGGACACATATTCTACCTGTAGTTTCGATGGCACTTGGTTATTTAGGCTACAATATGACAAAATACACTGCTTTATAGTGAATACAAGCTTTTGGAGGTTCTCCGTGGTGCACTCGCCAGCTCAGCTAGAGCGTCGATTTGAACTATAGAAGTTACTGCAAAACACTCTAAAAACACGTAATTCGCTTAGAAAACGCGTTTTTAAGTGATTTGGAGACATGTTCTGAGAAACAGGTTTTACATCATATTTGAGCATTTGACGGACTGAAAAGAACGATTTGTGTGTAGCATTTGGACACATATTCTACCTGTAGTTTCGATGGCACTTGGTTACTTAGGCTACAATACGACAAAATACACTGATTTTTAGTGAATACAAGCTTTTGGAGGCACTCTGTGGTGCACTCGCCAGCGCAGCCAGAGTGCCTATTTGAACTATAGAAGTTACTGCAAAACACTCTAAAAGCACGTACTTCGCTTAGAAAACACGTTTTCAAGTGATTTGGAGACATGTTTTGACAATCAGTTTTTACAGCAGATTTAAACGTTTCACGGTCTGAAACGAGGATTTTGTATGTGTACTTTGGAAACATTTTTACCTGTAGTTCGGATGGCACTTGGTTATTTAGGCTACATTATGACAAAATACACTGCTTTATAGTGAATACAGGCTTTTGGAGGCACTCCGTGGTGCACTCGCCAGGGCAGCTAGAGTGCCGATTTGAACTATAGAAGTTACTGCAAAACACTTTAAAAACACATAATTCGCTTAGAAAACGCGTTTTTACGTGATTTGAAGAGGTGTGCTGAGAAACTGTTTTTACATCATATTTGAGCGTTTCACGGTCTGAAACGAGCGATTTGTGTGTAGCATTTGGACACATATTCTACTTGTAGTTTCGATGGGACTTGGTTATTTAGGCTACAATAAGACAAAATACACTGATTTTTAGTGAATACAAGCTTTCGGGGGGACTCCGTGGTGCAATCGCCAGCGCAGCTAGAGTTCCGATTTGAACTATAGAAGTTACTACAAAACACTCTAAAAACACGTAAGTCGCTTAGAAAACGCGTTTTCAAGTGATTTGGAGACATGTTCTGAGAAACAGTTTTTACATCATATTTGAGCGTTTCACGGTCTGAAACGAACGATTTGTGTGTAGCATTTGGACACATATTCTACCTGTAGTTTCGATGGCACTTGGTTATTTAGGCTACAATATGACAAAATACACTGCTTTATAGTGAATACAAGCTTTTGGAGGTTCTCCGTGGTGCACTCGCCAGCTCAGCTAGAGCGTCGATTTGAACTATAGAAGTTACTGCAAAACACTCTAAAAACACGTAATTCGCTTAGAAAACGCGTTTTTAAGTGATTTGGACACATGGTCTGAGTTTTGACGGACTGAAAAGAACGATTTGTGTGTAGCATTTGGACACATATTCTACCTGTAGTTTCGCTGGCACTTGGTTACTTAGGCCACAATACGACAAAATACACTGATTTTTAGTGAATACAAGCTTTTGGAGGCACTCTGTGGTGCACTCGCCAGCGCAGCTAGAGTGCCGATTTGAACTATAGAAGTTACTGCAAAACACTCTAAAAACACGTAAGTCGCTTAGAAAACGCGTTATCAAGTGATTTGGAGTAATGTTCTGAGAAACAGTTTTTACATCATATTTGAGCGTTTCACGATCTGAAACGAACGATTTGTGTGTAGCATTTGGACACATATTCTACCTGTAGTTTCGATGGCACTTGGTTATTTAGGCTACAATAAGACAAAATACAATGATTTTTAGTGAATACAAGCTTTTGGAAGCACTCCGTGGTGCACTCGCCAGCGCAGCTAGAGCGTCGATTTGAACTATAGAAGTTACTGAAAAACACTCTAAAAACACGTAATTCGCTTAGAAAACGCGGTTTCAAGTGATTTGGAGATATGTTCTGAGAAACATATTTTCATCATATTTGAGCCTACCACGGTCTGAAACGAACAATTTGTGTGTAGCATTTGGACACATATTCTACCTGTAGTTTCGATGGCACTTGGTTATTTAGGCTACAATATGACAAAATACACTGCTTTTTAGTGAATACAAACTTTTGGAGGCACTCCGTGGTGCACTCGCCAGCGCAGCTAAAGTGCCGATTTGAACTATAGAAGTTACTGCAAAACACTTTAAAAACACATAATTCGCTTAGAAAACGCGTTTTACGTGATTTGAAGAGGTGTGCTGAGAAACTGTTTTTACATCATATTTGAGCGTTTCACGGTCTGAAACGAGCGATTTGTGTGTAGCATTTGGACACATATTCTACCTGTAGTTTCGATGGCACATGGTTATTTAGGCTACAATAAGACAAAATACACTGATTTTTAGTGAATACAAGCTTTCGGGGGCACTCCGTGGTGCAATCGCCAGCGCAGCTAGAGTGCCGATTTGAACTATAGAAGTTACTACAAAACACTCTAAAATCACGTAGGTCGCTTAGAAAACGCGTTTTCAAGGGATTTGGAGACATGTTCTGAGAAACAGTTTTTACATCATATTTGAGCTTTTCACGGTCCGAAACGTACGATTTGAGTGTAGCATTCGGACACATATTCTACCTGTAGTTTCGATGGCACTTGGTTATTTAGGCTACAATAAGACAAAATACACTGCTTTTTCGTGAATACAAGCTTTTGGAAGCACTCCGTGGTGCACTCGCCAGCGCAGCTAGAGCGTCGATTTGAACTATAGAAGTTACTGAAAAACACTCTAAAAACACGTAATTCGCTTAGAAAACGCGGTTTCAAGTGATTTGGAGATATGTTCTGAGAAACATATTTTCATCATATTTGAGCCTACCACGGTCTGAAACGAACAATTTGTGTGTAGCATTTGGACACATATTCTACCTGTAGTTTCGATGGCACTTGGTTATTTAGGCTACAATAAGACAAAATACAATGATTTTTAGTGAATACAAGCTTTTGGAGGCACTCCGTGGTGCACTCGCCAGCGCAGCTAGAGTGTCGATTTGAACTATAGAAGTTACTGCAAAACACTCTAAAAACACGTAATTCGCTTAGAAAAGGCGTTTTTAAGTGATTTGGAGACATGTGCTGAGAAACAGTTTTTACATCATATTAGAGCGTTTCACGGTCTGAAACGAACGATTTGTGTGTAGCATTCGGACACATATTCTACCTGTAGTTAGGATGGCACTTGATTATTTAGGCTACAATAAGACAAAATACACTGATTTTTAGTGAATACAAGCTTTTGGGGGCACTCTGTGGTGCACTCGCCAGCGCAGCTAGAGTGCCAATTTGAACTATAGAAGTTACTGCAAAACACTCTAAAAACACGTAATTCGCTTAGAAAACACGTTTTCAAGTGATTTGGAGACATGTTTTGACAATCAGTTTTACAGCAGATTTAAACGTTTCACCGGCTGAAACGAGGATTTTGTATGTGTACTTTGGAAACATATTTACCTGTAGTTCGGATGGCACTTGGTTATTTAGTCTACATTATGACATAATACACTGCTTTTTAGTGAATACAAGCTTTTGGAGGCACCCCGTGGTGCACTCGCCAGCGCAGCTAGAGTGCCGATTTGAACTATAGAAGTTACTACAAAACACTCTAAAAACACGTAATTCGCTTAGAAAACGCGTTTTCAAGTGATTTGGAGACATGTTCTGAGAAACAGGTTTTACATCATATTTGAGCGTTTGACGGACTAAAACGAACGATTTGTGTGTAACATTTGGACACATATTCTACCTGTAGTTTTAATGGCACTTGTTTACTTAGGCTACAATAAAACAAAATACACTAATTTTTAGTGAATACAAGCTTTTGGAGGCACTCTGTGGTGCACTCGCCAGCGCAGCTAGAGTGTCGATTTGAACTATAGAAGTTACTGCAAAACATTCTAAAAACACGTAATTCTCTTAGAAAACGCGTTTTTAAGAGATTTGGAGACGTGCTGAGAAACAGTTTTTACATAATATTTGAGCGTTTTACGGTCTGAAACGAACGATTTGTGTGTAGCATTTGGACACATATTCTACCAGTAGTTTCGATGGCACTTGGTTATTTAGGCTACAATAAGACAAAAGATACTGATTTTTAGTGAATACAAGCTTTTGGAGGCCCTCCGTGGTGCACACGCCAGCGCAGCTAGAGTGCCGATTTGAACTATAAAAGTTACTGCAAAACACTCTAAAAACACGTAAGCGCTTAGAAAACGCGTTTTCAAGTGATTTGGAGACATGTTCTGAGAAACAGTTTTTACAGCAAATTTGAACGTTTCACGGTCTGAAACGACGATTTTGTGTGTAGCATTTGGACACATATTCTACCTGTAGTTTCGATGGCACTTTGTTATTTAGGCTACAATAAGACAAAATACACTGATTTTTAGTGAATACAAGCTTTTGGGGGCACTCCGTGGTGCACTCGCCAGCGCAGCTAGAGTGCCGATTTAAACTATAGAAGTTACTGCAAAACACTCTAAAAACACGTAATTCGCTTAGAAAACGCGTTTTCAAGTGATTTGGAGACATGTTCTAAAAAACAGTTTTTACATCATATTTGAGCGTTTCACGGTCTGAAACGAACGATTTGTGTGTAGCATTTGGACATATATTCTACCTGTAGTTTCGATGGCACTTGGTTATTTAGGCTACAATAAGACAAAATACACTGATTTTTAGTGAATACAAGCTATCGGGGGCACTCCGTGGTGCAATCGCCAGCGCAGCTAGAGTGCCGATTTGAACTATAGAAGTTACTACAAAACATTCTAAAAACACGTAATTCGCTTAGAAAACGCGTTTTCAAGTGATTTGGAGACATGTTCTGAAAAACAGGTTTTACATCATATTTGAGCGTTCCGCGGTCTGAAACGAACGATTTGTGTGTAGCATTTGGACACATATTCTACCTGTAGTTTCGATGGCACTTGGTTATTTAGGCTACATTAGTATAAAATATACTGATTTTTAGTGAATACAAGCTTTTGGAGGCACTCCGTGGTGCACTCGCCAGCGCAGCTAGAGTGCCGATTTGAACTATAAAAGTGACAGCAAAACACTCTAAAAACACGTAAGTCGCTTAGAAAACGCGTTTTCAAGTGATTTGGAGTAATGTTCTGAGAAACAGTTTTTACAGCAAATTTGAACGTTTCACGGTCTGAAACGACGATTTTGTGTGTAGCATTTGGACACATATTCTACCTGTAGTTTCGATGGCACTTTGTTATTTAGGCTACAATAAGACAAAATACACTGATTTTTAGTGAATTCATGCTTTTGGGGGCACTCCGTGGTGCACTCGCCAGTGCAGCTAGAATGCCGATTTAAACTATAGAAGTTACTGCAAAACACTCTAAAAACACGTAATTCGCTTAGAAAACGCGTTTTCAAGTGATTTGGAGACATGTTCTAAAAAACAGTTTTTACATCATATTTGAGCGTTTCACGGTCTGAAACGAACGATTTGTGTGTAGCATTTGGACATATATTCTACCTGTAGTTTCGATGGCACTTGGTTATTTAGGCTACAATAAGACAAAATACACTGATTTTTAGTGAATACAAGCTTTCGGGGGCACTCCGTGGTGCAATCGCCAGCGCAGCTAGAGTGCCGATTTGAACTATAGAAGTTACTACAAAACATTCTAAAAACACGTAATTCGCTTAGAAAACGCGTTTTCAAGTGATTTGGAGACATGTTCTGAGAAACAGGTTTTACATCATATTTGAGCGTTCCGCGGTCTGAAACGAACGATTTGTGTGTAGCATTTGGACACATATTCTACCTGTAGTTTCGATGGCACTTGGTTATTTAGGCTACATTAGTATAAAATATACTGATTTTTAGTGAATACAAGCTTTTGGAGGCACTCCGTGGTGCACTCGCCAGCGCAGCTAGAGTGCCGATTTGAACTATAAAAGTGACAGCAAAACACTCTAAAAACACGTAAGTCGCTTAGAAAACGCGTTTTCAAGTGATTTGGAGTAATGTTCTGAGAAACAGTTTTTACATCATATTTGAGCGTTTCACGATCTGAAACGAACGATTTGTGTGTAGCATTTGGACACATATTCTACCTGTAGTTTCGATAGCACTTGGTTACTTAGGCTACAATACGACAAAATACACTGATTTTTAGTGAATACAAGCTTTTGGAGGCACTCTGTGGTGCACTCGCCAGCGCAGCTAGTGCGTCGATTTGAACTATAGAAGTTACTGCAAAACACTCTAAAAACACGTAATTCGCTTAGAAAACGCGTTTTCAAGTGATTTGGAGACATGTTCTGAGAAACAGTTTTTACATCATATTTGAGAATTTCACGTTCTGAAACGAACGGTTTGTGTGTAGCATTTGGACACATATTCTACCTGTAGTTTCGATGGCACTTTGTTACTTAGGCTACAATACGACAAAATACACTGATTTTTAGTGAATACAAGCTTTTGGAGGCACTCTGTGGTGCACTCGCCAGCGCAGCTAGAGTGCCGATTTGAACTATAGAAGTTATTGCAAAACACTCTAAAAACACGTAATTCGCTTAGAAAACACATTTTCAAGTGATTTGGAGACTTGTTTAAACAATCAGTTTTTACAGCAGATTTAAACGTTTCACGGTGTGAAACGACGATTTTGTATGTGTACTTTGGAAACATATTTACCTGTAGTTCGGATGGCAGTTGGTTATTTAGGCTACATTATGACAAAATACACTGCTTTTTAGTGAATACAAGCTTTTGGAGGCACTCCGTGGTGCACTCGCCAGCGCAGCTAGAGTGCCGATTTGAACTATAGAAGTTATTACAAAACATTCTAAAAACACGTAAGTCGCTTAGAAACGCGTTTTCAAGTGATTTGGAGACTTGTTCTGAGAAACAATTTTTACATCATATTTGAGCGTTTCACGGTCTGAAACGAACGATTTGTGTGTAGCATTTGGACACATATTCTACCTGTAGTTTCGATGGCACTTGGTTACTTAGGCTACAATAAGACAAAATACACTGATTTTTATTGAATACAAGCTTTTGGAGGCACTCTGTGATGCACTCGCCAGCGCAGCTAGAGTGCCGATTTGAACTATAGAATTTACTGCAAAACACTCTAAAAACACGTAATTCGCTTAGAAAACACGTTTTCAAGTGATTTGGAGACATGTTTTGACAATCAGTTTTTACAGCAGATTTAAACGTTTCACGGTCTGAAACGAGGATTTTGTATGTGTACTTTGGAAACATATTTACCTGTAGTTCGGATGGCAGTTGGTTATTTAGGCTACATTATGACAAAATACACTGCTTTTTAGTGAATACAAGCTTTTGGAGGCACTCCGTGGTGCACTCGCCAGCGCAGCTAGAGTGCCGATTTGAACTATAGAATTTACTGCAAAACACTCTAAAAACACGTAATTCGCTTAGAAAACACGTTTTCAAGTGATTTGGAGACATGTTTTGACAATCAGTTTTTACAGCAGATTTAAACGTTTCACGGTCTGAAACGAGGATTTTGTATGTGTACTTTGGAAACATATTTACCTGTAGTTCGGATGGCAGTTGGTTATTTAGGCTACATTATGACAAAATACACTGCTTTTTAGTGAATACAAGCTTTTGGAGGCACTCCGTGGTGCACTCGCCAGCGCAGCTAGAGTGCCGATTTCGAACTATAGAAGTTACTGGAAAACACTCTAAAAACACGTAATTCGCTTAGAAAACGCGTTTTCAAGTGATTTGGAGACCTGTTTAGAGAATCAGTTTTTACAGCAGATTTGAACGTTTCACGGTCTGAAACGACGATTTTGTATGTGTACTTTGGAAACCTATTTACCTGTAGTTCGGATGGCACTTGGTTATTTAGGCTACAATAAGACAAAATACACAGATTTTTAGTGACTACAAGCTTTTGGGGGCACTCCGTGGTGCACTCGCCAGCGCAGCTAGAGCGTCGATTTGAACTATAGCAGTAACTGCAAAACACTCTAAAAACACGTAATTCGCTTAGAAAACGCGTTTTCAAGTGATTTAAAGACATGTTCTGAGAAACAGGTTTTACATCATATTTGAGCGTTTGACGGACTGAAACGAACAATTTGTGTGTAGCATTTGGACACATATTCTACCTGTAGTTTCGATGGCACTTGGTTACTTAGGCTACAATAAGACAAAATACACTGATTTTTATTGAATACAAGCTTTTGGAAGCACTCTGTGGTGCACTCGCCAGCGCAGCTAGAGTGCCGATTTGAACTATAGAAGTTACTGCAAAACACTCTAAATACACGTAATTCGCTTAGAAAACGCGTTTTCAAGTAATTTGAAGACATGTGCTGAGAAACAGTTTTACATCATATTTGAGCGTTTCATGGTCTGAAACGAACGATTTGTGTGTAGCATTTGGACACATATTCTACCTGTAGTTTCGATGGCACTTGGTTATTTAGGCTACAATAAGACAAAATACACTGATTTTTAGTGAATACAAGCTTTCGGGGGCAATCCGTGTTGCAATCGCCAGCGCAGCTAGAGTTCCGATTTGAACTATAGAAGTTACTGCAAAACACTCTAAAAACACGTAAGTCGCTTAGAAAACGCGTTTTCAAGTGATTTGGAGTAATGTTCTGAGACACAGATTTTACATCATATTTGAGCGTTTCACGATCTAAAACGAACGATTTGTGTGTAGCATTTGGACACATATTCTACCTGTAGTTTCGATGGCACTTGGTTATTTAGGCTACAATATGACAAAATACACTGCTTTTTAGTGAATACAAGCTTTTAGAGGCCCTCCGTGGTGCACTCACCAGCGCAGCTAGAGCGTCGATATGAACTATAGAAGTTACTGCAAAACACTCTAAAAATACGTAATTCGCTTAGAAAACGCGTTTTCAAGTGATTTGGAGACATGTTCTGAGAAACAGGTTTTCCATCATATTTGAGCGATTGACGGATTGAAACGAACGATTTGTGTGTAACATTTGGACACATATTCAACCTGTAGTTTTGATGGCACTTGGTTACTTAGGCTACAATAAGACAAAATACACTGATTTTTAGTGAATTCAAGCCTTTGGAGGCACTCTGTGGTGCACTCGACAGCGCAGCTAGAGTGCCGATTTGAACTATAGAAGTTACTGCAAAACACTCTAAAAACACGTAATTCGCTTAGAAAACACGTTTTCAAGTGATTTGGAGACATGTTTTGACAATCAGTTTTTACAGCAGATTTAAACGTTTCACGGTCTGAAACGAGGATTTTGTATGTGTACTTTGGAAACATATTTACCTGTAGTTCGGATGGCACTTGGTTATTTAGGCTACATTATGACAAAATACACTGCTTTTTAGTGAATAAAAGCTTTTGGAGGCACTCCGTGGTGCATTCGCCAGCGCAGCTAGAGTGCCGATTTGAACTATAGAAGTTACTGCAAAACACTCTAAAAACAAGTAATTCGCTTAGAAAACGCGTTTTCAAGAGATTTGGAGACCTGTTTTGAGAATCAGTTTTTACAGCAGATTTGAACGTTTCACGGTCTGAAACGACGATTTTGTATGTGTACTTTGGAAACCTATTTACCTGTAGTTCGGATGGCACTTGGTTATTTAGGCTACAATAAGACAAAATACACTGATTTTTAGTGAATACAAGCTTTTAGGGGCACTCCGTGGTGCACTCGCCAGCGCAGCTAGAGTGCCGATTTGAACTATAGAAGTAACTGCAAAACACTCTAAAAATACGTAATTCGCTTAGAAAACGCGTTTTCAAGTGATTTTGAGACATGTTCTGAGAAACAGGTTTTACATCATATTTGAGAGTTTAACGGACTGAAACGAACGATGTGTGTGTAGCATTTGGACACATATTCTACCTGTAGTTTCGATGGCACTTGGTTATTTAGGCTACAATATGACAAAATACACTGCTTTTTAGTGAATACAAGCTTTTGGAGGCACTCCGTGGTGCACTCGCCAGCGCAGCTAGAGCGTCGATATGAACTATAGAAGTAACTGCAAAACACTCTAAAAACACGTAATTCGCTTAGAAAACGCGTTTTCAAGTGATTTGGAGACATGTTCTGAAAAACAGGTTTTACATCATATTTGAGCGATTGACGGACTGAAACGAACGATTTGTGTGTAACATTTGGACACATATTCTACTTGTAGTTTTGATGGCACTTGGTTACTTAGGCTACAATAAGACAAAATACACTGCTTTTTTGTGAACACAAGCTTTTGGAGGCACTTTGTGGTGAACTCGCCAGCGCAGCTAGAGTGCCGATTTGAACTATAGAAGTTACTGCAAAACACTCTAAAAACACGTAATTCATTTAGAAAACGCGTTTTCAAGTGATTTGGAGACATGTTTTGACAATCAGTTTTTACAGCAGATTTAAACGTTTCACGGTCTGAAACGAGGATTTTGTATGTGTACTTTGGAAACATATTTACCTGTAGTTCGGATGGCACTTGGTTATTTAGGCTACATTATGACAAAATACACTGCTTTTTAGTGAATACAAGCTTTTGGAGGCACTCCGTGGTGCACTCGCCAGCGCAGCTAGGATGCCGATTTGAACTATAGAAGTTACTGCAAAACATTCTAAAAACACGTAATTCGCCTAGAAAACGCGTTTTCAAGTGATTTGGAGACATGATTTGAGAAACAGTTTTACATCAGATTTGAACGTTTCACGGTCTGAAACGACGATTTTGTATGTATGTAATGAAATTATAATTCCATATCCAATTGCCGCACTCTCACGAGCATCGGTATAGTAGGCCGGAACATGATTAATTGTTTATGAAACAATAGAAATATTACTTGTGAGGAACTGACATTGTGATTAGTGACATTAAATATCCTTTCTTTAATTACAGGTAAATTTTGTGTAAATAATGTAAATATAAATGTATAAATAATAAAACTTTAATTACAGAGAAACTCAGTTGTGTTACTGATCTTACAAAAAGCTTATAAAACGACATTTTTGGTCATGGCTATAAAAATGGAAAAATTAAGATTCCAATTCACAATACTAGGATCATCAGATGGAAAATCAAATGTAACATGTATAACTTCAATCGAAACTCCAGATGGACGTGTTTTTGAAATCCCAGACGAATTCAAGCCAGTAAATAAACACACGTACATAGCGAATTCCAGCACATTTGGAAAAGTAAAAAATTCGCTGAAAAAGAGAGGTCAAAAAAGAAACTTATGGATACCAGTGGATGATGAAATGAGAAAAATCTATCTCGATGAAGGTGAAAATTTACAGTATGGTGACCAGTATTTAGAAGAGAAAATAGAACCTACGGCTATTAGCGATGAAGATGTACCAAAAATTAAAAATATAGGAAAAATAACAGAAAAGTTTTTAATTGAAAAATTCTCTATAAAAAGGCCAAACGCTAGCCAATGGATGGAAGAATTTGAAAAAGAATGTGAAAGGTTTGAGATTATAGAGGATGAAGAAAAAATAGAGACATTGAAACATCTACTTGAAAAACAATCACAACCGTTCCCACTCATAGAAGATCTAATGGTAAAGACAAGAAACTGCCAGGTTTTCTCAACACTAGACATAAACTCGGCATTTTGGTCAATTCCTCTGCGCATTTCAGACAGACACAAAACCGTGTTCGTCACACAAGAGGGCCATTTTCAATGGACTTGCTTGCCATTTGGCCTTAAAACATCGCCAGCGATATTCCAAAGAATAATGTGTAACATAATAAGAAAACACAAACTTGCAGATTTCACAGCAATCTACATAGATGACATTCTCATTTTTTCAAAAACATTTTCGGAACATATCAGGCATTTAAAACAACTATTTCAAGCCATCAAAAGTGAAGGATTCAGGTTGAAATTTGTAAAATGTACATTTGCAGCTGACTCAGTGAAATACTTGGGTCATATAATACAAAATAATTCTGTAAGGCCATTGAAGGACAACTTGATATCCATAAAACAATTTCCAATTCCGAAGACGCAGAAAAATGTAAGACAGTTTCTAGGAAAGATAAATTTTTACCACAAATATGTGCCAAACATAGCAATAAAATTGGACCCGTTGCACAACCTACTGAGAAAAGGACAACCGTTTATTTGGACTAAAGAATGCCAAAAATCGTTCGGCGAATTAAAAGACATATTAATAACTCAGCCTGTATTAACCATCTTTGATCCAAATCTACCAATACATATATATATATATACGAATGCTAGTTTACTAGGAGTAGCAGGTGTGCTAAAACAACCACAAAAAAACAAAGAAGAAAAGCCGGTGGCATATTTCTCAAAAAAATTAAACGAAGTACAGAAAAGAAAAAAAGCTATATACCTGGAGTGTTTGGCAATTAAAGAATGCGTTAAATATTGGCACCATTACTTAATAGGAAAAAAATTTACTGTCTTCTCAGACCACAAACCATTGGAGAATATGAACATAAAATCAAGGACTGATGAAGAACTAGGAGATCTGACATATTATTTGTCACAGTATGATTTCGTGGTCAAATATTCTCCAGGAAAATACAACGTAGAAGCTGACTGCCTTAGCAGGAATCCTGTCTTAGAACCAAACGAAAATATAGAGGAGCAGTTGAAGGTTGTAAATTTGATAACACTTGCAGATATATTGGAAGACCAAGAAAAAAATTAAAACATACAAAGAGAGAAAAATAAATTAATAATTAAACATATGGTTTATTACAAAAGAGTAAGAAGAAAGGAAAAAATCATTCTAACCGAAGATTTTAGCATAAAATTTCTAAAAGATTTACATAAAAACCTGTGTCATATAGGAATGAAACAAATGCATAGGATGGTTGGACCATATTATACTGCTAAAAATTTAACAAGAAATATTAAGGAAACATGCAGAAACTGCGCAGTATGTATTAAAAATAAATCAAGGGGATTAGAAAAATTTGGATTGATGTCACAGTTAGGCCCAGCCACAAAGCCTTTCGAAATTATTTCTATAGACACAAATCGGAGGTTTTGGAGGTTCTCGGTCTACAAAAAAGTACTTGCATCTTCTAATAGATCACTTCACGAGATATGCATATATCCTAACATCGAAAACACAAACTGCAAACGATTTTATTAAACTTGTTAAAAGCATCTCAGAAACAGATCAAATTGGTATGATTCTTTCAGACCAGTATCCCGGAATAAATTCAAAAGAATACAAAATATTTTTGGACGAAAAGTCTATACCAATAATATTCACCGCAGTAAATTCACCATTTTCTAATGGCTTGAATGAAAGATTGAATCAAACCCTAGTTAATAAAATCAGGTGCAAGATTAATGAAAGAAATGAAAAAGTAGCTTGGACAAACATAGCTCAAGACTGTGTGCGCAAATACAACGAGACAGAGCATACTGTCACTGGTTTCGCACCATCATATTTAATGGATGGCACAAATGTTACAATGTTACCAAACGAACTAAAAGAATTAAATTCCAAGGAAGATTGGATACGAGACAGGAAAATCGCTCTGGATAGAACGATAAAATCTCATAATTATAATAAACAAATTTACGACAAAAACCGTAAACATTACGACTTCAAAATAGGTGATTTGGTGTTTGTGGAAAATGGCAACAAATTGAACAGGAAAAAACTTGATGAATTAAAAATTGGACCATATGAAATTGCAGAAAAATTATCGAATTCAATTTATAGGATAAACGTTGGTCGGAAAAAAACAGAGTCAAATCTTTTCCATGTATCTAAGCTGGTTCCAATCCCAACACCTGAAGAAGAAGGTTAAGAAGATGGCAACGATTACTAAAAGTGTGAAAACATTCTGTAAATATTTTCTCCGCCGGGAGGGGTGATGTAATGAAATTATAATTCCATAACCCAATTGCCGCACTCTCACGAGCATCGGTATAGTAGGCCGGAACATGATTAATTGTTTATGAAACAATAGAAATATTACTTGTGAGGAACTGACATTGTGATTAGTGACATTAAATGTCGTTTTTTAATTACAGGTAAATTTTGTGTAAATAATGTAAATATAAATGTATAAATAATAAAACTTTAATTACAGAGAAACTCAGTTGTGTTACTGATCTTACAAAAAGCTTATATGTATACTTTGGAAACTTATTCTAAGTGTAGCTTCGATGGCACTTGGTTATTTAGGCTAAAATAAGACAAAATACACTGATTTTTAGTGAATACAAGCTTTTGGGGGTACTCCGTGGTGCACTCGCCAGCGCAGCTATAGTGCCGATTTGAAGTATAGAAGTTACTGCAAAACACTCTAAAAACACGTAATTCGTTTAGAAAACGCATTTTCAAGTGATTTGGAGACATGTTCTGAGAAACAGTTTATACATCATATTTGAGTGTTTCACGGTCTAAAACGAACGTTTTGTGTACCATTTGGACACATATTCTACCTGTAGTTTCGATGGCACTTGGTTATGTAGGCTACAATAAGACAAAATACACTGATTTTTAGTGAATACAAGCTTTTGGGGGTACTCCGTGGTGCACTCGCCAGCGCAGTTATAGTGCCGATTTGAAGAATACAAGTTACTGCAAAACACTCTAAAATCACGTAATTCGCTTAGAAAACGCGTTTTTAAGTGTTTTGGAGACATGTTTTTTAGAAACAGTTTTTACATCATATTTGAGCGTTTCACGGTCTGAAACGAACGATTTGTGTATAGCATTTGGACACATATTCTATCTGTAGTTTCGATGGCACTTGGTTATTTAAGCTACAATAAGATAAAATACACTAATTTTTAGTGAATACAAGCTTTTGGAGGCACTCCGTGGTGCACTCGCCAGCGCAGCTAGAGTGCCGATTTGAACTATAAAAGTTACTGCAAAACACCCTAAAAACACGTAATTCACTTAGAAAACGCATTTTCAAGTAATTTGGAGACATGTTGGGAGAAATAGATTTTACATCATATTTGAGCGTTTCACGGTCTGAAACGAACGATTTGTGTGTACCATTTGGACACTTATTCTACCTGTAGTTTCGATGGCACTTGGTTATTTAGGCTACAATAAGACAAAATACACTGATTTTTAGTGAATACAAGCTTTTGGGGGCACTCCGTGGTGCACTCGCCAGCGCAGCTAGAGTGCCGATTTGAACTATAGAAGTTACTGCAAAACACCCTAGAAACACGTAATTCGCTAAGAAAACGCATTTTCAAGTGATTTGGAGACATGTTCTGAAAAACAGTTTTTACATCATATTTGAGCGTTTCACGGTCTGAAACGAACGATTTGTGTGTAGCATTTGGACACTTATTCTACCTGTAGTTTCGATGGCACTTGTTTATTTAGGCTACAATAAGACAAAATACGCTGATTTTTAGTGAATACAAGGTATTGGGGAGACTCCGTGGTGCACTCGCCAGCGCAGCTAGAGTGCCGATTTGAACTACAGAAGTTACTGCAAAACTCCATAGAAACACGTAATTCGCTTAGAAAACGCATTTTCAAGTGATTTGGAGATATGATTTGAGATATAATTTTACATCAGATATGAACGTTTCACGGTCTGAAACGACGATTTTGTATGTATACTTTGGAAACTTATTCTAACTGAAGTTTCGACGGCACTTGGTTATTTAGGCTATAATAAGACAAAATACACTGATTTTTAGTTAATACAAGCTTTTGGGGGTACTCCGTGGTGCACTCGACAGCGCAGCTATAGTGCTGATTTGAAGTATAGAAGTTACTACAAAACACTCTAAAAACACGTAATTCGCTTAGAATACGCATTTTCAAGTGATTTGGAGACATGTTTTGAGAAACAGTTTTTACATCATATTTGAGCGTTTCACGGTCTGAAACGAACGATTTGTGTGTAGCATTTGGACACATATTCTATCTGTAGTTTCAATGGCACTTGGTTATTTAGGCTACAATAAGACAAAATACACTGATTTTTAGTGAATACAAGCTTTTGGGGGCACTCCGTGGTGCACTAGCCAGCGCAGCTAGGGTGCCGATTTGAACTATAGAAGTTACTGGAAAACACTCTAAAAACGCGTAATTCGCTTAGAAAACACATTTTCAAGTGATTTGGAGACATGTTTAGAAAAACAGTTTTTACATCAGATTTGAACATTTCACGGTCTGATACGACGATTTTGTATGTATATTTTGGGAACATATTCTAACTGTAGTTTCGATGGCACTTGGTTATTTAGGCTACAATAAGACAAAATACACTGATCTTTAGTGAATACAAGCTTTTGGGGGCACTTCGTGGTGCACTCGCCAGCGCAGCTAGGGTGCCGATTTGAACTATAGAGGTTACTGGAAAACACTCTAAAAACGCGTAATTCGCTTAGAAAACGCCTTTTCAAGTGATTTGGAGACATGTTTTGAGAAACAGTTTTTACATCAGATTTGAACGTTTCAGGGTCTGAAACGACGATTTTGTATGTATACTTTGGAAACATATTCTACCTGTAGTTTCGATGGCACTTGGTTATTTATGCTACAATAAGACATAATACACTGACTTTTAGTGACTGCAAGCTTTTGGAGGCACTCCGTGGTGCACTCGCCAGCGCAGCTAGAGTGCCGATTTGAACTATAGAAGTTACTGCAAAACTCCTTAGAAACACGTAATTCGCTTAGAAAACGCATTTTCAAGTGATTTGGAGACATGTTCTGAGAAACAGTTTTTACATCATATTTGAGCGTTTCACGGTCTGAAACGAACAATTTGTGTGTAGCATTTGGACACTTATTCTACCAGTAGTTTCGATGGCACTTGGTTATTTAGGCTACAATAAGACAAAATACACTGATTTTTAGTGAATACAAGCATTTGGAGGCACTCCGTGGTGCACTCGCCAGCGCAGCTATGGTGCCGATTTGAAGTATAGAAGTTACTGCAAAAGACTCTAAAAACACGTAATTCGCTTAGAAAACGCATTTTCAAGTGATTTGGAGACATGTTCTGAGAAACAGTTTTTACATCATATTTGAGCGTTTCACGGTCTGAAACGAACGATTTGTGTGTAGCATTTGGACACTTATTCTACCTGTAGTTTCGATGGCACTTGGTTATTTAGGCTACAATAAGACAAAATACACTGATTTTTAGTGAATACAAGCTTTTGGGGGCACTCCGTCGTGCACTCGCCAGCGCAGCTAGAGTGCCGATTTGAACTATAGAAGTTACTGCAAAACACCCTAGAAACACGTAATTCGCTTAGAAAACGCATTTTCAAGTGATTTGGAGACATGTTCTGAGAAACAGTTTTACATCATTTTTGAGCGTTTCACGGTCTGAAACGAACGATTTGTGTGTAGCATTTGGATACTTATTCTACCTGTAGTTTCGAGGGCACTTGGTTATTTATGCTACAATAAGACATAATACACTGACTTTTAGTGACTGCAAGCTTTTGGAGGCACTCCGTGGTGCACTCGCCAGCGCAGCTAGAGTGCCGATTTGAACTATAGAAGTTACTGCAAAACTCCTTAGAAACACGTAATTCGCTTAGAAAACGCATTTTCAAGTGATTTGGAGACATGTTCTGAGAAACAGTTTTTACATCATATTTGAGCGTTTCACGGTCTGAAACGAACAATTTGTGTGTAGCATTTGGACACTTATTCTACCTGTAGTTTCGATGGCACTTGTTTATTTAGGCTACAATTAGACAAAATACACTGATTTTTAGTGAATACAAGCTTTTGGGGAGACTCCGTGTTGCACTCGCCAGCGCAGCTAGAGTGCCGATTTGAACTATAGAAGTTACTGCAAAACTCCTTAGAAACACGTAATTCGCTTAGAAAACGCATTTTCAAGTGATTTGGAGACATGTTCTGAGAAACAGTTTTTACATCATATTTGAGCGTTTCACGGTCTGAAACGAACGATTTGTGTGTAGCATTTGGACACTTATTCTACCTGTAGTTTCGATGGCACTTGGTTATTTAGGCTACAATAAGACAAAATACACTGATTTTTAGTGAATACAAGCTTTTGGGGGCACTCCGTCGTGCACTCGCCAGCGCAGCTAGAGTGCCGATTTGAACTATAGAAGTTACTGCAAAACACCCTAGAAACACGTAATTCGCTTAGAAAACGCATTTTCAAGTGATTTGGAGACATGTTCTGAGAAACAGTTTTACATCATTTTTGAGCGTTTCACGGTCTGAAACGAACGATTTGTGTGTAGCATTTGGATACTTATTCTACCTGTAGTTTCGATGGCACTTGGTTATTTATGCTACAATAAGACATAATACACTGACTTTTAGTGACTGCAAGCTTTTGGAGGCACTCCGTGGTGCACTCGCCAGCGCAGCTAGAGTGCCGATTTGAACTATAGAAGTTACTGCAAAACTCCTTAGAAACACGTAATTCGCTTAGAAAACGCATTTTCAAGTGATTTGGAGACATGTTCTGAGAAACAGTTTTTACATCATATTTGAGCGTTTCACGGTCTGAAACGAACAATTTGTGTGTAGCATTTGGACACTTATTCTACCTGTAGTTTCGATGGCACTTGTTTATTTAGGCTACAATTAGACAAAATACACTGATTTTTAGTGAATACAAGCTTTTGGGGAGACTCCGTGTTGCACTCGCCAGCGCAGCTAGAGTGCCGATTTGAACTATAGAAGTTACTGCAAAACTCCCTAGAAACACGTAATTTGCTTAGAAAACGCATTTTCAAGTGATTTGGAGCCGTGATTTGAGACACAGTTTTACATCAGGTTTGAACGTTTCACGGTCTGAAACGACGATTTTGTATGTATACTTCGGAAACTTATTCTACCTGTAGCTTCGATGGCACTTGGTTATTTAGGCTACAATAAAACAAAATACACTGATTTTTAGTGAATACAAGCTTTTGGGGGCACTCCGTGGTGCACTCGCCAGCGTAGCTAGGATGCCGATTTGAAATATAGAAGTTACTACAAAACACTCTAAAAACACGTGATTCGCTTAGAAAACGCTTTTTCAAGTTATTTGGAGACATGTTCTAAGAAACAATTTTTACATCAGATTTGAACGTTTCACGGTCTGAAACGACGATTTTGTATGTATACTTTGGAAACTTATTCTACCTGTAGCTTCGATGGCACTTGGTTATTTAGGCTACAATAAGACAAAATACACTGATTTTTAGTGAGTACAAGCTTTTGGGGGGCACTCCGTGGTGCACTCGCCAGCGCAGCTAGAGTGCCGATTTGAACTATTAAAGTTACTGCAAAACACCTTAAAAACACGTAATTCGCTTAGAAAACGCATTTTCAAGTGATTTGGAGATATGTTCTGAGAAACAGTTTTTACATCATATTTGAGCGTTTCACGGTCTGAAACGAACGATTTGTGTGTAGCATTTGTACACTTATTCTACCTGTAGTTTCGATGGCACTTGGTTATTTAGGCTACAATAAGACAAAATACACTGATCTTTAGTGAATACAAGCTTTTGGGGGCACTTCGTGGTGCACTCGCCAGCGCAGCTAGGGTGCCGATTTGAACTATAGAGGTTACTAGAAAACACTCTAAAAACGCGTAATTCGCTTAGAAAACGCCTTTTCAAGTGTTTTGGAGACATGTTTTGAGAAACAGTGTTTACATCAGATTTGAACGTTTCACGGTCTGAAACGACGATTTTGTATGTATACTTTGGAAACATTTTCTACCTGTAGTTTCGATGGCACTTGGTTATTTATGCTACAATAAGACATAATACACTGACTTTTAGTGACTGCAAGCTTTTGGAGGCACTCCGTGGTGCACTCGCCAGCGCAGCTAGAGTGCCGATTTGAACTATAGAAGTTACTGCAAAACTCCTTAGAAACACGTAATTCGCTTAGATAACGCATTTTCAAGTGATTTGGAGCCGTGATTTGAGACACAGTTTTACATCAGGTTTGAACGTTTCACGGTCTGAAACGACGATTTTGTATGTATACTTCGGAAACTTATTCTACCTGTAGCTTCGATGGCACTTGGTTATTTAGGCTACAATAAGACAAAATACACTGATTTTTAGTGAATACAAGCTTTTGGGGGCACTCCGTGGTGCACTCGCCAGCGTAGCTAGGGTGCCGATTTGAAATATAGAAGTTACTACAAAACACTCTAAAAACACGTGATTCGCTTAGAAAACGCTTTTTCAAGTTATTTGGAGACATGTTCTAAGAAACAATTTTTACATCAGATTTGAACGTTTCACGGTCTGAAACGAACGATTTGTGTGTAGCATTTGGATACTTATTCGACCTGTAGTTTTGATGGCACTTGTTTATTTAGGCTACAATAAGACAAAATACACTGATTTTTAGTGAATACAAGCTTTTGGGGAGACTCCGTGTTGCACTCGCCAGCGCAGCTAGAGTGCCGATTTGAACTATAGGAGTTACTGCAAAACTCCCTAGAAACACGTAATTTGCTTAGAAAACGCATTTTCAAGTGATTTGGAGCCGTGATTTGAGACACAGTTTTACATCAGATTTGAACGTTTCACGGTGTGAAACGACGATTTTGTATGTATACTTTGGACACATATTCTATCTGTAGTTTCGATAGCACTAGGTTATTTAGGCTATGATAAGACAAAATACACTGATTTTTAGTAAATACAAGCTTTTGGGGGCACTGCGTGGTGCACTCGCCAGCGCAGCTAGGGTGCCGATTTGAACCATAGAAGTTACTGGAAAACACTCTAAAAACGCGTAATTCGCTTAGAAAACGCTTTTTCAAGTGATTTGGAAACATGTTTTGAGAAACAGTTTTTACATCAGATTTAAACGTTTCACGGTCTGAAACGACGATTTTGTATGTATACTTTGGAAACATATTCTACCTGTAGTTTTGATGGCACTTGGTTATTTAGGCTACAATAAGACAAAATATACTGATTTTTAGTGAATACAAGCTTTTAGGGGCACTCCATGGTGCACTCGCCAGCGCAGCTATAGTGCCGATTTGAACTATAGAAGTTACTGCAAAACACTCTAAAAACACGTAATTTGCTTAGAAAACGCGTTTTCAAGTGATTTGGAGACATGTTTTGAGACACAGTTTTTACATCAGATTTGAACGTTTCACGGTCTGAAACGACGATTTTGTATGTATACTTTGGAAACGTATTCTACCTGAAGTTTCGATGGCACTTGGTTATTTATGCTACAATAAGACAAAATACACTGATTTTTAGTGAATACAAGCTTTTGGGGGCACTCCGTGGTGCACTCGCCAGCACAGCTAGAGTGTCGATTTGAACTATAGAAGTTACTGCAAAACTCCCTAGAATCACGTAATTTGTTTAGAAAACGCATTTTCAAGTGATTTGGAGACATGTTCTGAGTAACAGTTTTTACATCATATTTGAGCGTTTCACGGTCTGAAACGAACGATTTGTGTGTAGCATTTGGACACTTATTCTACCTGTAGTTTCGATGGCACTTGGTTATTTATGCTACAATAAGACAAAATACACTGATTTTTAGTGAATACAAGCTTTTGGGGGCACTCCGTGATGCACACGCCAGCGCAGCTAGAGTGCTGATTTGAACTATAAAAGTTACTTCAAAACACCTTAAAAATATGTAATTCACTTAGAAAACGCATTTTCAAGTGATTTGGAGACATGTTCTGAGAAACAGTTTTTACATCATATTTGACGTTTCACGGTCTGAAACGAACGATTTGTGTGTAGCATTTGGACACTTATTCTACCTGTAGTTTCGAAGGCACTTAGTTATTTAGGCTACAATACGACAAATTACACTGATTTTTAGTGAATACAAGCTTTTGAGGGTACTCCGTGGTGCACTCGCCACCGCAGCTTTAGTGCCGATTTGAAGAATAGAAGTTACTGCAAAACACTCTAAAAACACGTAATTCGCTTAGAAAACGCGTTTTCAAGTGATTTGGAGACATATTTGAGAAACAGTTTTTACATCATATTTAAACGTTTCACGGTCAGAAACGAACGATTTGTGTGTAGCATTTGGACACATATTCTATCTGTAGTTTCGATGACACTTGGTTATTTTGGCTACAATAAGACAAAATACACTGATTTTTAGTGATTACAAGCTTTTGGAGGCACTCCGTGGTGCACTCGCCAGCGCAGCTAGAGTGCCGATTTGAACTATTAAAGTTACTACAAAACACCTTAAAAACACGTAATTCACTTAGAAAACGCATTTTCAAGTGATTTGCAGACATGTTCTGAGAAACAGCTTTTACATCATATATGAGCGTTTCACGGTCTGAAACAAACGATTCGTGTGTAGCATTTGTACACTTATTCTACCTGTAATTTCGATGGCACTTGGTTATTTAGGCTACAATAAGACAAAATACACTGATTTTTAGTGAATACAAGCTTTTGGGGGCACTCTGTGGTGCACTCGCCAGCGCAGCTAGGGTGCCGATTTGAACTATAGAAGTTACTGGAAAACACTCTAAAAACGCGTAATTCGCTTAGAAAACGCCTTTTTAAGTGATTTGGAAACATGTTTTGAGAAACAATTTTTTACATCAGATTCAAACGTGTCACGGTCTGAAACGACGATTTTGTATGTATACTTTGGAAACATATTCTACCTGTAGTTTTGATGGCACTTGGTTATTTAGGCTACAATAAGACAAAATATACTGATTTTTAGTGAATACAAGCTTTTGGGAGCACTCCGTGGTGCACTCGCCAGCGCAGCTAGAGTGCCGATTTGAACTATAAAAGTTACTGCAAAACACCCTAAAAACACCTAATTCGTTTAGAAAACGCATTTTCAAGTGATTTGGAGACATGTTCTGAGAAACAGTTTTTACATCATATTTGAGCGTTTCACGGTCTGAAACGAACGATTAGTGTGTAGCATTTGGACACTTATTCTACCTGTAGTTTTGATGGCACTTGGTTATTTAGGCTACAATAAGACAAAATACACTGATTTTTAGTGAATACAAGCTTTTGGAGGCACTCCGTGGTGCACTCGCCAGCGCAGCTAGAGTGTCGATTTGAACTATAGAAGTTACTGCAAAACACCCTAGAAACACGCAGTTTGCTTAGAAAACGCATTTTCAAGTGATTTGGAGACATGTTTTGAGAAACAGTTTATTCATCATATTTGAGCGCATCACGGTCTGAAACGATCGATTTGTGTGTAGCATTTGGACACTTATTCTACCTGTAGTTTAGATGGCACTTGGTTATTTAGGCTACAATACGACAAAATACAATGATTTTTAGTGAATACAACCTTTTGGGGGTACTCCGTGGTGCAATCGCCACCGCAGCTTTAGTGCCGATTTGAAGAATAGAAGTTACTGCAAAACACTCTAAGAACACGTAATTCGCATAGAAAACGCGTTTTCAAGTGATTTGGAGACATGTTTTGAGAAACTGTTTTTACATCATATTTGAGCATTTCACGGTCTGAAACGAACGATTTGTGTGTAGCATTTGGACACATATTCTATCTGTAGTTTCGATGGCACTTGGTTATTTAGGCTACAATAAGACAAAATACACTGATTTTTAGTGAATACAAGCTTTTGGATGCACTCCGTGGTGCACTCGCTAGTGCAGCTAGAGTGCCGATTTGAACTATAAAAGTTACTGCAAAACAACCTAAAAACACGTAATTCGCCTAGAAAACGCATTTTCAAGTAATTTGGAGACATGTTCTGAGAAACAGTTTTTACATCATATTTGAGCGTTTCACGGTCTGAAACG
The DNA here is from genome assembly GCA_963082715.1 of Harpalus rubripes. Taxonomy (NCBI): domain Eukaryota; kingdom Metazoa; phylum Arthropoda; class Insecta; order Coleoptera; family Carabidae; genus Harpalus; species Harpalus rubripes. The sequence goes on from OY720465.1 coordinate 18,595,960, forward strand.
AACGATTTGTGTGTAGCATTTGGACACATATTCTACTGGTAGTTTCGATGGAACTTGGTTATTTAGGCTACAATAAGACAAAATACACTGATTTTTAGTGAATACAAGCTTAAGGGGGCACTCCGTGGTGCACTCGCCAGCGCAGCTAGGGTGCCGATTTGAACTATAGAAGTTACTACAAAACACTCTAAAAACACGTAATTCGCCTAGAAAACGCTTTTTCAAGTTATTTGGAGACATGTTTTGAGAAACAGATTTTACATCAGATTTGAACGTTTCAAGGTCTGAAACGACGATTTTGCATGTATGCTTTGGAAATATCTTCTACCTGTAGTTTAGATGGCACTCGGTTATTTATGCTACAATAAGGCAAAATACACTGATTTTTTGTGAATTCAAGCTTTTGGGGTACTCCGTGGTGCACTCGCCAGCGCAGTTATAGTGCCGATTTGAAGTATAGAAGTTACTGCAAAACACTCTAAAAACACGTAATTCGCTTAGCAAACGCATTTTCAAATAATTTGGAGACATGTTCTGAGAAATAGTTTTTACATCATATTTGTAGTTTCGAAGGCACTTGGTTATTTAGGCTACAATATGACAAAATACACTGATTTTTAGTGATTACAAGCTTTTGGAGGCACTCCGTGGTGCACTCGCCAGCGCAGCTAGAGTGCCGATTTGAACTATAGAAGTTACTGCAAAACACCCTAGAAACACGTAATTCGCTTAGAACCCGCATTTTCAAGTGATTTGGAGACATGTTCTGAGAAACAGTTTTTACATCATATTTGAGCGTTTCACGGTCTGAAACGAACGATTTGTGTGTCGCATTTGGACACTTATTCTACCTGTAGTTTCGATGGCACTTGTTTATTTAGGCTACAATAAGACAAATTACACTGATTTTTAGTGAATACAAGCTTTTGGGTAGACTCCGTGGTGCACTCGCCAGCGCAGCTAGAGTGCCGATTTGAACTATAGAAGTTATTGCAAAACTCCCTAGAAACACGTAATTCGCTTAGAAAACGCATTTTCAAGTGATATGGAGAAATGGTTTGAGAAACAGTTTTACATCAGATTTGAACGTTTCACGGACTGAAACGACGATTTTGTATGTATACCTTGGAAATTTTATCTACCTCCCAACTAACAATTTTATATTTTATAAAAGATGAAAGAACGTTTATAAAGTAAATTTTATAAAACTTTATTTGTGTCAGAAACATTTCGGCAACGTCTAAGCAGCACTTATAAACACAAAATGGGCACAGTTTTATAAAACAATTCAGTTTTTTAGTATATTTTATTACGCCTGTGACAACTATAACCGTATAGTTACATAAACATTTACAGAAACCCTAAATAAATATTACACAATCAGTATAAACTAGTTTTATAAAGCCTGTATAAATATAAACTGCAACAACTATACAATTTATTATATTTCAGTTATAGAACTACAACAGAGCTTTCATACAATATTATTATAAGCGCTGTTTAGTTATTCACAATAGAACATTTTTGTAGAGAACAACAATATTAATAAGCTGTAATACTTGGATAAAAGTATTTTCGAAAAGTTTTCAGTTTTATTGGCTTTCTTAACAGTTATTTGATGGTTGTACGTGAGAGTAAAACATGACGACATTAAATATATATTACGGAGGAAAAATATATGTCTATTGAACTGTTTTTAGATGTGATTTTACAGTGACTGGGGCCGATTTTAACTGCCGCGTAAATTTTACAGTGAAATGCATGATAAAAAAACATGAAAATTTCATGCGCCGCCCAATTTGTACATATTTCTAATAATGACAAAAAATAAAACCGGATTTTTTTATTTATTTTTTGGACCAAAACAGTTTACTTTGTTTTTAATTCTTATTAAAACATTTACAAAATACTAAATATATGCCAAAATAATTAAACTTCAAATATTTTTGTACTTTTACAATTTTTTATTTTGTTTTTTTCAAAATGGCTGTCACTAAAATTTCTTCAACATGGCTAGTTTTTTATAAAATATTTCAATCACGCGAACAACCACTATATAACAATTTAATGTTGTAGGTGATTTCTATAAAATATCCACAAAGTAAGAAATTTTTAGTTTTTGCAGAGACGTATTAAGAAAATTAAAGGTCGCATATTTCTCAGACTTAAACTATCGTTGATTTATATACGAGACACGATAAAAAAAAATCATTTATCTTTGCATAATGAAGAAGAATTTGAAGGAAATGGAAGCTACATTTTCTTTTCTATTTATTATTCTAGTGTAAATAATTTTTTTTTTGTTAAAAAATTGTTTACACTATTTGCTGTTTTAGTAATTCCTGTCTACTTTAAGTGGAAATTAGCAACATTACTTCATGTATGTGATTTAATTTTATTCTTCAGTTGCATAAAGTAAACAATTTTCAAAATTATAAGCATATTTGCGATAACTCATAAAAAGAACGCTTTAATACATTGCTGTCCGTCAGTAACTATGGAAATGGTACAATATATGTTTACTCTAAAAAATGTAACGTATTTCACGTCCGTTTGGAAGTTCAAGAATATATCATATACATCAACTATCATCTGTCATACCAACCAATATATAAATATAATAACAAAAACAATAACTAAACTATAACGAAACAATAATTTATGTGGCGTCTATTAGAATAAAGGGATCCTAACAGTATACCAATTTTTCGCGATACCGGTTACGTAAGTATAACTTACTTCCGTAGCACACGAATCGTAATAAGTGACTCATAACATTAATTATTAAGTTACCATTGTCAGCGGAGTGTTATGGAAAATAACTTGTCGTCTAGCAACGAGCAAAAATAACTATAATTAGTTGCAAATAAATGAATCTGAACTGTCATGTGGCCCACATTTTACAAAGATTTTAACATTATTTGAAGTTATACTTACGTAAACGGTGGAGCGAAAAATATTATAAGCCATTCCCAGAATGTACTACAACTATGGGGTCCTGCACTCTGATTTTTTTTATTATCTTAAATGAAAGTTCTTTTAATTTTGAAGCAATTCGTAGTATTAAAAATCTTAATTGTTTTCAGTTTAACTGCATTTGATTTTTAAAGTCAACGTGACGTCAGAGTGACACCTATCCCTATATCTTTCTCTCGCACAAGCTCTGTAGTAGGCAGCGAGAGAAAGGTAGCACTAGTGTGACGTCACAGTTGCACTGATAGCAAACCTCAAATATCTCGTAAAGTAATTATTAAAAAATTGCTTTTGTCATTTTAATCCTTATTTATTGAGTAATGCTTTAAGTATAAAGTGTACATTTTATTATTTTTTGTTATGGTGCAGGACCTCATTCTCGTACAGTAACATGAACTTCGGCTCCGCAAGCTCCGCCTCAGGTCATACCTCCTCGAATGTTATAATGTACTTACATTCCTTGTAGCTTAAATAACTATTTACCTTTTTTTCAAAACAATTAGCTACGGCCCTGCCCTTCTTCGTTTCGGGGCACGTTGCTAGCAGTGTGGATTGTACATGAAGGTGAAGTAATGGGCCTACTGATCCTACTTGCATCTTCTATGAAACTATTTTAGTTTACAACAGTTGTCTGTGCGATACTTACGGAATAAAATATTTAAATTTTTATAAGGACTGCTTACGCAGCACTTATGCAGCTATTATGTTTTATAGTGTTTCAGTTAGGATAAATATACGGCAGATTTAAACTATAGGAATCATTTACGCAATACTTATAAAGTTTTACATAACCTAACTTCATCATAATAAACAAGTAGTTTCCATCCTGTATGTTTACTTTAGAGAACGAATATTTATTCAAAATTCAAGTAAGTATATCCATATATTACTTCTAATGAAAGTAAATCTAATTAACCGCGGTTTTAGGATGTTTAAAATCGTAGAAACCATAGAAAGAGGTTCGAAAAAGTTAACAATAATCCCCTGGAAATGGGAAATGAATGGCGATTTAGCATGGCCTAAATATAAAGCGGACAAGTTAATTCTAATCGCTGATTCTGTGCCTGAGGATTCATGGTTTAAAATGAAATGTAAACTGAAGAGAAGTCATTTAGTTAACCGCGGTGTCGCGGAAGAAGAGCTAGAAAGAATGTTAGACAGAGACGACACAGAGCAGAAATATGAAATAGAATTTTTTTTTGTCTCAAAAGTAAAATTCGAATTCCCTGGTCGCAAAATGTTCTGAAAATGGTTATGAACTTTTCTTCTAAAAGCACCACTTCTTTTAAGCTTTTTCCATTTGCTTATTTCTGATGACATATTTACACACGTATTCACAGAAACGATATCGCAAACACAAATCTAAAAACAGTATGGCGCACAAGTTTTTTAAATTTGTTTTATAATAATGCCAATAAGAAAATTTTTGTGTTCTACAGTATTTTCTTGTTCTATATACGTATTGTAAATATTTTATATAGCTAGTTGTGTTTATCACTATATAGTAGTTATTTTAAAACTTCCAAAAGTGCAGTTTACTCTCTAAAACTAAAATGTTTTACAAACAGTATTTATATAACTCTTTTATAATTTGTTAATACAGTTTTACAAATCAATTTTATAAGTATTCAGAGAAGAATTAAAAAATATCGGAGAACATTACTAAGAAGCTACTATAACACAATTAGTTTCTTTAAGCTAAATAGTTGTATAAGAATGATGATATAAACGTTTATAAAACAGTTCAGTATTTATCCTATAAGCTATTTTATAATTTTGCTCTAAGAACGTTATTGACACTAGCTTAAATCACATTTTAGTTTGAAAAACAAAATTCTCATTTAAGGAATTACAATACAGCAATTTAACTGATAAAAACCGACAATACAATACTAATAAAAATGAATTGTTTCACTACATACAAATTATAAAGCCTCTTTGCTAGTTGGGCTGTAGCTTCGATTACACTTGGTTATTAAGGCTACAATAAGACAAAATACACTGATTTTCAGTGAATACAAACTTTTGGGGGTACTCCGTGGTGCACACGCCAGCGCAGCTATAGTTTCGATTTGAAGTATAGAAGTTACTGCAAAACACTCTACAAACACGTAATTCGCTTAGATAACGCGTTTTCAAGTGATTTGGAGACATGTTTTGAGAAACAGTTTTTACATCATATTTGAGCGTTTCACGGTCTGAAACGAACGATTTGTGTGTAGCATACATATTCTATCTGTATTTTCTATGGCACTTGGTTATTTAGGCTACAATAATACAAAATACACTGATTTTTAGTGAATACAAGCTTTTGGAGGCAACCCGTGGTGCACTCTCCAGCGCAGCTAGAGTGCTGATTTGAACTATAAAAGTTACTGCAAAACACCCTAGAAACACGTAATTCGCTTAGAAAACGCATTTAAAAGTGATTTGGAGACATGTTCTGAGAAACAGTTTTTACATCATATTTGAGCGTTTCACGGTCTGAAACGAACGATGTGTGTGTAGCATTACATATTCTATCTGTATTTTCTATGGCACTTGGTTATTTAGGCTACAATAATACAAAATACACTGATTTTTAGTGAATACAAGCTTTTGGAGGCAACCCGTGGTGCACTCTCCAGCGCAGCTAGAGTGCTGATTTGAACTATAAAAGTTACTGCAAAACACCCTAGAAACACGTAATTCGCTTAGAAAACGCATTTAAAAGTGATTTGGAGACATGTTCTGAGAAACAGTTTTTACATCATATTTGAGCGTTTCACGGTCTGAAACGAACGATGTGTGTGTAGCATTTGGACATATATTCTATCTCTAGTTTCGACGGCACTTGGTTATTTAGGCTACAATAAGACAAAATACACTGATTTTTAGTGAATACAAGCTTTTGGAGGCACTCCGTGGTGCACTCTCCAGTGCAGCTAGAGTACCAATTTGAACTATAAAAGTTACTGCAAAACACCCTAGAAACACGTAATTCGCGTAGAAAACGCTTTTTAAAGTTATTTGGAGACATGTTTTGAGAAACAGTTTTTACATCAGATTTGAACATTTCACGGTCTGAAACGACGATTATGCATGTATACTTTGGAAACATATTCTACCTGTAGTTTAGATGGCACTTGGTTATTTATGCTACAATAAGTCAAAATACACTGATTTCTAGTGAATACAAGCTTTTGGAGGCACTCTGTGGTGCACTCGCCAGCGCAGCTAGAGTGACGATTTGAACTATAGAAGTTACTGCAAAACACTCTAAAAACACGTAATTCGCTTAGAAAACGCGTTTTCAAGTGATTTGGAGACATGTTTATTAGAAACAGTTTTTACATCATATTTGAGCGTTTCACGATCTGAAACGAACGATTTGTGTGTAGCATTTGGGCACTTATTCTACCTGTAGTTTCGATGGCACTTGTTTATTTAGGCTACAATAAGACAAAATACACTGATTTTTAGTGAATACAAGCTTTTGGGGGTACTCCGTGGTGCACTCGCCACCGCAGCTTTAGTGCCGATTTGAAGAATAGAAGTTACTGCAAAACACTCTAAAAACACGTAATTCGCATAGAAAACGCGTTTTCAAGTGATTTGGAGACATGTTTTGAGAAACAGTTTTTACATCATATTTGAGCGTTTCACGGTCTGAAACGAATGATTTGTGTGTAGCATTTGGACACATATTCTATCTGTAGTTTCGATGGCACTTAGTTATTTAGGCTACAATAAGACAAAATAAACTGATTTTTAGTGAATACAAGCTTTTGGGGGCACTCCGTGGTGCACTCTCCATCGCAGCTAGTGTGCTGATTTGAACTATAAAAGTTACTGCAAAACATCCTAAAAACACGTAATTCGCTTGGAAAACGCATTTTCAAGTGATTTGGAGACATGTTCTGAGAAACAGTTTTTACATTATATTTGAGCGTTTCACGGTCTGAAACGAACGATTTGTGTGTAGCATTTGTACACTTATTCTACCTGTAGTTTCGATGGCACTTGGTTATTTAGGCTACAATGAGACAAAATACACTGATTTTTAGTGAATACAAGCTTTTGGGGGCACTCCGTGGTGCACTCACCAGCGCAGCTAGGGTGCCGATTTGAACTATAGAAGTTACTGGAAAACCTCTAAAAACGCGTAATTCGCTTAGAAAACGCCTTTTCAAGTAATTTGGAAACATGTTTTGAGAAACAATTTTTTACATCAGATTCAAACGTTTCACGGTCTGAAACGACGATTTTGTATGTATACTTTCGAAACTTATTCTACCTGTAGTTTCGATGGCACTTGGTTATTTAGGCTACAATAAGACAAAATATACTGATTTTTAGTGAATACAAGCTTTTGGGGGCACTCCGTGGTGCACTCGCCAGCGCAGCTATAGTGCCGATTTGAACTATAGAAGTTACGGCAAAACACTCTAAAAACACGTAATTTGCTTAGAAAACGCGTTTTCAAGTGATTTGGAGACATGTTTTGAGAAACTGTTTTTACATCATATTTGTACGTTTCACGGTCTGAAACGAACGATTTGTATGTAGCATTTGGACATATATTTTGTCTGTAGTTTCGATGGCACTTGGTTATTTAGGCTACAATAAGACAAAATACACTGATTTTTAGTGAATACAAGCTTTTGGGAGCACTCCGTGGTGCACTCGCCAGCGCAGCTAGAGTGCCTATTTGACCTATAGAAGTTACTGCAAAACACCTTAAAAACACGTAATTCGCTTAGAAAACGCATTTTCAAGTAATTTGGAGACATGTTCTGAGAAACTGTTTTTACATCATATTTGAGCGTTTCACGGTCTGAAACGAACGATTTGTGTGTAGCATTTGGACACATATTCTACTTGTAGTTTCGATGGCACTTGGTTATTTATGCTACAATAAGACAAAATACACTGATTTCTAGTGAATGCAGTTGTTAGCTATCAGTGAGAATACACGTATTTTTTGCTCTCGAGATTTTCAATCTTATATCATAACGTATTTAGCAAACTGTACATTGTTGAGTGCATAATTTGTTGGTGATTAACATACAGTGTATAAATAAAGTGCTGTGTTTCGGTGTGCTCTAATTTCGGCGCTTTAAAAATTCATTTCGTATTTTTCTGTGCCGACTCCATCTACACTAATTAATCCGTTTCGTACGTGTGTTTCTCAAAAAACATCGTCTCAGCAATTATAAAGGTGCACCGTTACAACAACATTCACCAGCAAATAATGTCATCTATCTGTAAAATTTGTTCTAAGAAAAATTATCCATCTGCATCGGTTACTTGTGGAAGCTGTGCAGCCGTGTTCCACTCTGTCTGTGCGCGAGTGTCTCAAAATGATTCGCGTGTGTTACGCTCAATGAAAAATATAAAGTGGTTCTGTAACTCTTGTGAGTCTTCCCCTTTGCTGAATTCATCTTCGATTAATGAATTAAAACAACTCATAATATCCTTACAAGACGAAATTAAAGATATTAAATCTAACTTAAATATTATTCACAAGAGCAAATTTGAGGAACTCACAGTCTTTGAGGATATTATATCTGAAATTGAAGATCGGAATAATAGACGGGCAAATATTATAATACATTATCTTCCCGAAACGGACGATGTGTCGCACAATCACAATATTAATGAAATTCTTAATATAACATCTAATAATATTAAACCTACAATCATTAAACAATTTCGTCTAGGTAAACCGTCTACCACTAGTAATAAACCACGTCCAACAAAACTTATATTTAATAGTCCCTCTGAGGCTAAAACAATTTTAAAAAATTGTAAAAATCTTGCCTCTTCCAAATTTAAAACTATAAAAATTACTGGTGATAATACCCTAAGGCAGCGTCAGTACTTAAATGAAGTGCGTAACGAACTGCAGAAACGCACCGATAGTGGGGAAAATAACCTAACCATAAAATACCTAAACGGTGTAACACGTATTGTCAAATCAAAAAACTGAACAGTGCTTTCATTAAAAATCTACAAATATACTATCAAAACATGCGCGGTATAAACACCAAATTACCAGAACTTTATTTCAATGTGCTGCATACAAATTATGACGTACTTATCTGCTCTGAAACATGGTTAACTCCAGATGTTGGGGACACTGAACTCTTTGACGAGAGATATAGTGTTTATCGTTGTGATCGTGATTGCGCCTAAACAGGCAAAACTCGTGGAGGAGGAGTCCTAATCGCAGTCAACGACACTACCTGTCACGGCCAATTAGTGAACATCAGCTGTTCGATTGCAGGCATTGAGATTCAGTGTGTGAAGGTTTCATCGCACCACCCATCCCCCTCTATTTACATCGTTGCCACCTACATTCCCCCCGACTGCACACTATTGGACTATCAGATTTTTTTCGATTTTGTCAGCTCTCTTCCTTTCATTTTTACATCGAATGTATTGTTAGTTGGTGATTACAATATCACGAATTTAAACCAATATTATATTCAAAATGTTAGGGATTCATATGTTAAATCTTTTATATCGTTTCTCAACCTTTTAAATATATCACAACTCAATAAAATCCCTAAATCAAACAATAAAATTCTCGATCTTGTATTACCTGAAGACGTTCATCACCCCCCTTTGCTAATATCATGCAATTTTCAAATCACTAAAAATAATAATCTTAGGCCAAACCAAGTTACACAGTATAACTTTAAAAAAAGTAATTACGAACTTTTGTACAATTTACTTAGCAGTCTTGATTGGTATTCTTTAAACGAATGTAAAAATGTTAATGAAGCTGTGAATATATTTTACAGTAAGTTGTACATTGCTCTGGATACTTGTATACCTAAAAAGGTGATTAAAAAGCCTCAATACCCTCCCTGGTTTGATAAAATCATTATTAACAAAATAAAACTAAAAGAACATCAGAGAAAATTGTTCAGGAACACTGGGAATTTGCAATGTTTAGACAGTTTCAAAACAATCAGAGCTGAATTAAAATCCCTCATTAAAATTGCTCATAAGAATTTCTTAAATAATATACAAAGTAATATTATTGACAACCCTAAATATTTTTGGACATACATTAAAAATAAAACAGACACTAGTAAACTTCAAGCAAAAATGCATTATAGTAATGTCGAACTTAATTCTGGATCAGATATAGTTAATGCATTTTCAGAATTTTTCAAGAGTGCGTACAATAATCAACCTGTCGTTTTAACTAATCTTGATTTAAATATAAACAGTTGCTTAAACGACACAATTCGACTACATCAAATCTCTGAGTCTGATGTTTCCAACGCTATTCGCGCTCAGAAAAACTCTACATCAGTTGGGCCTGAAAACATTCCCATTTACATTTTTAAGGGTTGTAGTGAATTTTTAACATACCCCTTATTACAAATATTTAATTTGTGTATCAAATTAAACACGTTTCCCGAAAAGTGGAAAACTAGCAAAATTTGCCCACTGTTTAAATCAGGAAACAAAAATGACGTCACAAACTATCGGCCTATGTCGTGCCTAAATTCAGCTTCTAAGATCTTTGAGTATATAATTTTCAAACAATTACAACAACAATGTCAAAAACATATTACTAACTGCCAGCATGGCTTTGTTGGTAAACGTTCTACAGTTACTAATTTAATGAACTTTACTCAACATATTTTTGAAAGTTTTGAAAATAAAAACCAAATGGATAGTATTTACACAGACTTTTCAAAAGCCTTCGACTCAGTAAACCATGAAATCCTTTTACATAAATGAAATAATATTGGGTTCTCCAATAATTTAATCACTTTAATTGATTCTTATCTACAAAACAGAGTACAGTTTGTTTTTTGCAATGGCTTCACTTCTTCTAAATTTTTGGCATCATCTGGCGTACCTCAGTGATCTGTACTCGGCCCCCTTTTATTCATTCTTTTTATAAATGATATTACATCCTACATAACATATTCTCATTGTTTAATGTATGCAGATGATTTAAAAATATTTCGTGAAATTCGTCAGTTTGAAGACTGTGTTTTACTGCAAAAAGATATAAATTCTATTCATGAATGGTCCGTGGAAAATCAACTGCATTTTAACATTAAAAAATGTCAAATTATCTCTTTTACCAGAAAGCAAAGTATTATATTATACAATTATAATATGAACAATCTTATTTTGCATCGCTCTGAGTTAGTTAAAGTTCTGGGACTATTACTTGATCCAAAATTAACTATGATTTCTCATATAGATCAAATGATTAATAAATATTTTAAAATTCTTGGGTTTATATTTCGATCAACATTCGGTTTCAATAATTTATTTTGTTTTATTGTTTTATTTAAATCATTAATTGTTAGCAAGCTTGAATATTGTTGTATAATATGGCATCCTAGTCAAAAGTATTTAATTAATGATATTGAAAGGATACAGAAAAAGTTTCTTAAATATGTTAACTATAAATTAAATCTTTACAATGTTAACGACCATAACTCTTTATTAAAATACTTCTCCATAAATTCCTTGGAAATTCGCCGAAATATGCATCTATTACTATTTTTGTATAAACATATTAACAATATGATTGATGATGAGTACTTGTTATCTAAAGTAAATTTTTACGTTAACAGTTGTAACACCCGATGTTTCTACACCTTTTTTATACCTTTTTCAAATACGAATTACATGTATAACAATCCTATCAGCAATATGTGTCGTCTCTATAATATGTACTGTATGAATTTAGATTTTTCTTTACAACTTAATGTATTTGGAAATAAGCTAATGATGGTTTTACAGTAATCTGACCATCTTTTTACTTTCTGTTAAGTTTATATATTTTGTTATGTGGTTATATAGTCATACATATATTTTTAACTTGTTCTCACTTTTCTCAATGTGTAAATTATTCTGTAATTGGAATTTCATACTGTTGAAAAATAAAGCTTATTATTATTATACAAGCTTTTGGAGGCACTCCGTGGTGCACTCGCCAGCGCAGCTAGAGTGCCGATTTGAACTATAAAAGTTACTGCAAAACACCCTAAAAACACCTAATTCGTTTAGAAAACGCATTTTCAAGTGATTTGGAGACATGTTCTGAGAAACAGTTTTTACATCATATTTGAGCGTTTCACGGTCTGAAACGAACGATTTGTGTGTAGCATTTGTACACTTATTCTACCTGTAGTTTCGATGGCACTTGGTTATTTAGGCTACAATAAGACAAAATACACTGATTTTTAGTGAATACAAGCTTTTGGGGGCACTCCGTGGTGCACTCGCCAGCGCAGCTAGAGTATCGATTTGAACTATAGAAGTTACTGCAAAACACCCTAGAAACACGCAGTTTGCTTAGAAAACGCATTTTCAAGTGATTTGGAGACATGTTCTGAGACACAGTTTTTACATCATATTTGAGCATTTCACGGTCTGAAACGAACGATTTGTGTGTAGCTTTTGGACACTTATTCTACCTGTAGTTTAGATGGCACTTGGTTATTTAGGCTACAATACGACAAAATACAATGATTTTTAGTGAATACAAGCTTTTGGGGGTACTCCGTGGTGCAATCGCCACCGCAGCTTTTGTGCCGATTTGAAGAATAGAAGTTACTGCAAAACACCCTAAAAACACGTAATTCGCTTAGAAAACGCGTTTTCAAGTGATTTGGAGACATGTTTTGAGAAACTGTTTTTACGTCATATTTGAGCATTTCACGGTCTGAAACGAACGATTTGTGTGTAGCATTTAGACACATATTCTATCTGTAGTTTCGATGGCACTTGGTTATTTAGGCTACAATAAGACAAAATACACTGATTTTTAGTGAATACAAGCTTAAGGGGGCACTCCGTGGTGCACTCGCCAGTGCAGCTAGAGTGTCGATTTTAACTATAGAAGTTACTGCAAAACACCCTAGAAACACGTAATTTGCTTAGAAAACGCATTTTCAAGTGATTTGGAGACATGTTCTGAGAAACAGTTTTTACATCATATTTGAGCGTTTCACGGTCTGAAACGAACGATTTGTGTGTAGCATTTGGACACTTATTCTACCTGTAGTTTCGATGGCACTTGGTTATATAGGCTACAATAAGACAAAATACACTGATTTTTAGTGAATACAAGCTTTTGGGGGTACTCCCTGGTGCTCTCGCCAGCGCAGATATAGTGCCGATTTGAAGTATAGAAGTTACTGCAAAACACTCTAAAAAACCGTAATTCGCTTAGAAAACGCGTTTTCAAGTGATTTGGAGACATGTTTTGAGAAACAGATTTTACATCACATTTGAACGTTTCACGGTCTGAAACGACGATTTTGTATGTATACTTTAGAAACATATTCTACCTGTAGATTCGATGGAACTTGGTTATTTATGCTACAATAAGTCAAAATACACTGATTTTTAGTGAATACAAGCTTTTGGAGGCACTCCGTGGTGCACTCGCCAGCGCAGCTAGAGTGCCGATTTGAACTATAAAAGTTACTGCAAAACACATTAAAAGTCGCTTAGAAAACGCATTTTCAAGTGATTTGGAGACATGTTCTGAGAAACAGTTTGTACATCATATTTGAGCGTTTCACGGTCTGAAACGAACGATTTGTGTGTAGCATTTGGACACATATTCTACCTGTAGTTTCGATGGCACTTGGTTATTTAGGGTACAATAAGACAAAATACACTGATCTTTAGTGAATACAAGCTTTTAAAGACACTCCGTGGTGCACTCGCCAGCGCAGCTAGAGTGCCGATTTGAACTATAGAAGTTACTGCAAAACACCCTAGAAACACGTAATTCGCTTAGAAAACGCATTTTCAAGTGATTTGGAGGCATGTTCTGAGAAACAGTTTTTACATCATATTTGAGCGTTTCACGGTCTGAAACGAACGATTTGTGTGTCGCATTTGGACAGTTATTCTACCTGTAGTTTCGATGGCACTTGTTTATTTAGTCTACAATAAGACAAAATACACTGATTTTTAGTGAATACAAGCTTTTGGGGGTACACCGTGTTGCACTCGCCACAGCAGCTTTAGTGCCGATTTGAAGAATAGAAGTTACTGCAAAACACTCTAAAACACGTAATTCACTTAGAAGACGCGTTTTCAAGTGATTTGGAGACATGTTTTGAGAAACAGTTTTTCCATAATATTTTTAGCGTTTCACGGTCTGAAACGAACGATTTGTGTGTAGCATTTGGACACATATTCTATCTGTAGTTTCGATGGCACTTGGTTATTTAGGCTACAATAAGACAAAATACACTGATTTTTAGTGAATACAAGCTTTTAAAGGCACTCCGTGGTGCACTCGCCAGCGCAGCTAGAGTGCCGATTTGACCTATAAAAGTTACTGCAAAACACCTTAAAAACACGTAATTCGTTTAGAAAACGCATTTTTAAGTGATTTGGAGACATGTTCTGCGAAACAGTTTTTACATCATATTTGAGCGTTTCACGGTCTGAAAAGAACGATTTGTGTGTAGCATTTGTACACTTATTCTACCTCTAGTTTCAATGGCACTTGGTTATTTTGGCTACAATAAGACAAAATACACTGATCTTTAGTGAATACAAGCTTTTGGGGGCACTCCGTGGTGCACTCGACAGCGCAGCTAGCGTGCCGAATTGAACTATAGAACTGGAAAACACTCTAAAACAGCTTAATTCGCTTAGATAACGCTTTTTCAAGTGATTTGGTGACATGTTTTGAGAAACAGTTTTTACATCAGATTTGAACGTTTCACGGTCTGAAACGACGATTTTGTATGTATACTTTGGAAACATATTCTACCAGTAGTTTCGATTGCACTTGGTTATTTATGCTACAATAAGATATAATACACTCATTTTTAGTGACTACAAGCTTTTAGAGGCACTCTGTGGTGCACCCGTCACCGCAGCTAGAGTGCCGATTTGAACTATAGAAGTTACTGCAAAACACCCTAAAAACACGTAATTTGCTTAGAAATCGCCTTTTCATGTGGTTTGGAGTCATGCTTTGAGGAACAGTTTTACATCAGATTTGAACGTTTCACGGTCTGAAACGACGATTTTGTATGTATACTTTAGAAACTTATTCTACTTGTAGCTTCGATGGCACTTGGTTATTTAGGCTACAATAAGACAAAATACACTGATTTTTAGTGAATACAAGCTTTTGGGGGCACTCCGTGGTGCACTCGCCAGCGCAGCTAGAGTGCCGATTTAAACTATAGAAGTTACTGCAAAACACCCTAGAAACACGTAATTCACTTAGAAAACGCATTTTCAAGTGATTTGGAGACATGTTCTGAGAAACAGTTTTTACATCATATTTGAGCGTTTCACGGTCTGAAACGAACGATTTGTGTGTAGCATTTGGACACTTATTCTACCTGTACTTTCGATGGCACTTGTTTAATTAGGCTACAATAAGACAAAATACACTGATTTTTAGTGAATACAAGCTTTTGGGTAGACTCCGTGGTGCACTCGCCAGCGCAGCTAGAGTGCCGATTTGAACTATAGAAGTTACTGCAAAACTCCTTAGAAACACGTAATTCGTTTAGAAAACGCATTTTCAAGTGATTTGGAGACATGATTTGAGAAACAGATTTACATCAGATTTGAACGTTTCACGGTCTGAAACGACGATTTTGTATGTATACTTTGGAAACTTATTCTACCTGTAGCTTCGATGGCACTTGGTTATTTATGCTACAATAAGATAAAATACACTGATTTTTTGTGAATACAAGCTATTGGAGGCACTCCGTGGTGCACTCGCCAGCGCAGCTAGAGTGTCGATTTGAACTATAGAAGTTACTGCAAAACACCCTAGAAACACGTAATTTGCATAGAAAACGCATTTTCAAGTGATTTGGAAACATGTTCTGAGAAACAGTTTTTACATCATATTTGAGCGTTTCACGGTCTGAAACGAGCGATTTGTGTGTGGCATTTGGACACATATTCTATCTGTAGTTTCGATTGCACTTGGTTATTTAGGCTACAATAAGACTAAATACACTGATTTTTACTGAATACAAGCTTTTGGGGGCACTCCGTGGTGCACTCGCCAGCGCAGCTATAGTGCCGATTTGAAGTATAGAAGTTACTGCAAAACACTCTAAAAACACGTAATTCGCTTAGAAAACGCGTTTTCAAGTGATTTGGGGACATGTTTTGAGAAACAGATTTTACATTAGATTTGAACGTTTCACTGTCTGAAACGACGATTTTGTATGTATACTTTAGAAACATATTCTACCTGTAGTTTCGATTGAACTTGGTTATTTATGCTACAATAAGTCCAAATACACTGATTTTTAGTGAATACAAGCTTTTGGAAGCACTCCGTGGTGCACTCGCCAGCGCAGCTAGAGTGCCGATTTGAACTATAAAAGTTACGGGAAAACACTCTAAAAACGCGTAATTCTCTTAGAAAACGCTTTTTCAAGTGATTTGGAGACATGTTCTGAGAAACAGTTTTTACATCATAATTGAGCGTTTCACGTTCTGAAACGAACGATTTGTGTGTAGCATTTGGACACATTCTATCTGTAGTTTCGATGGCACTTGGTTATTTAGGCTACAATAAGATATAATACACTCATTTTTAGTGACTACAAGCTTTTGGAGGCACTCTGTGGTGCACCCGTCAGCGCAGCTAGAGTGCCGATTAGAACTATAGAAGTTACTACAAAACACCCTAAAAAACACGTAATTTGCTTAGAAATCGCCTTTTTATGTGGTTTGGAGTCATGCTTTGAGGAACAGTTTTACATCAGATTTGAACGTTTCACGGTCTGAAACGACGATTTTGTATGTATACTTTAGAAACTTATTCTACTTGTAGCTTCGATGGCACTTGGTTATTTAGGCTACAATAAGACAAAATACACTGATTTTTAGTGAATACAAGCTTTTGGGGGCACTCCGTGGTGCACTCGCCAGCGCAGCTAGAGTGCCGATTTAAACTATAGAAGTTACTGCAAAACACCCTAGAAACACGTAATTCACTTAGAAAACGCATTTTCAAGTGATTTGGAGACATGTTCTGAGAAACAGTTTTTACATCATATTTGAGCGTTTCACGGTCTGAAACGAACGATTTGTGTGTAGCATTTGGACACTTATTCTACCTGTAGTTTCCATGGCACTTGTTTAATTAGGCTACAATAAGACAAAATACACTGTTTTTTAGTGAATACAAGCTTTTGGGTAGACTTCGTGGTGCACTCGCCAGCGCAGCTAGAGTGCCGATTTGAACTATAGAAGTTACTGCAAAACTCCTTAGAAACACGTAATTCGTTTAGAAAACGCATTTTCAAGTGATTTGGAGACATGATTTGAGAAACAGATTTACATCAGATTTGAACGTTTCACGGTCTGAAACGACGATTTTGTATGTATACTTTGGAAACTTATTCTACCTGTAGCTTCGATGGCACTTGGTTATTTATGCTACAATAAGATAAAATACACTGATTTTTTGTGAATACAAGCTATTGGAGGCACTCCGTGGTGCACTCGCCAGCGCAGCTAGAGTGTCGATTTGAACTATAGAAGTTACTGCAAAACACCCTAGAAACACGTAATTCGCTTAAAAACGCATTTTCTAGTGCTTTGGAGACATGTTCTGCGAAACAGTTTTTACATCATGTTTGAGCGTTTCACGGACTGAAACGAACGATTTGTGTGTAGCATTTGGACACTTATTCTACTTGTAATTTCGATGGCACTTGTTTATTTAGGCTACAATAAGATAAAATACACTGATTTTTAGTGAATTTCAGCTTTTGGGGGTACTCCGTGGTGCACTCGCCCGCGCATTTATGGTGCCGATTTGAAGTATAGAAGTTACTGCAAAACACTCTAAAAACACGTAATTCGCTTTAAAAAACGCGTTTTCAAGTGATTTGAAGACATGTTTTTTAGAAACAGTTTTTACATCATATTTGAGCGTTTCACGGTCTGAAACGAACGATTTGTAAGTATACTTTGAAAACATATTCTACCTTTAGTTTCGATGGCACTTAGTTATTTAGGCTGCAATATGACAAAATACACTGATTTTTAGTGAATACAAGCTTTTGGAGGTACTCCGTGGTGCACTCGCCAGCGCGGCTAGGGTGCTGATTTGAACTATAGAAGTTACTACAAAACACTCTAAAAACACGTAATTCGCTTAGAAAACGCTTTTTCAAGTTATTTGGAGACATGTTTTGAGAAAAAGTTTTTACATCAGATTTGAACGTTTCACGGTCTGAAACGACGATTATATATGTATACTTTGGAAACATATTCTACCTGTAGTTTAGATGGCACTTGGTTATTTATGCTACAATAAGACAAAATACATTTGAGCGTTTCACGGTCTGAAACGAACGATTTGTGTGTAGCATTTGGACACATATTCTACTGGTAGTTATGATGGCACTTGGTTATTTAGGCTACAATAAGACAAAATACACTGAATTTAGTGAATACAAGCTTTAGGAGATACTCCGTGGTGCACTCGCCAGTGCAGCTAGAGTGCCGATTTGAACTATAAAAGTTACTGCAAAACACCCTAAAAACACGTAATTCGCTTAGAAAACGCATTTTCAAGTAATTTGGAGACATGTTTTGAGAAACAGTTTTTACATCATATTTGAGCGTTTCACGGTCTGAAACGAACGATTTGTGTTTAGCATTTGGACACATATTCCACTGGTAGTTTCGATGGCACTTGGTTATTTAGGCTACAATAAGACAAAATACACTGATTTTTAGTGAATACAAGCTTTTGAAGGTACTCCGTGCTGCACTCGCCAGCGCAGCTATAGTGCCGATTTGAAGTATAGAAGTTACTGCAAAACACTCTAAAAACACGTAATTCGCTTAGAAAACGCGTTTTCAAGTGATTTGGGGACATGTTTTGAGAAACAGATTTTACATCAGATTTGAACGTTTCACTGTCTGAAACGACGATTTTGTATGTATACTTTAGAAACATATTCTACCTGTAGTTTCGATTGAACTTGGTTATTTATGCTACAATAAGTCAAAATACACTGATTTTTAGTGAATACAAGCTTTTGGAAGCACTCCGTGGTACACTCGCCAGCGCAGCTAGAGTGCCGATTTGAACTATAAAAGTTACGGGAAAACACTTTAAAAACGCGTAATTCGCTTAGAAAACGCTTTTTCAAGTGATTTGGAGACATGTTCTGAGAAACAGTTTTTACATCATAATTGAGCGTTTCACGATCTGAAACGAACGATTTGTGTGTAGCATTTGGACACATTCTATCTGTAGTTTCGATGGCACTTGGTTATTTAGGCTACAATAAGACAAAATACACTGAATTTTAGTGAATACAAGCTTTTATAGGCACTCCGTGGTGCACTCGCCAGCGCAGCTAGAGTGCTGATTTGACCTATAAAAGTTACTGCAAAACACCTTAAAAACACGTAATTCGCTTAGAAAACGCATTTTCAAGTGATTTGGAGACATGTACTGAGAAACAGTTTTTACATCATATTTGAGTGTTTCACGGTCTGAAACGAACGATTTGTGTGTAGCATTTCGACACATAGTCTATCTGTAGTTTCGATGGCTCTTGGTTATTTAGGCTACAATAAGACAAAATACACTGATTTTTAGTGAATACAATCTTTTGGAGGCACTCCGTTGTGCACTCTTCAGTGCAGCTAGAGTACCGATTTGGACTATAAAAGTTACTGCAAAACACCCTAAAAACACGTAATTCGCTTAGAAAACGAATTTTCAAGTAATTTGGAGACATGTTCTGAGAAACAGTTTTTACATCATATTTGAGCATTTCACGGTCTGAAACGAACGATTTGTGTGTAGCATTTGGACACATATTCTACATGTAGTTTCGATGGCACTTGGTTACTTAGGCTACAATAAGACAAAATACACTGATTTTTAGTGAATACAAGCTTTTGGGGGCACTCCGTGGTGCACTCGCCAGCGCAGCTAGAGTGCCGATTTGAACTATAAAAGTTACTGCAAAACACTCTAAAAACACGTAATTCGCTTAGAAAACGCTTTTTAAAGTTATTTGGAGACATGTTTTGAGAAACAGTTTTTACATCAGATTTGAACGTTTCACGATCTGACACGACGATTATGTATGTATACTTTGGAAACATATTCTACCTGTAGTTTCGATGGCACTTGGTTATTTATGCTACAATAAGTCAAAATACACTGATTTTTAGTGAATACAAGCTTTTGGAGGCACTCCGTGGTGCACTCGCCAGCGCAGCTAGAGTGCCGATTTGAACTATAACAGTTACTGCAAAACACCCTAAAACACGTAATTCGTTTAGAAATCGCATTTTCAAGTGATTTGGAGACATGTTCTGAGAAAAAGTTTTTACATCATATTTGAGCGTTTCACGGTCTGAAACGAACGATTTGTGTGTACCATTTGGACACATATTCTACCTGTAGTTTCGATGGCACTTGGTTATTTAAGCTACAATAAGACAAAATACACTGATATTTAGTGAATAGAAGCTTTTGGGGGCACTCCGTTGTACACTCGCCAGCGCAGCTAGGGTACCGATTTGAACTATAGAAGTTACTGCAAAACACCCTAAAAACACATAATTCGTTTAGAAAACGCATTCTCAAGTGATTTGGAGACATGTTCTGAGAAACAGTTATTACATCATATTTGAGCGTTTCACGGTCTGAAACGAACGATTTGTGTGTAGCATTTGGACACTTATTCTACCTGTAGTTTCGATGGCACTTGGTTATTTAAGCTACAATAAGACAAAATACACTGATTTTTAGTGAATACAAGCTTTTATAGGCACTCCGTGGTGCACTCGCCAGCGCAGCTAGAGTGCCGATATGACCTATAAAAGTTACTGAAAAACACCTTAAAAACACGTAATTCGCTTAGAAAACGCATTTTCAAGTGATTTGGAGACATGTTCTGAGAAACAGTTTTTACTTCATATTTGAGCGTTTCACGGTCTGAAACGAACAATTTGTGTGTAGGATTTGGACACATATTCTATCTGTAGTTTCGATGGCACTTGGTTATTTACGCTACAATAAGACAAAATAAACTGATTTTAGTGAATACAAGCTTTTGGAGGCACTCCGTGGTGCACTTTCCAGTGCAGCTAGAGTGCCGATTTGAACTATAAAAGTTACTGCAAAACACCCTAAAAACGCGTAATTCGCTTAGAAAACGCATTTTCAAGTAATTTGGAAACAAGTTCTGAGAAACAGTTTTTACATCATATTTGAGCGTTTCACGGTCTGAAACGAACGACTTGTGTGTAGCATTTGGACACATATTCTACTTGTAGTTTCGATGGCACTTTGTTATTTAGGCTACAATAAGACAAAATACACTGATTTTTAGTAAATACACGCATTTGGGGGCACTCCGTGGTGCACTCGCCAGCGCAGCTAGACTGCCGATTTGAACTATAAAAGTTACTGGAAAACACTCTAAAAACGCGTAATTCGCTTAGAAAACGCTTTTTCAAGTGATTTGGAAACAAGTTTTGAGAAACAGGTTTTTACATCAGATTTAAACTTTTCACGGTCTGAAACGACGATTTTGTATGTATACTTTGGAAACATATTCTACCTGTAGTTTTGATGGCACTTGGTTATTTAGGCTACAATAAGACAAAATATGCAGATTTTTAGTGAATACAAGCATTTGGGGGCACTCCGTGGTGCACTCGCCAGCGCAGCTAGAGTGCCGATTTGACCTATAAAAGTAATTGCAAAACACCCTAAAAACCCGTAATTCGCTTAGAAAACGCATTTTCAACTAATTTGGAGACATGTTCTGAGAAACAGTTTTTACATCATATTTGAGCGTTTCACGGTCTGAAACGAACGATTTGTGTGTAGCATTTGGACACTTATTCTATCTGTAGTTTCGATGGCACTTGGTTATTTAGGCTACAATAAGACAAAATACACTGATTTTTAGTGAATACAAGGTTTTCGGGAGACTCCGTGGTGCACTCGCCAGCGCAGCTAGAGTGCCGATTTGAACTATAGAAGTTACTGCAAAACTCCCTAGAAACACGTTGTTTGCTTAGAAAACGCATTTTCAAGTGATTTGGAGACATGATTTGAGAAACAGTTTTTACATCGGACTTGAACGTTTCACGGTCTGAAACGACGATTTTGTATGTATACTTTGGAAATATATTCTAGCTGTAGTTTTGATAGCACTTGGTTATTTAGGCTACAATAAGAAAAAATACACTGATTTTTAGTGAATACAAGCTTTTGGGGGTACTCCGCGGTGCACTCGCCAGCGCAGTTATAGTGCCGATTTGAAGTATAGAAGTTACTGCAAAACACTCTAAAAACACGTAATTCGCTTATAAAACGCGTTTTCAAGTGATTTGGAGACATGTTTTTTAGAAACAGTTTTTACATCATATTTGAGCGTTTCACGGTCTGAAACGAACGATTTGTGTGTAGCATTTGGACACATATTCTATCTGTAGTTTCGATGGCAGTTGGTTATTTAGGCTACAATAAGACAAAATACACTGATTTTTAGTGAATACAAGCTTTTGGAGGCACTCCGTTGTGCACTCGCCAGCGCAGCTAAAGTGCCGATTTGAATTATAAAAGTTACTGCAAAACACCTTAAAAACACGTAATTCGCATAGAAAACGCATTTTCAAGTGATTTGGAGACATGACCTGAGAAAAAGTTTTTACATCCTAATTTAGCGCTTCACGGTCTGAAACGATCGATTTGTGTGTAGCATTTGGACACATATTCTATCTGTAGTTTCGATGGCACTTGGTTATTTAGGCTACAATAAGACAAAATACACTGATTTTTAGTGACTACAAGCTTTTGGAGGCACTCCGTGGTGCACTCGCCAGTGCAGCTAGAGTGCCGATTTGAACTATATAAGTCACTGCAAAACACCCTAAAAACACGTAATTCGCTTAGAAAACGCATTTTCAAGTAATTCGGAGACATGTTCTGAGAAACAGTTTTACATCATATTTGGGCGTTTCACGGTCTGAAACGACCGATTTGTGTGTAGCATTTGGACTCATATTCTATCTGTAGTTTCGATGGCACTTGGTTATTTAGGCTACAATAAGGCAAAATACACTGATTTTTAGTGAATACAAGCTTTTGGAGGCACTCCGTCGTGCACTCGCCAGTGCAGCTAGAGTGCCGATTTGAACTATAGAAGTTACTACAAGACACTCTAAAAACACTTAATTCGCTTAGAAAACGCTTTTTCAAGTTATTTGGAGACATGTTTTGAGAATCAGTTTTTACATCAGATTTGAACGTTTCACGGTCTGAAACGACGATTATGTATGTATAATTTGGAAACATATTCTACCTGTAGTTTAGATGGCACTCGGTTATTTATGCTACAATAAGACAAAATACACTGATTTCTAGTGAATACAAGCTTTTGGAGGAACTCCGTCGTGCACTCGCCAGCGCATCTAGAGTGCCGATTTGAACCATAAATGTTACTGCAAAACACCCTAAAAACACGTAATTCGTTTAAAAAACGCATTTTCAAGTGATTTAGAGACATGTTCTGAGAAACAATTTTTACATCATATTTGAGCGTTTCACGGTCTGAAACGATCGATTTGTGTGTACCATTTGGACACATATTCTACCTGTAGTTACGATGGCACTTGGTTATTTATGCTACAATAAGACAAAATACACTGATTTTTAGTGAATACAAGCTTTTGGAGGCACTCAGTTGTGCACTCGCCAGCGCAGCTAGGGTGCCGATTTGAACTATAGAAGTTACTACAAATCACTGTAAAAACACGTAATTCGCTTAGAAAACGCTTTTTCAAGATATTTGGAGACATGTTTTGAGAAACAGATTTTACATCAGATTTGAACGTTTCACGGTCTGAAACGACGATTATATATGTATACTTTGGAAACATATTCTACCTGTAGTTTAGATGGCACTTGGTTATTTATGCTACAATAAGTCAAAATAAACTGATTTTTAGTGAATACAAGCTTTTGGAGGCACTCCGTGGTGCACTTGCCAGCGCAGCTAGAGTGCCGATTTGAACTATAAAAGTTACTGCAAAACACCCTAAAATCACGTAATTCGTTTAGAAAACGCATTTTCAAGTGATTTGGAGACATGTTCTGAGAAACAGTTTTTACATCATATTTGAGCGTTTCACGGTCTGAAACGAACGATTTGTGTGTAGCATTTGTACATTTATTCTACCTGTAGTTTCGATGGCACTTGGTTATTTAGGCTACAATAAAACAAAATACAATGATTTTTAGAGAATACTAGCTTTTGGGGGCACTCCATGGTGCACTCGCCAGCGCAGTTAGGGTGCCGGTTTGAACTATAGAAGTTACTGGAAAACACTCTAAAAACGCGTAATTGGCTTAGAAAACGCTTTTTCAAGTGATTTGGAAACATGTTTTGAGAAACAGTTTTTTACATCAGATTTAAACGTTTCACGGTCTGAAACGACGATTATGTATGTATACTTTGGAAACATATTCTACCTGTAGTTTAGATAGCACTTGGTTATTAAGGCTACAATAAGACAAAATATACTGATTTTTAGTGAATACAAGCTTTTAGGGGCACCCCGTGGTGCACTCGCCAGCGCAGTTATAGTGCCGATTTGAACTATAGAAGTTACTGCAAAACACTGTATAAACACGTAATTCGCTTAGAAAACGCGTTTTCAAGTGATTTGGACTGCAAAACACTCTAAAAACACGTAATTCGCTTAGAAAACGCGTTTTCAAGTGATTTGGAGACATGTTTTGAGAAACAGGTTTTACATCAGATTTGAACGTTTCACGGTCTGAAACGACGATTTTGTATGTATACTTTAGAAACATATTCTACCTGTAGTTTCGATGGAACTTGGTTATTTATGCTACAATAAATCAAAATAAACGGATTTTTAGTGAATACAAGCTTTTGGAGGCACTCCGTGGTGCACTCGCCAGCGCAGCTAGAGTGCTGATTTGAACTATAAAAGATACTGCAAAACACCCTAAAAACACGTAATTCGCTTAGAAAACGCATTTAAATGTGATTTGGAGACATGTTCTGAGAAACAGTTTTTACATCATATTTGAGCGTTTCACGGTCTGAAACGAACGATTTGTGTGTAGCATTTGGACACATATTCTATCTGTAGTTTCGATGGCACTTGTTTATTTAGGCTACAATAAGACAAAATACACTGATTTTTAGTGAATACAAGCTTTTAGAGGCACTCCGTGGTGCACTCGCCATCGCAGCTAAAGTGCCGATTTGAACTATAAAAGTTACTACAAAACCCCCTAAAAACACATAATTCGCTTAGAAAACGCTTTTAAAAGTGATTTGGAGACAAGTTCTGAGAAACAGTTTTTACATCATATTTGAGCGTTTCATGGTCTGACACGAGCGATTTGTGTGTAGCATTTGGACACATATTCTATCTGTGGTTTCGATGGCACTTGGTTATTTAGGCTACAATAAGACAAAATACACTGATTTTTAGTGATTACAAACTTTTGGAAGCACTCCGTTGTGCACTCGCCAGCGCAGCTAGAGTGCCGATTAGAGCTATTAAAGTTACTACAAAACACCTTAAAAACACGTAATTCGCTTAGAAAACGTATTTTCAAGTGATTTGGAGACATGTTCTGAGAAACAGTTTTTACATCATATTTGAGCGTTTCACGGTCTGGAACGAACGATTTGAGTGTAGCATTTGTACACTTATTCCACCTGTAGTTTCGATGGCACTTGGTTATTTAGGCTACAATAAGACAAAATACATTGATTTTTGGTGAATACAAGCTTTTGGGGGCACTCCGTGGTGCACTCGCCAGCGCAGCTAGGGTGCCGATTTGAACTATAGAAGTTACTGGAAAACACTCTAAAAACGCGTAATTCGCTTCGCATGTTTTGAGAAACAGTTTTACATCAGATTTAAACGTTTCACGGTCTGAACCGACGGTTTTGTATGTATACTTTGGAAACATATTCTACTTGTAGTTTCGATGGCACTTGGTTATTTACGCTACAATAAGACAAAATATACTGATTTTTAGTGAACACAAGCTTTTAGGGGCACTCCGTGGTGCACTCGCCAGCGCAGCTATAGTGCCGATTTGAACTATAGAAGTTACTGCAAAACACTGTATAAACACGTAATTCGCTTAGAAAACGTTTTTTCAAGTGATTTGGAGACATGTTATGAGAAACAGTTTTTACATCTTATTTGAGCGTTTCACGGTCTGAAACGAACGATTTGTGTGTAGCATTTGGACAAATATTCTACTTGTAGTTACGATGGCTCTTGGTTATTTAGGCTACAATAAGACAAAATACACTGATTTTTAGTGAACACAAGCTTTTGGGGGCACTCCGTGGTGCACTCGCCAGCGCAGCTAGGGTGCCGATTTGAACTATAGAAGTTACTGGAAAACATTATAAAAACGCGTAATTCGCTTAAAAAAATGCTTTTTCAAAAGATTTGGAAACATGTTTTGAGAAACAGTTTTTCACATCAGATTTAAACTTTTCACGGTCTGAAACGACGATTATGTATGTACACTTTGGAAACATATTCTACCTGTAGTTTAGATGGCACTTGGTTATTTATGCTACAATAAGACAAAATACACTGATTTCTAGTGAATAAAAGCTTTAGGAGGCACTCAGTGGTACACTTGCCAGCGCAGCTAGAGTGCCGATTAGAACTATAAAAGTTACTGCAAAACACCCTAAAAACACGTAATTCGTTTAGAAAACGCATTTTCAAGTGATTTGGAGACATGTTCTGAGAAACAGTTTTTACATCATATTTGAGCGTTGCCCGGTCTGAAACGAACAATTTGTGTGCAGCATTTGGACACTTATTCTACCTGTAGTTTCGATAGCACTTGTTTATTTAGGCTACAATAAGACAAGATACACTGATTTTTAGTGAATACAAGGTTTTGGGGAGACTCCGTGGTGCACTCGCCAGCGCAGCTAGAGTGCCGATTTGAACTATAGAAGTTACTGCAGAACTCCCTAGAAACACGTAGTTCGCTTAGAAAACGCATTTTCAAGTGATTTGGAGACATGATTTGAGAAAGAGTTTTACATCAGATTTGAACGTTTCACGGTCTGAAACGATGATTTTGTATGTATACTTTGGAAACATATTCTACCTGTAGTTTCGATGGCACTTGGTTATTTAGGCTACAATAAGACAAAATACACTGATTTTTATTGAATACAAGCTTTTGGGGTTACTCCGTGGTGCACTCGCCAGCGCAGTTATAGTGCCGATTTGAAATATAGAAGTTACTGCAAAACACTCTAAAAACACATAATTTGCTCAGAAAACGAGTTTTCAAGTAATTTGGAGACATGTTTTTTAGAAACAGTTTTTACATCATATTTGAGCGTTTCACGGTCTGAAACGAAAGATTTGTGTGTAGCATTTGTACACTTATTCTACCTGTAGTTTCGATGGCACTTGGTTATTTAGGCTACAATAAGACAAAATACAATGATTTTTAGTGAATACTAGCTTTTGGGGGCACTCAATGGTGCACTCGCCAGCGCAGCTAGGGTGCCGATTTGAACAATAGAAGTTACTGGAAACAATCTAAAAACGCGTAATTCGCTTAGAAATCGCTTTTTCAAGTGATTTGGTGGCTTTTTTTGAGAAACAATTTTTTACATCAGATTTGAACGTTTCACGGTCCGAAACGACGATTTTGTATGTATACTTTGGAAACATATTCTACCTGTAGTTTCGATGGCACTTGGTTATTAATGCTACAATAAAACAAAATACACTGATTTTTAGTGAATACATGCTTTTGGGGGCACTTCGTGGTGCACTCGCCAGCGCAGCTAGAGTGTCGATTTGAACTATAGAAGTTACTGTAAAACACCCTAGAAACACGTAATTTGCTTAGAAAACGCATTTTCAAGTGATTTGGAGACATGTTCTGAGAATCAGTTTTTACATCATATTTGAGCGTTTCACGGTCTGAAACGAACGATTTGTGTGTAGCATTTGGACACTTATTCTACCTGTAGTTTCGATGGCACTTGGTTATGTAGGCTACCATAAGACAAAATACACTGATTTTTAGTGAATACAAGCTTTTGGGGGTACTCCGTGGTGCTCTCGCCAGCGCAGCTATAGTGCCGATTTGAAGTATAGAAGTTACTGCAAAACACTCTAAAAACACGTAATTCGCTTAGAAAACGCGTTTTCAAGTGATTTGGAGACATGTTTTGAGAAACAGATTTTACATCAGATTTGAACGTTTCACGGTCTGAAACGACGATTTTGTATGTATACTTTAGAAACATATTCTACCTGTAGTTTCGATGGAACTTGGTTATTTATGCTACAATAAGTCAAAATACACTGATTTTTAGTGAATACAAGCTTTTGGAGGCACTCCGTGGTGTACTCGCCAGCGAAGCTAGAGTGCTGATTTGAACTATAAAAGTTACTGCAAAACACCCTAAAAACACGTAATTCGCTTAGAAAACGCATTTAAAAGTGATTTGGAGACATGTTCTGAGAAACAGTTTTTACATCATACTTGAGCGTTTCATGGTCTGAAACGAGCGATTTGTGTGTAGCATTTGGACACATATTCTATCTGTAGTTTCGATAATAATAATAATAATAATAGCCCTTTATTAAATAACCCATAATGATACATTATAATGTGAAAAACTAGTTTAAGATAAATTCAGAATAAAGTAAGATTTTTAATGAAAGTGTTTTTTTAATGTGTATTTTTTTAAGTTTAACTTGAGGGGGGTGGGGGTTATTGGGTCCTTTGTTGGACGAAGGCCTCCTCCATGCTTTTCCAGGTGTCCCGTTCCTTCGCTGTCCTCCACCATAATGTGCTCGCCGTTAATTTAATTTCATCATCCCATCTGATATTTGGCCTTCCTATTCTTCTTTTACAGTGGCGTGGTGTCCATTCCGTGATGATTTTTGTCCATCTGGTTTGGGGCAGTCTTATAATATGCCCGGCCCATTTCCATTTAAGTTTCTTGGAGAGTTTTGTTGCATCTTGAATTTTGGTGCGGTGACGTATTTCTTCATTTCTTATTCTGTCTTGCAGTTTGATGTTAAGCATGCTTCTCTCCATTCTTCGTTGGGTTGTCTGTAGTCTGATTTCTTGGTGTTTGGTAAGCGCCCATGTCTGGCAGCCGTAAGTTAGAGCTGGTATTATACAGGAGTCGAATACTTTCTTCTTGATGCTAATGCTTACATTACTTTTCATTATAATTTTCAGTGACCAGAATTTGTTCCAGGCAGTGGTGATCCTTCTCTGAATTTCCTTGTCGTTTTTATTTTTGAATGCTATAAGTTGCCCTAGGTATACATACTCGTTGACGTATTCTATTCTGTGATTGTCTGTCTGTATTGGTGTCTTGTCTCCGTTAGTTAGCGCTTTTGTTTTCTGTAGATTAATCTGTAGACCTGCTTTTCCACTTTCATGTACTAGTTCTTGTAGCATTTCATTTATTTCTTCTGCAGAGTGGGCGAAGAGCACCAAGTCGTCCGCGAATTTTAAATTGTTTAATTTGTATCCGTCTATGGTTATGCCTTTTTCATCCCAGTTTAGTTGGCGAAACATGTGTTCTAGTATTGTTGTAAAGAGGTAGGGTGAAGCAGGGTCTCCTTGTTTTACACCTTTTTCTAGTTTGAATATTGGCCCTGGTTTGTCTAGCAGAATATGTGCAGTGCTGTCTGCGTATATATTTTTTATAACTTGTATGTATTTGTTATTTATCTGCAGTTTTTCCAAGGCTTCGAACATGTACTCATGTTTTATTGAGTCGAAAGCTTTACTGTAATCGATGAATAATATATAAAGTTTTATATTGTACTCTTTCGCTTTTTCAATTAATATATTTACAGTGTGAAGGTGATCAATAGTGGAGAAATTAGTGCGAAATCCTGCCTGTTCTATTGATTGATTTTGATGTAATATTGGGATTATTCTTCTTAAAATTATTTTTATAAATATTTTATATACGGTGGAAATGAGGCTAATTAGTCTATAATTGTTAATATTATTTTTGTTACCTTTTTTGTGCAGTAGAATGATGGAGGATTTTTTCCACTGCTGCGGAATTATGCCACTTTCTAAAATTTTGTTACATATTTTTTTTAGTAGTGGTATTAGGTTTTCATTTAGTCGGATTAATTCAAATGTTATACCATCAGCTCCCGGGGATTTTCGATTTTTTGTTTCTTTTATTGCTTGCTTTATTTCTGAGTCAATGATTTCTGGGACTTCTTCTAAATTTGTGCTTGTATTTGTGTCGATCTCTCTTGTTTCGTTTTCTTCTGACGGTTCTTTTTTGTACAACGATTTGTAAAAATTTGTTGCTGTTTCAATAATACTGCTTCTGCTGAAATATTCTGTGTTATTTTCTTGTAAACTAGTTATCCAGTTTTTATTTCCAGATATTTTATTTTGCAATTATCTTGTTGAACCGGTGGTTTTTATTATTTCTTCTACTTGTTGTTGGTTGAAGTGGTAAATATAATTTTTTATTGATTTTTTAACTGTTTTACGTATTTCCGCATATTCAATTTTTTGGTGGAGAGTTTTGTTCTTAATCGTTTTCAGTGTTTCTCGTTTCTGGATCAGTTTTATTGTGTTTTGTGATAGTTTACTTCTACTTGTTTTCCTTGTTTGTTCTTTGATCGGAGTGTTTAGTATTTTTTCGATTTCGTTATACAGATCTTGAACGTTGTTAAGGTTATGATTCTGTGTCTCAAATTCATTTATTCTTTCAGTTATTGCATTCTTGTATAACTGCTCTGTTGTTTCATCAGGGCGTATTTGTTTTTTGTTCCTGTTTCCGAATTTTTGTTTCCTTATTAGCTTCGTGTTTATTTGAATTGTTGCTCTTAGTAGCCTGTGGTCGCTGCAAAACTCAAATCTATTAAGAATTTCGAAGTTCCTTACCGACTCTAGGTTTTTGGTTAATATGTAGTCTAGTTCGTACTTACTGCCAGATGGAGATATGTAGGTCCATTTCCTGTTTGCTTTTATCTTTGAAAATGAATTTAGAATTTTCAGTTGATTTTGTAAAGCGAAGTCAATTAGTAAGTTGCCTCGTGGATTTCGAAAACCATAGTTCGAAGTGCCCATAGTGTGTTCTTCTCCAATTTCTTATTTCCCAATTCTCGCATTAAAGTCGCCCATAACGATTAATTCGTTTGACTCATTTTCATCAGCTTGTATTGTAGTTGTTAATTCTTCATAAAATGTTTGTATTTCTTCGTCTGTTGAAGTTGCTGTAGGGGCGTAGACTTGTATAATGTTGATAATGAAGCTTTTATCTATTTTTATTTTTAATGTGGCTATTCTGGGTGATATTGGCTTAAATTCTTCTATTAAATGTGTGCATGATTTATTTACATAGAAGCCTACACCGTAGTTTTCGTTGTGTCCAGCTGAATGGCAGAAAATATCTAGATTTTTCATCTGGGTTATTAAGTTTTGACTGCGCCGGATTTCTGAGAGACCGATTACATCGTATTTGACTTTTTCTAGTGCGTATTCAAGTTCAATAATTCTGACTTCTGAAAGGAGTGTTTTAGAGTTTAAAGTTCCTAATCGCAGGGTAAAGTTTTCTGCTTCCTTATTTTCCTTTGCTTGGAGGGTGTGGTCGTGACCTTCCACGGTGACCAGCCGGGTTGGAAGGTGAAAGATTTGATCTGTGTTTGGCATGTTACTTGGTGAGGTTATGTCTATTTGGTTGTATTGCGATTCGTTGTTCCTTGTTTCGTCATAGGTCCGAGGATTTGGCTGTAGTTGCTATGCTTGCGATAAGTTATTTAATGTGGAGTGTTCTTGAGAATGCGTGGAGTCGGTCTGTGTGGGTTGTGTTACGGAGCTCGTACTGTTTGCTGATTGTAGGATTTGTTTACCTTTATTAGTGCTATTTGACCTGGAATTTGACTTTGGTTTTGAGTTTGATCTGGGGCGGCCGCGTTTCAAGACATCGTTTGAAGTGCTGTCCTGTAGCGCTATTATTTTTTCCATCTGACAAATCTTTGACGGCAGTTCTTCGTATGTTTCAGTATTTTTCGTTTGTGCCTCATCCCGTCGAATTTTATGAGTTTCATTATCGTCCTTGTCAGAAAGTTGTCGTTTTTTCATATTTTTTTCAAGCTCTGTAATTTCTATTGAGGTTAGTTTGCGGTGTTCTACGAATAGGGAGTCGTATTTTATAACAGCGTGTTTGTTGGCTTGTCTGCATTTCAGCATTAATGGTGTTAATTTTTTCCTCGTTTCTATGACTTCTTTTGGGAAATCATCGTTTACACTGATGTTTATGTCTTTGATTCGGTTTTTATTTTGCATAATTTCTATTTTTTCCTCAATGTTACAAATTTTATAATAATTGGCCGACTTGTGTCTTAAAATGGCTTACCTAGTCTATAAAGTTTATCAATATCTTTAATGTCTGTTGTGACTTTAAGAGTTTCGTTTAGAAAGATCATAACTTTTTGTTCTAGTTCTTTTGCGTTTCGTTCATCCTTTTTAATGCCCCTAATTATAATATTTCGTTTGCGGTTTTCCTTGTCCTGTATTTTAATTTTATTTCCTTGTATGCTTAGCTTCGTTTTCGTTTCTTGCAGTTCAGTTTCCAATTGTTTTTGTTTGTTGATGACTTCGTCGCGCAGGTTGGTTATTTCTCCAGAAATTCGTAACTCCATGCTCTCCATTGCTTTTATAATTCTTATTTCCATTTCATTTTTGTTGGCCATAGTCGGTTAAGTACATTTTTTATCGATTTTACTGTTGTAGATCTGAAATTTATTAGGTTAGAATCGAGTATTCTGACAATTTCGAAAGGATACTATCCGCTTCCTTGTTTTTGTAATATTGTGTGGTCCTAGAGCTTATGTTCTGTGTTGGGCTCCGTTTTTGTATTATTTGTATTATTATCTTCCGTTTACTGCTAGATTTTCAATATTTTTTACAGTTGACGCTTCTGTCCTCTACCTCACCTTTTTCAAATGTTATTTAGGCTACCATAAGACAAAATACTCTGATTTTTAGCGAATACAAGCTTTTGGAGGTACTCCGTGGTGCTCTCGCCAGCGCAGCTATAGTGCCGGTTTGAAGTATAGAAGTTACTGCAAATCACTCTAAAAACACGTAATTCGCTTAGAAAACGCGTTTTCAAGTGATTTGGAGACATGTTTTGAGAAACAGATTTTACATCAGATTTGAACGTTTCACGGTCTGAAACGACGATTTTGTATGTATACTTTAGAAACATATTCTACCTGTATTTCGATGGAACTTGGCTATTTATGCTACAATAAGTCAAAATTCACTGATTTTTAGTGAATACAAGCTTTTGGAGGCACTCCGTGGTGCACTCGCCAGCGCAGCTAGAGTGCCGATTTCAACTATTAAAGTTACTACAAAACACCTTAAAAACACGTTATTCGCTTAGAAAATGTATTTTCAAGTGATTTGGAGACATGTTCTAAGAAAAAGTTTTTACATCATATTTGAGCGTTTCACGGTCTGAAACGAACGATTTGTGTGTAGCATTTGTACACTTATTCCACCTGTAGTTTCGATGGCACTTGGTTATTTAGGCTACAATAAGACAAAATAGACTGATTTTTGGTGAATACAAGCTTCTGGGGGCACTCCGTGGTGCAATCGCCAGCGCAGCTAGGGTGCCGATTTGAACTATAGAAGTTACTGGAAAACACTCTAAAAACGCGTAGTTCGCTTAGAAAACGCTATTTCAAGTGATTTGGAAACATGTTTTGAAAAACAGTTTTACATCAGATTTAAACGTTTCACGGTCTGAAACGACGATTTTGCATGTATACTTTGGAAACATAATCTACCTGTAGTTTTGATGGCACTTGGTTATTTAGGCTACAATAAGGCAAAATATACTGATTTTTAGTGAATACAAGCTTTTAGGGGCACTCCGTGGTGCACTCGCCAGCGCAGCTATAGTGCCGATTGGAACCATCGAAGTTACTGCAAAACACTCTATAAACACGTAATTCGCTTAGAAAACGCGTTTTCAAGTGATTTGGAGACATGTTTTGAGAAACAGTTTTTACATCATATTTGAGCGTTTCACGGTCTGAAACGAACGATTTGTGTGTAGCATTTGGACACATATTCTATCTGTAGTTTCGATGGCACTTGGTTATTTAGGCTACAATAAGACAAAATACACTGATTTTTAGTGAATACAAGCTTTTATAGGCACTCCGTGATGCACTCGCCAGCGCAGCTAAAGTGCCGATTTGACCTATAAAAGTTACTGCAAAACACATTAAAAACACGTAATTCGCTTTGAAAACGCATTTTCAAGGGATTTGGAGACATGTTCTGAGAAACAGTTTTTACATCATATTTGAGCGTTTCATGGTCTGAAACGAGCGATTTGTGTGTAGCGTTTGGACATTTATTCTAGGTGTAGTTTCGATGGCACTTGGTTATTTAGGCTACAATAAGACAAAATACACTGATTTTTAGTGAATACAAGCTTTTGCAGGCACTCCGTGGTGCACTCTCCAGTGCAGCTAGAGTGCAGATTTGAACTATAAAAGTTACTGCAAAACACCCTAAAAACACGTAATTCGCTTAGAGAACGCATTTTCAAGTAATTTGGAAACATGTTCTAAAAAACAGTTTTTACATCATATTTGAGCGTTTCACGGTCTGAAACGAACGATTTGTGTGTAGCATTTGGACACATATTCTACTTGTAGTTTCGATGGCACTTGGTTATTTAGGCTACAATAAGACAAAATTCACTGACTTTTAGTGAATACAAGCTTTTTGGGACACTCCGTGGTGCACTCGCCAGCGCAGCTAGGGTGCCGATTTGAACTATAGAAGTTACTGGAAAACACTCTAAAAACGCGTAATTCGCTTAGAAAACGCTTTTTCAAAAGATTTGGAAACATGTTTTGAGAGACAATTTTTTACATCATATTTAAACGTTTCACGGTCTGAAACGACGATTTTGTATGCATACTTTGGAAACATATTCTACCTGTAGTTTCGATGGCACTTGGTTATTTAGGCTACAATAAAACAAAATATACTGATTTTTAGTGAATACAAGCTTTTAGGGGCACTCCGTGGTGCACTCGCCAGCGCAGCTATAGTGCCGATTTGAACTATAGAAGTTACTGCAAAACACTCTAAAAACACGTAATTCGTTTAGAAAACGCGATTTCAAGTTATTTGGAGACATGTTTTGAGAAACAGCTTTTACATCATATTTGAGCGTTTCACGGTCTGAAACGAACGATTTGTGTGTAGCATTTGGACAATATTCTATTTGTAGTTTCGATGGCACTTGTTTATTTAGGCTACAATAAATCAAAATGCACTGATTTTTAGTGAATACAAGCTTTTAGAGGCACTCCGTGGTGCACTCGCCAGCGCAGCTAGAGTGCCGATTTGACCTATAAAAGTTACTGCAAAACACCTTAAAAACACGTAGTTCGCTTAGAAAACGCATTTTCAAGTGATTGGGAGACATGTTCTGAGAAACAGTTTTTACATCATATTTGAGCGTTTCACGGTCTGAAACGAACGATTTGTGTGTAGCATTTGGACACATATTCTACTTGTAGTTTCGATGGCACTTGGTTATTTAGGCTACAATAAGACACAATACTCTGATTTTTAGTGAATACAAGCTTTTGGTGGCACTCCGTGGTGCACACGCCAGTGCAGCTAGGGTGCCGATTTGAACTATAGAAGTTACTGCAAAACACTCTAAAAACACGTAATTCGCTTAGAAAACGCTTTTTAAAGTTATTTGGAGACATGTTTTGAGAAACAGTTTTTACATCAGATTTGAACGTTTCACGGTCTGAAACGACGATTATGTATGTATACTTTGGAAACATATTCTACCTGAAGTTTAGATGGCACTTGGTTATTTATGCTACAATAAGTCAAAATACACTGATTTTTAGTGAATACAAGCTTTTGGAGGCACTCCGTGGTGCACTCGCCAGCGCAGCTAGAGTGCCGATTTGAAATATAGAAGCTACTGCAAAACACCCTAAAAACACGTAATTCGTTTAGAAAACGCATTTTCAGGTGATTTGGAGACATGTTCTGAGAAATAGTTTTTACATAATACTTGAGCGTTTCACGGTCTGAAACGAACGATTTGTGTGTACCATTTGCACACATATTATACCTGTAGTTTCGATGGCACTTGGTTATTTAGGCTACAATAAGACAAAATACACTGATATTTAGTGAATACAAGTTTTTGGGGGCACTCCGTGGTGCCCACGCCAGCGCAGCTAGAGAACCGATTAGAACTATAAAAGTTACTGCAAAACACCCTAAAAACACGTAATTCGTTTAGAAAACGCATTTTCAAGTGATTTGGAGACATGATCTGAGAAACAGTTTTTACAACATATTTGAGCGTTTCCCGGTCTGAAACGAACGATTTGTGTGTAGCATTTGGACACTTATTCTACCTGTAGTTTGGATGGCACTTGGTTATTTATGCTACATTAAGACAAAATACACTGATTTTTAGTGAATACAAGGTTTTGGGGAGACTCCGTGGTGCACTCGCCAGCGCAGCTAGAGTGCCGATTTGAACTATAGAAGTTACTGCAAAACTCCCTAGAAACGCGTAGTTTGTTTAGAAAACGCATTTTCAAGTGATTTGGAGACATGATTTGAGCAACAGTTTTACATCAGATTTGAACGTTTCACGGTCTGAAACGACGATTTTGTATGTATACTTTAGAAATATATTCTACCTGTAGTTTCGATAGCACTTGGTTATTTAGGCTACAATAAGACAAAATACACTGATTTTTATTGAATACAAGCTTTTGGGGGTACTCTTTGGTGCACTCGCCAGCGCAGTTATAGTGCCGATTTGAAGTATAGAAGTTACTGCAAAACAATCTAAAAACACGTAATTCGCTTAGAAAACGCGTTTTCAAGTAATTTGGAGACATGTTTTTTAGAAACAGTTTTTACATTAGATTTGAGCGTTTCACGGTCTGAAACGAACGATCTGTGTGTAGCATGTGTACACTTATTCTACCTGTAGTTTCGATGGCACTTGGTTATTTAGGCTACAATAAGACAAAATACAATGATTTGTAGTGAATACTAGCTTTTGGGGGCACTCAATGGTGCACTCGCCAGCGCAGCTAGGGTGCCGATTTGAACTATAGAAGTTACTGGAAAACACTCTAAAAACGCGTAATTCGCTTAGAAAACCCTTTTTCAAGTGATTTGGAAACATGTTTTGAGAAACAGTTTTTTTACATCAGATTTAAACGTTTCACGGTCTGAAACGACGATTATGTATGTATACTTTGGAAACATATTCTACCTGTAGTTTAGATGGCACTTGGTTATTAAGGCTACAATAAGACAAAATATACTGATTTTTAGTGAATAGAAGCTTTTAGGGGCACTCCGTGGTGCACTCGCCAGCGCAGCTATAGTGCCGATTTGAACAATAGAAGTTACTGCAAAACACTCTAAAAACAAGTAATTCACTTAGAAAACGCGTTTTCAAATGATTTGGAGACATGTTTTGAGAAACAGTTTTTACATCAGATTTGAACGTTTCACGGTCTGAAACGACGATTTTGTATGTATACTTTGGAAACATATTCTACCTGTAGTTTCGATGGCACTTGGTTATTAATGCTACAATAAGACAAAATACACAGATTTTTAGTGAATACAAGCTTTTGGGGGCACTCCGTGGTGCACTCGCCAGCGCAGCTAGAGGGTCGATTTGAACTATAGAAGTTACTGCAAAACACCCTAGAAACACGTAATTTGCTTAGAAAACGCATTTTCAAGTGATTTGGAGACATGTTCTGAGAATCAGTTTTTACATCATATTAAAGCGTTTCACGGTCTGAAACGAACGATTTGTGTGTAGCATTTGGACACTTATTTTACCTGTAGTTTCGATGGCACTTGGTTATTTAGGCTACCATAAGACAAAATACACTGCTTTTTAGTGAATACAAAATTTTGGGGGTACTCCGTGGTGCACTCGCCGGCGCAGCTTTAGTGCCGATTTGAAGTTTAGAAGTAACTGCAAAACACTCTAAAAACACGTAATTCGCTTAGAAAACGCGTTTTCAAGTGATTTGGAGACATGTTTTGAGAAACAGATTTTACATCCGATTTGAACGTTTCACGGTCTGA
Organism: Harpalus rubripes; assembly: GCA_963082715.1. NCBI lineage: Eukaryota > Metazoa > Arthropoda > Insecta > Coleoptera > Carabidae > Harpalus > Harpalus rubripes. The sequence goes on from OY720465.1 coordinate 18,634,160, forward strand.
AACGACGATTTTGTATGTATACTTTAGAAACATATTCTACCTGTAGTTTCGCTGGAACTTGGTTATTTATGCTACAATAAGTCAAAATACACTGATTTTTAGTGAATACAAGCTTTTGGAGGCACTCCGTGGTGCACTCGCCAGCGCAGCTAGAGTGCTGATTTGAACTATAGAAGTTACTGCAAAACTCCCTAAAAACACGTAATTCGCTTAGAAAACGCATTTAAAAGTGATTTGGAGACATGTTCTGAGAAACAGTTTTTACATCATATTTGAGCGTTTCACGGTCTGAAACGAACGATTTGTGTGTAGCATTTGGACACATATTTTATCTGTAGTTTCGATGGCACTTAGTTATTTAGGCTTACAATAAGACAAAATATGTTAATTTTTAGTGAATACAAGCTTTTGGAGGCACTCCGTGGTGCACTCGCCAGCGCAGCTTGAGTGCCGATTTGAACTATAAAAGTTACTGTAAAACACCCTAAAAACACATAATTCGCTTAGAAAACGCATTTAAAAGTGATTTGGAGACATGTTCTGAGAAACAGTTTTAACATCATATTTGAGCGTTTCATGGTCTGAAACGAAAGATTTGTGTGTAGCATATGGACACATATTCTATCTGTGTTTCGATGGCACTTGGTTATTTAGGCTACAATATGACAAAATACACTGATTTTTAGTGATTACAAGCTTTTGGAGGCACTCCGTGGTGTACTCGCCAGCGCAGTTAGAGTGCCGATTTGAACTATTAAAGTTACTACAAAACACCTTGCAAACACGTTATTCGCTTAGAAAACGTATTTTCAAGTGATTTGGAGACATGTTCTGAGAAAAAGTTTTTACATCATATTTGAGCGTTTCACGGTCTGAAACGAACGATTTGTGTGTAGCATTTGTACATTTATTCCACCTGTAGTTTCGATGGCACTTGGTTATTTAGGCTACAATAAGACAAAATACACAGATTTTTGGTGAATACAAGCTGCTGGGGGCACTCCGTGGTGCCATCGCCCGCGCAGCTAGGGTGCCGATTTGAACTATAGAAGTTACTGGAAAACACTCTAAAAACGCGTAAGTCGCTTAGAAAACGCTATTTCAAGTGATTTGGAAACATGTTTTGAGAAACAGTTTTACATCAGAATTAAACGTTTCACGGTCTGAAACGACGATTTTGCATGTATACTTTGGAAACATATTCTACCTGTAGTTTCGATGGCACTTGGTTATTTAGGCTACAATAAGACAAAATATATTGATTTTTAGTGAATACAAGCTTTTAGGGGCACTCCGTGGTGCACTCGCCAGCGCAGCTATAGTGCCGATTTGAACTATAGAAGTTACTGCAAAACACTCTATAAACACATAATTCGCTTAGAAAACGCGTTTTCAAGTGATTTGGAGACATGTTTTGAGAAACAGTTTTTACATCATATTTGAGCGTTTCACGGGCTGAAACGAACGATTTGTGTGTAGCATTTGGACACATATTCTATCTGTAGTTTCGATGGCACTTGGTTATTTAGGCTACAATAAGACAAAATACACTGATTTTTAGTGAATACAGGCTTTTATAGGCACTCCGTGGTGCACTCGTTAGCGCAGCTAGAGTGCCGATTTGACCTATAAAAGTTACTGCAAAACACCTTAAAAACACGTAATTCGCTTAGAAAACGCATTTTCAAGGGATTTGGAGACATGTTCTGAGAAACAGTTTTTACATCATATTTGAGCGTTTCATGGTCTGAAACGAGCGATTTGTGTGTAGCATTTGGAAACATATTCTATCTGTAGTTTCGATGGCACTTGGTTATTTAGGCTACAATAAGACAAAATACACTGATTTTTAGTGAATGCAAGCTTTTGGAGGCACTCCGTGGTGCACCCGCCAGCGCAGCTAGAGTGCCAATTTAAACTATGGAAGTTACTGCAAAACACTCTAAAAACACGTAATTCTCTTAGAAAACGTATTTTCAAGAGATTTGAAGATATATTTTGAGAAACAGTTTTTACATCAGATATCATCGTTTCACGGGCTGGAACTATGGAAGTTACTGTAAAACACTCTAAAAATACGTAATTCTCTTAGAAAATGTATTTTCAAGAGATTTGGAGACATATTTTGAGAAACAGTTTTTACATCAGATTTTAACGATTCACGGTGTGAAACGACGATTTTGTTTGTAGATTTTGAAAACATATTCTAACTGTAGTTTCGATGGCACTTGGTTATTTAGGGTACAATTAGACAAAATAATCAGATTTTTAGTGAATACAAGCTTTTGGAGGCACTCCGTGGTGCACTCGCCAGCGCAGCTAGAGTGCCAATTTGAATTATGGAAGTTACTGCAAAACACTCTAAAAAGAGGTAATTCGCTTAAAAAACGCATTTTCAAGTGATTTGGAGACATATTTTGAGAAACAGTTTTTACATCAGATTTGAACCTTTCACGATCTGAAATGACGATTTTGTAAGTAGACTTTGGATACATATTCCACATGTTGTTTCGATGGCACTTGGTTATTTAGGGTACAAGAAGACAAAATAGACAGAGTTTTAGTGAACACAAGCTTTTGGAGGCACTCCGTGGTGCACTCGCCAGCGCAGCTAGAGTGATAATTTGAACTATGGAACTTACTGCAAAACACTCTAAAAACACGTAATTCTCTTAGAAAACGTATTTTCAAGAGATTTGAAGATATATTTTGAGAAACAGTTTTTACATCAGATTTTAACGATTCACGGTGTGAAACGACGATTTTGTTTGTAGACTTTGACAATATATTCTACCTGTAGTTTCGATTACACTTTGTTATTTAGGGCACAATTAGACAAAATACACTGATTTTTAGTGAATACAAGCATTTGGAGGCACTCCGTGGTGCACTCGCCAGCACAGCTAGAGTGCCGATTTGACCCATAAAAGTTACTGCAAAACACCTTAAAAACACGTAACTCGCTTAGAAAACGCATTTTCAAGTGATTTGGAGACATATTTTGAGAAACATTTTTTACATTAGTTTTAACGTTTCGCGATCTGAAATGACGATTTTTTATGTAGACTTTGGATACATATTCTACATGTTGTTTCGATGGCACTTGGTTATTTAGGATACAATTAAACATAGTCAGATTTTTAGTAAACACCAGCTTTTGGAAGCACTGTGTGGTGCACCCGCCAGCGCAGCTAGAGTGCCAATTTAAACTATGGATGTTACTGCAAAACACTCTAAAATTACGTAATTCGTTTAAAAAACGCATTTTCAAGTGATTTAGAGACATGTTTTGAGAAACAGTTTTTACATCAGATTTGATCGTTTCACGGGCTGGAACGACGATTTTGTATGTAGACTTTGGAAACATATTCTACCTGTAGTTTCGATAACACTTGGTTATTTAGGGTACAAGAAGACAAAATAGACAGAGTTTTAGTGAATACAAGCTTTTGGAGGCACTCCGTGGTGCACTCGCCAGCGCAGCTAGAGTGCCAATTTGAACTATGGAAGTTACTGTAAAACACTCTAAAAACACGTAATTCTCTTAGAAAATGTATTTTCAAGAGATTTGGAGACATATTTTGAGAAACAGTTTTTATATCAGATTTTAACGATTCACGGTGTGAAACGACGAATTTGTTTGTAGACTTTGAAAACATATTCTAACTGTAGTTTTGATGGCACTTGGTTATTTAGGGTACAATTAGACAAAATAGTCAGATTTTTAGTGAATACAAGCTATTGGAGGCACTCCGTGGTGCACTCTCCATCGCAGCTAGAGTGCCAATTTGAACTATCGAAGTTACTGCAAAACACTCTAAAAAGAGGTAATTCGCTTAGAAAACGCATTTTCAAGTGATTTGGAGACATATTTTGAGAAACAGTTTTTACATCAGATTTGAACGTTTCACGATCTGAAATGACGATTTTGTAAGTAGACTTTGGATACATATTCCACATGTTGTTTTGATGGCACTTGGTTATTTAGGATACAATTAGACAAAATAGTCAGATTTTTAATGAACACAAGCTTTTGGAGGCACTTCGTGGTGCACCCGCCACCGCAGCTAGAGTGCCAATTTAAACTATGGAAGTTACTGCAAAACACTCTAAAGTTACGTAATTCGCTTAGAAAACGCATTTTCAAGTGATTTAGAGACATGTTTTGAAAAACAGTTTTTACATCAGATTTGATCGTTTCACGGGCTGGAACGACGATTTTGTATGTATAATTTGGAAACATATTCTACCTGTAGTTTCGATGGCACTTGGTTATTTAAGGTACAAGAAGACAAAATAGACAGAGTTTTAGTGAACACAAGCTTTTGGAGGCACTCCAGCGCAGCTAGAGTGCCAATTTGAACTATGGAAGTTACTGCAAAACACTCTAAAAACACGTAATTCTCTTAGAAAACGTATTTTTAAGAGATTTGGAGACATATTTTGAGAAACAGTTTTTACATCAGATTTTAACGATTCACGGTGTGAAACGACGATTTTGTTTGTAGACTTTGATAACATATTCTACCTGTAGTTTCGATGGCACTTGGTTATTTAGGGTACAATTAGACAAAATAGTCAGATTTTTAGTGAACACAAGCTTTTGGAGGCACTTCGTGGTGCACTCGCCAGCGCAGCTAGAGTGCCAATTTGAAATATAGAAGTTACTGTAAAACAGGTAATTCGCTTAGAAAACGCATTTTCAAGTGATTTGGAGACATATTTTGAGAAACAGTTTTTACATCAGATTTGAACGTTTCACGATCTGAAATGACGATTTTGTATGTATACTTTGGATACATATTCTACATGTTGTTTCGATGGCACTTGGTTATTTAGGATACAATTAGACAAAATAGTCAGATTTTTAGTGAACACAAGTGTTGCGTCCCTCCGGTGCGAAGGACTAAGTAATAAGGACCTAGTGGCTCGAAGGACCAAATGTTCAATACCTAAACCAGCGAATCCGGCCTAGAAGACCCAAAATGTTTTAATCCTGCTCGCAAGCCTAAATGTGATGTCTCTAGATCAGCGAATCCGGTCTAGAAGCACCAACAATGTGTTTCATGTTAAATTCAATGAATAAAACAAAACTATATGTAAACCAAAATTAATTACATAGCTGGTTCACATCACTGGACTTGGCCAATACACGGGACAATAATAATTTGTGAAACGTACTAATTAACAACGAACGAAGGACCAGCTAGTTTTACGAACTAACAAACGTGCTAAGTATAATTGCAACAAAATAACAAACAACTGAAATACAATTCTGAGAGATATGTGATAGCTTATTGAATACAAATGACATAAACAATAATAAACCAAAGATAAAACAAATACGATATTTGTTGAAATTAACTAAATCATTTAATAAGTGTATGACCAAACAAATTTAGTTAAACAATATTAAGAACTCTAAATGAACTTAATAATAACGAACTAGAATGCAAAACTTGTTGCCTTGACTGTACCTAGTCGACAATAACAGCAGATGCGCTGTGGATGACGTCACTCGAACGAGAACGTGTGCAAACTGGTTTACAAAGAAATAATAATAATGTCACTCAAGGAAATATGAATCAAATCCCTAACAACACGAATTCCCGTGAGAAATCAAATTGTACAGTTCGACTTTACAATTGATTCCTGAGATGTGTCTATTAGCTGCATAAATTGGCACCGGAAAGTATTCACGGACTATAAAGTACCAAATTAAATGAAAACCGAACGATAACTCCTTGAATTAGTCGTGCTAGGCTAATCAAGCTACGCGAACGATAATTAAACAACAAATTACTTTGCTGACCATATGAAAATCAGAAAGTTTATGCAAAATGGTGGAAAACCACTCTCGCGGACGACGATGCGATACGTGTTTACCGTTTGCAAGCCAGACACATTCTGAGTGAGTCGGTCGATGCTGTGCGGCACTACGCTGGCGTGGGGGTGCGCGCGCACTCGCGTGAAACTAGCTCGCAGTCGTATATTAATATTAATAATTAGTTTAAGATACTACAGCTATTTCAAACAATTCTAAAATTAAACTTAAACACGTAGAAAATATATAACTAATTTTTCCAAGTAACTGAAACAGTTATTTCTATTTATTTATTTATTGACTTATTTAAATAGAGTCAGGGCGGGTTAACCGTTCTATTCCCATGTGCAGCGGGTTGCTACCTCAAGGGGTTAATATTTTCCAAATTCCTCTAATTTAAAACATGTTAGTTTTAAACATACCGGCCACCTTAGGGTCTCCCTAAAGACAAACTTAGGCGTTGGCAATCTCTGTCTGAGCAGAGTTGGTTTGATTTTCGTCAAGTTGAACCACTTCACTTTGTGGCCAACTCGAGTTAGGTTGTTGTAACCATTCTGGTCCTTTTATCCATAGAGTACATGTCTTGAAACTTAGAGGACTGAGACCTCTAGAACCTACGTCGGCCGCATTGTGTTCCGACGCTACATGACGCCAGTGTTCACTCGGAAAATTTGTCTGTATTTGAGCGACTCGATTACCCACAAATGTTTTCAGAGTGTGTGGTTCCTTGCGCAACCAGGCAAGAACTATCATAGAATCCGAGAAGCAATGTACAGCCTCCGGTTGTTTTGGAATATTTTCGAGAATGTTCTCGAGAAGTTTGGCGAGTAGATGCGCCGCACATAATTCCAAACGAGGTATAGTAATTTTTTTCAAAGGCGCTATACGCGTCTTTGCACAGAGCAATTGAACCACTGGTTTATCGTTTGGATAACTTCTAACATAGACAACGGCACAGTAGCCTCGCTCGGAGGCATTCGCAAATCCGATAAGATCGAATTTGGAACCCAAACAAGCTAACCTTGGTATCGAATAGTTGGATATACAATCGATCTCGTTCAGAAACAAGTTCCACTCTGAGACAATATGAGCGGGAGGTTCTTCATCCTATTCTACCTTTGATTTCCAAAGCTCTTGCATGATGAGTTTAAGAAACATCACCAATGGGGACATAATGCCTAATGGATCATAGATCCTTGCAATGCAGGACAAAATGTTTCTTTTGGTGCACAAATCGTCGGGTTTTGAGACCGTATACTCGTAGCAGTCGGACTTGCAAACCCATTTGACACCTAACAATTTCACTGACTCGTCGTCATTGAAGTGGACATCTTTCACTGCGCGTGCATTGTCTGGTAGTTCATCCAGTATTGTTTGAGAATTACTGGCCCATTTTCGGAGGGTGAATCCTCCCTTTTCGAATATATCCGTGAGTTCACGGCGCAGTGTCAGTGCTGACTGAATATCTTCAGCTCCAGTCACAACATCGTCCATATAGACATCATTTTGCAGGACTTTAGCTGCTAAGGGATATTGATTCCCTTCGTCTTGAGCCAACTGCTCAACTGTACGCAACGCCAAGAACGGCGAACAATTCAAACCAAAGCAGATAGTGTTGAATTGGTATACAATAGGATGTGTGGCATCCGCAGATTTCCAAATGAACCTTAGAAATCGTTGATGCTCGCGTACAACTCTAATTTGTAGGAACATCTGTTTTAAGTCCCCCGTAATTAAAATAGGATAAAATCTATTTCGCAAATTAGGAGTGAAGATACTCTTCTGTAGTACCGGACCACGATACAAGTAGTCATTAATCGACTTTCCATTAGACGATGGCTTTGAAGCATTAAACACAATGCGTACCGGTGTCGTCGCACTATCAGCTTTAACCACTGCATGGTGTGGAATATATTACGAATCCTGATCATTCAAATTGGGTTGCACATCAAGTCTCGTGACGTAACCCTTTTGCAAATATTCTTCTAATATTGCATCATAAGCCTTGAGTAACTCTGGGTCTTTACTCAAGCGAGTCAGCTGTACGTGATAAATGGACAAAGCTTTCTTGTATGAATTTCCTAGTACTAGTGGGTACTGTTTAAAAGGTAAAGAAACCGTGTATTTTCCCTCGGAGTCTCTTTGGGTATTATTGACAAAATGGTCCTCCACCATTTTATCCTCCGGTTTAGTGACAACCGATGGAGTTGGAACGTTTTCTAATTCCCAAAATTTTGACAACAGTTCGTGTGTATCTTCTTGTGTGTACGTATGATAGGACACCACAGCATTGCTTGTTTGCTTGCTGGTATATTCTCCCATAACCACCCAACCAAAGATTGTTTTGATGGCGGTAAGTGTGCCATCGACTCCTTTCTTAACTCCGTTACGAATGACCTGACCCCAAATGTCAGCTCCTAACAGCATGTCTATTCGTTGAGATTTATAGCATTCGGGATCCGAAAGTTAGATATTCCCAAATTGATTAAAGGTATCCCGAGATATTGGATAAACTGGGATTCTGCCTGTAATGTTGTCGATTACAATGCAACTCAAATCGAGAACTGGAGTTTCTCTACGACATGGTTTGATTTTGGTATGTATAATACCACTAGTGTCCTTGACGTGGGTGTCACTGATTGACATAATCTTTGTTTGACACGCTTCAATAGACAGATTCAAATTGTGGACACAACGACTTGTGATGTAGGATTTCTGCGATCCTGAATCCAATAAGGCACCACGTACAACATGTACCTTTCCTGCACTGTCAAATATATTCAGCTTTGCAGTGGGTAGTAATACCGAAGTATGTTTTCTGTGTTGACTTAGTGAATAAGTCCTAGCAGACATTGACGTAGTAGTTTCAGAATTACTACTACTGGCTTGAGAGTTTGCATCACTCTTGGGTGATGACGGACGATTGTTTTGCTCAGATTTTTTATCATGCTTGGGTGATGACTTGTTCGACCTTTCACCAAAATGCAGCAGCGTATGGTGAGGTTTGTTGCACGTTCTGCATGTGGCTGTACTAGGACAGTTCGGGCGTATGTGACCCATTCTAAGACAGTTGATGCACAACTTGTGTTTGATTGCAGCATCATGTCTTCCTTTAGGTTTAAGAGCTATAAACCCTTCACACTGACTGATGTAGTGAGACTTTCTGCAATACGGACAATTCGTATCAGTTGCCAATGTCATCGCTCGGGATGCTGGCTTGTGCCTTTTGAATTGTTTGATTGGCTCGTGAGTTTTGACAGGTTTGTCTGGCTCAACCTCTAAGCTTGAAACTTGCTTAGTCAAGAACGCAATTAACTCTACATGAGTGGGCTTGGAGTCAGAATCCAATGTTAGTTCCCACTGTCGTCTAGTAGCCGAATCAAGCTTACGACAAATCATGTTTTCCAAAATGAACCCTGTTACATTACTTTTTCGGTTGTTGTTCCATTTCATTCATTTCTTTCTCCAATTCTTATTTCCGTCTGTTTCACCTTCTTACTTATGCTATTCTATCATTTCCAAAGCTCTTCACGATAACTTTGATAAATTGTGATATCATTTGGATAACTTTGTAATTGGTTATTATTGTTTAAAAGTTAGCTGCAAAGTTGAATAGTATAAAGTACATTGTAGTAGATCATTTCGTAACATACCTTCTTAACTAATTGTTGCTATAGTTTAGTAGATTTATTCCATAAATAAATTGTCATGTGTTTTGTTGTTTATAATATTTTGACATCTTGAGCGCGCGTATTCACCTTCAGATGTTCGCAAATTGAAGCACGGTTTACACTAGCCACTAGTTTCATTCAACCAAAACTTTAAATAAATAATATCAATGTACTTTCTTTTAATTTCTTTAGTTAATAATGATAATATTAGAGTAGTATTATTATTGATATTATATTTAAAATTAATTTCATTCTTTTATTTGCCATAATAATTGTTTTACATTGAAAGTTTACTATCGTGAATGAGACTTTGATTCTTAACTTTCTTCTTTGTATTTTAAACAAATATTTCATTTCTTTCTTCTTCCGCTGTGAATTTTAAAGTTTTGAAAAAAATAACTAGATTTTGATAAAGAGTCGTGGGTTAGTCTTGAAGTGAGACAAACGTTCATCGCCGCGTGCTGTTCTTTTAATTTTACACGTGGAAGCAAATAAATTTTCCGAGTGCTACCTTTTGACTCAGAGGGGTTCGCTGCATGCGGATTATATAGTGCCGGAATTTTTGTGACTCACTGTCCTTGTGTGGTATCCCGCGAGAGCACGTGCTCGTGTGAGGACGACACATTGTTGGAAGGAGTCGATCTCTTTGGAGGATCACATTTTGCTTCCCACGTCGTCGCTTCTGGACATCTTCAGCTGGTGGGGCGCCGTTTGCCGGTTTCCCATTGTCCGCACGTCCGACGATCAACTGCTGTCTACTCCCACACTGTTCCTGCTATCAGTCGCCACCGGAGATAAGTTTACATAATTATTTATTTTCATATGAAGAACTTTTATTGTTGTCTACTGGAAACAACCATTTTTGTAAATATTCTTGTTGGATTATTATTCTTCGTGTTCTCCTTCAGAGAGAAATATTTATTCATTATTTATATGGGTATTAAGTCGTCATTATTGGACGACATACCAAAGTTCCTTATTATTTGGGATTGTTGTGCCTAACACAACACTACTTTTATTTTGTCTTATTTTGTCCGTCGCGGCTTGTCTGTCGCCCGATTACAACTGGCTGTGAGCTGCCCTGCATCGTATGGTTGGCCAACAATAGACGTTTGTCGATGTCTGTCGGGTTACGGGCGTATTCGCGTCGTGCTATTTATAATTATATTATTTTCTGATATTCAAATTTAATTCTTTTTTTGAATAATACTGCATCGCTGCAGATCCTGTATTATTATTTTTTTTATGCAATTTAAATTTTATGCATTACTTTTCATTAACGTTTATTAAACGTATGTTTATATTTTTCTTGGAAATTTTGAGTTTTATTTCAGAGAGCCTTATCATTATCGTTTTCAGGCAACAACAAATCACGGTAGGTAACGTGTTATTTGTTTTGGTAATTTTCACGTTAAAAATTACGTGGCGCCCAGTCAACCCGTTTTTGGGTTGTTCATTGAAATTTACCCCTCCCTTCTCCACTGTCTAAAAGCTGGCGGCCGCACACCAAACCAGCTAGGGTGCGTTACGTAAGTGATCGCGTCATCGTCTTGTCGCGGTGTACGAAATTTGCACGTTACAAAAGTGGCGCCCAACGTGGGGCCATAAACGGCAAGAAGGCCATAAACGGCAAGAGAGCCATAAACGGCAAGAGGGCCATAAACGGCAAGAGGGCCATTAACGGTAAGAGGGCCATAATCGGTAAAAGGATCAGAAATCGTAAAAGTGTGTCTCGCGAAGACTTTATTTTCGCTAATTGATTTTTTTTTGGGTCAGTAATGTTTACGGGTATTATTTAGTATTCGGTCATTTCATTCCTTTACTGTACTTTTCTATACTTCTTTTTTTATTTATTTATATTTGTATGCAACATGGATCCGGCACGCTTATTGCGAGATGAGCTGGAATATGAACTTCGGGTTCGGGGTCTAAAGCATGCCAAACGTTTGTCAGTAATCGCTATGCGGCAGGAGTTACGACTGTTGATGGCTGAAGAAGGCGTCGAAGACTTGCCAAATAAGCCGGTCATTCCTTTGGATGTCGCGTCAGAAATTGATGTATGCACAAAAAAAATCGTCGAGCTGCAAGGCCGAGTGGAATCATTTTCGGGTACATCGTCCAGGGTGGAATATCTGAAATTAAGTAGCTTAGTGCAGCACTTGATATCCAGGTTACCACGGATTGAGGATAGTGAGGATGCGGACGCGGATCATCAAGCAGCTATTGAACAGCTACAACAACGAGTGATTCAGGAGGAGACAACGTTGTTAAATAAAGCAGAATCCGCGGAGGAGAAAATAAAACAAAGAGATGCTAAGGAGGAGTCATCTTCAGATTCACAGGCAGTCGCAAGGAAGCAGATACCAGTTGCCCGATGGGACATCACATTTACGGATGAGAATGATGTCAGTGTAAATGCATTCCTGGAAAGAATCCAAGACCTGCATATATCCCGTAATGTTAAAGAAACTAAATTATGCGATTCCATTAACGAGTTACTAAAAGGGCGCGCACTCATCTGGTACCGCTCAATACGTCACAAAATGGGGCGATTTTGTTAAATTGGTGAAAGCGGAATTCAAGCTGTTCGACTATGAGGTCGAACTGTGGGATGAAATTCGCCGGCGAACGCAGGGTGTGGACGATACAGTCGGAATATAAGTAGCCTGTATGGTAAATTTATTTAGTAGGCTCCCTACACCACCAAGTGACGAAATAAAACTGCAAGTACTTCGCAGAAATATTCTGCCTTACTTAATTCAGGGAATAGCTCTCGAGGATATTTCCACAGTAGAGCGCTTGTTGGAAGTATGTAAGAAGCTGGAGGCAAACAAGCTTATGGCTGAAAAATTTCAACCCCCTCCTGCTAACAGACGAAATCTCTTAGAGCCTGACTTGGCTTACCAAGGTCGTACTAAAACTACTCACCTAAATGCAGCGGAAGTCACAAGTGCACCGGAAGTACCAAAACCTTCTGCGGGAAAAAGTACGCTCACTTTTTGGAACTGTCGCACTATTGGTCATAGGGCACGGGATTGTAGCAAGACGAAACAATGTTTTGGATGCGGAAAACCTGAAGTCTTCAAGAAAGATTGTTCGCACTGTTCGGGAAAAGACCCGCAGAGGCGCTAGGTGGCCGTGTGGCGTCATCTGCGATGGATTTAACGGCGAAGCGGATAGAATATGAGAAGAACGTGGCTGTTGTAAACTTCATCATATCCCATGTTGGTGGAGATCAGCGACCGTATTTAAGGATCTCGATTTTTGGGTATAAATTTTTAGGTTTGCTCGATTCCGGAGCAACGAGATCGATTATCGGAGGAAACTGTTGGGCTGTTCTGTCTAAATTGAATTTGGCCGTAGACACGACAGACGCTCCTATTTGTATGATAGCCGATGGGAAGACCTGCTCCAGTTTAGGATCCATAACATTGCCTGTTCTTTTATTAGATAAAATTAAATTAATTAAATTTTTAATAGTACCTAGTGTGAGGAATGGATTTCTGGTGTATTATGGGCATAGTACCTGATCTGCGCAATGATGTTTGGAGTTTTACAGCTATCGACACTATCTCCACAGTTATTGATACGTTATCCACTCTGACGGAGACACAGGTGGCAGAGCTCGATGCATTTTTGGAGGAGGTATGGGCAAACATGGGCAATGGAATTGGGTGCACTACACTAGTCGAACACAAGATAGTTGCGGAGTCTGATCCCATCAAACAGCGTTACTACCCTGTATCCCCAGCTATACTGAAACACATCAATAATGAGCTAGACGAGATGTTGGCGAAGGGCATAGTGGAACCATCTTGCAGCCCTTGGAGCTCACCTATTCTGTTAGTTCCAAAAAAGGATGGCGGGTACCGTTTTTGCGTGGACTTCAGAAAATTGAATAAAGTCACTAAGAAGGATGCTTACCCCATTCCATTTGTATCTGGGATTTTAGACAGGCTCAGAGGAGCAAGGTTCTTGAGCTCCCTTGACATAAAATCTGCTTACTGGCAGATACCGATGAGTAAGGACGGTCGCGAACTTACAGCATTCACAGTCCCTGGTCGTGGACTTTTCCAGTTTAGGAGAATGCCGTTTGGACTTACCAATGCCCCCGCAACTTGGCAAAGACTAATCGATCGTGTCCTAGGGCCTGATCTCGAGCCATACGTGTTTGTATATCTGGATGATATAGTTGTTGTCTCGGAGAGTTTTGAAGAACATCTCAACATCATCCGACAGATTTTTGAACGTCTAACAGCTGCAGATTTGTGTCAGTTCTGTAGGCCGAAACTGCGATACCTTGGGTATGTAGTCGATCAACAGGGACTGCGAGTGGACTCTGAGAAGGTGAAGGCGATCTTGGATATCCCAGTACCGAGAAATGTGTCTGAAGTACGCAGTTTTCTCGGGATGGCGTCCTGGTATCGACGTTTCGTTAGGGATTTTGCGTCTCTCAGCGCTTCACTCACGAATTTGCTCAAAAGAAATCATAGATGGGAATGGACGGATGATTGTCAGAATTCGTTTCAGAGACTGAAAGAGTGTTTGGTCACCGCTCCAATACTTACATGTCCAGATTTTTCTAAACCCTTTACAGTACAAACCGACGGCAGCGGTTTTGGTTTAGGGGCAGTACTGTCACAAATGTTAGAAGATGGTGAGCGTGTAGTAAGCTTTTTGAGTCGCTCCCTCAATAAGAATGAGCGCAACTACTCTACAACGGAGAGAGAGTGTTTAGCGGTCGTGTGGGCGCTGGATAAGCTGCGACCATACCTCGAGGGAACCCGCTTTACCTTAGTGACAGACCACCATTCTCTGGTATGGCTGAACAATTTAAAGGACCCATCTGGGCGTCTGTGCCGTTGGGCTGTAAAATTGCAACAGCACGATTTTGAGATTATTCATCGCAAGGGAAAAGAACACGTCGTACCTGATTGTCTCTCGAGATCTTTTCCTTTCGTTGACAGTCTTGAAGTTTCTACCGCCAATATTGAGAATGCAGACCCGTGGTACAATAAAATGAAAGAGGCTGTGATAGAAAGCCCTCGAAAGTATTCAGCTTGGAGACTACATAACGGTGAGTTGTACAAGTACGTTCGTCTTAAAATTGTAGGACATGGTGAGGTAGAGGAAAATTGGAAACGAGTGGTTCCCCGAGGACAACGAGCAGATATTTTGCGTTTTGCTCATGAGGTACCGACGTCAGGGCATCCAGGTGTTAGCAAGACATACAATAAATTGAAACTTCGTTTCTATTGGCCGAAGATGAGGAGTGACGTGGCCAAATATGTCAGGAGGTGCGTTGTGTGCGTTGAGCACAAAGTGGAGCAAAGATACCCTCCTGGACTGATGGGATCGCGTCCTCGAGTATTTAGACCATTCCAACTTTTGAGTACGGACTTTGTGGGTCCTTTGCCAACGAGTCCTAAAGGATGTAGGCTTATTTTAGTAGTGTGCGACTACTTCAGTAAGTTTGTTCTTACCTTTCCACTTCGTACAGCCACTGCTAAAGTTGTAGCACATCATATGGAGAACGAAGTGTTCCTCTTGTTTGGAGTCCCACAATATTTAATTTGTGACAATGGTGTACAATTCCGCAGTGGAGAATTCCAGAACTTGTGTACACAATATGGTGTAAATATTCTTTACAATGCTTTTTACCATCCTCAAAACAATCCAACCGAAAGGGTAAACAGGGTTATCAAGACCATGTCAGCTGCCTATGTAAAGGATAACCAGAAACAATGGGAGAAGTACTTGCCAAGTGTGAGTTGCGCTGTAAGGACGCTTGTGCACGAGAGTACGGGATACACGCCGTACTTTGCCAATTTTGGGCGAGAACAAATTTTAAATGGCGGAGATTATGCTATAGACGCTATCCAGCAAAATGGCGACATAGAGTTTAACCGAAGTGAAGTAAGCCACCAACAACCGGAACGACTTCAGAAAATTTACGCTGAAGTACGCAAGCGCTTGGATGTTGCCCAACGGCGGGCAAGAGCGCACTATAACCTTAGGCGCAGAGCGGTAGAATATCGCGTTGGTCAAACGGTGTGGCGCAGGAACTTTAAACTGTCAAACGCAGCAGAGAATTTCGCAAGTAAGTTGGCAGCGAAATATATAGGGCCGTTTAAAGTTAAAAATAAAGTATCCACCAATGTATACGAACTCGAGCACGCTGATGGAAAGAATGCAGGTACATGGCACTGCAAAGATTTGAAGTCAGGTCCGGAAGTACGAGAGGGTGATATCGCCTCTCCAGACCTGGCAGACTGAACACTGTTTTTTTTTCGGGCATACAAATTATCTCTATTTTTTTTATCTTCATCCTCTTATTTATTCATTTTCGTCATTCCTTTCATTAACGAAGCGTATCGGGCTGAGATAAAATTTGGGGATTTTCATCTCACGGAAGTAAAGGGGGCATTTGTTACATTACTTTTTCGGTTGTTGTTCCATTTCATTCATTTCCTTCTCCAATTCTTATTTCCGTCTGTTTCACCTTCTTACTTATGCTATTCTATCATTTCCAAAGCTCTTCACGATAACTTTGATAAATTGTGATATCATTTGGATAACTTTGTATAGGTTACTATTGTTTAAAAGTTAGCTGCAAAGTTGAATAGTATAAAATACATTGTAGTAGATCATTTCGTAACATACCTTCTTAACTAATTGTTGCTATAGTTTAGTAGATTTATTCCATAAATAAATTGTCATGTGTTTTGTTGTTTATAATATTTTGACATCTTGAGCGCGCGTATTCACCTTCAGATGTTCGCAAATTGAAGCACGGTTTACACTAGCCACTAGTTTCATTCAACCAAAACTTTAAATAAATAATATCAATGTACTTTCTTTTAATTTCTTTAGTTAATAATGATAGTATTAGAGTAGTATTATTATTGATATTATATTTGGAATTAATTTCATTCTTTTATTTGCCATAATAATTGTTTTACATTGAAAGTTTACTATCGTGAATGAGACTTTGATTCTTAACTTTCTTCTTTGTATTTTAAACAAATATTTCATTTCTTTCTTCTTCCGCTGTGAATTTTAAAGTTTTGAAAAAAATAACTAGATTTTGATAAAGAGTCGTGGGTTAGTCTTGAAGTGAGACAAACGTTCATCGCCGCGTGCTGTTCTTTTAATTTTACACGTGGAAGCAAATAAATTTTCCGAGTGCTACCTTTTGACTCAGAGGGGTTCGCTGCATGCGGATTATATAGTGCCGGAATTTTTGTGACTCACTGTCCTTGTGTGGTATCCCGCGAGAGCACGTGCTCGTGTGAGGACGACACATTGTTGGAAGGAGTCGATCTCTTTGGAGGATCACATTTTGCTTCCCACGTCGTCGCTTCTGGACATCTTCAGCTGGTGGGGCGCCGTTTGCCGGTTTCCCATTGTCCGCACGTCCGACGATCAACTGCTGTCTACTCCCACACTGTTCCTGCTATCAGTCGCCACCGGAGATAAGTTTACATAATTATTTATTTTCATATGAAGAACTTTTATTGTTGTCTACTGGAAACAACCATTTTTGTAAAAATTCTTGTTGGATTATTATTCTTCGTGTTCTCCTTCAGAGAGAAATATTTATTCAGTATTTATATGGGTATTAAGTCGTCATTATTGGACGACATACCAAAGTTCCTTAATATTTGGGATTGTTGTGCCTAACACAACACTACTTTTATTTTGTCTTATTTTGTCCGTCGCGGCTTGTCCTTCGCCCGATCACAACTGGCTGTGAGCTGCCCTGCGTCGTATGGTTGGCCAACAATAGACGTTTGTCGATGTCTGTCGGGTTACGGGCGTATTCGCGTCGTGCTATTTATAATTATATTATTTTCTGATATTCAAATTTAATTCTTTTTTTGAATAATACTGCATCGCTGCAGATCCTGTATTATTATTTTTTTATGCAATTTAAATTTTATGCATTACTTTTCATTAACGTTTATTAAACGTATGTTTATATTTTTCTTGGAAATTTTGAGTTTTATTTCAGAGAGCCTTATCATTATCGTTTTCAGGCAACAACAAATCACGGTAGGTAACGTTTTATTTGTTTTGGTAATTTTCACGTTAAAAATTACGTGGCGCCCAGTCAACCCATTTTTGGGTTGTTCATTGAAATTTACCCCTCCCTTCTCCACTGTCTAAAAGCTGGCGGCCGCACACCAAACCAGCTAGGGTGCGTTACGTAAGTGATCGCGTCATCGTTTTGTCGCGGTGTACGAAATTTGCACGTAACACCCCACATGAGTCAACATCAACCTCTAAGTTTTTCAGAGCAGCGATGTTTTCACGTGCTGTGTTCAACAATGATTTTAGTGCAGGAGCGTCTGCCTGTCTGACCTTTTGCACATCTTGGAGTGCATTCAGATGTACCGACCTCAACAACCTAGGACGATAATATTCATCTGTGATGGCGTTCCATGCAATATCAAAACTATCAGTTTTGACGGGGATATTTGTAATAAGCCTAGCGGCTTCCCCTTTTAAAGATAACTTGAGATATTGAAGTCGTTCAATATCTGACAAACTGTCCCGATTTATCACTAACTGTGTGAATAAATCGTAAAAATTCATAAAAGTTGTTTTCTCCCCATCGAATGTTGGGAGATTCAATTTAGGCTAGCTGGATTGCATATATCGCAAAGATTGTGCTTATTGAATCGAATGTGATTCTGATTTAGCTCTGTCGGACCCTGCCTGTGATCCGGTGTCTCCATCGAGCTTAAGCTTGTAATTGACACGTATGTCGCAAATGAGTTCTTTTATTTCATTAAACAACTTCTTAACTCGGGAAATTTCTGCCAACATATCCTCGTCGGGATTTTTGGTTTGTTCTAACTTTGAAGAATATTCGCAATAAATACGATTAAATTCCTGTTCCCAAGCATCAAGATACGGAAAAGTTACCTCAAATTTCAGTTTACTTTTTTCATCAGTCTCTGAAGAATAGACTGATAGACGACGAATATTTTCTGTCACAACCTCTAATTGTTTGTGCAGTAGTTTAGCCATTTTAGAGTGTGCTAATAAATGCAATTACTAATACCAAAGTGACTAGAAACAATAATTATCTCCGAATACTGCCAAATCCGGCTCGATGAAGACCAAATGTTGCGTCCCTCCGGTGCGAAGGACTAAGTAATAATGACCTAGTGGCTTGAAGGACCAAATGTTCAATACCTAAACCAGCGAATCCGGCCTAGAAGAACCAAAATGTTTTGATCCTGCTCGCAAGCCTAAATGTGATGTCTCTAGATCAGCGAATCCGGTCTAAAAGCACCAACAATGTGTTTCTTGTTAAATTCAATGAATAAAACAAAACTATATGTAAACCAAAATAATTACAACCTTCGATAGCTGGTTCACATCACTGGACTTGGCCAATACACGGGACAATAATAATTTGTGAAACGTACTAATTAACAACGAACGAAGGACCAGCCAGTTTTACGAACTAACAAACGTGCTAAGTATAATTGCAACAAAATAACAAACAACTGAAATACAATTCTGAGAGATATGTGATAGCTTATTGAATACAAATGACATAAACAATAATAAACCAAAGATAAAACAAATACGATATTTGCTGTAATTAACTAAATCATTTAATAAGTGTATGACCAAACAAATTTAGTTAAACAATATTAAGAACTCTAAATGAACTTAATAATGACGAACTAGAATGCAAAACTTGTTGCCTTGACTGTACCTAGTCGACAATAACAGCAGATGCGCTGTGGATGACGTCGTGCAAACAGGTTTACAAAGAAATAATAATAATGTCACCCAAGGAAATATGAATCAAATCCCTAACAACACGAATTCCCGTGAGAAATCAAATTGTACAGTTCGATTTTACAATTGATTCCTGAGATGTGTCTATTAGCTGCATAAATTGGCGCCGGAAAGTATTCACGGACTATAAAGTACCAAATTAAATGAAAACTGAACGATAACTCCTTGAATTAGTCGTGCTAGGCTAATCAAGCTACGCGAACGATAATTAAACAACAAATTACTTTGCTGACCATATGAAAATCAGAAAGTTTATGCAAAATGGTGGAAAACCACTCTCGCGGACGACGATGCGATACGTGTTTACCGTTTGCAAGCCAGACACACTCTGAGTGAGTCGGTCGATGCTGTGCGGCACTACGCTGGCGTGGGGGTGCGCGCGCACTCGCGTGAAATTAGCTCGCAGTCGTATATTAATATTAATAATTAGTTTAAGATACTACAGCTATTTCAAACAATTCTAAAATTAAACTTAAACACGTAGAAAACATATAACTAATTTTTCCAAGTAATAGAAACAGTTATTTCTATTTATTTATTGACTTATTTAAATAGAGTCGGGGCGGGTTAACCGTTCCATTCCCATGTGCAGCGGGTTGCTACCTCAAGGGGTTAATATTTTCCAAATTCCTCTCATTTAAAACATGTTAGTTTTCAACAACAAGCTTTTGGAGGCACTCCGTGGTGCACCCGCCAGCGCAGCTAGAGTGACAATTTGAACTATGGAACTTACTGCAAAACACTCTAAAATTACGTAATTCGCTTGAAAAACGCATTTTCAAGTGATTTAGAGACACGTTTTGAGAAACAGTTTTTACATCAGATTTGATCGTTTCACGGGCTGGAACGACGATTTTGTATGTAGACTTTGGAAACATATTCTACCTGTAGTTTCGATGACACTTGGTTATCTAGGGTACAAGAAGACAAAATAGACAGAGTTTTAGTGAATACAAGCTTTTGGAGGCACTTCGTGGTGCACCCGCCAGCGCAGCTAGAGTGCCAATTTGAACTATGGAAGTTACTGCAGAACACTCTAAAAACACGTAATTCTCTTAGGCAACATATTTTCAAGAGATTTGGAGACATGTTTTGAGAAACAGTTTTTACATCAGATTTGATCGTTTCACGGGCTGGAACGACGATTTTGTTTGTAGACTTTGAAAGCATATTCCATCTGTAGTTTCGATGGCACTTGGTTATTTAGGGTACAATTAGACAAACTAGTCAGATTTCTAGTGAATACAAGCTTTTGGAGGCACTCCTTGGTGCACTCGCCAGCGCAGCTAGAGTGCCAATTTGAACTATGGAAGTTACTGCAAAACACTCTAAGGTAATTCGCTTAGAAAACGCATTTTCAAGTGATTTGGAGACATATTTTAAAAAACAGTTTTACATCAGATTTGAGCGTTTCACGATCTGAATTGACGATTTTGTATGTACACTTTGGATACATATTCTACATGTTGTTTCGATGGCACTTAGTTATTTAGGATACAACTAGACAAAATAGACAAAGTTTAAGTGAATACAAGCTTTTGGAGGCACTCTGTGGTGCACTCGCCGTCGCAGCTAGAGTGCCAATTTGAACTATGGAAGTTACTGCAAAACACTCTAAAAACACGTAATTCTCTTACGAAACGTATTTTCAAGAGATTTGGAGACATATTTTGAGAAACAGTTTTAACATCAGATTTTAACGATTCACGGTGTGAAACGACGATTTTGTTTGTAGACTTTGAAAACATATTCTACCTGTAGTTTCGATGGCACTTGGTTATTTAGGGTACAATTAGACAAAATAGTCAGATTTTTAGTGAATACAAGCTTTTGGAGGCACTCCGTGGTGCACTCGCCAGCGCAGCTAGAGTGCCAATTTGAACTATGGAATTTTCTGCAAAACACTCTAAAAACAGGTAATTCGCTTAGAAAACGCTTTTTCAAGTGATTTGGAGACATATTTTGAGAAACAGTTTTTACATCAGATTTGATCGTTTCACGGGCTGGAACGGCGATTTTGTATGTAGACTTTGGATACATATTCTACATGTTGTTTCGATGGCACTTGTTTATTTAGGATACAATTAGACAAAATAGTCAGTTTTTTAGTGAACACAAGCTTTTGGAGGCACTCCGTGGTGCACACGCCAGCGCAGCTAGAGTGCCAATTTGAACTATGGAAGTTACTGCAAAACCCTCTAAAAACAGGTAATTCGCTTAGAAAACGCATTTTGAAGTGATTTAGAGACACGTTTTGAGAAACAGTTTTTACATCAGATTTGATCGTTTCACGGGCCGGAACGACGATTTTGTATGTAGACTTTGGAAACATATTCTACCTGTAGTTTCGATAACACTTGGTTATCTAGGGTACAAGAAGACAAAATAGACAGAGTTTTAGTGAATACAAGCTTTTGGAGGCACTCCGTGGTGCACTCGCCAGCGCAGCTAGAGTGCCAATTTGAACAATGGAAGTTACTGCAAAACATCCTAAAAGCACGTAATTCTCTTAGAAAACGTATTTTCGAGAGATTTGGAAACATATTTTGAGAAACAGTTTTCACATCAGATTTTAACGATTCACGGTGTAAAACGACGATTTTGTTTGTAGACTTTGAAAACATATTCTACCTGTAGTTTCGATGGCACTTTGTTATTTACGGTACAAGAAGACAAAATAAACAGATTTTTAGTGAATACGAGCTTTTGGAGGCACTCAGTGGTGCACTCGCCAGCGCAGCTAGAGTGCTAATTTGAACTATGGAAGTTACTGCAAAACACTCTGAAAACAGGTAATTTGCTTAGAAAACGCATTTTGAAGTGATTTGGAGACATATTTTGAGAAACAGTTTTTACATCAGATTTGAACGTTTCACGATCTCAAATGACGATTTTGTATGTAGACTTTGGATACATATTCTACATGTTGTTTCGATGGCACTTGGTTATTTAAGATACAATTAGACAAAATAGTCAGATTTTTAGTGAACACAATCTTTTGGAGGCACTCTGTGGTGCACTCGCCAGCGCAGCTAGAGTGCCAATTTGAACTATGGAAGTTACTGCAAAACACTCTAAAATTACGTAATTCGCTTTAAAAACGCATTTTCAAGTGATTTAGAGACAAGTTTTAAGAAACAGTTTTTACATCGGATTTGATCGTTTCACGGGCTGGAACGACGATTTTGTATGTAGACTTTGGAAACATATTCTGCCTGTAGTTTCGATGGCACTTGGTTATTTAGGGTACAAGAAGACAAAATATACAGAGTTTTAGTGAATACAAGCTTTTGGAGGCACTCTGTGGTGCACCCGCCAGCGCAGCTAGAGTGCTAATTTGAACTATGGAACTTACTGCAAAACACTCTAAAAACACGTAATTCTCTTAGGCAACGTATTTTCAAGAGATTTGGAGACATATTTTGAGAAACAATTTTTACATCAGATTTTAACGATTCACGGTGTGAAACGACGATTTTGTTTGTAGACTTTGAAAACATATTCTAACTATAGTTACGATGGCACTTGGTTACTTAGGGTACAATTAGACAAAATAGTCAGATTTTTAGTGAACACAAGCTTTTGGAGGCACTCCGTGGTGCACCCGCCAGCGCAGATAAAGTGCCAATTTGAACTATGGAGGTTACTGCAAAACACTCTAAAAACACGTAATTCTCTTAGAAAACGTATTTTCAAGAGATTTGGAGACATATTTTGAGAAACAGTTTTTACATCAGATTTTAACGATTCACGGTGTGAAAAGACGATTTTGTTTGTAGACTTTGAAAACATATTCTACCTGTAGTTTCGATGGTACTTGGTTATTTAGGGTACAAATAGACAAAATAGTCAGATTTTTAGTGAATACAAGCTTTTGGAGGCACTCAGTGGTGCAATCGCCAGCGCAGCTAGAGTGCCAATTTGAACTATGGAAGTTACTGCAAAACACTCTAAAAACAGGTAATTCGCTTAGAAAACGCATTTTGAAGTGAATTGGAGTCATATTTTGAGAAACAGTTTTTACATCGTGTTTGAACGTTTCACGATCTCAAATGACGATTTTGTATGTAGACTTTGGATACATATTCTACATGTTGTTTCGATGGCACTTGGTTATTTAGGATACAATTAGACAAAATAGTCAGATATTTAGTGAACACAAGCTTTTGGAGGCACTCCGTGGTGCACTCGCCAGCGCAGCTAGAGTGCCAATTTGAACTATGGAAGTTACTACAAAACACTCTAAAAACACGTAATTCTTTTAGAAAACGTATTTTCAAGAGATTTGGAGACATATTTTGAGAAACAGTTTTTACATCAGATTTTAACGATTCACGGTGTGAAACGACGATTTTGTTTGTAGACTTTGAAAACATATTCTACCTGTAGTTTCGATAGCACTTGGTTATTTACGGTACAATTAGACAACATAGTCAGATTTTTAGTGAATACATGCTTTTGGAGGCACTCCGTGGTGCACTCGCCAGCGCAGCTAGAGTGCCGATTTGAACTATAGAAGTTACTGCAAAACACCTTAAAAACACGTAATTCGCTTAGAAAACGCTTTTTCAAGTGATTTGGAGTCATATTTTGAGAAACAGTTTTTACATCGTGTTTGAACGTTTCACGATCTCAAATGACGATTTTGTATGTAGACTTTGGATACATATTCTACATGTTGTTTCGATGGCACATGGTTATTTAGGATACAATTAGACAAAATAGTCAGATATTTAGTGAACACAAGCTTTTGGAGGCACTCCGTGGTGCACTCGCCAGCGCAGCTAGAGTGCCAATTTGAACTATGGAAGTTACTACAAAACACTCTAAAAACACGTAATTCTTTTAGAAAACGTATTTTCAAGAGATTTGGAGACATATTTTGAGAAACAGTTTTTACATCAGATTTTAACGATTCACGTGTGAAACGACGATTTTGTTTGTAGACTTTGAAATCATATTCTACCTGTAGTTTCGATGGCACTTGGTTATTTAGGGTACAAGAAGACAAAACAGACAGATTTTTAGTGAATACAAGATTTTGGAGGCACTCAGTGGTGCACCTGCCAGCACAGCTAGAGTGCCAATTTGAACTATGGAAGTTACTGCAAAACACTCTAAAAACAGGTAATTCGCTTAGAAAACGCATTTTCAAGTGATTTGGAGACATATTTTGAGAAACAGTTTTTACATCAGATTTGAACGTTTCACGATCTGAAATGACGATTTTGTATTAGACAAAATAGTCAGATTTTTAGTGAACACAAGCTTTTAGAGGCACTCTGTGGTGCACCCGCCAGCGCAGCTAGAGTGCCAATTTAAACTATGGAAGTTACTGCAAAACACTCTAAAAACACGTAATTCTCTTAGAAAACGTATTTTCAAGAGATTTGGAGACATATTTTGAGAAACAGTTTTTACATCAGATTTTAACGATTCACGGTGTGAAACGACGATTTTGTTTGTTGACTTTGAAATCATATTCTACCTGTAGTTTCGATGGCACTTGGTTATTTAGGGTACAAGAAGACAAAATAGACAGATTTTTAGTGAATACAAGATTTTGGAGGCACTCAGTGGTGAACTCGCCAGCACAGCTAGAGTGACAATTTGAACAATGGAAGTTACTGCAAAACACTCTAAAAGCAGGTAATTCGCTTAGAAAACGCATTTTCAAGTGATTTGGAGACATATTTTGAGAAACAGTTTTTACATCAGATTTGAACGTTTCACGATCTGAAATGACGATTAAGTATGTAGACTTTGAAATTATATTCTACCTGTAGTTTCGATGGCACTTGGTTATTTAGGGTACAAGAAGACAAAATAGACAGATTTTTAGTGAATACAAGATTTTGGAGCCAATTTGAACTATGGAAGTTACTGCAAAACACTCTAAAAACAGGTAATTCGCTTAGAAATCGCATTATCAAGTGATTTGCAGACATATTTTGAGAAACAGTTTTACATCAGATTTGAACGTTTCACGATCTGAAACGAACGATTTGTGTGTAGCATTTGGACACTTATTCTACCTGTAGTTTCGATGGCACTTGTTTATTTAGGCTACAATAAGACAAAATACACTGATTTTTAGTGAATACAAGGTTTTGGGGAGACTCCGTGGTGCACTCGCCAGCGCAGCTAGAGTGCCGATTTGAACTATAGAAGTTACTTCAAAACTCCCTAGAAACACGTAATTCGCTTAGAAAACGCATTTTCAAGTGATTTGGAGACATGTTCTGAGAAGCAGTTTTTACATCATTTTTGAGCATTTCACGGTCTGAAACGAACGATTTGTGTGTAGCATTTGGACACTTATTCTACCTGTAGTTTCGATGGCACTTGGTTATTTAGGCTACAATAAGAGAAAATACACTGATTTTTAGTGAATACGAGTACAAGCTTTTGGAGGCACTCATTGGTGCAATCGCCAGCGCAGCTAGAGTGCCAATTTGAACTATGGAAGTTACTGCAAAACACTCTAAAAACAAGTAATTCGCTTAGAAAACGCATTCTGAAGTGATTTGGAGACATATTTTGAGAAACAGTTTTTACATCATGTTTGAACTTTGGATACATAGTCTACATGTTGTTTCGATGGCACTTGGTTATTTAGGATACAATAAGACAAAATAGTCAGATATTTAGTGAACACAAGCTTTTGGAGGCACTCCGTGGTGCACTCGCCAGCGCAGCTAGGTGCCAATTTGAACTATGGAATTTACTGCAAAACACTCTAAAAACACGTAATTCTCTTAGAAAACGTATTTTCAAGAGATTTGGAGACATATTTAGAGAATCAGTTTTTACATCAGATTTTAACCATTCACGGTGTGAAACGACGATTTTGTTTGTAGACTTTGAAAACATATTCAACCTGTAGTTTCAATAGCACTTGGTTATCTAGGGTACAATTAGACAACATAGTCAGATTTTTAGTGATTACAAGCTTTTAGAGGCACTCCGTGGTGCACTCGCCAGCGCATCTAGAGTGCCAATTTGAACTATGGAAGTTACTGCAAAACACTCTAAAAACACGTAATTCGCTTAGAAAACGCGTTTTCAAGTGATTTGGAGGCATGTTCTGAGAAACAGTTTTTACATCATATTTGAACGTTTCACGGTCTGAAACGAACGATTTGTGTGTAGCATTTAGACATTTATTCTAACTATAGTTTCGATGGCACTTGATTATTTAGGCTAGAATAAGACAAAATACACTGATTTTTAGTGAATACAAGGTTTTGGGGGCACTCCGTGGTGCACTCGTCAGCGCAGCTACAGTGCCGATTTGAACTATAGAAGTTACTGCAAAACACCCTAAAAACACGTAATTCGCTTAGAAAACGTATTTTAGAGTGATTTGGAAACATGTTCTGAGAAACAGTTTTTACATCATATTTGAGCGTTTCACGGTCTGAAACGAACGATTTGTGCGTAGCACTTGGACACATATTCTACTGGTAGTTTCGATGGCACTTGGTTATTTAGGCTACAATAAGACAAAATACACTGATTTTTAGTGAATACAAGGTTTTGGGGGCACTCCGTGGTGCACTCGTCAACGCAGCTAGAGTGCCGATTTGAACTATAAAAGTTACTGCAAAACACCCTAAAAACACGTAATTCGCTTAGAAAACGCATTTTCAAGTGATTTGGAGACATGTTCTGAGAAAAAGTTTTTACATCATATTTGAGCGTTTCACGGTCTGAAACGAACGATTTGTGTGAAGCATTTGTACACTTATTCTACCTGTAGTTTCGATGGCATTTGGTTATTTAGGCTACAATAAGACAAAATACACTAATTTTTAGTGAATACAAGCTTTTGGGGGTACTCCGTTTTGCACTCGCCAGCGCAGCTATAGTGCCGATTTTAAATATAGAAGTTACTGCAAAATACTCTAAAACACGTAATTCGCTAAAAAAAACGCGTTTTCAAGTGATTTGGAGACATGTTTTGAGAAACAGTTTTTACATCAGATTTAAACGTTTCACGGTCTGAAACGACGATTTTGTACGTATTCTTTAGAAACATATTCTACCTGTAGTTTCGATGGAACTTGGTTATATAGGCTACAATAAGACAAAATACACTGATTTTTAGTGAATACAAGCTTTTGTGGGCACTCCGTGGTGCACTCGCCAGCGAAGCTATAGTGCCGATTTGAAGTATAGAAGTTACTGCAAAACACTCTAAAAACACGTAATTCATTTAGAAAACGCGTTTTCAAGTGATTTGGAGACATGTTTTGAGAAACAGTTTTTACATCATATTTGAGCGTTTCACGTTCAGAAACGAACGATTTGTGTGTAGCATTTGGACACTTATTCTACCTGTAGTTTCGATGGCACATGGTTATTTAGGCTACATTAAGACAAAATACACTGATTTTTAGTGAATACAAGCTTTGAAAGACACTGCGTTGTGCACTCGCCAGCGCAGCTAGAGTGCCGATTTGAACTATATAAGTTACTGCAAAACACCCTAAAAACACATAATTCGCTTAGAAAACGCATTTTCAAGTGATTTGGAGACATGTTCTGAGAAACAGTTTTTACATCATATTTGAGCGTTTCACGGTCTGAAACGAACGATTTGTGCGTAGCATTTGGACACATATTCTATCTGTAGTTTCGATGGCACTTGGTTATTTAGGCTACAATAAGACAAAATAAACTGATTTTTAGTGAATACAAGCTTTTGGAGGCACTCCATGGTACACTCGCCAGCGTAGCTAGAGTGAAGTTTTGAACTATAAAAGTTACTGCAAAACACCTTAAAAACACGTAATTCGCTTAGAAAAGGCATTTTCGAGTGATTTGGAGACATGTTCTGAGAAATAGTTTTTACATCATATTTGAGCATATCACGGTTTGAAACGAACGATTTGCGTGTACCATTTGGACAAATATTCTACCTGTAGTTTCGATGGCACTTGGTTATTTAGGCTACAATAAGACAAAATACACTGTTTTTTAGTGAATACAAGCTTTTGGAGACACTGCGTGTTGCACTCGCCACCGCAGCTAGAGTGCCGATTTGAACTATAGAAGTTACTGCAAAACACCCTAGAAACACATAATTCGCTTAGAAAACGCATTTACAAGTGATTTGGAGACATGTCCTGAGAAACAGTTTTTACATCATGTTTGAGCGTTTCACGGTCTGAAACGAACGATTTGTGTGTAGCATTTGGACACTTATTCTACCTGAAGTTTCGATGGCACTTGGATATTTAGGCTACAAAAAGACAAAATATACTTATTTTTAGTGAATACAAGCTTTTAGGCACTCCGTGGTGCACTCGCCAGCGCAGCTAGAGTGCCGATTCGAACTATAAAAGTTACTGCAAAACACCTTAAATACACGTAATTCGCTTAGAAAACACATTTTCAAGTGATTTGGAGACGTGTTCTAAAAAACAGTTTTTACATCATATTTGAGCGTTTCACAGTCGGAAACGAAAGATTTTTGTGCAGCATTTGGACACAAATTCTATCTGTAGTTTCGATAGCACTTGGTTATTTAGGCTACAATAAGACAAAATACGCTGATTTTTAGTGAATACAAGCTTTTGGAGGCACGCCGTGGTGCACTTGTCAGCACAGCTAGAGTGCCGATTTGAACTATAAAAGTTACTGCAAAACACCTTAAAAACACGTAATTCGCTTAGAAAACGCATTTTCAAGTGATTTGGAGACATGTTCTGAGAAACAGTTTGTACATCATATTTGAGCGTTTCACGGTCTGAAACGAACGATTTGTGTGTACCATTTGGACACATATTCTACTGGTAGTTTCGATAGCACTTGGTTATTTAGGCTACAATAAGACAAAATACACTGATTTTTAGTGAATACAAGCTTTTGGGGGCACTCCGTGGTACACTCGCCAGCGCAGCTAGAGTGCCGATTTGAACTATATAAGTTACTGCAAAACACCCTAAAAACACATAATTCGCTTAGAAAACGCATTTTCAAGTGATTTGGAGACATGTTCTGAGAAACAGTTTTTACATCATATTTGAGCGTTTCACGGTCTGAAACGAACGATTTGTGTGTAGCATTTGTACACTTATTCTACCTGTAGTTTCGATGGTACTTGGATATTTAAGCTACAATAAGACAAAATACACTGATTTTTAGTGAATACAAGCTTTTAAAGACACTGCGTGGTGCACTCGCCAGCGCAGCTAGAGTGCCGATTTGAACTATATAAGTTACTGCAAAACACCCTAAAAACACGAAATTCGCTTAGAAAACGCATTTTCAAGTGATTTGGAGACATGTTCTGAGAAACAGTTTTTACATCATATTTGAGCGTTTCACGGTCTGAAACGAACGATTTGTGTGTAGCATTTGGACATATATTCTATCTGTAGTTTCGATGGCACTTGGTTATTTAGGCTACAATAAGACAACATACACTGATTTTTAGTGAATACAAGCTTTTAAAGGCACTCCGTGGTGCACCCGCCAGCGCAGCTAGAGTGCTGATTTGAACTATAAAAGTTACTGCAAAATACCTTAAAAACACGTAATTCGCTTAGAAAACGCATTTTCATGTGATTTGGAGACATGTTCTGAGAAACAATTTTAACATCATATTTGAGAGTTTCACGGTCTGAAACGAACGATTTGTGTGTACCATTTGGACACATAATCTACCTGTAGTTTCGATGGCACTTGGTTGTTTAGGCTACAATAAGACAAAATACACTGATTTTTAGTGAATACAAGCTTTTGGAGACACTGCGTGATGCACTCGCCACCGCAGCTAGAGTGCCGATTTGAACTATAGAAGTTACTGCAAAACACCCTAGAAACACGTAATTCGCTTAGAAAACGCATTTTCAAGTGATTTGGAGACATGTCCTGAGAAACAGTTTTTACATCATATTTGAGCGTTTCACGGTCTGAAACGAACGATTTGTGTGTAGCATTTGGACACTTATTCTACCTGAAGTTTCGATGGCACTTGGTTATTTAGGCTACAAAAAGACAAAATACACTTATTTTTAGTGAATACAAGCTTTTAGGCACTCCGTGGTGCACTCGCCAGCGCAGCTAGAGTGCCGATTCGAACTATAAAAGTTACTGCAAAACACCTTAAATACACGTAATTCGCTTAGAAAACGCATTTTCAAGTGATTTGGAGACGTGTTCTAAAAAACAGTTTTTACATCATATTTGAGCGTTTCACAGTCTGAAACGAAAGATTTTTGTGTAGCATTTGGACACAAATTCTATCTGTAGTTTCGATAGCACTTGGTTATTTAGGCTACAATAAGACAAAATACGCTGATTTTTAGTGAATACAAGCTTTTGGAGGCACGCCGTGGTGCACTTGTCAGCACAGCTAGAGTGCCGATTTGAACTATAAAAGTTACTGCAAAACACCTTAAAAACACGTAATTCGCTTAGAAAACGCATTTTCAAGTGATTTGGAGACATGTTCTGAGAAACAGTTTGTACATCATATTTGAGCGTTTCACGGTCTGAAACGAACGATTTGTGTGTACCATTTGGACACATATTCTACTGGTAGTTTCGATAGCACTTGGTTATTTAGGCTACAATAAGACAAAATACACTGATTTTTAGTGAATACAAGCTTTTGGGGGCACTCCGTGGTGCACTCGCCAGCGCAGCTAGAGTGCCGATTTGAACTATATAAGTTACTGCAAAACACCCTAAAAACACATAATTCGCTTAGAAAACGCATTTTCAAGTGATTTGGAGACATGTTCTGAGATACAGTTTTTACATCATATTTGAGCGTTTCACGGTCTGAAATGAACGATTTGTGTGTAGCATTTGTACACTTATTCTACCTGTAGTTTCGATGGTACTTGGATATTTAAGCTACAATAAGACAAAATACACTGATTTTTAGTGAATACAAGCTTTTAAAGACACTGCGTGGTTCACTCGCCAGCGCAGCTAGAGTGCCGATTTGAACTATATAAGTTACTGCAAAACACCCTAAAAACACGAAATTCGCTTAGAAAACGCATTTTCAAGTGATTTGGAGACATGTTCTGAGAAACAGTTTTTACATCATATTTGAGCGTTTCACGGTCTGAAACGAACGATTTGTGTGTAGCATTTGGACATATATTCTATCTGTAGTTTCGATGGCACTTGGTTATTTAGGCTACAATAAGACTAAATACACTGATTTTTAGTGAATACAAGCTTTTAAAGGCACTCCGTGGTGCACCCGCCAGCGCAGCTAGAGTGCTGATTTGAACTATAAAAGTTACTGCAAAATACCTTAAAAACAC
The DNA here is from genome assembly GCA_963082715.1 of Harpalus rubripes. Taxonomy (NCBI): domain Eukaryota; kingdom Metazoa; phylum Arthropoda; class Insecta; order Coleoptera; family Carabidae; genus Harpalus; species Harpalus rubripes. The sequence continues at coordinate 18,665,770 of OY720465.1, forward strand.
GTAATTCGCTTAGAAAACGCATTTTCTTGTGATTTGGAGACATGTTCAGAGAAACAATTTTAACATCATATTTGAGAGTTTCACGGTCTGAAACGAACGATTTGTGTGTACCATTTGGAAACATAATCTACCTGTAGTTTCGATGGCACTTGGTTGTTTAGGCTACAATAAGACAAAATACACTGATTTTTAGTGAATACAAGCTTTTGGAGACACTGCGTTGTGCACTCGCTAGCGCAGCTTGAGTGCCGTTTTGAACTATAAAAGGTACTGCAAAACACCCTAAAAACACATATTTCGTTTAGAAAACGCATTTTCAAGTGATTTGGAAAAATGTTCTGAGAAACAGTTTTTACATCATATTTGAGCGTTTCACGGTCTGAAACGAACGATTTGTGTGTATCATTTCTACACTTATTCTACCTGTAGTTTCGATGGCACTTGGTTATTTAGTATACAATACGACAAAATACACTGATTTTTAGTGAATACAAGCTTTTGGGAGCACTCCGTGGTGCATTCGCCAGCGTTGCTATAGTGCCGATTTGAACTATACAAGTTACTGCAAAACACTCAAAAAACACGTAATTCGCTTAGAAAACGCGTTTTCATGTGATTTGTAGACATGTTTTGAGAAACAGTTTTTACATCAGATTTGAACGTTTCACGGTCTGAAACGACGATTTTGTATGTATACTCTGGAAACATATTCTACCTGTAGTTTCGATGGCACTTGGTTATTTATGCTGCAATAAGACAAAATACACTGATTTTTAGTGAATACAAGCTTTTGGAGGCACTCCGTGGTGCACTCGCCAGCGCAGCTAGAGTGCCGATTTGAACTATAGAATTTACTGCAAAACGCCCTAGAAAAACGTAATTCGCTTAGAAAACGCATTTTCAAGTGATTTGGAGACATGTTCTGAGAAACAGCTTTTACATCATATTTGAGCGTTTCACGGTCTGAAACGAACGATTTGTGTGTAGCATTTGTATACTTATTCTACCTGTAGTTTCAATGGCACTTGGTTATTTAGGCTACAATAAGACAAAATACACTGATTTTAAGTGAATACAAGCTTTTATGGGCACTCCGTGGTGCACTCGCCAGCGCAGCTAGAGTTTCGATTTGAACTATAGAAGTTAATGCAAAACACCCTAGAAACACGTAATTCGCTTAGAAAACGCATTAACAAGTGATTTGGAGACATGTTCTGAGAAACAGTTTTTACATCATATTTGAGCGTTTCACGGTCTGAAACGAACGATATGTGTGTAGTATTTGGACACATATTCTATCTGTAGTTTCGATGGCACTTGGTTATTTAGGCTACAATAAGACAAAATACACTGATTTATAGTGAATACAAGCTTTTGGGGGCACTCCGTGGTGCACTCGCCAGCGCAGCTAAGTGTAGATTTGAACTATAGAAGTTACTGCAAAACACCCTAAAAACACGTAATTTGTTATAAAACGCATGTTCAAGTGATTTTAAGACATGTTCTGAGAAACAGTTTTTACATCATATTTGAGCGTTTCACGGTTTGAAACGAACGATTTGTGTGTAGCATTTGGACACTTATTCTACCTGTAGTGTCGATGGCACTTGTTTATTTAGGCTACATTAAGACAAAATACACTGATTTTTAGTGAATACAAGGTTTTCGGGAGACTCCGTGGTGCACTCGCCAGCGCAGCTAGAGTGCCGATTTGAACTATAGAAAATACTGCAAAACTCCCTAGAAGCACGTAGTTCGCGTAGACAACGCCTTTTCAAGTGATTTGGAGACATGATTTGAGATACAGTTTTACATCAGATTTGAACGTTTCACGGTCTGAAACGACGATTTTGTATGTATACTTTGGAAACATATTCTACCTCTAGTTTCGATGGCACTTGGTTATTTGGGCTACAATAAGACAAAATACACTGATTTTTAGTGAATACAAGCTATTGGGGGTACTCCGTGGTGCACTCGTCAGCGCAGCTATAGTGCCGATTTGAAGTATAGAAGTTACTGCAAAACACTCTAAAAACACGTAATTCGTTTAGAAAACGCATTTTCAAGTGATTTGGAGACATGTTCTGAGAAACAGTTTTTAAATCATTATTTGTGCATTTCACGGTCTGAAACGAACGATTTTTGTGTAGCATTTGGACAGTTATTCTACCTGTAGTTTCGATGGCACATGCTTATTTAGGCTACAATAAGACAAAATAAACTGATTTTTAGTGAATACAAGGTTTTGGGGAGACTCCGTGGTGCACTCGCCAGCGCAGCTAGAGTGCCGATTTGAACTATAAAAGTTACTGCGAAACTCCCTAGAAACACGTAATTCGCTTAGAAAACGCATTTTCATGTGATTTGGAGACATGATTTGAGAAACAGTTTTACATCAGATTTGAACGTTTCACGGTCTGAAACGACGATTTTGTATGTATACTTTAGAAACTTATTCTACCTGTAGCTTCGATGGCACTTGGTTATTTAGACTACAATAAGACAAAATACACTGATTTTTAGTGAATACAAGCTATTGGGGGTACTCCGTGGTGCACTCGTCAGCGCAGCTATAGTGAAGATTTGAAGTATAGAAGGCAAAACACTCTAAAAACACGTAATTCGCTTAGAATACGCATTTTCAAGTGATTTGGAGACATGTTCTGAGAAACAGTTTTTACAACATATTTGAGCGTTTCATGGTCTGAAACGAACGATTTGTGTGTAGCATTTGGACACTTAGTCTACCTGTAGTTTCGATGGCATTTGGTTATTTAGGCTACAAAAAGGCAAAATACACTGATTTTTAGTGCATACAAGCTTTTGGGGGCACTCCGTGGTGCACTCGCCTGCGCAGCTAGAGTGCCGATTTGAACTATAGAAGTTACTGCAAAACACCCTAGAAACACGTAATTCGTTTAGAAAACGCATTTTCAAGTGATTTGGAGACATGTTCTGAGAAACAGTTTTTACATCATATTTGAGCGTTTCACGGTCTGAAACGAACGATTTGTGTGTAGCATTTGGACACTTATTCTACCTGTAGTTTCGATGGCACTTGTTTATTTAGGCTACATTAAGACAAAATACACTGATTTTTAGTGAATACAAGCTTTTGGGGAGACTCCATGGTGCACTCGCCAGCGCTGCTAAAGTGCCGATTTAAACTATAGAAGTTACTGCAAAACTCCCTAGAAACACGTAATTCGCGTAGAAAACGCATTTTCATGTGATTTGGAGACATGCTCTGAGAAACAGATTTTACATCATATTTGAGCGTTTCACGGTCTGAAACAAACGATTTGTGTGTAGCATTTGGACAATTATTCTACATGTAGTTTCGATGGCACTTGGTTATTTAGGCTACAATAAGACAAAATACACTGATCTTTAGTGAATACAAGCTTTTGGGGTCACTCCGTGGTGCACTCGCCAGCGCAGCTAGGGTGCCGATTTGAACTATAGAAGATACTGGAAAACACTCTAAAAACGCGTAATTCGCTAAGAAAACGCCTTTTCAAGTGATTTGGAGACATGTTCTGAGAAACAGTTTTTACATCATATTTGAGCGTTTCACGGTCTGAAACGAACGATTTGTGTGTAGTGTTTGGACACTTATTCTACCTGCAGTTTCGATGGCACTTGGTTATTCAGGCTACAAAAAGACAAAATTAACTGATTTATATTGAATACAAGCTTTTGGGGGCACTCCGTGGGGCACTCGGCAGCGCAGCTAGAGTGCCGATTTGAACTATAGAAGTTACTGCAAAACACCCTAGAAACACGTAATTCGCTTAGAAAACGCATTTTCAAGTGATTTGGAGACATGTTCTGAGAAACAGTTTTTGCATCATATTTGAGCGTTTCACGGTCTGAAACGAATGATTTGTGTGTAGGATTTGTACACTTATTCAACCTGTAGTTTCGATGGCGCTTGGTTATTTAGGCTACAATAAGACGAAATACACTGATTTTTAGTGAATACAAGCTTTTGGGGGCACTCCGTGGTGCACTCGCCAACGCAGCTAGAGTGCCGATTTGAACTATAGAAGTTACTGCAAAACTCCCTAGAAACACGTAATTCGCTTAGAAAACGCATTTTCAAGTGATTTTGAGACATGTTCTGAGAAACAGTTTTTACATCATATTTGAGCGTTTCACGGTCTGAAACGAATGATTTGTGTGTAGCATTTGTACACTTATTCAACCTGTAGTCTCGATGGCACTTGGTTATTTAGGCTACAATAAGACGAAATACACTGATTCTTAGTGAATACAAGCTTTTGGGGGCACTCCGTGGTGCACTCGCCAGCGCAGCTAGAGTGCCGATTTGAACTATAGAAGTTACTGCAAAACACCTTAGAAATTCGTATTTCGCTTAGAAAACGCATTTTCAAGTGATTTGGAGTCATGATTTGAGAAACAGTTTTACATCAGATTTGAACGTTTGACTGTCTGAAACGACGATTTTGTATGTATACTTTGGAACATATTCTACCTGTAGTTTCGATGGCACTTGGTTATTTAGGCTACAATGAAACAAAATACACTGATTTTTAGTGAATAAAAGCTTTTGGGGGTACTCCGTAGTGCACTCGCCAGCGCAGCTAGAGTGCCGATTTGAACTATAGAAGTTACTGCAAAACACCCTAGAAACACGTAATTCGCTTAGAAATCGCATTTTCAAGTGATTTGGAGACATGTTCTGAGAAGCAGTTTTTACATCATATTTGAGCGTTTCACGGTCTGAAACGAACGATTTGTGTGTAGCATTTGGACACTTATTCTACCAATAGTTTCGATGGCATTTAGGCTACAATAAGACAAAATACACTGATTTTTAGTGAATACAAGCTTTTGGGGAGACTCCGTGGTGCACTCGCCAGCGCAGCTAGAGTGCCGATTTGAACTATAAAAGTTACTGCAAAACTCCCTAGAAACACGTAATTCGCTTAGAAAACGCATCTTTAAGTGATTTGGAGACATGTTCTGAGAAACAGTTTTTACATCATATTTGAGCGTTTCACGGTCTGAAACGAACGACTTGTGTGTAGCATTTGGACACTTATTCTACCTGTAGTTTCGATGGCACTTGGTTATTTAGGCTACAATAAGACAAAATACACTGATTTTTAGAGAATACAAGCTTTTGGGGGTACACCGTGTTGCACTCGCCACCGCAGCTTTAGTGCCGATTTGAAGAATAGAAGTTACTGCAAAACACTCTAAAAACACGTAATTCGCTTTGAAGACGCGTTTTCAAGTGATTTGGAGACATGTTTTGAGAAACAGTTTTTGCATCATATTTGAGCGTTTCACGGTCTGAAACGAACGATTTGTGTGTAGCATTTGGACACATATTCTATCTGTAGTTTCAATGGCACTTGGTTATTTAGGTTACAATAAGACAAAATACACTGATTTTTAGTGAATACAAGCTTTTATAGGCACTCCGTGGTGCACTCGCCAGCGCAGCTAGAGTGCCGATTTGACCTATAAATGTTACTGCAAAACACCTTAAAAACACGTAATTCGCTTAGGAAACGCATTTTCAAGTGATTTGGAGACATGTTCTAAGAAACAGTTTTTACATCGTATTTGAGCGTTTCACGGTCTGAAACGAACGATTTGTGTGTAGCATTTGGACACATATTCTATCTGTAGTTTCGATGGCACTTGGTTATTTAGGCTACAATAAGACAAAATACACTGATTTTTAGTGAATACAAGCTTTTGGAGGCAATCCGTGGTGTGTAACGTGCATAGATGCTTACTGTTCTCAGGGTTTGTTTTGGGTACTTTAAAAGAAGTATAAATATTGGTACTTGAATTAGATTTGTTAACTTAACTGTTTATATCAATATAAGATACAAAACTAATTGAAAATGTGTGGCCTGGTACCAGCATCCAAACTACTCTTATAGTTAATGCGGTTTTTACAAGTAATAGCTTATATTTATTAGTTATCAACTGTCCACTTATCTGTAAGGTCCATAAAACCCGATGGTAGTAGGTCAGTGCAGGGTTGGGTTTCCTGGGGCTCCGTTTGTGGCTTCTCTCGTACCGTCGCAGCTACCGCTGACGCAGCGCAGGAAACCATCAATGTGTTCTTCTGTACGTCAATGCTCTCCAAGCTCAGTCCTTTATGAAAAATGTCGCAATCTCGTAGCTTCTCGGCAGCACATCTAACATTTAACCTTCGATGCTCTTACCAGCCTAACACACCGCTGCCGACTGACTCTTCCCGCTGCGACTTGCTTCTTCTCCCCACCACGGAACGCTCTATTGTCTACCTTCCAGGAATTCTTCACACGTCACGTCTCGCACAGACCACACATAGCACTAACATAACACTCACTTTCTGATTTTCATTAATTCTAAACTACAACTACATTTTTAACATATAATATAGTAAGATCATCTCATCACCCCCCTAGTAAAACTGACACAAGTAGCTTGTGGATATTTTACTAAATAATACTTTATTTCCGTAATCTGTGGCATAAATCGCTTAAGGTTACTAATATTGTGTGTCCCCTTTAATATATTTCGATCTCGATCACATAACACATACGCATTTGCACCCTGTTCCCCAATAATTTCGTAAGGTCCCTGATATAGCAAGAAAAATTTAGGTATTTCTTTATCTTCTGCAGATGACATATTATGACTTTTCAAGTATACCTGTTCTCCAACCTTAAACTTTTCTAACTTTTTGTCTGTATCATGTCGAGCCTTTCTTTTTTCAGCTTTTGACATTAATTTTTTATGCGCCATCACCAATATATTCTCTGGTAAAATGAACTTTGCAGGAAATTTGATATTCTTTAACAAAGGTTCACTTCGTATATGTCCAAAATGTAGTTCGTTTGGTGTAAAACCTGTACTATCATGTGTTACTTGATTTAAATATTCTTGAACCTTATTTATGACGGTAGCCCTTTTTACTACAACATAAAGAACGTAACAAACGGCCGATTTCGCGATTTACCCGTTCGGTACTATTCCCCTGAGGATAATAAGTTGATGAAAATTTTGGTTTAATATTTTCAGTTCTTAACCACTCCTTCCATTTTTTTGAAGCGAATTGTGGTCCATTATCTGATAATACTGCCTTTGGTTTATTTACTGTGTTAATATAGAGCTTAAATTTCCGAATTATTGTGCTCGTATTTGCTCGACGTAAAGCATATAACCGGACTAACTTCGAAAACACATCGATAATCACTAATAATTGTGTAATCCCCCCTACTGATTTAGGCAATGGCCCCATCAAATCAGTACAAACCAAATTTACTAGTTATTACATTAAACTTTTCCCCTTGCACCTTAGGAACTACTTTACTTTTTTGACACAAATCACAACCTGCTATCACTCTACGTATAACCTGTCTCATTTTCGGAAAATAGTAGTAACGTTTCAATGAAATGTAACATTTAGTACCCCCAAAATGTCCATGGTCTTCGTGCTCTTGTAAAATAAGTGTAATTATGTGTTTTTTCGGAATTACTAATTTGCAATACTCATCTAATCGAGATGATTTCCGCCATAATATATTTTCATGTAATAAGTACCATTCACGTAACTTTTTCGACCATTCGTTTTCGGTATTTCATCTATAATTGTTTTACAAAATAAATCTTCGCGTTGAGCCGTAACTATATCTTTCATGTTTTTCATGGCAGTCTTAAAAATCATTGAATTAATACCGCCGACGATCAGTTTTTGGTTACTATTCGGGTATTCTCTACCATCTTCCTCATTAACCGGATATCGCGACAATGTATCGGCTGTTATATTATCTGCCCCTTTAAAATATTGAATACGAACATCATATTCCTGTATAAATATTGTCCACCTTGTCAACCTTGAGTTTAATAATCTACATTGCATTAAAAACGATAGAGCTTTATGATCTGTAACTATAGTTATTTTTCGACCTAATACTAACACCCTCCATTCCTTTAGCGCATGCACTATCGCTAATGCCTCCTTCTCCGTAACACTATAATTTATTGCACTTTGTTTAAGCGTACGGCTAGTAAAAGCAATTATTTGTTTTTGACCCTCGTCATTTTTTTGAAATAAATAACCTCCCAGTCCGTAACCTGAGCTATCCGTTTGAATAAAAAACTCCCTTTTCATGTCAGGCTGATGCATAAAACTGGCTTTTACAAATGCATTTTTTATCTTAATAAACGCTTCTTCTTTTTCTTCGTTCCATTCCCACCTATTATTTTTTTTTAATAACTGTAACAGTGGTACTGTCAAATCAGCGTAATTTTCACAAAACCTACCTTCATAATTACACATTCCCAAAAATGCTCGAACATGCTTTATATTTCTAGGCCGAGGAAAATTTTCTATTGCCCGAACCCTTTGCCTGTCTAACTCTATCCCATACGGTTTCAATATATGGCCCAAAAATGGAACCTCTTTTCTTGCAAATTTACATTTCCTCAATTTAAGTGTTAAATTTCCCTCTTTTAATTTAGACAAAAGTAAGTCGATATGATTAATGTGCTCTGCCGCAAAATCCGATATAATTAAAATATCATCAACATATGGTATGGCAAATTTTTGGACTTCGATTTCTATAACGTTGTTTAGGCCCCGTATGAAACTGGCAACTGATGTGCTAAACCAAAAGGAAGGACGCAAAATTGAAAAGTTTTTCCTTTGTATAAAAACCTGCTAAATTTCCTATCCTCTGGCCGAATAGGAATTTGCCAATAAGAACTAGTTAAATCTACTGTGCTTAATATCTGCCCCTTTCCAAAATTATATAATAATTCATCTTGGCTTGGAGGCATTACATGATCCTTAACCATTATTGAATTCAAATGTCGCGCGTCTAGACAAACTCGCGGCTTTCCGTCTTTCTTTTTAACCACTACCAGCGGGCTTATATATTCGGTTTGGGCAGCTTCTATCAACCCCCCCCCCCCACTCTAACATTTCCTTTATTTGTTTGTCAATTTCCCCACGATAACAAAACGGTACCGGATAGTTCTTTAAAAAAATGGTTTTGTTTCCTTTAACTCTATTTTATGTTCATAGTTCTTAATAAGTCCCGGTTGATCCGAAAATACCCTCTCATGTTTTTTTAATACTTTTTTCAATGACTCTTTCTCTTCTTTGGTTATTGACTGATCCACGATAACTTCTTCAGTACTATATATTTTTGCGGTGTCTTCATTTATCGTTTTTTCTACTTCAATACCGGTAACTGTTATCCCATTTACTTTCTGAATTTGAACCCCCCTATTTGCCTCATTTTCTATCGTTTTAAACGGTACGTTTATGAACTCGTTTTTATATTCCCCTTTTAAAATTTTGTTAGTAAAACAAAGACTAGCCTTATTCTTCATTAACCAATCACAGCGTAAAATTACCTGTCTAAACAATTTAGGTACTACTAAACAAACTGTTTCCATTTCTACCTTACCCATTTTTATTTCTAACAAAACTTGTTTCTTTACTCTCACGTTCTTTTGCAGAAAGGCACTTCCTAGTTCCACTCCAGTAACTGGCAATGTTGGAATCTTTACTTTGTTTTCTATCTCTAAACTATTAATTAAATCTTCCGATATGCATGTCACCTGACTGCCCGAATCGACTAATGCCTCGACGACCTGATTCCCTAATTCAATTTTGATAACCGGCATTAAAACTGTTTCATTTGGCTTTTCTATTACTTCTTCATCGGATAACAATATTTCGGTTGGATTTTCCTGAAAAATAGCTCCTACATTTGGTTCTCTCTCATTCTCATTTCTCATTGGTTTGCTATTATTACTATTTCGCCACGCATGATTATTACTTCGGTTTTCGCGTCTATCGTTATACCGCGCATCACCCCGTTCATTTTCATGTACCTCATACGTTTCATCTAATTTACGCAGATACTTTTCAATATCCTCGTTAGTTGTAATACCCGAATTTAATATTCCACGTTTAATTTCCGCACTAAAATGATTAATAATCAATTCACTTAAATGTTCACTATCTACCGGGTCACTCAAAAATGACGCTTCCTTCATCATCTTTAAATAGTAATCTGCTCGACTACCGCGTTCATATTTTCCATATTTTATTTTTAAATATAAATCTCGGTCTTGTTCTATCCCCCAGTATCTATCTAAAAAAGCAATTTTAATTTTTTCAAACGATACTAATTCGTTTTCTTTCATCGCGCCCCAGTCTGCTGCAGATCCCCTTAAAGCACTTAACGCTAATGCTACCTGTTTGTGATCGGGTACACCCGCGTCCTCAAAAAGCGTACTTAATTTTTTTATAAATATTTTAGGGTTCAAACTACCCCCCACATTAAAAACAAGATTAGTACCACCTAAATCTTTCCATGCAGAAATGTAATTTCTATTAAAACTCATTTCATTATTACCTTTTTCCTCTCTATGTTCCATTTTAATACTGTTACTTTTAATATTATGATGACTTAATTGTTCTACTAAATTATTTACTGATTGTTGCATGGACAACATATTTTTTACTCATAATGCCATCATATCGTCTGTACTACTTTCCACTTCCCGTTTCTTTCTTCGTGACATTTTCACTACGTGTGATGAGATATACAATTCTACATAAACAATAAGTATCAATACTTATTTCCTTCTTTCCAAGCCCACTCGTTGGGTGCCAATTTATGTAACGAGCATAGATGCTCACTGTTCTCAGGGTTTGTTTTGGGTACTTTGAAAGAAGTATAAATATTGGTACTTTAATTAGATTTATTAACTTAACTGTTTATATCAATATAAGATACAAAACTAATTGAAAATGTGTGGCCTGGTACCAGCTTCCAAACTACTCTTATAGTTAATGCGGTTTTTACAAGTAATAGCTTATATTTATTAGTTATCAACTGTCCACTTATCTGTAAGGTCCATAAAAAACCGATGGTAGTAGGTCAGTGCAGGGTTGGGTTTCCTGGGGCTCCGTTTGTGGCTTCTCTCGTACCGTCGCAGCTACCGCTGACGCAGCGCAGGAAACCATCAATGTGTTCTTCTGGACGTCAATGCTCTCCAAGCTCAGTCCTTTATGAAAAATGTCGCAATCTCGTAGCTTCTCGGCAGCACATCTAACATTAACCCTTCGATGCTCTTACCAGCCTAACACACCGCTGCCGACTGACTCTTCCCGCTGCGACTCGCTTCTTCTCCCCACCACGGAACGCTCTATTGTCTACCTTCCAGGAATTCTTCACACGTCACGTCTCGCACAGACCACACATAGCACTAACATAACATTCACTTTCTGATTTTCATTAATCCTAAATTACAACTACATTTTTAACATATAATATAGTAAGATCATCTCAGGTGCACTCTCCAGTGCAGCTAGAGTGCCGAACTATAAAAGTTACTGCAAAACACCCTAAAAACACGTAATTCGCTTAGAAAACGCATTTTCAAGTAATTTGGAGACATGTTCTGAGAAACAGTTTTTTACATCATATTTGAGCGTTTCACGGTCTGAAACGAACGATTTGAGTGTAGCATTTGGACACATATTCTACTGGTAGCATCGATGGCACTTGGTTATTTAGGTTACAATAAGACAAAATACACCGATGTTTAGTGAATACAAGCTTTTGGGGGCACTCCGTGGTGCACTCGCCAGCGCAGCTAGGGTGCCGATATGAACTATAGAAGTTACTGCAAAACACCCTAAAATCACGTAATTCGTTTAGAAAACGCATTTTCAAGTGATTTGTAGATATGTTCTGAGAAACAGTTTTTACATCATATTTGAGCGTTTCACGGTCTGAAACGAATGATTTGTGTGTAGCATTTGTACACTTATTCAACCTGTAGTTTCGATGGCACTTGGTTATATAGGCTACAATAAGACGAAATACACTGATTTTTAGTGAATACAAGCTTTTGGGGGAACTCCGTGGTGCACTCGCCAGCGCAGCTAGAGTGCCGATTTGAACTATAGAAGTTACTGCAAAACACCCTAGAAATTCGTAATTCGCTTAGAAAACGCATTTTCAAGTGATTTGGAGACATGTTCTGAAAAACAGTTTTTACATCATATTTGAGCGTTTCACGGTCTGAAACGAACGATTTGTGTGTAGCATTTGGACATTTATTCTACCTGTAGTTTCGATGGCACTTGGTTAAATAAGCTACAATAAGACAAAATACACAGATTTTTAGTGAATACAAGCTTTTGGGGGCACTCCGTGGTGCACTCGCCAACGCAGCTATAGTGCCGATTTGAACTATAGAAGTTACTGCAAAACACCCTAGAAACACGTAATTCGCTTAAAAAACGCATTTTCAAGTGATTTGGAGACATGATTTGAGAAACAGTTTTACATCAGGTTTGAACGTTTCACGGTCTGAAAGTACGATTTTGTATGTATACGTTGGGTACATATTCTACCTGTAGTTTCGATGGAACTTGGTTATTTAGGCTGCAATGAGACAAAATACACTAATTTTTAGTGAATACAAGCTTTTGGGGGTACTCCGTGGTGCACTCACCAGCGCAGCTATAGTGATGATTTGAAGTATAAAAGTTACTGCAAAACACTCTAAAAACACGTAATTCGCTTAGAAAACGCGTTTTCAAGTGATTTGGAGACATGTTTTGAGAAACATATTTGAGCGTTTCTTGGTCTGAAACGAACGATTTGCGTGTAGCATTTGGACACATATTCTATCTGTTGTTTCGATGGCACTTGGTTATTTAGGCTACAATAAGACAAAATACACTGATTTTTAGTGATTTCAAGCTTTTGGAGGCAGTCCGTGGTGCACTCGCCAGCGCAGCTAGAGTGCCGATTTGAATTATAAAAGTTATTGCAAAACACCTTAAAAACACGTAGTTCGCTTAGAAAACGCATTTTCAAGTGATTTGGAGACATGTTCTGAGAAACAGTTTTTACATCATATTTGTGTGTAGCATTTGTACACTTATTCTACCTGTAGTTTCGATGGCACTTGGTTATTTAGGCTACAATAAGACAAAATACACTGATCTTTAGTGAATACAATCTTTTGGGGGCACTCCGTGGTGCACTCGCCAGCGCAGCTAGAGTGCCGATTTGAACTAAAGAAGTTACTGCAAAACACCCTAGAAACACGTAATTTGCTTAGAAAACGCATTTTCAAGTGTTGTGGAGACATATTCTGAGAAACAGTTTTTACATCATATATGAGCGTGTCACGGTCTGGAACGAGAGATTTGTGTGTAGCATTTGGACACTTATTCTACCTGTAGTTTCGATTACACTTGGTTATTTAGGCTACAATAAGACAAAATAAACTGATTTTTAGTGAATACAAGCTTTTGGGGGCACTCCGTGGTGCACTCGCCAGTGCAGCTAGAGTGCCGATTTGAACTATAGAAGTTACTGGAAAACACCCTAAAAACACGCAATTCGCTTAGAAAACGCATTTTCAAGTGATTTGGAGACATGTTCTGAGAAACAGTTTTTACATCATATTTGAGCGTTTCACGGTCTGAAACGAACGATTTGTGTGTAGCATTTGGACACTTATTTTAACTGTAGTTTCGTTGGCACTTGTTTATTTAGGCTACAATATGACAAAATACACTGATTTTTAGTGAATACAAGCTTTTGGGGAGACTCCGTGGTGCACTCGCCAGCGCAGCTAGAGTGCTAAATTGAACAATAGAAGTTACTGCAAAACTCCCTAGAAACACTTAATTCGCTTAGAAAACGCATTTTCAAGTGATTTGGAGACATGTTCTGAGAAACAGTTTTACATCATATTTGAGCGTTTCACGGTCTGAAACGAACGATTTGTGTGTAGCATTTGTACACTTATTCAACCTGTAGTTTCGATGGCACTTGGTTATATAGGCTACAATAAGACGAAATACACTGATTTTTAGTGAATACAAGCTTTTGGAGGCACTCCGTGGTGCACTCGCCAGTGCAGCTAGAGTGCCGATTTGAACTATAGAAGTTACTGCAAAACACCCTAGAAATTCGTAATTCGCTTAGAAAACGCATTTTCAAGTGTTTTGGAGACATGTTCTGAGAAACAGTTTTTACATCATATTTGAGCGTTTCACGGTCTGAAACGAACGTTTTGTGTGTAGCATTTGGACACTTATTCTACCTGTAGTTTTGATGGCACTTGGTTAAATAGGCTACAATAAGACAAAATACACAGATTTTTAGTGAATACAAGCTTTTGGGGGCACTCCGTGGTGCACTCGCCAACGCAGCTATAGTGCCGATTTGAACTATAGAAGTTACTGCAAAACACCCTAGAAACACGTAATTTGCTTAGAAAACGCATTTTCAAGTGATTTGGAGACATGATTTGAGAAACAGTTTTACATCAGGTTTGAACGTTTCACGGTCTGAAACGACGATTTTGTATGTATACGTTGGGAACATATTCTACCTGTAGTTTCGATGGAACTTGGTTATTTAGGCTACAATAAGACAAAATACACTAATTTTTAGGGAATACAAGCTTTTGGGGGAACTCCGTGGTGCACTCACCAGCGCAGCTATAGTGATGATTTGAAGTATAAAAGTTACTGCAAAACACTCTAAAAACACGTAATTCGCTTAGAAAACGCGTTTTCAAGTGATTTGGAGACATGTTTTGAGAAACATATTTGAGCGTTTCTTGGTCTGAAACAAACGATTTGCGTGTAGCATTTGGACACATATTCTATCTGTAGTTTCGATGGCACTTGGTTATTTAGGCTACAATAAGACAAAATGCACTGATTTTTAGTGATTTCAAGCTTTTGGAGGCAGTCCGTGGTGCACTCGCCAGCGCAGCTAGAGTGCCGATTTGAACTATAAAAGTTACTGCAAAACACCTTAAAAACACGTAGTTCGCTTAGAAAACGCATTTTCAAGTGATTTGGACACATGTTCTGAGAAACAGTTTTTACATCATATTTGAGCGTTTCACGGTCTGAAACGAACGATTTGTGTGTAGCATTTGTACACTTATTCTACCTGTAGTTTCGATGGCACTTGGTTATTTAGGCTACAATAAGACAAAATACACTGATCTTTAGTGAATACAATCTTTTGGGGGCACTCCGTGGTGCACTCGCCAGCGCAGCTAGGGTGCCGATTTGAACTATAGAAGTTACCGGAAAACACTCGAAAAACGCGTAATTCGCTTAGAAAACGCCTTTTCAAGTGATTTGGAGACATGTTTTGAGAAACAGTTTTTACATCAGATTTGAACGTTTCACAGTTTGAAACGACGATTTTGTATGTATACTATGGAAACATATTCTACCTGTAGTTTCGATGGCACTTGGTTATTTATGCTACAATAAGACATAATACACTGATTTTTAGTGACTTTTGGAGGCACTCCACGGTGCAATCGCCAGCGCAGCTAGAGTGCCGATTTGAACTAAAGAAGTTACTGCAAAACACCCTAGAAACACGTAATTTGCTTAGAAAACGCGTTTTCAAGTGTTGTGGAGACGGTCTGAAACGAACGATTTGTGTGTAGCATTTGGACACTTATTCTACCTGTAGTTTCGATGGCACTTGTTTATTTAGGCTACAATAAGACAAAATACACTGATTTTTTGTGAATACAAGGTTTTGGGGAGACTCGGTGGTGCACTCGCCAGCGCAGGTATAGTGCCGATTTGAAGTAAAGAAGTTACTACAAAACACTCTAAAAACACGTAAATCGCTTAGAAAACGCGTTTTCAAGTGATTTGGAGACATGTTTTTTAGAAACAGTTTTTACATAATATTTGAGCGGTTCAAGGTATGAAACGAACGATTTGTATGTAGCATTTGGACACATATTCTATCTGTAGCTTCGATGGCACTTGGTTATTTAGGCTACAATAAGACAAAATACACTGAGTTTTAGTGTATACAAGCTTTTGGAGGCACTCCGTGGTGCACCCGCCAGCGCAGCTAAAGTGCCGATTTGACCTATAAAAGTTACTACAAAACACCTTAAAAACACGTAATTCGCTTTTGAAAACGCATTTTCAAGTGATTTGGATACATGTTCTGAGAAACAGTTTCTACATCATATTTGAGCGTTTCGCGGTCTGAAACGAACGATTTGTGTGTAGCATTCGGACACATATTCTATCTGTAGTTTCGATGGCACTTGTTTATTTAGGCTACAATAAGACAAAATACACTGTTTTTTAGTGAATACAAGCTTTTGGAGGCACTCCGTGGTGCACTCGCCAGTGCAGCTAGAGTGCCGATTTGAACTATATAAGTTACTGAAAAACACCCTAAAAACACGTAATTCGTTTAGAAAACGCATTTTCAAGTAATTTGGAGACATGTTCTGAGAAACAGTTTTTACATCAGATTTGAACGTTTCACGGTCTGAAACGACGATTATTTATGTATACTTTGGAAACATATTCTACCTGTAGTTTGGATGGCACTCGATTATTTATGCTACAATAAGACAAAATACACTGATTTTTAGTGAATACAAGCTTTTGGAGGCAATCCGTGGTGCACTCTCCAGTGCAGCTAGAGTGCCGATTTGAACTATAAAAGTTACTGCAAAACACCCTAAAAATACGTAATTCGTTTAGAAAACGCATTTTCAAGTGATTTGGAGACATGTTCTGAGAAACAGTTTTTACATCATATTTGAGTGTTTTACGGTCTGAAACGAACGATTTGTGTGTACCATTTGGACACATATTCAACCTGTAGCTTTGATGGCACTTGGTTATTTAGGCTACATTAAGACAAAATACACTGATTTCTAATGAATAGAAGCTTTTGGAGGCACTCCGTGGTGCACTCGCCAGCGCAGCTAGAGTGCCGAATTGAAACATAAAAGTTACTGCAAAACTACCTAAAAACACGTAATTCGTTTAGAAAACGCATTTTCAAGTGATTTGGAGACATGTTCTGAGAAACAGCTTTTACATCATATTTGAGCGTTTCACGGTCTGAAACGAACGATTTGTGTGTAGCATTTGGACACATATTCTACTGGTAGTTTCGATGGCACTTGGTTATTTAGGCTACATTAAGACAAAATACACTGATTTTTAGTGAATACAAGCTTTTGGGGGCACTCCGTGGTGCACTCGCCAGCGCATCTAGGGTGCCGATTTGAACTATAGAAGTTACTACAAAACACTCTAAAAACACGTAATTCGCTTAGAAAACGCTTTTTCAAGTTATTTGGAGACATGTTCTGAGAAACAGTTTTTACATCAGATTTGAACGTTTCACGGTCTGAAACGACGATTATTTATGTATACTTTGGAAACATATTCTACCTGTAGTTTAGATGGCACTCGGTTATTTATGCTACAATAAGACAAAATACACTGATTTCTAGTGAATAGAAGCTTTTGGAGGCACTCCATGGTGCACTCGCCAGCGCAGCTAGAGTGCCGATTTGAACAATAAAAGTTACTGCAAAACACCCTAAAAATACGTAATTCGTTTAGAAAACGCATTTTCAAGTGATTTGGAGACATGTTCTGAGAAACAGTTTTTACATCATATTTGAGTGTTTTACGGTCTGAAACGAACGATTTGTGTGTACCATTTGGACACATATTCAACCTGTAGCTTCGATGGCACTTGGTTATTTAGGCTACAATAAGACAAAATACACGGATTTTTAGTGAATACAAGCTTTTGGGGGTACTCCGTGGTGTACACGCCAGCGCAGTTACAGTGCCGATTTGAAGTATAGAAGTTACTGCAAAACACTCTAAAAACACGTAATTCGCTTAGAAAACGCGTTTTCAAGTGATTTGGAGACATGATTTTTAGAAACAGTATTTACATCAAATTTGAGCGTTTCACGGTCTGAAACGAACGATTTGTGTGTAGCATTTGGACACATATCCTATCTGTGGCACTTGGTTATTTAGGCTACAATAAGACAAAATACACTGATTTTTAGTGAATACAAGCTTTTGGAGGCAGTCCGTGGTGCACTCGCCAGTGCAGCTAGAGTGCCGATTTGAACTATAAAAGTTACTGCAAAACACCCTAAAAACAGGAAATTCGTTTAGAAAACGCATTTTCAAGTGATTTGGAGACATGTTCTGAGAAACAGTTTTTACATCATATTTGAGCGTTTCACGGTCTGAAACGACCGATTTGTGTGTAGCATTTGGACACATATTCTATCTGTAGTTTCGATGGCACTTGGTTATTTAGGCTACAATAAGACAAAATACACTGATTTTTAGTGAATACAAGCTTTTGGAGGCAATCCGTGGTGCACTCTCCAGTGCAGCTAGAGTGCCGATTTGAACTATAAAAGTTACTGCAAAACACCCTAAAACACGTAATTCGCTTCGAAAACGCATTTTAAGTAATTTGGAGACATGTTCTGAGAAACAGTTTTTACGTCATATTTGAGCGTTTCACGGTCCGAAACGAACGATTTGAGTGTAGCATTTGGACACATATTCTACTTGTAGTTTCGATGGCACTTGGTTATTTAGGCTACAATAAGACAAAATACACTGATTTCTAGTGAATACAAGCTTTTGGAGGCACTCCGTGGTGCACACGCCAGCGCAGCTAGAGTGCCGATTTGAACTATAAAAGTTGCTACAAAACACCCTAAAATCACGTAATTCGTTTAGGAAACGCATTTTCAAGTGATTTGGAGACTTGGTTATTTAGGCTACAATAAGACAAAATACACTGATTTCTAGTGAATACAAGCTTTTGGAGGCACTCCGTGGTGCACACGCCAGCGCAGCTAGAGTGCCGATTTGAACTATAAAAGTTGCTACAAAACACCCTAAAATCACGTAATTCGTTTAGAAAACGCATTTTCAAGTGATTTGGAGACATGTCCTGAGAAACAGGTTTTACATCATATTTGAGCGTTTCACGGTCTGAAACGAACGATTTGTGTGTAGCATTTGGACACTTATTCTACCTGTAGTTTCGATGGCACTTGTTTATTTAGGCTACAATAAGACAAAATACACTGATTTTTTGTGAATACAAGGTTTTGGGGAGACTCGGTGGTGCACTCGTTAGCGCAGCTATAGTGCCGATTTGAAGTAAAGAAGTTACTGCAAAACACTCTAAAAACACGTAAATCGCTTAGAAAACGCGTTTTCAAGTGATTTGGAGACATGTTTTTTAGAAACAGTTTTTACATAATATTTGAGCGTTTCAAAGTATGAAACGAACGATTTGTGTGTAGCATTTGGACATATATTCTATCTGTAGTTTCGATGGCACTTGGTTATTTAGGCTACAATAAGACAAAATACACTGAGTTTTAGTGTATACAAGCTTTTGGAGGCACTCCGTGGTGCACCCGCCAGCGCAGCTAAAGTGCCGATTTGACCTATAAAAGTTACTGCAAAACACCTTAAAAACACGTAATTCGCTTTTGAAAACGCATTTTCAAGTGATTTGGATACATGTTCTGAGAAACAGTTTCTACATCATATTTGAGCGTTTCGCGGTCTGAAACGAACGATTTGTGTGTAGCATTCGGACACATATTCTATCTGTAGTTTCGATGGCACTTGTTTATTTAGGCTACAATAAGACAAAATACACTGATTTTTAGAGAATACAAGCTTTTGGAGGCACTCCGTGGTGCACTCGCCAATGCAGCTAGAGTGCCGGTTTGAACTATATAAGTTATTGAAAAACACCCTAAAAACACGTAATTCGTTTAGAAAACGCATTTTCAAGTAATTTGGAGACATGTTCTGAGAAACAGTTTCTACATCATATTTGAGCGTTTCGCGGTCTGAAACGAACGATTTGTGTGTAGCATTCGGACACATATTCTATCTGTAGTTTCGATGGCACTTGTTTATTTAGGCTACAATAAGACAAAATACACTGATTTCTAGTGAATAGAAGCTTTTGGAGGCACTCCGTGGTGCACTCGCCAGCGCAGCTAGAGTGCCGATTTGAACCATAAAAGTTACTGCAAAACACCCTAAAAACACGTAATTCGTTTAGAAAACGCATTTTCAAGTGATTTGGAGACATGTTCTGAGAAACAGTTTTTACACCATATTTGAGTGTTTTACGGTCTGAAACGAACGATTTGTGTGTACCATTTGGACACATATTCAACCTGTAGTTTCGATGGCACTTGGTTATTTAGTTTACAATAAGACAAAATACACGGATTTTTAGTGAATACAAGCTTTTGGGGGTACTCCGTGGTGCACACGCCAGCGCAGTTACAGTGCCGATTTGAAGTATAGAAGTTACTGCAAAACACTCTAAAAACACGTAATTCGCTTAGAAAACGCGTTTTCAAGTGATTTGGAGACATGATTTTTAGAAACAGTATTTACATCAAATTTGAGCGTTTCACGGTCTGAAACGAACGATTTGTGTGTAGCATTTGGACACATATCCTATCTGTGGCACTTGGTTATTTAGGCTACAATAAGACAAAATACACTGATTTTTAGTGAATACAAGCTTTTGGAGGCAGTCCGTGGTGCACTCGCCAGTGCAGCTAGAGTGCCGATTTGAACTATAAAAGTTACTGCAAAACACCCTAAAAACACGTAATTCGCTTAGAAAACGCATTTTCAAGTAATTTGGAGACATGTTCTGAGAAACAGTTTTTACATCATATTTGAGCGTTTCACGGTCTGAAACGAACGATTTGTGTGTACCATTTGGACAATTATTCTACCTGTAGTTATGATGGCACTTGGTTATTTAGGCTACAATAAGACAAAATACACTGATTTTTAGTGAATACAAGCTTTTGGGGGCACTCCGTGGTGCACTCGCCAGCGCAGCTAGAGTGCCGATTTGAACTATAGAAGTTACTGCAAAACACCCTAGAAACACGTAATTCGCTTAGAAAACGCATTTTCAAGTGATTTGGAGACATGTTTTGAGAAACAGTTTTTACTATATATTAGAGCGTTTCACGGTCTGAAACGAACGATTCATGTGTAGCATTTGGACACTTATTCTACCTATAGTTTCGATGGCACTTGTTTATTTAGGCTATAAAAAGACATAATACACTGATTTTTAGTGAATACAGGTTTTTGGGGAGACCCCGTGGTGCACTCGCCCGCGCAGCTTTAGTGCCGATTTGAAGAATAGAAGTTACTGAAAAACACTCTAACAACACGTAATTCGCTTAGAAAACGCGTTTTCAAGTGATTTGGAGACAAGATTTGAGAAACAGTTTTACATAAGATTTGAACGTTTCACGGTCTGAAACGACGATTTTTTATGTATACTTTGGAAACATATTCTGCCTGTAGTTTAGATGGCACTTGGTTATTTAGGCTACAATAAGACAAAATACACTGATTTTTAGTGAATACAAGCTTTTGGAGGCACTCTGTGGTGCACTCGCCAGTGCAGCTAGAGTGCCGATTTAAACTATAAAAGTTACTGCAAAACACCTTAAAAACACGTAATTCGCTTAGAAAACGCATTTTCAAGTAATTTGGAGTCATGTTCTGAGAAACAGATTTTACATCATATTTGAGCGTTTCACGGTCTGAAACGAACGATTTGTGTGTAGCATTTGGACACATATTCTACTAGTAGTTTCGATGGCACTTGGTTATTTATGCTACAATAAGACAAAATACACTGATGTCTAGTGAATACAAGCTTTTGGAGGCACTCCGTGGTGCACTCGCCAGCGCAGCTAGATTGCCGATTTGAACTATAAAAGTTACTGCAAAACACCCTACAAACTCGTACCTCGTATAGAAAACGCATTTTTAAGTGATTTGGAGACATGTGCTGAGAAACAGTTTTTACATCATATTTGAGCGTTTCACGGTCTGAAACGACGATTATTTATGTATACTTTGGAAACATATTCTACCTGTAGTTTGGATGGCACTCGATTATTTATGCTACAATAAGACAAAATACACTGATTTTTAGTGAATACAAGCTTTTGGAGGCACTCCGTGGTGCACTCGCCAGCGCAGCTATAGTGCCGATTTGAAGTATAGAAGTTACTGCAAAACACTCTAAAAACACGTAATTCGCTTAGAAAACGCGTTTTCAAATGATTTGGAGACATGTTTTGAGAAACAGTTTTTACATCAGATTTGAACGTTTCACGGTCTGAAACGACGATTATGTATGTATACTTTGGAAACATATTCTGCCTGTAGTTTAGATGGCACTTGGTTATTTAGGCTACAATAAGACAAAATACACTGATTTTTAGTGAATACAAGCTTTTGGGGGCACTCCGTGGTGCACTCGCCAACGCAGCTAGAGTGCCGATTTGAACTATAGAAGTTACTGCAAAACACCCTAGAAACACGTAATTCGCTTAGAAAACGCATTTTCAAGTGATTTGGAGACATGATTTGAGAAACAGTTTTACATCAGATTTGGACGTTTCACGGTCTGAAACGACGATTTTGTATGTATACTTTGGGAACATATTCTACCTGTAGTTTCGATGGCACTTGGTTATTTAGGCTACAATGAGACAAAATACACTAGTTTTTAGTGAATACAAGCTTTTGAGGGTACTCCGTGGTGCACTCGCCAGCGCAGCTATAGTGATGATTTGAAGTATAGAAGTTACTGCAAAACACTCTAAAATCACGCAATTCGTTTAGAAAACGCGTTTTCTAGTGATTTGGAGACATGTTCTGAGAAACAGTTTTTATATCATATTTGAGCGTTTCACGGTCTGAAACGAACGATTTGTGTGTAGCATTTGTACACTTATTCTACCTGTAGTTTCGATGGCACTTGGTTATTTAGGCTACAATAAGACAAAATACACTGATCTTTAGTGAATACAAGCTTTTGGGGGCACTCCGTGGTGCACTCGCCAGCGCAGCTAGGGTGCCGATTTGAACTATAGAAGTTACTGGAAAACACTCTAAAAACGCGTATTTCGCTTAGAAAACGCCTTTTCAAGTGATTTGGAGACATGTTTTGAGAAACAGTTTTTACATCAGATTTGAACGTTTCACGGTTTGAAACGACGATTTTGTATATATACTTTGGAAACATATTCTACCTGTAGTTTCGATGGCACTTGGTTATTTATGCTACAATAAGACATAATACACTGATTTTTTGTGACTACAAGCTTTTGGATGCACTCCGTGGTGCACTCGCCAGCGCAGCTAGAGTGCCGATTTGAACTATAGACATTACTGCAAAACACCCTAGAAATAATTGATTTGCTTAGAAAACGCATTTTCAAGTGATTTAGAGACATGTTCTGAGAAACAGTTTTTACATCATATTTGAGCGTTTCACGGTTTGAAACGAACGATTTGTGTGTAGCATTTGGACACTTATTCTACCTGTAGTTTCGATGGCACTTGGTTATTTAGGCTACAATAAGACAAAACACACTGATTTTTAGTGAATACAAGCTTTTGGAGGCACTCCGTGGTGCACTCGCCTGCGCGGCTAGAGTGCCGATTTGAACTATAGAAGTTACTGCAAAACACCCTAGAAACACGTAATTCGTTTAGAAAGCGCATTTTCAAGTGATTTGGAGACATGATTTGAGAAACAGTTTTACATCAGATTTGAACGTTTCACGGTCTGAAACGACGATTTTGTATGTATACTTTGGAAACTTATTCTACCTGTAGCTTCGATGGCACTTGGTTATTTAGGCTACAATAACACAAAATACACTGATTTTTAGTGAATACAAGCTTTTGGGGGTACTCCGTGGTGCACTCGCCAGCGCAGCTATAGTGCCGATTTGAAGTATAGAAGTTACTGCAAAACACTCTAGAAACACGTAATTCGCTTAGAAAACGGGATTTCAAGTAATTTGGAGACATGTTTTTTAGAAACAGTTTTTACATCATATTTGAGCGTTTCATGGTGTGAAACGAACGATTTGTGTGTAGCATTTGGACACTTAGTCTACCAGTAGTTTCGATGGCACTTAGTTATTTAGGCTACAAAAAGACAAAATACACTGATTTTTAGTGAATACAAGCTTTTGGGGCACTCCGTGGTGCACTCGCCTGCGCAGCTAGAGTGCCGATTTGAACTATAGAAGTTACTGCAAAACACCCTAGAAACACGTAATTCGTTTAGAAAACTCATTTTCAAGTGATTTGGAGACATGTTTTGAGAAACAGTTTTTACATCATATTTGAGCGTTTCACGGTCTGAAACGAACGATTTGTGTGTAGCATTTGGACACTTATTCTACCTGTAGTTTCGATAGCACTTGTTTATTTAGGCTACAATAAGACAAAATACACTGATTTTTAGTGAATACAAGCTTTTGGGGAGACTCCGTGGTGCACTCGCCAGCGCAGCTAAAGTGCCGATTTGAACTATAGAAGTTACTGCAAAACTCCCTAGAAACACGTAATTCGCTTAGAAAACGCATTTTCATGTGATTTGGTGACATGCTCTGAGAAACAGTTTTTACATCATATTTGAGCGTTTCACGTTCTAAAACGAACGATTTGTGTGCAGCATTTGGACAATTATTCTACCTGTAGTTTCGATGGCACTTGGTTATTTAGGCTACAATAAGACAAAATACACTGATCTTTAGTGAATACAAGCTTTTGGGGTCACTCCGTGGTGCACTCGCCAGCGCAGCTAGGGTGCCGATTTGAACTATAGAAGTTACTAGAAAACACTCTAAAAACGCGTAATTTGCTTAGAAAACGCCTTTTCAAGTGATTTGGAGGCATGTTTTGAGAAACAGTTTTTACATCAGATATGAACGTTTCACGGTTTGAAACGACGATTTTGTATGTATACTTTGGAAAAATATTCTACCTGTAGTTTCGATGGCACTTGGTTATTTATGCTACAATAAGACATAATACACTGATTTTTAGTGACTACAAGCTTTTGGAGGCACTCCGTGGTGCACTCGCCAGCGCAGCTAGAGTGCCGATTTGAACTATAAAAGTTACTGCAAAACACCTTAAAAACACGTAAATCGCTTAGAAAACGCATTTTCAAGTGATTTGGAGACATGTTCTGAGAAACAGTTTTTACATCATATTTGAGTGTTTCACGGTCTGAAACGAACGATTTGTGTGTAGCATTTGGACACTTATTCTACCTGTAGTTTCGATGGGACTTGGTTATTTAGGCTACAATAAGGCAAAATACACTGAGTTTTAGTGAATACAAGCTTTTGGGGGCACTCCGTGGTGCACTCGCCAGCGTAGCTTGAGTGCCGATTTGAACTATAGAAGTTGCTGCAAAACACCCTAGAAACACGTAATTCGCTTAGAAATCGCATTTTCAAGTGATTTGGAGACATGTTCTGAAAAACAGTTTTTACTTATATTTGAGCGTTTCACGGTCTGAAACGAACGATTTGTGTGTAGCATTTGTACACTTATTCTACCTGTAGTTTCGATGGCACTTGGTTATTTAGGCTACAATAAGACAAAATACACTGATCTTTAGTGAATACAAGCTTTTGGGGGCACTCCGTGGTACACTCGCCTGCGCAGCTAGGGTGCCGATTTGAACTATAGAAGTTACAGCAAACCTCCCTAGAAACTCGTAATTCGCTTAGAAAACGCATTTTCAAGTGATTTGGAGACATGATTTGAGAAAAAGTTTGACATCAGAATTGAACGTTTCACGGTCTGAAACGACGAATTGTGTGTAGCATTTGGACACATTTTTTATCTGTAGTTTCGATAGCACTTGGTTATTTAGGCTACAATAAGACAAAATACATTGATTTTTAGGGAATACAAGCTTTTATAGGCACTCCGTGGTGCACTCGCCAGCGCAGCTAGAGTGCCGATTTGACCTATAAAAGTTACTGCAAAACACCTTAAAAACACGTAATTCGCTTAGAAAACGCATTTTCAAGTGATTTAGAGACATGTTTTGAGAAACAGTTTTTACATCATATTTGAGCGTTTCACGCCCTGAAACGAACGATTTGTGTGTAGCATTTGGACACATATTCTACTTGTAGTTTCGATGGCACTTGGTTATTTAGGCTACAATAAGACAAAATACACTAATTTCTAGTGAATACAAGCTTTTGGAGGCACTCCGTGGTGCACTCGCCAGCGCAGCTAGAGTGCCGATTTGAACCTTAAAAGTTACTGCAAAACACCCTAAAAATACGTTTAGAAAACGCATTTTCAAGTGATTTGGAGACATGTTCTGAGAAACAGTTTTTACAACATATTTGAGCGTTTCACGGTCTGAAACGAACGATTTGTGTGTACCATTTGGACACATATTCTACCTGTAGTTTCGATGGCACTTGGTTATTTAGGCTACAATAAGACAAAATACACTGATTTTTAGTGAATACAAGCTTTTGGGGGCACTCCGTGGTGCACTCGCTAGCGCAGCTAGGGTGCCGATTTGAACTATAGATGTTACTGCAAAACACTCTAAAAACACGTAGTTCGCTTAGTAAACGTTTTTTCAAGTTATTTGGAGACATGTTTTGAGAAACAGTTTTTACATCAGATTTGAACGTTTCACGGTCTGAAACGACGATTATGTATGCATACTTTGGAAATATATTCTACCTGTAGTTTAGATGGCACTTGGTTATTTATGCTACAATAAGACAAAATACACTGATGTCTAGTGAATACAAGCATTTGGAGGCACTCAGTGGTGCACTCGCCAGCGCAGCTAGAGTGCCTATTTGAACTATAAAAGTTACTGCAAAACACCCTAAAAACACGTAATTTGTTTAGAAAACGCATTTTCAAATGATTTGGAGACATGTCCTGAGAAACAGGTTTTACATCATATTTGAGCGTTTCACGGTCTGAAACGAACGATTTGTGTGTAGCATTTGGACACTTATTCTACCTGTAGTTTCGATGGCACTTGTTTATTTAGGCTACAATAAGACAAAATACACTGATTTTTTGTGAATACAAGGTTTTATGTAGACTCGGTGGTGCACTCGCCAGCGCAGCTAGAGTGCCGATTTGAACTATAGAAGTTACTGCAAAACTCCCTAGAAACACGTAGTTCGCTTAGAAAACAAATTTTCAAGTGATTTGGAGACATGATTTGAGAAACAGTTTTATATCAGATTTGAACGTTTCACGGTCTGTAACGACGATTTTGTATGTATACTTTGGAAACATATTCTACCTTTAGTTTCGATGGCACTTGGTTATTTAGGCTACAATATGACAAAATACACTGATTTTTAGTGAATACAAGCTTTTGAGGGTACTCCATGGTGCACTCGTTAGCGCAGCTAGAGTGCCGGTTTGAACTATAAAAGTTGCTACAAAACATTTTAAAATCACGTGAATCGCTTAGAAAACGCGTTTTCAAGTGATTTGGAGACATGTTTTTTAGAAACAGTTTTTACATAATATTTGAGCGTTTCACGGTATGAAACGAACGATTTGTGTGTAGCATTTGGACAAATATTCTATCTGTAGTTTCGGTGGCACTTGGTTATTTAGGCTACAATAAGACAAAATACACTGATTTTTAGTGTATACAAGCTTTTGGAGCCACTCCGTGGTGCACTCGCCAGCGCAGCTAAAGTGCCGATTTGACCTATAAAAGTTACTGCAAAACACTGACAATATCTATATGCTAAACCATATAGCGAATAGAGAAATCTCAAAGAAAGAAGGAAAATTATATGCTTTCTTCGTTGATCTGAAGGCCGCTTTTGACACAGTCGACAGAGCAGAGCTTATGAAAGTATTGGAAAATAAAGGTATAGACAATGCAGTCATACAAAATATTAAAAAAATCTACAAAGAAACAACATCAGTAATTAAAATCAAGGAACAAGAATCAGACAAATTTTGGACGCAAAAAGGACTACGACAAGGTTGTCCATTAAGCCCAACCCTGTTCGCATTATATACGTCAGACCTGGAAAGTTACTTGCAAAGAGAACAAATCGGAGGAGTGGTAATAGGAAGGAGGAAAATATGGTCCTTAGCATATGCGGACGACATTGTAATTCTGGCTCTGACAAAGCAAGGGATGAAGAACCAAATAAAATTATTAGAAAAATACCTTGATAAAAAGAAATTAACTCTAAACAGTGAAAAATCGAAGATTATGACGTTTAAAAAAGGAGGGGGAAAAGGAAAAGAAGAAAAATGGAAATGGAAAGAGAAGGACTTAGAAGAGGTGAAAAAATTTAAATACTTAGGCTATACCTTCCAGCGTTCCAATATAGAAGAGGAGCATATAAATTATCTATCGAAAAAATCCATGGCAGCGATGGCCGAGATCTGGGGATTAGGACAAAAAAAATTCAAAAACAACTTTCCTATCAAAATAATGCTTTTCGATAAAATGATTAAACCGATAATCATGTACGGCGCAGAAATATGGGGATGGACAGAACAACAAAAAATAGAGCGGATACATCAAAAATATTTACGTTGGATTTTAGGGGTAGACCGTAATACACCCACATACATATTGCTAGAGGAGACGAAGAGATATAACATGAAAATTGAAAGTGGAAAGTTCGCAACAAAATTTGAGGAACGGATAAGAAATTTAGAGGAAGGTAACTTGCTAAAAGAATGCTGGCGGGAAATCAGACAAAAGGAAAGAAATCAACAAGACACCTCCAGATGGGACAAAGCCCGGAAAAGCTTCTATGAAAGGAACGGGTACTCGACAACTAGTATAGAAATGATGCGTGAAAGAGGAGAAAGTGTGGTAAAGATACTAGAAGAAAAAGAAAAGCAAATACAGACACAAATACAACTAGGCAGAATAAAAGAATCGACATATTTTCCACTATATCAACATCTAGTAACGAATGATAAGCCTCCATATTTATTGAACTCAAAGGCAGAAAGAATCAAATTAATTGCACGTTTCAGATGCGGGAATGAGACCTCAGAAAATAAATCGTGGAAAACAGAAGAAGAGAAAAAATGTAGAATATGCAAAATAAAAGACGAGTCAATTTGGCACATATTCTATGAATGCTCCAAGAGGAAAGAAGGCAGGAGCTTAACAGTACTCTTAGACGAAACAGGCTCTGGAGAGGAGATCATGAGAATCATTCTCAAAAGAAGAAGAGAAAAGGGACACTGAATCCCGCTGAAAGACAAAAGACGCAGTGGAGGACAGCTCAATGATAGAAGAAAAAAAAATGAGAGACACAATACTAACATAAGGAGAACTGAAGAATACGAATATGCAACACCCAAAGAAAGACGAAAAAAGAAGTTGACGAATACCCGGAAGGAATGGAGACGAAAGAAGAAGAAGAGCCCAGCTGCAATTACTCACCTATTTATAATGTGTGTTATGATATATATATATAAGACAATGCAAATATTTAAGTAAATTGTATTAAGATTCAAAGCCCTAGGGCAAGAATAAAGTTATCTATCTATCTATCTATCTACTGCAAAACACCTTAAAAACACGTAATTCGCTTTTGAAAACGCATTTTTAAGTGATTTGGAGACATGTTTTTTAGAAACAGTTTTTACATCAGATTTGAACGTTTCACGGTCTGAAACGACGATTATATATGTATACTTTGGAAACATATTCTACCTGTAGTTTAGATAGCACTCGGTTATTTATGCTACAATAAGACAAAACACACTGATTTATAGTGAATACAAGCTTTTGGAGGCACTCCGTGGTGCACTCGCCAGCGCAGCTAGAGTGCCGATTTGAACCATAAAAGTTACTGCTAAACACCCTAAAAACACGTAATTCGTTTAGAAAACGCATTTTCAAGTGATTTGGAGACATGTTCTGAGAAACAGTTTTTACATCATATTTGAATGTTTCACGGTCTGAAACGAACGATTTGTGTATACCATTTAGACACATATTCTACCTGTAGCTTCGATGGCACTTGGTTATTTAGGCTACAATAAGACAAAATACACTGATTTTTAGTGAATACAAGCTTTTAGGGGTACTCCGTGGTGCACTCGCCAGCGCAGCTGGAGTGCCGATTTGAAGTATAGAAGTTACTGCAAAACACTCTAAAAACACGTAATTCGCTTAGAAAACACGTTTTCAAGTGATTTGGAGACATGTTATGAGATACAGTTTTTACATCATATTTGAGCGTTTCACGGTCTGAAACGAACGATTTGTGTGTAGCATTTGGACACATATTCTATCTGTAGTTTCGATGGCACTTGGTTACTTAGGCTACAGTAAGACAAAATACACTGATTTTTAGTGAATACAAGCTTTTGGGGGCACTCCGTGGTGCACTCGCCAGCGCAGCTAGAGTGCCGATTTGAACTATAGAAGTTACTGCAAAACACCCTAGAAACACGTAATTCGCTTAGAAAACGCATTTTCAAGTGATTCGGAGACATATTTTGAGAAACAGTTTTTACATCAGATTTGAACGTTTCACGATCTGAAACGAACAATTTGTGTGTAGCATTTGGACACTTATTCTACCTGTAGTTTCGATGGCACATGGTTATTTAGGCTACAATAAGACAAAATACACTGATTTTTAGTGAATACAAGCTTTTGGCGCACTCCGTGGTGCACTCGCCAGCGCAGCTAGGGTGCCGATTTGAACTATAGAAGTTACTGGAAAACACTCTAAAAACGCGTAATTCGCTTAGAAAACGCTTTTTCAAGTGATTTGGAAACATTTTTTGAGAAACAGTTTTTTACATCAGATTTAAACATTTCACGGTCTGAAACGACGATTTTGTATGTATACTTTGGAAACATATTCTACCTGTAGTTTCGATGGCACTTGGTTATTTAGGCTACAATAAGACAAAATATACTGATTTTTAGTGAATACAAGCTTTTAGGGGCACTCCGTGGTGCACTCGCCAGCACAGCTATAGTGCCGATTTCAACTATAGAAGTTACTGCAAAACACTCTAAAAACAAGTAATTCGCTTAGAAAACGCATTTTCAAGTGATTTGGAGACATGTTTTGAGAAACAGTTTTTACATCAGATTTGAACGTTTGACGGTCTGAAACGACGATTTTGTATGTATACTTTAGAAACATATTCTACCTGTAGTTTCGATGGAACTTGGTTATTTATGCTACAATAAGTCAAAATACACTGATTTTTAGTGAATACAAGCTTTAGAAGGCACTCCGTGGTGCACTCGCCAGCGCAGCTAGAGTGCCGATTTGAACTATAAAAGTTACTGCAAAACACCCTAAAAACACGTAATTCGCTTAGAAAACGCATTTTCAAGTGATTTGGAGACATGTTCTGAGAAACAGTTTTTACATCATATTTGAGCGTTTCACGGTCTGAAACGAACGATTTGTGTGTAGCATTTGTGCACTTATTATACCTGTAGTTTCGATGGCACTTGGTTATTTAGGCTACAATAAGACAAAATACACTGATTTTTAGTGAATACAAGCTTTTGGGGGCACTCCGTGGTGCACTCGCCAGCGCATCTAGGGTGCCGATTTGAACTATAGAAGTTACTACAAAATACTCTAAAAACACGTAATTCGCTTAGAAAACGCTTTTTCAAGTTATTTGGAGACATGTTCTGAGAAACAGTTTTTACATCAGATTTGAACGTTTCACGGTCTGAAACGACGATTATTTATGTATACTTTGGAAACATATTCTACCTGTAGTTTAGATGGCACTCGGTTATTTATGCTACAATAAGACAAAATACACTGATTTCTAGTGAATAGAAGCTTTTGGAGGCACTCCGTGGTGCACTCGCCAGCGCAGCTAGAGTGCCGATTTGAACCATAAAAGTTACTGCAAAACACCCTAAAAATACGTAATTCGTTTAGAAAACGCATTTTCAAGTGATTTGGAGACATGTTCTGAGAAACAGTTTTTACATCATATTTGAGTGTTTTACGGTCTGAAACGAACGATTTGTGTGTACCATTTGGACACATATTCAACCTGTAGCTTCGATGGCACTTGGTTATTTAGGCTACAATAAGACAAAATACACGGATTTTTAGTGAATACAAGCTTTTGGGGGTACTCCGTACACGCCAGCGCAGTTACAGTGCCGATTTGAAGTATAGAAGTTACTGCAAAACACTCTAAAAACACGTAATTCGCTTAGAAAACGCGTTTTCAAGTGATTTGGAGACATGATTTTTAGAAACAGTATTTACATCAAATTTGAGCGTTTCACGGTCTGAAACGAACGATTTGTGTGTAGCATTTGGACACATATCCTATCTGTGGCACTTGGTTATTTAGGCTACAATAAGACAAAATACACTGATTTTTAGTGAATACAAGCTTTTGGAGGCAGTCCGTGGTGCACTCGCCAGTGCAGCTAGAGTGCCGATTTGAACTATAAAAGTTACTGCAAAACACCCTAAAACACGTAATTCGCTTAGAAAACGCATTTTCAAGTAATTTGGAGACATGTTCTGAGAAACAGTTTTTACATCATATTTGAGCGTTTCACGGTCTGAAACGAACGTTTTGTGTGTACCATTTGGACACTTATTCTACCTGTAGTTATGATGGCACTTGGTTATTTAGGCTACAATAAGACAAAATACACTGATGTCTAGTGAATACAAGCATTTGGAGGCACTCAGTGGTGCACTCGCCAGCGCAGCTAGAGTGCCTATTTGAACTATAAAAGTTACTGCAAAACACCCTAAAAACACGTAACGACGATTTTGTATGTATACTTTGGAAACATATTCTACCTTTAGTTTCGATGGCACTTGGTTATTTAGGCTACAATATGACAAAATACACTGATTTTTAGTGAATACAAGCTTTTGAGGGTACTCCGTGGTGCACTCGTTAGCGCAGCTAGAGTGCCGGTTTGAACTATAAAAGTTGCTACAAAACATTTTAAAATCACGTGAATCGCTTAGAAAACGCGTTTTCAAGTGATTTGGAGACATGTTTTTTAGAAACAGTTTTTACATAATATTTGAGCGTTTCACGGTATGAAACGAACGATTTGTGTGTAGCATTTGGACAAATATTCTATCTGTAGTTTCGGTGGCACTTGGTTATTTAGGCTACAATAAGACAAAATACACTGATTTTTAGTGTATACAAGCTTTTGGAGCCACTCCGTGGTGCACTCGCCAGCGCAGCTAAAGTGCCGATTTGACCTATAAAAGTTACTGCAAAACACTGACAATATCTATATGCTAAACCATATAGCGAATAGAGAAATCTCAAAGAAAGAAGGAAAATTATATGCTTTCTTCGTTGATCTGAAGGCCGCTTTTGACACAGTCGACAGAGCAGAGCTTATGAAAGTATTGGAAAATAAAGGTATAGACAATGCAGTCATACAAAATATTAAAAAAATCTACAAAGAAACATCAGTAATTAAAATCAAGGAACAAGAATCAGACAAATTTTGGACGCAAAAAGGACTACGACAAGGTTGTCCATTAAGCCCAACCCTGTTCGCATTATATACGTCAGACCTGGAAAGTTACTTGCAAAGAGAACAAATCGGAGGAGTGGTAATAGGAAGGAGGAAAATATGGTCCTTAGCATATGCGGACGACATTGTAATTCTGGCTCTGACAAAGCAAGGGATGAAGAACCAAATAAAATTATTAGAAAAATACCTTGATAAAAAGAAATTAACTCTAAACAGTGAAAAATCGAAGATTATGACGTTTAAAAAAGGAGGGGGAAAAGGAAAAGAAGAAAAATGGAAATGGAAAGAGAAGGACTTAGAAGAGGTGAAAAAATTTAAATACTTAGGCTATACCTTCCAGCGTTCCAATATAGAAGAGGAGCATATAAATTATCTATCGAAAAAATCCATGGCAGCGATGGCCCAGATCTGGGGATTAGGACAAAAAAAATTCAAAAACAACTTTCCTATCAAAATAATGCTTTTCGATAAAATGATTAAACCGATAATCATGTACGGCGCAGAAATATGGGGATGGACAGAACAACAAAAAATAGAGCGGATACATCAAAAATATTTACGTTGGATTTTAGGGGTAGACCGTAATACACCCACATACATATTGCTAGAGGAGACGAAGAGATATAACATGAAAATTGAAAGTGGAAAGTTCGCAACAAAATTTGAGGAACGGATAAGAAATTTAGAGGAAGGTAACTTGCTAAAAGAATGCTGGCGGGAAATCAGACAAAAGGAAAGAAATCAACAAGACACCTCCAGATGGGACAAAGCCCGGAAAAGCTTCTATGAAAGGAACGGGTACTCGACAACTAGTATAGAAATGATGCGTGAAAGAGGAGAAAGTGTGGTAAAGATACTAGAAGAAAAAGGAAAGCAAATACAGACACAAATACAACTAGGCAGAATAAAAGAATCGACATATTTTCCACTATATCAACATCTAGTAACGAATGATAAGCCTCCATATTTATTGAACTCAAAGGCAGAAAGAATCAAATTAATTGCACGTTTCAGATGCGGGAATGAGACCTCAGAAAATAAATCGTGGAAAACAGAAGAAGAGAAAAAATGTAGAATATGCAAAATAAAAGACGAGTCAATTTGGCACATATTCTATGAATGCTCCAAGAGGAAAGAAGGCAGGAGCTTAACAGTACTCTTAGACGAAACAGGCTCTGGAGAGGAGATCATGAGAATCATTCTCAAAAGAAGAAGAGAAAAGGGACACTGAATCCCGCTGAAAGACAAAAGACGCAGTGGAGGACAGCTCAATGATAGAAGAAAAAAAAATGAGAGACACAATACTAACATAAGGAGAACTGAAGAATACGAATATGCAACACCCAAAGAAAGACGAAAAAAGAAGTTGACGAATACCCGGAAGGAATGGAGACGAAAGAAGAAGAAGAGCCCAGCTGCAATTACTCACCTATTTATAATGTGTGTTATGATATATATATATATAAGACAATGCAAATATTTAAGTAAATTGTATTAAGATTCAAAGCCCTAGGGCAAGAATAAAGTTATCTATCTATCTATCTATCTACTGCAAAACACCTTAAAAACACGTAATTCGCTTTTGAAAACGCATTTTTAAGTGATTTGGAGACATGTTTTTTAGAAACAGTTTTTACATCAGATTTGAACGTTTCACGGTCTGAAACGACGATTATATATGTATACTTTGGAAACATATTCTACCTGTAGTTTAGATAGCACTCGGTTATTTATGCTACAATAAGACAAAACACACTGATTTATAGTGAATACAAGCTTTTGGAGGCACTCCGTGGTGCACTCGCCAGCGCAGCTAGAGTGCCGATTTGAACCATAAAAGTTACTGCTAAACACCCTAAAAACACGTAATTCGTTTAGAAAACGCATTTTCAAGTGATTTGGAGACATGTTCTGAGAAACAGTTTTTACATCATATTTGAATGTTTCACGGTCTGAAACGAACGATTTGTGTATACCATTTAGACACATATTCTACCTGTAGCTTCGATGGCACTTGGTTATTTAGGCTACAATAAGACAAAATACACTGATTTTTAGTGAATACAAGCTTTTAGGGGTACTCCGTGGTGCACTCGCCAGCGCAGCTGGAGTGCCGATTTGAAGTATAGAAGTTACTGCAAAACACTCTAAAAACACGTAAATCGCTTAGAAAACACGTTTTCAAGTGATTTGGAGACATGTTATGAGATACAGTTTTTACATCATATTTGAGCGTTTCACGGTCTGAAACGAACGATTTGTGTGTAGCATTTGGACACATATTCTATCTGTAGTTTCGATGGCACTTGGTTACTTAGGCTACAGTAAGACAAAATACACTGATTTTTAGTGAATACAAGCTTTTGGGGGCACTCCGTGGTGCACTCGCCAGCGCAGCTAGAGTGCCGATTTGAACTATAGAAGTTACTGCAAAACACCCTAGAAACACGTAATTCGCTTAGAAAACGCATTTTCAAGTGATTTGGAGACATATTTTGAGAAACAGTTTTTACATCAGATTTGAACGTTTCACGATCTGAAACGAACAATTTGTGTGTAGCATTTGGACACTTATTCTACCTGTAGTTTCGATGGCACATGGTTATTTAGGCTACAATAAGACAAAATACACTGATTTTTAGTGAATACAAGCTTTTGGCGCACTCCGTGGTGCACTCGCCAGCGCAGCTAGGGTGCCGATTTGAACTATAGAAGTTACTGGAAAACACTCTAAAAACGCGTAATTCGCTTAGAAAACGCTTTTTCAAGTGATTTGGAAACATTTTTTGAGAAACAGTTTTTTACATCAGATTTAAACATTTCACGGTCTGAAACGACGATTTTGTATGTATACTTTGGAAACATATTCTACCTGTAGTTTCGATGGCACTTGGTTATTTAGGCTACAATAAGACAAAATATACTGATTTTTAGTGAATACAAGCTTTTAGGGGCACTCCGTGGTGCACTCGCCAGCACAGCTATAGTGCCGATTTCAACTATAGAAGTTACTGCAAAACTCTCTAAAAACACGTAATTCGCTTAGAAAACGCATTTCCAAGTGATTTGGAGACCTGTTTTGAGAAACAGTTTTTACATCAGATTTGAACGTTTGACGGTCTGAAACGACGATTTTGTATGTATACTTTAGAAACATATTCTACCTGTAGTTTCGATGGAACTTGGTTATTTATGCTACAATAAGTCAAAATACACTGATTTTTAGTGAATACAAGCTTTAGAAGGCACTCCGTGGTGCACTCGCCAGCGCAGCTAGAGTGCCGATTTGAACTATAAAAGTTACTGCAAAACACCCTAAAAAC
This sequence comes from Harpalus rubripes, assembly GCA_963082715.1. Classification (NCBI taxonomy): domain Eukaryota; kingdom Metazoa; phylum Arthropoda; class Insecta; order Coleoptera; family Carabidae; genus Harpalus; species Harpalus rubripes. Next base: position 18,702,386 of record OY720465.1, read on the forward strand.
ACGTAATTCGCTTAGAAAACGCATTTTCAAGTGATTTGGAGACATGTTCTGAGAAACAGTTTTTACATCATATTTGAGCGTTTCACGGTCTGAAACGAACGATTTGTGTGTAGCATTTGTGCACTTATTCTACCTGTAGTTTCGATGGCACTTGGTTATTTAGGCTACAATAAGACAAAATACACTGATTTTTAGTGAATACAAGCTTTTGGGGGCACTCCGTGGTGCACTCGCCAGCGCATCTAGGGTGCCGATTTGAACTATAGAAGTTACTACAAAATACTCTAAAAACACGTAATTCGCTTAGAAAACACTTTTTCAAGTTATTTGGAGACATGTTCTGAGAAACAGTTTTTACATCAGATTTGAACGTTTCACGGTCTGAAACGACGATTATTTATGTATACTTTGGAAACATATTCTACCTGTAGTTTAGATGGCACTCGGTTATTTATGCTACAATAAGACAAAATACACTGATTTTAGTGAATAGAAGCTTTTGGAGGCACTCCGTGGTGCACTCGCCAGCGCAGCTAGAGTGCCGATTTGAACCATAAAAGTTACTGCAAAACACCCTAAAAACACGTAATTCGCTTAGAAAACGCATTTTCAAGTGATTTGGAGACATGTTCTGAGAAACAGTTTTTACATCATATTTGAGCGTTTCACGGTCTGAAACGAACGATTTGTGTGTAGCATTCGGACACATATTCTATCTGTAGTTTCGATGGCACTTGTTTATTTAGGCTACAATAAGACAAAATACACTGATTTTTAGAGAATACAAGCTTTTGGAGGCACTCCGTGGTGCACTCGCCAATGCAGCTAGAGTGCCGGTTTGAACTATATAAGTTATTGAAAAACACCCTAAAAACACGTAATTCGTTTAGAAAACGCATTTTCAAGTAATTTGGAGACATGTTCTGAGAAACAGTTTCTACATCATATTTGAGCGTTTCGCGGTCTGAAACGAACGATTTGTGTGTAGCATTCGGACACATATTCTATCTGTAGTTTCGATGGCACTTGTTTATTTAGGCTACAATAAGACAAAATACACTGATTTCTAGTGAATAGAAGCTTTTGGAGGCACTCCGTGGTGCACTCGCCAGCGCAGCTAGACTGCCGATTTGAACCATAAAAGGTACTGCAAAACACCCTAAAAACACGTAATTCGTTTAGAAAACGCATTTTCAAGTGATTTGGAGACATGTTCTGAGAAACAGTTTTTACACCATATTTGAGTGTTTTACGGTCTGAAACGAACGATTTGTGTGTACCATTTGGACACATATTCAACCTGTAGTTTCGATGGCACTTGGTTATTTAGGCTACAATAAGACAAAATACACGGATTTTTAGTGAATACAAGCTTTTGGGGGTACTCCGTGGTGCACACGCCAGCGCAGTTACAGTGCCGATTTGAAGTATAGAAGTTACTGCAAAACACTCTAAAAACACGTAATTCGCTTAGAAAACGCGTTTTCAAGTGATTTGGAGACATGATTTTTAGAAACAGTATTTACATCAAATTTGAGCGTTTCACGGTCTGAAACGAACGATTTGTGTGTAGCATTTGGACACATATCCTATCTGTGGCACTTGGTTATTTAGGCTACAATAAGACAAAATACACTGATTTTTAGTGAATACAAGCTTTTGGAGGCAGTCCGTGGTGCACTCGCCAGTGCAGCTAGAGTGCCGATTTGAACTATAAAAGTTACTGCAAAACACCCTAAAAACACGTAATTCGCTTAGAAAACGCATTTTCAAGTAATTTGGAGACATGTTCTGAGAAACAGTTTTTACATCATATTTGAGCGTTTCACGGTCTGAAACGAACGATTTGTGTGTACCATTTGGACAATTATTCTACCTGTAGTTATGATGGCACTTGGTTATTTAGGCTACAATAAGACAAAATACACTGATTTTTAGTGAATACAAGCTTTTGGGGGCACTCCGTGGTGCACTCGCCAGCGCAGCTAGAGTGCCGATTTGAACTATAGAAGTTACTGCAAAACACCCTAGAAACACGTAATTCGCTTAGAAAACGCATTTTCAAGTGATTTGGAGACATGTTTTGAGAAACAGTTTTTACTATATATTAGAGCGTTTCACGGTCTGAAACGAACGATTCATGTGTAGCATTTGGACACTTATTCTACCTATAGTTTCGATGGCACTTGTTTATTTAGGCTATAAAAAGACATAATACACTGATTTTTAGTGAATACAGGTTTTTGGGGAGACCCCGTGGTGCACTCGCCCGCGCAGCTTTAGTGCCGATTTGAAGAATAGAAGTTACTGAAAAACACTCTAACAACACGTAATTCGCTTAGAAAACGCGTTTTCAAGTGATTTGGAGACAAGATTTGAGAAACAGTTTTACATAAGATTTGAACGTTTCACGGTCTGAAACGACGATTTTTTATGTATACTTTGGAAACATATTCTGCCTGTAGTTTAGATGGCACTTGGTTATTTAGGCTACAATAAGACAAAATACACTGATTTTTAGTGAATACAAGCTTTTGGAGGCACTCTGTGGTGCACTCGCCAGTGCAGCTAGAGTGCCGATTTAAACTATAAAAGTTACTGCAAAACACCTTAAAAACACGTAATTCGCTTAGAAAACGCATTTTCAAGTAATTTGGAGTCATGTTCTGAGAAACAGATTTTACATCATATTTGAGCGTTTCACGGTCTGAAACGAACGATTTGTGTGTAGCATTTGGACACATATTCTACTAGTAGTTTCGATGGCACTTGGTTATTTATGCTACAATAAGACAAAATACACTGATGTCTAGTGAATACAAGCTTTTGGAGGCACTCCGTGGTGCACTCGCCAGCGCAGCTAGATTGCCGATTTGAACTATAAAAGTTACTGCAAAACACCCTACAAACTCGTACCTCGTATAGAAAACGCATTTTTAAGTGATTTGGAGACATGTGCTGAGAAACAGTTTTTACATCATATTTGAGCGTTTCACGGTCTGAAACGACGATTATTTATGTATACTTTGGAAACATATTCTACCTGTAGTTTGGATGGCACTCGATTATTTATGCTACAATAAGACAAAATACACTGATTTTTAGTGAATACAAGCTTTTGGAGGCACTCCGTGGTGCACTCGCCAGCGCAGCTATAGTGCCGATTTGAAGTATAGAAGTTACTGCAAAACACTCTAAAAACACGTAATTCGCTTAGAAAACGCGTTTTCAAATGATTTGGAGACATGTTTTGAGAAACAGTTTTTACATCAGATTTGAACGTTTCACGGTCTGAAACGACGATTATGTATGTATACTTTGGAAACATATTCTGCCTGTAGTTTAGATGGCACTTGGTTATTTAGGCTACAATAAGACAAAATACACTGATTTTTAGTGAATACAAGCTTTTGGGGGCACTCCGTGGTGCACTCGCCAACGCAGCTAGAGTGCCGATTTGAACTATAGAAGTTACTGCAAAACACCCTAGAAACACGTAATTCGCTTAGAAAACGCATTTTCAAGTGATTTGGAGACATGATTTGAGAAACAGTTTTACATCAGATTTGGACGTTTCACGGTCTGAAACGACGATTTTGTATGTATACTTTGGGAACATATTCTACCTGTAGTTTCGATGGCACTTGGTTATTTAGGCTACAATGAGACAAAATACACTAGTTTTTAGTGAATACAAGCTTTTGAGGGTACTCCGTGGTGCACTCGCCAGCGCAGCTATAGTGATGATTTGAAGTATAGAAGTTACTGCAAAACACTCTAAAATCACGCAATTCGTTTAGAAAACGCGTTTTCTAGTGATTTGGAGACATGTTCTGAGAAACAGTTTTTATATCATATTTGAGCGTTTCACGGTCTGAAACGAACGATTTGTGTGTAGCATTTGTACACTTATTCTACCTGTAGTTTCGATGGCACTTGGTTATTTAGGCTACAATAAGACAAAATACACTGATCTTTAGTGAATACAAGCTTTTGGGGGCACTCCGTGGTGCACTCGCCAGCGCAGCTAGGGTGCCGATTTGAACTATAGAAGTTACTGGAAAACACTCTAAAAACGCGTATTTCGCTTAGAAAACGCCTTTTCAAGTGATTTGGAGACATGTTTTGAGAAACAGTTTTTACATCAGATTTGAACGTTTCACGGTTTGAAACGACGATTTTGTATATATACTTTGGAAACATATTCTACCTGTAGTTTCGATGGCACTTGGTTATTTATGCTACAATAAGACATAATACACTGATTTTTTGTGACTACAAGCTTTTGGATGCACTCCGTGGTGCACTCGCCAGCGCAGCTAGAGTGCCGATTTGAACTATAGACATTACTGCAAAACACCCTAGAAATAATTGATTTGCTTAGAAAACGCATTTTCAAGTGATTTAGAGACATGTTCTGAGAAACAGTTTTTACATCATATTTGAGCGTTTCACGGTTTGAAACGAACGATTTGTGTGTAGCATTTGGACACTTATTCTACCTGTAGTTTCGATGGCACTTGGTTATTTAGGCTACAATAAGACAAAACACACTGATTTTTAGTGAATACAAGCTTTTGGAGGCACTCCGTGGTGCACTCGCCTGCGCGGCTAGAGTGCCGATTTGAACTATAGAAGTTACTGCAAAACACCCTAGAAACACGTAATTCGTTTAGAAAGCGCATTTTCAAGTGATTTGGAGACATGATTTGAGAAACAGTTTTACATCAGATTTGAACGTTTCACGGTCTGAAACGACGATTTTGTATGTATACTTTGGAAACTTATTCTACCTGTAGCTTCGATGGCACTTGGTTATTTAGGCTACAATAACACAAAATACACTGATTTTTAGTGAATACAAGCTTTTGGGGGTACTCCGTGGTGCACTCGCCAGCGCAGCTATAGTGCCGATTTGAAGTATAGAAGTTACTGCAAAACACTCTAGAAACACGTAATTCGCTTAGAAAACGGGATTTCAAGTAATTTGGAGACATGTTTTTTAGAAACAGTTTTTACATCATATTTGAGCGTTTCATGGTGTGAAACGAACGATTTGTGTGTAGCATTTGGACACTTAGTCTACCAGTAGTTTCGATGGCACTTAGTTATTTAGGCTACAAAAAGACAAAATACACTGATTTTTAGTGAATACAAGCTTTTGGGGCACTCCGTGGTGCACTCGCCTGCGCAGCTAGAGTGCCGATTTGAACTATAGAAGTTACTGCAAAACACCCTAGAAACACGTAATTCGTTTAGAAAACTCATTTTCAAGTGATTTGGAGACATGTTTTGAGAAACAGTTTTTACATCATATTTGAGCGTTTCACGGTCTGAAACGAACGATTTGTGTGTAGCATTTGGACACTTATTCTACCTGTAGTTTCGATAGCACTTGTTTATTTAGGCTACAATAAGACAAAATACACTGATTTTTAGTGAATACAAGCTTTTGGGGAGACTCCGTGGTGCACTCGCCAGCGCAGCTAAAGTGCCGATTTGAACTATAGAAGTTACTGCAAAACTCCCTAGAAACACGTAATTCGCTTAGAAAACGCATTTTCATGTGATTTGGTGACATGCTCTGAGAAACAGTTTTTACATCATATTTGAGCGTTTCACGTTCTAAAACGAACGATTTGTGTGCAGCATTTGGACAATTATTCTACCTCTAGTTTCGATGGCACTTGGTTATTTAGGCTACAATAAGACAAAATACACTGATCTTTAGTGAATACAAGCTTTTGGGGTCACTCCGTGGTGCACTCGCCAGCGCAGCTAGGGTGCCGATTTGAACTATAGAAGTTACTAGAAAACACTCTAAAAACGCGTAATTTGCTTAGAAAACGCCTTTTCAAGTGATTTGGAGGCATGTTTTGAGAAACAGTTTTTACATCAGATATGAACGTTTCACGGTTTGAAACGACGATTTTGTATGTATACTTTGGAAAAATATTCTACCTGTAGTTTCGATGGCACTTGGTTATTTATGCTACAATAAGACATAATACACTGATTTTTAGTGACTACAAGCTTTTGGAGGCACTCCGTGGTGCACTCGCCAGCGCAGCTAGAGTGCCGATTTGAACTATAAAAGTTACTGCAAAACACCTTAAAAACACGTAAATCGCTTAGAAAACGCATTTTCAAGTGATTTGGAGACATGTTCTGAGAAACAGTTTTTACATCATATTTGAGTGTTTCACGGTCTGAAACGAACGATTTGTGTGTAGCATTTGGACACTTATTCTACCTGTAGTTTCGATGGGACTTGGTTATTTAGGCTACAATAAGGCAAAATACACTGAGTTTTAGTGAATACAAGCTTTTGGGGGCACTCCGTGGTGCACTCGCCAGCGTAGCTTGAGTGCCGATTTGAACTATAGAAGTTGCTGCAAAACACCCTAGAAACACGTAATTCGCTTAGAAATCGCATTTTCAAGTGATTTGGAGACATGTTCTGAAAAACAGTTTTTACTTATATTTGAGCGTTTCACGGTCTGAAACGAACGATTTGTGTGTAGCATTTGTACACTTATTCTACCTGTAGTTTCGATGGCACTTGGTTATTTAGGCTACAATAAGACAAAATACACTGATCTTTAGTGAATACAAGCTTTTGGGGGCACTCCGTGGTACACTCGCCTGCGCAGCTAGGGTGCCGATTTGAACTATAGAAGTTACAGCAAACCTCCCTAGAAACTCGTAATTCGCTTAGAAAACGCATTTTCAAGTGATTTGGAGACATGATTTGAGAAAAAGTTTGACATCAGAATTGAACGTTTCACGGTCTGAAACGACGAATTGTGTGTAGCATTTGGACACATTTTTTATCTGTAGTTTCGATAGCACTTGGTTATTTAGGCTACAATAAGACAAAATACATTGATTTTTAGGGAATACAAGCTTTTATAGGCACTCCGTGGTGCACTCGCCAGCGCAGCTAGAGTGCCGATTTGACCTATAAAAGTTACTGCAAAACACCTTAAAAACACGTAATTCGCTTAGAAAACGCATTTTCAAGTGATTTAGAGACATGTTTTGAGAAACAGTTTTTACATCATATTTGAGCGTTTCACGCCCTGAAACGAACGATTTGTGTGTAGCATTTGGACACATATTCTACTTGTAGTTTCGATGGCACTTGGTTATTTAGGCTACAATAAGACAAAATACACTAATTTCTAGTGAATACAAGCTTTTGGAGGCACTCCGTGGTGCACTCGCCAGCGCAGCTAGAGTGCCGATTTGAACCTTAAAAGTTACTGCAAAACACCCTAAAAATACGTTTAGAAAACGCATTTTCAAGTGATTTGGAGACATGTTCTGAGAAACAGTTTTTACAACATATTTGAGCGTTTCACGGTCTGAAACGAACGATTTGTGTGTACCATTTGGACACATATTCTACCTGTAGTTTCGATGGCACTTGGTTATTTAGGCTACAATAAGACAAAATACACTGATTTTTAGTGAATACAAGCTTTTGGGGGCACTCCGTGGTGCACTCGCTAGCGCAGCTAGGGTGCCGATTTGAACTATAGATGTTACTGCAAAACACTCTAAAAACACGTAGTTCGCTTAGTAAACGTTTTTTCAGGTTATTTGGAGACATGTTTTGAGAAACAGTTTTTACATCAGATTTGAACGTTTCACGGTCTGAAACGACGATTATGTATGCATACTTTGGAAATATATTCTACCTGTAGTTTAGATGGCACTTGGTTATTTATGCTACAATAAGACAAAATACACTGATGTCTAGTGAATACAAGCATTTGGAGGCACTCAGTGGTGCACTCGCCAGCGCAGCTAGAGTGCCTATTTGAACTATAAAAGTTACTGCAAAACACCCTAAAAACACGTAATTTGTTTAGAAAACGCATTTTCAAATGATTTGGAGACATGTCCTGAGAAACAGGTTTTACATCATATTTGAGCGTTTCACGGTCTGAAACGAACGATTTGTGTGTAGCATTTGGACACTTATTCTACCTGTAGTTTCGATGGCACTTGTTTATTTAGGCTACAATAAGACAAAATACACTGATTTTTTGTGAATACAAGGTTTTATGTAGACTCGGTGGTGCACTCGCCAGCGCAGCTAGAGTGCCGATTTGAACTATAGAAGTTACTGCAAAACTCCCTAGAAACACGTAGTTCGCTTAGAAAACAAATTTTCAAGTGATTTGGAGACATGATTTGAGAAACAGTTTTATATCAGATTTGAACGTTTCACGGTCTGTAACGACGATTTTGTATGTATACTTTGGAAACATATTCTACCTTTAGTTTCGATGGCACTTGGTTATTTAGGCTACAATATGACAAAATACACTGATTTTTAGTGAATACAAGCTTTTGAGGGTACTCCATGGTGCACTCGTTAGCGCAGCTAGAGTGCCGGTTTGAACTATAAAAGTTGCTACAAAACATTTTAAAATCACGTGAATCGCTTAGAAAACGCGTTTTCAAGTGATTTGGAGACATGTTTTTTAGAAACAGTTTTTACATAATATTTGAGCGTTTCACGGTATGAAACGAACGATTTGTGTGTAGCATTTGGACAAATATTCTATCTGTAGTTTCGGTGGCACTTGGTTATTTAGGCTACAATAAGACAAAATACACTGATTTTTAGTGTATACAAGCTTTTGGAGCCACTCCGTGGTGCACTCGCCAGCGCAGCTAAAGTGCCGATTTGACCTATAAAAGTTACTGCAAAACACTGACAATATCTATATGCTAAACCATATAGCGAATAGAGAAATCTCAAAGAAAGAAGGAAAATTATATGCTTTCTTCGTTGATCTGAAGGCCGCTTTTGACACAGTCGACAGAGCAGAGCTTATGAAAGTATTGGAAAATAAAGGTATAGACAATGCAGTCATACAAAATATTAAAAAAATCTACAAAGAAACAACATCAGTAATTAAAATCAAGGAACAAGAATCAGACAAATTTTGGACGCAAAAAGGACTACGACAAGGTTGTCCATTAAGCCCAACCCTGTTCGCATTATATACGTCAGACCTGGAAAGTTACTTGCAAAGAGAACAAATCGGAGGAGTGGTAATAGGAAGGAGGAAAATATGGTCCTTAGCATATGCGGACGACATTGTAATTCTGGCTCTGACAAAGCAAGGGATGAAGAACCAAATAAAATTATTAGAAAAATACCTTGATAAAAAGAAATTAACTCTAAACAGTGAAAAATCGAAGATTATGACGTTTAAAAAAGGAGGGGGAAAAGGAAAAGAAGAAAAATGGAAATGGAAAGAGAAGGACTTAGAAGAGGTGAAAAAATTTAAATACTTAGGCTATACCTTCCAGCGTTCCAATATAGAAGAGGAGCATATAAATTATCTATCGAAAAAATCCATGGCAGCGATGGCCGAGATCTGGGGATTAGGACAAAAAAAATTCAAAAACAACTTTCCTATCAAAATAATGCTTTTCGATAAAATGATTAAACCGATAATCATGTACGGCGCAGAAATATGGGGATGGACAGAACAACAAAAAATAGAGCGGATACATCAAAAATATTTACGTTGGATTTTAGGGGTAGACCGTAATACACCCACATACATATTGCTAGAGGAGACGAAGAGATATAACATGAAAATTGAAAGTGGAAAGTTCGCAACAAAATTTGAGGAACGGATAAGAAATTTAGAGGAAGGTAACTTGCTAAAAGAATGCTGGCGGGAAATCAGACAAAAGGAAAGAAATCAACAAGACACCTCCAGATGGGACAAAGCCCGGAAAAGCTTCTATGAAAGGAACGGGTACTCGACAACTAGTATAGAAATGATGCGTGAAAGAGGAGAAAGTGTGGTAAAGATACTAGAAGAAAAAGGAAAGCAAATACAGACACAAATACAACTAGGCAGTATAAAAGAATCGACATATTTTCCACTATATCAACATCTAGTAACGAATGATAAGCCTCCATATTTATTGAACTCAAAGGCAGAAAGAATCAAATTAATTGCACGTTTCAGATGCGGGAATGAGACCTCAGAAAATAAATCGTGGAAAACAGAAGAAGAGAAAAAATGTAGAATATGCAAAATAAAAGACGAGTCAATTTGGCACATATTCTATGAATGCTCCAAGAGGAAAGAAGGCAGGAGCTTAACAGTACTCTTAGACGAAACAGGCTCTGGAGAGGAGATCATGAGAATCATTCTCAAAAGAAGAAGAGAAAAGGGACACTGAATCCCGCTGAAAGACAAAAGACGCAGTGGAGGACAGCTCAATGATAGAAGAAAAAAAAATGAGAGACACAATACTAACATAAGGAGAACTGAAGAATACGAATATGCAACACCCAAAGAAAGACGAAAAAAGAAGTTGACGAATACCCGGAAGGAATGGAGACGAAAGAAGAAGAAGAGCCCAGCTGCAATTACTCACCTATTTATAATGTGTGTTATGATATATATATATATATAAGACAATGCAAATATTTAAGTAAATTGTATTAAGATTCAAAGCCCTAGGGCAAGAATAAAGTTATCTATCTATCTATCTATCTACTGCAAAACACCTTAAAAACACGTAATTCGCTTTTGAAAACGCATTTTTAAGTGATTTGGAGACATGTTTTTTAGAAACAGTTTTTACATCAGATTTGAACGTTTCACGGTCTGAAACGACGATTATATATGTATACTTTGGAAACATATTCTACCTGTAGTTTAGATAGCACTCGGTTATTTATGCTACAATAAGACAAAACACACTGATTTATAGTGAATACAAGCTTTTGGAGGCACTCCGTGGTGCACTCGCCAGCGCAGCTAGAGTGCCGATTTGAACCATAAAAGTTACTGCTAAACACCCTAAAAACACGTAATTCGTTTAGAAAACGCATTTTCAAGTGATTTGGAGACATGTTCTGAGAAACAGTTTTTACATCATATTTGAATGTTTCACGGTCTGAAACGAACGATTTGTGTATACCATTTAGACACATATTCTACCTGTAGCTTCGATGGCACTTGGTTATTTAGGCTACAATAAGACAAAATACACTGATTTTTAGTGAATACAAGCTTTTAGGGGTACTCCGTGGTGCACTCGCCAGCGCAGCTGGAGTGCCGATTTGAAGTATAGAAGTTACTGCAAAACACTCTAAAAACACGTAATTCGCTTAGAAAACACGTTTTCAAGTGATTTGGAGACATGTTATGAGATACAGTTTTTACATCATATTTGAGCGTTTCACGGTCTGAAACGAACGATTTGTGTGTAGCATTTGGACACATATTCTATCTGTAGTTTCGATGGCACTTGGTTACTTAGGCTACAGTAAGACAAAATACACTGATTTTTAGTGAATACAAGCTTTTGGGGGCACTCCGTGGTGCACTCGCCAGCGCAGCTAGAGTGCCGATTTGAACTATAGAAGTTACTGCAAAACACCCTAGAAACACGTAATTCGCTTAGAAAACGCATTTTCAAGTGATTCGGAGACATATTTTGAGAAACAGTTTTTACATCAGATTTGAACGTTTCACGATCTGAAACGAACAATTTGTGTGTAGCATTTGGACACTTATTCTACCTGTAGTTTCGATGGCACATGGTTATTTAGGCTACAATAAGACAAAATACACTGATTTTTAGTGAATACAAGCTTTTGGCGCACTCCGTGGTGCACTCGCCAGCGCAGCTAGGGTGCCGATTTGAACTATAGAAGTTACTGGAAAACACTCTAAAAACGCGTAATTCGCTTAGAAAACGCTTTTTCAAGTGATTTGGAAACATTTTTTGAGAAACAGTTTTTTACATCAGATTTAAACATTTCACGGTCTGAAACGACGATTTTGTATGTATACTTTGGAAACATATTCTACCTGTAGTTTCGATGGCACTTGGTTATTTAGGCTACAATAAGACAAAATATACTGATTTTTAGTGAATACAAGCTTTTAGGGGCACTCCGTGGTGCACTCGCCAGCACAGCTATAGTGCCGATTTCAACTATAGAAGTTACTGCAAAACACTCTAAAAACAAGTAATTCGCTTAGAAAACGCATTTTCAAGTGATTTGGAGACATGTTTTGAGAAACAGTTTTTACATCAGATTTGAACGTTTGACGGTCTGAAACGACGATTTTGTATGTATACTTTAGAAACATATTCTACCTGTAGTTTCGATGGAACTTGGTTATTTATGCTACAATAAGTCAAAATACACTGATTTTTAGTGAATACAAGCTTTAGAAGGCACTCCGTGGTGCACTCGCCAGCGCAGCTAGAGTGCCGATTTGAACTATAAAAGTTACTGCAAAACACCCTAAAAACACGTAATTCGCTTAGAAAACGCATTTTCAAGTGATTTGGAGACATGTTCTGAGAAACAGTTTTTACATCATATTTGAGCGTTTCACGGTCTGAAACGAACGATTTGTGTGTAGCATTTGTGCACTTATTATACCTGTAGTTTCGATGGCACTTGGTTATTTAGGCTACAATAAGACAAAATACACTGATTTTTAGTGAATACAAGCTTTTGGGGGCACTCCGTGGTGCACTCGCCAGCGCATCTAGGGTGCCGATTTGAACTATAGAAGTTACTACAAAATACTCTAAAAACACGTAATTCGCTTAGAAAACGCTTTTTCAAGTTATTTGGAGACATGTTCTGAGAAACAGTTTTTACATCAGATTTGAACGTTTCACGGTCTGAAACGACGATTATTTATGTATACTTTGGAAACATATTCTACCTGTAGTTTAGATGGCACTCGGTTATTTATGCTACAATAAGACAAAATACACTGATTTCTAGTGAATAGAAGCTTTTGGAGGCACTCCGTGGTGCACTCGCCAGCGCAGCTAGAGTGCCGATTTGAACCATAAAAGTTACTGCAAAACACCCTAAAAATACGTAATTCGTTTAGAAAACGCATTTTCAAGTGATTTGGAGACATGTTCTGAGAAACAGTTTTTACATCATATTTGAGTGTTTTACGGTCTGAAACGAACGATTTGTGTGTACCATTTGGACACATATTCAACCTGTAGCTTCGATGGCACTTGGTTATTTAGGCTACAATAAGACAAAATACACGGATTTTTAGTGAATACAAGCTTTTGGGGGTACTCCGTACACGCCAGCGCAGTTACAGTGCCGATTTGAAGTATAGAAGTTACTGCAAAACACTCTAAAAACACGTAATTCGCTTAGAAAACGCGTTTTCAAGTGATTTGGAGACATGATTTTTAGAAACAGTATTTACATCAAATTTGAGCGTTTCACGGTCTGAAACGAACGATTTGTGTGTAGCATTTGGACACATATCCTATCTGTGGCACTTGGTTATTTAGGCTACAATAAGACAAAATACACTGATTTTTAGTGAATACAAGCTTTTGGAGGCAGTCCGTGGTGCACTCGCCAGTGCAGCTAGAGTGCCGATTTGAACTATAAAAGTTACTGCAAAACACCCTAAAACACGTAATTCGCTTAGAAAACGCATTTTCAAGTAATTTGGAGACATGTTCTGAGAAACAGTTTTTACATCATATTTGAGCGTTTCACGGTCTGAAACGAACGTTTTGTGTGTACCATTTGGACACTTATTCTACCTGTAGTTATGATGGCACTTGGTTATTTAGGCTACAATAAGACAAAATACACTGATGTCTAGTGAATACAAGCATTTGGAGGCACTCAGTGGTGCACTCGCCAGCGCAGCTAGAGTGCCTATTTGAACTATAAAAGTTACTGCAAAACACCCTAAAAACACGTAACGACGATTTTGTATGTATACTTTGGAAACATATTCTACCTTTAGTTTCGATGGCACTTGGTTATTTAGGCTACAATATGACAAAATACACTGATTTTTAGTGAATACAAGCTTTTGAGGGTACTCCGTGGTGCACTCGTTAGCGCAGCTAGAGTGCCGGTTTGAACTATAAAAGTTGCTACAAAACATTTTAAAATCACGTGAATCGCTTAGAAAACGCGTTTTCAAGTGATTTGGAGACATGTTTTTTAGAAACAGTTTTTACATAATATTTGAGCGTTTCACGGTATGAAACGAACGATTTGTGTGTAGCATTTGGACAAATATTCTATCTGTAGTTTCGGTGGCACTTGGTTATTTAGGCTACAATAAGACAAAATACACTGATTTTTAGTGTATACAAGCTTTTGGAGCCACTCCGTGGTGCACTCGCCAGCGCAGCTAAAGTGCCGATTTGACCTATAAAAGTTACTGCAAAACACTGACAATATCTATATGCTAAACCATATAGCGAATAGAGAAATCTCAAAGAAAGAAGGAAAATTATATGCTTTCTTCGTTGATCTGAAGGCCGCTTTTGACACAGTCGACAGAGCAGAGCTTATGAAAGTATTGGAAAATAAAGGTATAGACAATGCAGTCATACAAAATATTAAAAAAATCTACAAAGAAACAACATCAGTAATTAAAATCAAGGAACAAGAATCAGACAAATTTTGGACGCAAAAAGGACTACGACAAGGTTGTCCATTAAGCCCAACCCTGTTCGCATTATATACGTCAGACCTGGAAAGTTACTTGCAAAGAGAACAAATCGGAGGAGTGGTAATAGGAAGGAGGAAAATATGGTCCTTAGCATATGCGGACGACATTGTAATTCTGGCTCTGACAAAGCAAGGGATGAAGAACCAAATAAAATTATTAGAAAAATACCTTGATAAAAAGAAATTAACTCTAAACAGTGAAAAATCGAAGATTATGACGTTTAAAAAAGGAGGGGGAAAAGGAAAAGAAGAAAAATGGAAATGGAAAGAGAAGGACTTAGAAGAGGTGAAAAAATTTAAATACTTAGGCTATACCTTCCAGCGTTCCAATATAGAAGAGGAGCATATAAATTATCTATCGAAAAAATCCATGGCAGCGATGGCCCAGATCTGGGGATTAGGACAAAAAAAATTCAAAAACAACTTTCCTATCAAAATAATGCTTTTCGATAAAATGATTAAACCGATAATCATGTACGGCGCAGAAATATGGGGATGGACAGAACAACAAAAAATAGAGCGGATACATCAAAAATATTTACGTTGGATTTTAGGGGTAGACCGTAATACACCCACATACATATTGCTAGAGGAGACGAAGAGATATAACATGAAAATTGAAAGTGGAAAGTTCGCAACAAAATTTGAGGAACGGATAAGAAATTTAGAGGAAGGTAACTTGCTAAAAGAATGCTGGCGGGAAATCAGACAAAAGGAAAGAAATCAACAAGACACCTCCAGATGGGACAAAGCCCGGAAAAGCTTCTATGAAAGGAACGGGTACTCGACAACTAGTATAGAAATGATGCGTGAAAGAGGAGAAAGTGTGGTAAAGATACTAGAAGAAAAAGGAAAGCAAATACAGACACAAATACAACTAGGCAGAATAAAAGAATCGACATATTTTCCACTATATCAACATCTAGTAACGAATGATAAGCCTCCATATTTATTGAACTCAAAGGCAGAAAGAATCAAATTAATTGCACGTTTCAGATGCGGGAATGAGACCTCAGAAAATAAATCGTGGAAAACAGAAGAAGAGAAAAAATGTAGAATATGCAAAATAAAAGACGAGTCAATTTGGCACATATTCTATGAATGCTCCAAGAGGAAAGAAGGCAGGAGCTTAACAGTACTCTTAAACGAAACAGGCTCTGGAGAGGAGATCATGAGAATCATTCTCAAAAGAAGAAGAGAAAAGGGACACTGAATCCCGCTGAAAGACAAAAGACGCAGTGGAGGACAGCTCAATGATAGAAGAAAAAAAAATGAGAGACACAATACTAACATAAGGAGAACTGAAGAATACGAATATGCAACACCCAAAGAAAGACGAAAAAAGAAGTTGACGAATACCCGGAAGGAATGGAGACGAAAGAAGAAGAAGAGCCCAGCTGCAATTACTCACCTATTTATAATGTGTGTTATGATATATATATATATATATAAGACAATGCAAATATTTAAGTAAATTGTATTAAGATTCAAAGCCCTAGGGCAAGAATAAAGTTATCTATCTATCTATCTATCTACTGCAAAACACCTTAAAAACACGTAATTCGCTTTTGAAAACGCATTTTTAAGTGATTTGGAGACATGTTTTTTAGAAACAGTTTTTACATCAGATTTGAACGTTTCACGGTCTGAAACGACGATTATATATGTATACTTTGGAAACATATTCTACCTGTAGTTTAGATAGCACTCGGTTATTTATGCTACAATAAGACAAAACACACTGATTTATAGTGAATACAAGCTTTTGGAGGCACTCCGTGGTGCACTCGCCAGCGCAGCTAGAGTGCCGATTTGAACCATAAAAGTTACTGCTAAACACCCTAAAAACACGTAATTCGTTTAGAAAACGCATTTTCAAGTGATTTGGAGACATGTTCTGAGAAACAGTTTTTACATCATATTTGAATGTTTCACGGTCTGAAACGAACGATTTGTGTATACCATTTAGACACATATTCTACCTGTAGCTTCGATGGCACTTGGTTATTTAGGCTACAATAAGACAAAATACACTGATTTTTAGTGAATACAAGCTTTTAGGGGTACTCCGTGGTGCACTCGCCAGCGCAGCTGGAGTGCCGATTTGAAGTATAGAAGTTACTGCAAAACACTCTAAAAACACGTAAATCGCTTAGAAAACACGTTTTCAAGTGATTTGGAGACATGTTATGAGATACAGTTTTTACATCATATTTGAGCGTTTCACGGTCTGAAACGAACGATTTGTGTGTAGCATTTGGACACATATTCTATCTGTAGTTTCGATGGCACTTGGTTACTTAGGCTACAGTAAGACAAAATACACTGATTTTTAGTGAATACAAGCTTTTGGGGGCACTCCGTGGTGCACTCGCCAGCGCAGCTAGAGTGCCGATTTGAACTATAGAAGTTACTGCAAAACACCCTAGAAACACGTAATTCGCTTAGAAAACGCATTTTCAAGTGATTTGGAGACATATTTTGAGAAACAGTTTTTACATCAGATTTGAACGTTTCACGATCTGAAACGAACAATTTGTGTGTAGCATTTGGACACTTATTCTACCTGTAGTTTCGATGGCACATGGTTATTTAGGCTACAATAAGACAAAATACACTGATTTTTAGTGAATACAAGCTTTTGGCGCACTCCGTGGTGCACTCGCCAGCGCAGCTAGGGTGCCGATTTGAACTATAGAAGTTACTGGAAAACACTCTAAAAACGCGTAATTCGCTTAGAAAACGCTTTTTCAAGTGATTTGGAAACATTTTTTGAGAAACAGTTTTTTACATCAGATTTAAACATTTCACGGTCTGAAACGACGATTTTGTATGTATACTTTGGAAACATATTCTACCTGTAGTTTCGATGGCACTTGGTTATTTAGGCTACAATAAGACAAAATATACTGATTTTTAGTGAATACAAGCTTTTAGGGGCACTCCGTGGTGCACTCGCCAGCACAGCTATAGTGCCGATTTCAACTATAGAAGTTACTGCAAAACTCTCTAAAAACACGTAATTCGCTTAGAAAACGCATTTCCAAGTGATTTGGAGACCTGTTTTGAGAAACAGTTTTTACATCAGATTTGAACGTTTGACGGTCTGAAACGACGATTTTGTATGTATACTTTAGAAACATATTCTACCTGTAGTTTCGATGGAACTTGGTTATTTATGCTACAATAAGTCAAAATACACTGATTTTTAGTGAATACAAGCTTTAGAAGGCACTCCGTGGTGCACTCGCCAGCGCAGCTAGAGTGCCGATTTGAACTATAAAAGTTACTGCAAAACACCCTAAAAACACGTAATTCGCTTAGAAAACGCATTTTCAAGTGATTTGGAGACATGTTCTGAGAAACAGTTTTTACATCATATTTGAGCGTTTCACGGTCTGAAACGAACGATTTGTGTGTAGCATTTGTGCACTTATTCTACCTGTAGTTTCGATGGCACTTGGTTATTTAGGCTACAATAAGACAAAATACACTGATTTTTAGTGAATACAAGCTTTTGGGGGCACTCCGTGGTGCACTCGCCAGCGCATCTAGGGTGCCGATTTGAACTATAGAAGTTACTACAAAATACTCTAAAAACACGTAATTCGCTTAGAAAACACTTTTTCAAGTTATTTGGAGACATGTTCTGAGAAACAGTTTTTACATCAGATTTGAACGTTTCACGGTCTGAAACGACGATTATTTATGTATACTTTGGAAACATATTCTACCTGTAGTTTAGATGGCACTCGGTTATTTATGCTACAATAAGACAAAATACACTGATTTTAGTGAATAGAAGCTTTTGGAGGCACTCCGTGGTGCACTCGCCAGCGCAGCTAGAGTGCCGATTTGAACCATAAAAGTTACTGCAAAACACCCTAAAAATACGTAATTCGTTTAGAAAACGCATTTTCAAGTGATTTGGAGACATGTTCTGAGAAACAGTTTTTACATCATATTTGAGTGTTTTACGGTCTGAAACGAACGATTTGTGTGTACCATTTGGACACATATTCAACCTGTAGCTTCGATGGCACTTGGTTATTTAGGCTACAATAAGACAAAATACACGGATTTTTAGTGAATACAAGCTTTTGGGGGTACTCCGTGGTGTACACGCCAGCGCAGTTACAGTGCCGATTTGAAGTATAGAAGTTACTGCAAAACACTCTAAAAACACGTAATTCGCTTAGAAAACGCGTTTTCAAGTGATTTGGAGACATGATTTTTAGAAACAGTATTTACATCAAATTTGAGCGTTTCACGGTCTGAAACGAACGATTTGTGTGTAGCATTTGGACACATATCCTATCTGTGGCACTTGGTTATTTAGGCTACAATAAGACAAAATACACTGATTTTTAGTGAATACAAGCTTTTGGAGGCAGTCCGTGGTGCACTCGCCAGTGCAGCTAGAGTGCCGATTTGAACTATAAAAGTTACTGCAAAACACCCTAAAACACGTAAATCGCTTAGAAAACGCATTTTCAAGTAATTTGGAGACATGTTCTGAGAAACAGTTTTTACATCATATTTGAGCGTTTCACGGTCTGAAACGAACGTTTTGTGTGTACCAATTGGACACTTATTCTACCTGTAGTTATGATGGCACTTGGTTATTTAGGCTACAATAAGACAAAATACACTGATGTCTAGTGAATACAAGCATTTGGAGGCACTCAGTGGTGCACTCGCCAGCGCAGCTAGAGTGCCTATTTGAACTATAAAAGTTACTGCAAAACACCCTAAAAACACGTAATTTGTTTAGCAAACGCATTTTCAAATGATTTGGAGACATGTCCTGAGAAACAGGTTTTACATCATATTTGAGCGTTTCACGGTCTGAAACGAACGATTTGTGTGTAGCATTTGGACACTTATTCTACTTGTAGTTTCGATGGCACTTGTTTATTTAGGCTACAATAAGACAAAATACACTGATTTTTTGTAAATACAAGGTTTTATGTAGACTCGGTGGTGCACTCGCCAGCGCAGCTAGAGTGCCGATTTGAACTATAGAAGTTACTGCAAAACTCCCTAGAAACACGTAGTTCGCTTAGAAAACAAATTT
This sequence comes from Harpalus rubripes, assembly GCA_963082715.1. Taxonomy (NCBI): domain Eukaryota; kingdom Metazoa; phylum Arthropoda; class Insecta; order Coleoptera; family Carabidae; genus Harpalus; species Harpalus rubripes. Next base: position 18,721,996 of record OY720465.1, read on the forward strand.
TCAAGTGATTTGGAGACATGATTTGAGAGACAGTTTTATATCAGATTTGAACGTTTCACGGTCTGTAACGACGATTTTGTATGTATACTTTGGAAACATATTCTACCTTTAGTTTCGATGGCACTTGGTTATTTAGGCTACAATATGACAAAATACACTGATTTTTAGTGAATACAAGCTTTTGAGGGTACTCCGTGGTGCACTCGTTAGCGCAGCTAGAGTGCCGGTTTGAACTATAAAAGTTGCTACAAAACATTTTAAAATCACGTGAATCGCTTAGAAAACGCGTTTTCAAGTGATTTGGAGACATGTTTTTTAGAAACAGTTTTTACATAATATTTGAGCGTTTCACGGTATGAAACGAACGATTTGTGTGTAGCATTTGGACAAATATTCTATCTGTAGTTTCGGTGGCACTTGGTTATTTAGGCTACAATAAGACAAAATACACTGTGTACATAGTGTATACAAGCTTTTGGAGCCACTCCGTGGTGCACTCGCCAGCGCAGCTAAAGTGCCGATTTGACCTATAAAAGTTACTGCAAAACACCTTAAAAACACGTAATTCGCTTTTGAAAACGCATTTTTAAGTGATTTGGAGACATGTTTTTTAGAAACAGTTTTTACATCAGATTTGAACGTTTCACGGTCTGAAACGACGATTATATATGTATACTTTGGAAACATATTCTACCTGTAGTTTAGATAGCACTCGGTTATTTATGCTACAATAAGACAAAACACACTGATTTATAGTGAATACAAGCTTTTGGAGGCACTCCGTGGTGCACTCGCCAGCGCAGCTAGAGTGCCGATTTGAACCATAAAAGTTACTGCTAAACACCCTAAAAACACGTAATTCGTTTAGAAAACGCATTTTCAAGTGATTTGGAGACATGTTCTGAGAAACAGTTTTTACATCATATTTGAATGTTTCACGGTCTGAAACGAACGATTTGTGTATACCATTTGGACACATATTCTACCTGTAGCTTCGATGGCACTTGGTTATTTAGGCTACAATAAGACAAAATACACTGATTTTTAGTGAATACAAGCTTTTAGGGGTACTCCGTGGTGCACTCGCCAGCGCAGCTGGAGTGCCGATTTGAAGTATAGAAGTTACTGCAAAACACTCTAAAAACACGTAATTCGCTTAGAAAACGCGTTTTCAAGTGATTTGGAGACATGTTATGAGATACAGTTTTTACATCATATTTGAGCGTTTCACGGTCTGAAACGAACGATTTGTGTGTAGCATTTGGACACATATTCTATCTGTAGTTTCGATGGCACTTGGTTACTTAGGCTACAGTAAGACAAAATACACTGATTTTTAGTGAATACAAGCTTTTGGGGGCACTCCGTGGTGCACTCGCCAACGCAGCTAGAGTGCCGATTTGAACTATAGAAGTTACTGCAAAACACCCTAGAAACACGTAGTTCGCTTAGAAAACGCATTTTCAAGTGATTTGGAGACATATTTTGAGAAACAGTTTTTACATCAGATTTGAACGTTTCACGATCTGAAACAAACAATTTGTGTGTAGCATTTGGACACTTATTCTACCTGTAGTTTCGATGGCACATGGTTATTTAGGCTACAATAAGACAAAATACACTGATTTTTAGTGAATACAAGCTTTTGGGGGCACTCCGTGGTGCACTCGCCAGCGCAGCTAGGGTGCCGATTTGAACTATAGAAGTTACTGGAAAACACTCTAAAAACGCGTAATTCGCTTAGAAAACGCTTTTTCAAGTGATTTGGAAACATTTTTTGAGAAACAGTTTTTTACATCAGATTTAAACATTTCACGGTCTGAAACGACGATTTTGTATGTATACTTTGGAAACATATTCTACCTGTAGTTTCGATGGCACTTGGTTATTTAGGCTACAATAAGACAAAATACACTGATTTTTAGTGAATACAAGCTTTTGGAGGCAGTCCGTGGTGCACTCGCCAGTGCAGCTAGAGTGCCGATTTGAACTATAAAAGTTACTGCAAAACACCCTAAAACACGTAAATCGCTTAGAAAACGCATTTTCAAGTAATTTGGAGACATGTTCTGAGAAACAGTTTTTACATCATATTTGAGCGTTTCACGGTCTGAAACGAACGTTTTGTGTGTACCATTTGGACACTTATTCTACCTGTAGTTATGATGGCACTTGGTTATTTAGGCTACAATAAGACAAAATACACTGATGTCTAGTGAATACAAGCATTTGGAGGCACTCAGTGGTGCACTCGCCAGCGCAGCTAGAGTGCCTATTTGAACTATAAAAGTTACTGCAAAACACCCTAAAAACACGTAATTTGTTTAGCAAACGCATTTTCAAATGATTTGGAGACATGTCCTGAGAAACAGGTTTTACATCATATTTGAGCGTTTCACGGTCTGAAACGAACGATTTGTGTGTAGCATTTGGACACTTATTCTACTTGTAGTTTCGATGGCACTTGTTTATTTAGGCTACAATAAGACAAAATACACTGATTTTTTGTAAATACAAGGTTTTATGTAGACTCGGTGGTGCACTCGCCAGCGCAGCTAGAGTGCCGATTTGAACTATAGAAGTTACTGCAAAACTCCCTAGAAACACGTAGTTCGCTTAGAAAACAAATTTTCAAGTGATTTGGAGACATGATTTGAGAGACAGTTTTATATCAGATTTGAACGTTTCACGGTCTGTAACGACGATTTTGTATGTATACTTTGGAAACATATTCTACCTTTAGTTTCGATGGCACTTGGTTATTTAGGCTACAATATGACAAAATACACTGATTTTTAGTGAATACAAGCTTTTGGGGGTACTCCGTGGTGTACACGCCAGCGCAGTTACAGTGCCGATTTGAAGTATAGAAGTTACTGCAAAACACTCTAAAAACACGTAATTCGCTTAGAAAACGCGTTTTCAAGTGATTTGGAGACATGATTTTTAGAAACAGTATTTACATCAAATTTGAGCGTTTCACGGTCTGAAACGAACGATTTGTGTGTAGCATTTGGACACATATCCTATCTGTGGCACTTGGTTATTTAGGCTACAATAAGACAAAATACACTGATTTTTAGTAAATACAAGCTTTTGGAGGCAGTCCGTGGTGCACTCGCCAGTGCAGCTAGAGTGCCGATTTGAACTATAAAAGTTACTGCAAAACACCCTAAAACACGTAATTCGCTTAGAAAACGCATTTTCAAGTAATTTGGAGACATGTTCTGAGAAACAGTTTTTACATCATATTTGAGCGTTTCACGGTCTGAAACGAACGTTTTGTGTGTACCATTTGGACACTTATTCTACCTGTAGTTATGATGGCACTTGGTTATTTAGGCTACAATAAGACAAAATACACTGATTTTTAGTGAATACAAGCTTTTGGGGGCACTCCGTGGTGCACTCGCCAGCGCAGCTAGAGTGCCGATTTGAACTATAGAAGTTACTGCAAAACACCCTAGAAACACGTAATTCGCTTAGAAAACGCATTTTCAAGTGATTTGGAGACATGTTTTGAGAAACAGTTTTTACTATATATTAGAGCGTTTCACGGTCTGAAACGAACGATTCATGTGTAGCATTTGGACACTTATTCTACCTATAGTTTCGATGGCACTTGTTTATTTAGGCTAGAAAAAGACATAATACACTGATTTTTAGTGAATACAGGTTTTTGGGGAGACCCCGTGGTGCACTCGCCAGCGCAGCTTTAGTGCCGATTTGAAGAATAGAAGTTACTGAAAAACACTCTAAAAACACGTAATTCGCTTAGAAAACGCGTTTTCAAGTGATTTGGAGACAAGATTTGAGAAACAGTTTTACATCAGATTTGAACGTTTCACGGTCTGAAACGACGATTTTGTGTGTATAGTTTGGAAACATATTCTACCTGTAATTTCGACGGCACTTGGTTATTTAGGCTACAATAAGACAAAATACACTGATTTTTAGTGAATACAAGCTTTTGGAGGCACTGTGTGGTGCACTCGCCAGTGCGGCTAGAGTGCCGATTTAAACTATGAAAGTTACTGCAAAACACCTTAAAAATACGTAATTCGCTTAGAAAACGCATTTTCAAGTAATTTGGAGACATGTTCTGAGAAACAGATTTTACATCATATTTGAGCGTTTCACGGTCTGAAACGAACGATTTGTGTGTAGCATTTGGACACATATTCTACTTGTAGGTTCGATGGCACTTGGTTATTTATGCTACAATAAGACAAAATACACTGATTTCTAGTGAATACAAGCTTTTGGAGGCACTCCGTGGTGCACTCGCCAGCGCAGCTAGGGTGCCGATTTGAACTATAGAAGTTACTGCAAAACACTCTAAAAACACGGAATTCGCTTAGAAAACGCTTTTTCAAGTTATTTGGAGACATGTTTTGAGAAACAGTTTTTACATCAGATTTGAACGTTTCAACGTTTCACGGTCTGAAACGACGATTATGTATGTATACTTTGGAAACATATTCTGCCTGTAGTTTAGATGGCACTTAGTTATTTATGCTACAATAAGACAAAATTCAATGATTTCTAGTGAATACAACCTTTTGGAGGCACTCCGTGGTGCACTCGCCAGCGCAGCTATAGTGCCGATTTGAAGTATAGAAGTTACTGCAAAACACTCTAAAAACACGTAATTCGCTTAGAAAACGCGTTTTCAAGTGATTTGGAGACATGTTTTGAGAAACAGTTTTTACATCAGATTTGAACGTTTCACGGTCTGAAACGACGATTATGTATGTATACTTTGGAAACATATTCTGCCTGTAGTTTAGATGGCACTTGGTTATTTATGCTACAATAAGACAAAATTCACTGATTTCTACTGAATACAAGTTTTGGAGGCACTCAGTGGTGCACTCGCCAGCGCAGCTAGAGTGCCGATTTGAACCATAAAAGTTACTGCAAAACACCCTAAAAACGCGTAATTCGTTTAGAAAACGCATTTTCAAGTGATTTGGAGACATGTTCTGAGAGACAGTTTTTACATCATATTTGAGCGTTTCACGGTCTGAAACGAACGATTTGTGTGTACCATTTGGACGAGTATTCTACCTATAGTTTCGAGGGCACTTGGTTATTTAGGCTACAATAAGACAAATTACACTGATTATTAGTGAATACAAGCTTTTGGGGGCACTCCGTGGTGCACTCGCCAGCGCAGCTAGGGTGCCGATTTGAACTATAGAAGTTACTGCAAAACACTCTAAAAACACGGAATTCGCTTAGAAAACGCTTTTTCAAGTTATTTGGAGACATGTTTTGAGAAACAGTTTTTACATCAGATTTGAACGTTTCAACGTTTCACGGTCTGAAACGACGATTATGTATGTATACCTTGGAAACATATTCTGCCTGTAGTTTAGATGGCACTTGGTTATTTAGGCTACAATAAGACAAAATACACTGATTTTTAGTGAATACAAGCTTTTGGGGGCACTCCGTGGTGCACTCGCCAGCGCAGCTAGGGTGCCGATTTGAACTATAGAAGTTACTGCAAAACACCCTAGAAACACGTAATTCGTTTAGAAAGCGCATTTTCAAGTGATTTGGAGACATGATTTGAGAAACAGTTTTACATCAGATTTGAACGTTTCACGGTCTGAAACGACGATTTTGTATGTATACTTTGGAAACTTATTCTACCTGTAGCTTCGATGGCACTTGGTTATTTAGGCTACAATAAGACAAAATACACTGATTTTTAGTGAATACAAGCTTTTGGGGGTACTCCGTGGTGCACTCGCCAGCGCAGCTATAGTGCCGATTTGAAGTATAGAAGTTACTGCAAAACACTCTAAAAACACGTAATTCGCTTAGAAAACGCGTTTTCAAGTAATTTGGAGACATGTTTTTTAGAAACAGTTTTTACATCATATTTGAGCGTTTCATGGCCTGAAACGAACGATTTGTGTGTAGCATTTGGACACTTAGTCTACCCGAAGTTTCGATGGCACTTAGTTATTTAGGCTACAAAAAGACAAAATAAACTGATTTTTAGTGAATACAAGCTTTTGGGGCACTCCGTGGTGCACTCGCCTGCGCAGCTAGAGTGCCGATTTGAACTATAGAAGTTACTGCAAAACACCCTAGAAACACGTAATTCGTTTAGAAAACGCATTTTCAAGTGATTTGGAGACATGTTCTGAGAAACAGTTTTTACATATATTTGAGCGTTTCACGGTCTGAAACGAACGATTTGTGTGTAGCATTTGGACACTTATTCTACCTGTAGTTTCGATGGGACTTGGTTATTTAGGCTACAATAAGACAAAATACACTGATCTTTAGTGAATACAAGCTTTTGGGGGCACTCCGTGGTACACTCGCCAGCGCAGCTAGGGTGCCGATTTGAACTATAGAAGTTACAGCAAACCTCCCTAGAAACTCGTAGTTCGCTTAGAAAACGCATTTTCAAGTGATTTAGAGACATGATTTGAGAAAAAGTTTGACATCAGAATTGAACGTTTCACGGTCTGAAACGACGATTTTGTATGTATAGTTTGGAAACATATTCTACCTGTAGTTTCGATGGCACTTGGTTATTTAGGCTACAATAAGACAAAATACACAGATTTTTAGTGAATACAAGCTTTTGGTGGTACTCCGTGCTGCACTCGCCACCGCAGCTTTAGTGCCGATTTGAAGAATAGAAGTTACTGCAAAACACTCTAAAAACTGGTAATTCGCTAGAAAACGCATTTTCAAGTGATTTGGAGACATATTTTGAGAAACAGTTTTTACATCAGATTTGAACGTTTCACGATCTGAAATGACGATTTTGTATGTAGACTTTGGATACAAATTCTACATGTTGTTTCGATGGCACTTGGTTATTTAGGATACAATTAGACAAAATAGTCAGATTTTTAGTTAAAACAAGCTTTTGGAGGCACTCTGTAGTGCACCCGCCAGCGCAGCTAGAGTGCAAATTTGAACTATGGAAGTTACTGCAAAACAGTCTAAAATTACGTAATTCGCTTAAAAACGCATTTTCAAGTGATTTAGAGACAAGTTTTGAGAAACAGTTTTTACATCAGATTTAATCGTTTCACGGGCTGGAACGACGATTTTGTATGTAGACTTTGGAAACATATTCTACCTGTAGTTTCGATGGCACTTGGTTATTTAGGGTACAAGAAGACAAAATAGACAGAGTTTTAGTGAATACAAGCTTTTGCAGGCACACCGTAGTGCACTCGCCAGCGCATCTTGAGTGCCAATTTGAACTATGGAAGTTACTGCAAAACACTCTAAAAACACGTAATTCTCTTAGAAACCGTATTTTCAAGAGATTTGGAGACATATTTTGAGAAACAGTTTTTACATCAGATTATAACGATTCACGGTGTGAAACGACGATTCTGTATGTATACTTTGGAAACTTATTCTACTTGTTGCTTCGATGGCACTTGGTTATTTAGGCTACAATAAGACAAAATACACTGATTTTTAGTGAATACAAGCTTTTGGGGGTACTCCGTGGTGCTCTCGCCAGGGCAGCTATTGTGCCGATTTGAATTATAAAAGTTACTGCAAAACACCCTAAAAACACGTAATTCGCTTAGAAAACGCATTTAAAGTGATTTGGAGACATGTTCTGAGAAACAGTTTTTACATCATAATTTAGCGTTTCATGGTCTGAAACGAGCGATTTGTGTGTAGCATTTGGACACATATTCTATCTGTAGTTTCGATGGCACTTGGTTATTTAGGCTACAATAAGACAAAATACACTGATTTTTAGTGATTACAAGCTTTTGGAGGCACTCCGTGGTGCACTCGCCAGCGCAGCTAGAGTGCCGATTTGAACTATTAAATTTACAACAAAACACCTTAAAAACACGTAATTCGCTTAGAAAACGCATTTTCAAGTGATTTGGAGACATGTTCTGAGAAACAGTTTTTACATCATATTTGAGCGTTTCACGGTCTGAAACGATCGATTTGTGTGTAGCATTTGTACACTTAGTTTTCCTTTAGTTTCGATGGCACTTGTTTATTTAGGCTACAATAAGACAAAATACACTGATTTTTAGTGAATACAAGCTTTTGGAGGCACTCCGTGGTGCACTCGCCAGCGCAGCTAGAGTGCCGATTTGAAATATAAAAGTTACTGCAAAACACCCTAAAAACACGTAATTCGCTTAGAAAACGCATTTAAAAGTGATTTGGAGACATGTTCTGAGAAACAGTTTTTACATCATATTTGAGCGTTTCACGGTCTGAAACGAACGATTTGTGTGTAGCATTTCGACACTTATTCTACCTGTAGTTTTGATGGCACTTGGTTATTTAGGCTACAATAAGACAAAATACACTGATTTTTAGTGAATACAAGCTTTTGGGGGCACTCCGTGCTGAACTCGCCAGCGCAGCTAGAGTGCCGATTTGAACTATAAAACTTACTGCAAAACACCGTAAAAACACATAATTCGTTTAGAAAACGCATTTAAAAGTGATTTGGAGACATGTTCTGAGAAACAGTTTTTACATCATATTTGAGCGGTTCACGGTCTGAAACGAACGATTTGTGTGTAGCATTTGGACACTTATTCTACTTGTAGTTTCGATGGCACTTGGTTATTTAGGCTACAATAAGACAAAATACACTAATTTTTAGTGAATACAAGCTTTTGGGGGCAGTCCGTGGTGCACTCGCCAGCGCAGCTAGAGTGCCGATTTGAACTATAAAAGTTACTGCAAAACACCGTAAAAACACATAATTCGTTTAGAAAACGCATTTTTAAGTGATTTGGAGACATGTTCTGAGAAACAGTTTTTACATCATATTTGAGCGTTTCACGGTCTGAAACGAACGATTTGTGTGTAGCATTTGGACACTTATTCTACCTGTAGTTTCGATGGCACTTGTTTATTTAAGCTACAAAAAGACAAAATACCCCGATTTTTAGTGAATACAGGGTTTTGGGGAGACTCCGTGTTGCACTCACCAGCGCAGCTATAGTGCCGATCTGAAGTATAGAAGTTACCGCAAAACACTCTAAAAACACGTAATTCGCTTAGAAAACGCGTTTTCAAGTGATTTGGAGACATGTTTTGAGAAACAGTTATTACATCATATTTGAGCGTTTCACGGTCTGAAACGAACGATTTGTGTGTAGCATTTGGACACATATTCTATCTGTAGTTTCGATGGCACTTGGTTATTTAGGCTACAACAAGACAAAATACACTGATTTTTAGTGAATACAAGCTTTTAAAGGCACTCCGTGGTGCACTCGCCAGCGCAGCTAGAGCGCCGATTTGAAATATAAAAGTTACTGCAAAACACCCTAAATACACGTAATTCGCTTAGAAAACGCATTTAAAAGTGATTTGAAGACATGTCCTGAGAAACAGTTTTTACATCATATTTGAGCGTTTCTTGGTCTGAAACGAGCGATTTGTGTGTAGCATTTGGACACATATTCTATCGGTAGTTTCGATGGCACTTGGTTATTTAGGCTACAATAAGACAAAATACACTGATTTTTAGTAATTACAAGCTTTTGGAGGCACTCCGTGGTGCACTCGCCAGCGCAGCTAGGGTGCCGATTTGAACTATAGTAGTTACTGCAAAACACCCTAAAAACACGTAATTCGCTTAGAAAACGCATTTTCAAGTAATTTGGAGACATGTTCTGAGAAACATTTTTTACATCATATTTGAGCGTTTCACGGTCTGAAACGTTCGATTTGTGTCAAGCATTTGGACACATATTCTACTGGCAGTTTCGATGGCACTTGGTTATTTAGGCTACAATAAGACAAAATACACTGATTTTTAGTGAATACAAGCTTTTGGAGACACTCCGTGGTGCACTCGCCAGCACAGCTATAGTGCCGATTTGAACTATAGAAGTTACTGCAAAACACTCTAAAAACACGTAATTCGCTTAGAAAACGCATTTTCAAGTGATTTGGAGACATGTTTTGAGAAACAGTTTTTACATCAGATTTGAACGTTTGACGGTCTGAAACGACGATTTTGTATGTATACTTTAGAAACATATTCTACCTGTAGTTTCGATGGAACTTGGTTATTTATGCTACAATAAGTCAAAATACACTGATTTTTAGTGAATACAAGCTTTAGGAGGCACTCCGTGGTGCATTCGCCAGCGCAGCTAGAGTGCCGATTTGAACTATAAAAGTTACTGCGAAACAGCCTAAAAACACGTAATTCGCTTAGAAAACGCATTTTCAAGTGATTTGGAGACATGTTCTGAGAAACAGTTTTTACATCATATTTGAGCGTTTCACGGTCTGAAACGAACGATTTGTGTGTAGCATTTGTGTACTTATTCTACCTGTAGTTTCGATGGCACTTGGTTATTTAGGCTACAATAAGACAAAATACACTGATTTTTAGTGAATACAAGCTTTTGGGGGCACTCCGTGGTGCACTCACCAACGCAGCTAGAGTGCCAATTCGAACTATAGAAGTTACTGCAAAACACCCTAGAAACATGTAATTCGCTTAGAAAACGCATTTTCAAGTGATTTGAAGACATGATTTGAGAAACAGTTTTACATCAGATATGAACGTTTGACGGTCTGAAACGACGATTTTGTATGTATACTTTAGAAACATATTCTACCTGTAGTTTCGATGGAACTTGGTTATTTATGCTACAACAAGTCAAAATACACTGATTTTTAGTGAATACAAGCTTTTGGAGGCTCTCGGTGGTGCACTCGCCAGCGCAGCTAGAGTGCCGACTTGAACTATAAAAGTTACTGCAAAACACCCTAAAAACACGTAATTCGCTTAGAAAACGCATTTTCAAGTGATTTGGAGATATGTTCTGAGAAACAGTTTTTACATCATATTTGAGCGTTTCACGGTCTGAAACGAACGATTTGTGTGTAGAATTTGTGCACTTATTCTACCTGTAGTTTCGATGGCACTTGGTTATTTAGGCTATAATAAGACAAAAGACACTGATTTTTAATGAATACAAGCTTTTGGAGGCACTCGGTGTTGCACTCGCCAGCGCAGCTAGGGTGCCGATTTGAACTATAGAAGTTACTGCAAAACACCCTAGAAACACGTAATTTGCTTAGAAAACGCATTTTTAAGTGATTTGGAGACATGTTCTGAGAAACAGTTTTTACATCATATTTGAGCGTTTCACGGTCTGAAACGAACGATTTGTGTGTAGCATTTGGACACTTATTCTACCTGTAGTTTTGATGGCACTTGGTTATTTAGGCTACAATAAGACAAAATACACTGATTTTTAGTGAATACAAGCTTTTGGGGGTACTCCGTGGTGCACTCGCCAGCGCAGCTATAGTGCCGATTTAAAGTATAGAAGTTACTGCAAAACACTCTAAAAACACGTAATTCGCTTAGAAAATGCGTTTTCAAGTGATTAGGATACATGTTTTGAGAAACAGATTTTACATCAGATTTGAACGTTTGACGGTCTAAAACGACGATTTTGTATGTATACTTTAGAAACATATTCTACCTGTAGTTTCGATGGAACTTGTTATTTATGCTACAATAAGTCAAAATACACTGATTTTTAGTGAATATAAGCTTTTGGAGGCACTCCGTGGTGCACTCGCCAGCGCAGCTAGAGTGCCGATTTGAACTATAAAAGTTAGAAAACGTATTTTCAAGAGATTTGGAGACATATTTTGAGAAACAGTTTTTACATCAGATTTTAACGATTCACGGTGTGAAAAGACGATTTTGTTTGTAGACTTTGAAAACATATTCTACCTGTAGTTTCGATGGTACTTGGTTATTTAGGGTACAAATAGACAAAATAGTCAGATTTTTAGTGAATACAAGCTTTTGGAGGCACTCAGTGGTGCAATCGCCAGCGCAGCTAGAGTGCCAATTTGAACTATGGAAGTTACTGCAAAACACTCTAAAAACAGGTAATTCGCTTAGAAAACGCATTTTGAAGTGAATTGGAGTCATATTTTGAGAAACAGTTTTTACATCGTGTTTGAACGTTTCACGATCTCAAATGACGATTTTGTATGTAGACTTTGGATACATATTCTACATGTTGTTTCGATGGCACTTGGTTATTTAGGATACAATTAAACAAAATAGTCAGATATTTAGTGAACACAAGCTTTTGGAGGCACTCCGTGGTGCACTCGCCAGCGCAGCTAGAGTGCCAATTTGAACTATGGAAGTTACTACAAAACACTCTAAAAACACGTAATTCTTTTAGAAAACGTATTTTCAAGAGATTTGGAGACATATTTTGAGAAACAGTTTTTACATCAGATTTTAACGATTCACGGTGTGAAACGACGATTTTGTTTGTAGACTTTGAAAACATATTCTACCTGTAGTTTCATTAGCACTTGGTTATTTACGGTACAATTACACAACATAGTCAGATTTTTAGTGAATACATGCTTTTGGAGGCACTCCGTGGTGCACTCGCCAGCGCAGCTAGAGTGCCAATTTGAACTATGGAAGTTACTGCAAAACACTCTAAAAACAGGTAATTCGCTTAGAAAACGCATTTTGAAGTGATTTGGAGACATATTTTGAGAAACAGTTTTTACATCATGTTTGAACGTTACACGATCTCAAATGACGATTTTGTATGTAGACTTTGGATACATAGTCTACATGTTGTTTCGATGGCACTTGGTTATTTAGGATACAATTAGACAAAATAGTCAGATATTTAGTGAACACAAGCTTTTGGAGGCACTCCGTGGTGCTCTCGCCAGCGCAGCTAGAGTGCCAATTTGAACTATGGAATTTACTGCAAAACACTCTAAAAACACGTAATTCTCTTAGAAAACGTATTTTCAAGAGATTTGGAGACATATTTTGAGAAACAGTTTTTACATCAGATTTTAACGATTCACGTGTGAAACGACGATTTTGTTTGTAGACTTTGAAATCATATTCTACCTGTAGTTTCGATGGCACTTGGTTATTTAGGGTACAAGAAGACAAAATAGACAGATTTTTAGTGAATACAAGATTTTGGAGGCACTCAGTGGTGCACTCGCCAGCACAGCTAGAGTGCCAATTTGAACTATGGAAGTTACTGCAAAACACTCTAAAAACAGGTAATTCGCTTAGAAAACGCATTTTCAAGTGATTTGGAGACATATTTTGAGAAACAGTTTTTACATCAGATTTGAACGTTTCACGATCTGAAATGACGATTTTGTATTAGACAAAATAGTCAGATTTTTAGTGAACACAAGCTTTTAGAGGCACTCTGTGGTGCACCCGCCAGCGCAGCTAGAGTGCCAATTTAAACTATGGAAGTTACTGCAAAACACTCTAAAAACACGTAATTATCTTAGAAAACGTATTTTCAAGAGATTTGCAGACATATTTTGAGAAACAGTTTTTACATCAGATTTTAACGATTCACGGTGTGAAACGACGATTTTGTTTGTTGACTTTGAAATCATATTCTACCTGTAGTTTCGATGGCACTTGGTTATTTAGGGTACAAGAAGACAAAATAGACAGATTTTTAGTGAATACAAGATTTTGGAGCCAATTTGAACTATGGAAGTTACTGCAAAACACTCTAAAAACAGGTAATTCGCTTAGAAATCGCATTATCAAGTGATTTGGAGACATATTTTGAGAAACAGTTTTACATCAGATTTGAACGTTTCACGATCTGAAACGAACGATTTGTGTGTAGCATTTGGACACTTATTCTACCTGTAGTTTCGATGGCACTTGTTTATTTAGGCTACAATAAGACAAAATACACTGATTTTTAGTGAATACAAGGTTTTGGGGAGACTCCGTGGTGCACTCGCCAGCGCAGCTAGAGTGCCGATTTGAACTATAGAAGTTACTTCAAAACTCCCTAGAAACACGTAATTCGCTTAGAAAACGCATTTTCAAGTGATTTGGAGACATGTTCTGAGAAGCAGTTTTTACATCATTTTTGAGCATTTCACGGTCTGAAACGAACGATTTGTGTGTAGCATTTGGACACTTATTCTACCTGTAGTTCCGATGGCACTTGGTTATTTAGGCTACAATAAGAGAAAATACACTGATTTTTAGTAAATACAAGCTTTTGGAGGCACTCATTGGTGCAATCGCCAGCGCAGCTAGAGTGCCAATTTGAACTATGGAAGTTACTGCAAAACACTCTAAAAACAAGTAATTCGCTTAGAAAACGCATTTTGAAGTGATTTGGAGACATATTTTGAGAAACAGTTTTTACATCATGTTTGAGCTTTGGATACATAGTCTACATGTTGTTTCGATGGCACTTGGTTATTTAGGATACAATTAGACAAAATAGTCAGATATTTAGTGAACACAAGCTTTTGGAGGCACTTCGTGTTCACTCGCCAGCGCAGCTAGGTGCCAATTTGAACTATGGAATTTACTGCAAAACACTCTAAAAACACGTAATTCTCTTAGAAAACGTATTTTCAAGAGATTTGGAGACATATTTAGAGAAACAGTTTTTACATCAGATTTTAACCATTCACGGTGTGAAACGACGATTTTGTTTGTAGACTTTGAAAACATATTCAACCTGTAGTTTCAATAGCACTTGGTTATCTAGGGTACAATTAGACAACATAGTCAGATTTTTAGTGATTACAAGCTTTTAGAGGCACTCCGTGGTGCACTCGCCAGCGCATCTAGAGTGCCAATTTGAACTATGGAAGTTACTGCAAAACACTCTAAAAACACGTAATTCGCTTAGAAAACGCGTTTTCAAGTGATTTGGAGGCATGTTCTGAGAAACAGTTTTTACATCATATTTGAACGTTTCACGGTCTGAAACGAACGATTTGTGTGTAGCATTTAGACATTTATTCTACCTATACTTTCGATGGCACTTGATTATTTAGGCTAGAATAAGACAAAATACACTGATTTTTAGTGAATACAAGGTTTTGGGGGCACTCCGTGGTGCACTCGTCAGCGCAGCTACAGTGCCGATTTGAACTATAGAAGTTACTGCAAAACACCCTAAAAACACGTAATTCGCTTAGAAAACGTATTTTAGAGTGATTTGGCAACATGTTCTGAGAAACAGTTTTTACATCATATTTGAGCGTTTCACGGTCTGAAACGGACGATTTGTGCGTAGCACTTGGACACAAATTCTACTGGTATTTTCGATGGCACTTGGTTATTTAGGCTACAATAAGACAAAATACACTGATTTTTAGTGAATACAAGGTTTTGGGGGCACTCCGTGGTGCACTCGTCAACGCAGCTAGAGTGCCGATTTGAACTATAAAAGTTACTGCAAAACACCCTAAAAACACTTAATTCGCTTAGAAAACGCATTTTCAAGCGATTTGGAGACATGTTCTGAGAAAAAGTTTTTATTGTGTGTACCATTTGGACACATATTCTACTGGTAGTTTCGATAGCACTTGGTTATTTAGGCTACAATAAGACAAAATACACTGATTTTTAGTGAATACAAGCTTTTGGGGGCACTCCGTGGTACACTCGCCAGCGCAGCTAGAGTGCCGATTTGAACTATATAAGTTACTGCAAAACACCCTAAAAACACGAAATTCGCTTAGAAAACGCATTTTCAAGTGATTTGGAGACATGTTCTGAGAAACAGTTTTTACATCATATTTGAGCGTTTCACGGTCTGAAACGAACGATTTGTGTGTAGCATTTGGACACTTATTCTACCTGAAGTTTCGATGGCACTTGGTTATTTAGGCTACAAAAAGACAAAATACACTTATTTTTAGTGAATACAAGCTTTTAGGCACTCCGTGGTGCACTCGCCAGCGCAGCTAGAGTGCCGATTCGAACTATAAAAGTTACTGCAAAACACCTTAAATACACGTAATTCGCTTAGAAAACGCATTTTCAAGTGATTTGGAGACGTGTTCTAAAAAACAGTTTTTACATCATATTTGAGCGTTTCACAGTCTGAAACGAAAGATTTTTGTGTAGCATTTGGACACAAATTCTATCTGTAGTTTCGATAGCACTTGGTTATTTAGGCTACAATAAGACAAAATACGCTGATTTTTAGTGAATACAAGCTTTTGGAGGCACGCCGTGGTGCACTTGTCAGCACAGCTAGAGTGCCGATTTGAACTATAAAAGTTACTGCAAAACACCTTAAAAACACGTAGTTCGCTTAGAAAACGCATTTTCAAGTGATTTGGAGACATATTCTGAGAAACAGTTTGTACATCATATTTGAGCGTTTCACGGTCTGAAACGAACGATTTGTGTGTACCATTTGGACACATATTCTACAGGTAGTTTCGATAGCACTTGGTTATTTAGGGTACAATAAGACAAAATACACTGATTTTTAGTGAATACAAACTTTTGGGGGCACTCCGTGGTGCACTCGCCAGCGCAGCTAGAGTGCCGATTTGAACTATATATGTTACTGCAAAACACCCTAAAAACACATAATTCGCTTAGAAAACGCATTTTCAAGTGATTTGGAGACATGTTCTGAGAAACAGTTTTTACATCATATTTGAGCGTTTCACGGTCTGAAACGAACGATTTGTGTGTAGCATTTGTACACTTATTCTACCTGTAGTTTCGATGGTACTTGGATATTTAAGCTACAATAAGACAAAATACACTGATTTTTAGTGAATACAAGCTTTTAAAGACACTGCGTGGTGCACTCGCCAGCGCAGCTAGAGTGCCGATTTGAACTATATAAGTCACTGCAAAACACCCTAAAAACACGAAATTCGCTTAGAAAACGCATTTTCAAGTGATTTGGAGACATGTTCTGAGAAACAGTTTTTACATCATATTTGAGCGTTTCACGGTCTGAAACGAACGATTTGTGTGTAGCATTTGGACATATATTCTGTCTGTAGTTTCGATGGCACTTGGTTATTTAAGCTACAATAAGACAAAATACACTGATTTTTAGTGAATACAAGCTTTTAAAGGCACTCCGTGGTGCACCCGCCAGCGCAGCTAGAGTGCTGATTTGAACTATAAAAGTTACTGCAAAATACCTTAAAAACACGTAATTCGCTTAGAAAACGCATTTTCATGTGATTTGGAGACATGTTCTGAGAAACAATTTTAACATCATATTTGAGAGTTTCACGGTCTGAAACGAACGATTTGTGTGTACCATTTGGACACATAATCTACCTGTAGTTTCGATGGCACTTGGTTGTTTAGGCTACAATAAGACAAAATACACTGATTTTTAGTGAATACAAGCTTTTGGAGACACTGCGTGATGCACTCGCCACCGCAGCTAGAGTGCCGATTTGAACTATAGAAGTTACTGCAAAACACCCTAGAAACACGTAATTCGCTTAGAAAACGCATTTTCAAGTGATTTGGAGACATGTCCTGAGAAACAGTTTTTACATCATATTTGAGCGTTTCACGGTCTGAAACGAACGATTTGTGTGTAGCATTTGGACACTTATTCTACCTGAAGTTTCGATGGCACTTGGTTATTTAGGCTACAAAAAGACAAAATACACTTATTTTTAGTGAATACAAGCTTTTAGGCACTCCGTGGTGCACTCGCCAGCGCAGCTAGAGTGCCGATTCGAACTATAAAAGTTACTGCAAAACACCTTAAATACACGTAATTCGCTTAGAAAACGCATTTTCAAGTGATTTGGAGACGTGTTCTAAAAAACAGTTTTTACATCATATTTGAGCGTTTCACAGTCTGAAACGAAAGATTTTTGTGTAGCATTTGGACACAAATTCTATCTGTAGTTTCGATAGCACTTGGTTATTTAGGCTACAATAAGACAAAATACGCTGATTTTTAGTGAATACAAGCTTTTGGAGGCATGGCGTTGTGCACTTGTCAGCACAGCTAGAGTGCCGATTTGAACTATAAAAGTTACTGCAAAACACCTTAAAAACACGTAATTCGCTTAGAAAACGCATTTTCAAGTGATTTGGAGACATGTTCTGAGAAACAGTTTGTACATCATATTTGAGCGTTTCACGGTCTGAAACGAACGATTTGTGTGTACCATTTGGACACATATTCTACTGGTAGTTTCGATAGCACTTGGTTATTTAGGCTACAATAAGACAAAATACACTGATTTTTAGTGAATACAAGCTTTTGGGGGCACTCCGTGGTGCACTCGCCGGCGCAGCTAGAGTGCTGATTTGAACTATAAAAGTTACTGCAAAATACCTTAAAAACACGTAATTCGCTTAGAAAACGCATTTTCATGTGATTTGGAGACATGTTCTGAGAAACAATTTTAACATCATATTTGAGAGTTTCACGGTCTGAAACGAACGATTTGTGTGTACCATTTGGACACATAATCTACCTGTAGTTTCGATGGCACTTGGTTGTTTAGGCTACAATAAGACAAAATACACTGATTTTTAGTAAATACAAGCTTTTGGAGACACTGCGTTGTGCACTCGCTAGCGCAGCTAGAGTGCCGTTTTGAACTATAAAAGGTACTGCAAAACACCCTAAAAACACATATTTCGTTTAGAAAACGCATTTTCAAGTGATTTGGAGAAATGTTCTGAGAAACAGTTTTTACATCATATTTGAGCGTTTCACGGTCTGAAACGAACGATTTGTGTGTATCATTTCTACACTTATTCTACCTGTAGTTTCGATGGCTCTTGGTTATTTAGGCTACAATAAGACAAAATACACTGATTTTTAGTGAATACAAGCTTTTGGGGGTACTCCGTGGTGCACTCGCTAGCGCAGCTAGGGTGCCGACTTGAACTATAGAAGTTACTGCAAAATACTCTAAAAACACGTAATTCACTTAGAAAACGCGTTTTCATGTGATTTGTAGACATGTTTTGAGAAACAGTTTTTACATCAGATTTGAACGTTTCACGGTCTGAAACGACGAATTTTTATGTATACTCTGGAAACATATTCTACCTGTAGTTTCGATGGCACTTGGTTATTTATGATGCAATAAGACAAAATAAACTGATTTTTAGTGAATACAAGCTTTTGGAGGCACTCCGTGGTGCACTCGCCAGCGCAGCTAGAGTGCCGATTTGAACTATAGAAGTTACTGCAAAACGCCCTAGAAACACGTAATTCGCTTAGAAAACGCATTTTCAAGTGATTTGGAGACATGTTCGGAGAAACAGTTTTTACATCATATTTGAGCGTTTCACGGTATGAAACGAACGATTTATGTGTAGCATTTGGATACTTATTCTACCTGTAGTTTCGATGGCACTTGGTTATTTAGGCTACAATAAGACAAAATACACTGATGTTTAGTGAAGACAAGGTTTTGGGGAGACTCCGTGGTGCACTCGACAGCGCTGCTAGAGTGCCGATTTGAACTATAGAAGTTACTGCAAAACTCTGTAGAAACACGTAATTCGCTTAGAAAACGCATTTTCAAGTGATTTGGAGACATGATTTGAGGAACAATTTTACATCAGATTTGAACGTTTCACGGTCTGAAACGACGATTTTGTATGTATACTTTGGAAACATTTTCTACATGTATTTTCGATGGCACTTGGTTATTTAGGCTACAATGAGACAAAATACACAGATTTTTATTAAATACAAGTTTTTGGGGGTACTCCGTGGTGCACTCGCCAGCGCAGCTAGGGTGCCGACTTGAACTATAGAAGTTACTGCAAAACACTCTAAAAACACGTAATTCACTTAGAAAACGCGTTTTCATGTGATTTGTAGACATGTTCTGAGAAACAGTTTTTACATCAGAGTTGAACGTTTCACGGTCTGAAACGACGATTTTGTATGTATACTTTGGAAACATATTCTACCTGTAGTTTCGATGGCACTTAGTTATTTATGCTACAACAAGACAAAATACACTGATTTTTAGTGAATACAAGCTTTTGGAGGCACTCCGTGGTGCACTCGCCAGCGCTGCTAGAGTACCGATCTGAACTATAGAAGTTACTGCAAAACACCCTAGAAACACGTAATTCACTTAGAAAACGCATTTTTAAGTGATTTGGAGACATTTTCTGAGAAACAGTTTTTACATCATATTTGAGCGTTTCACGGTCTGAAACGAACGATTTGTGTGTAGCATTTGAACACTTATTCTATCTGTAGTTTTGATGGCACTTGGTTATTTAGGCTACAATAACATAAAATACATTGATTTTTAGTGAATACAAGCTTTTGGGGGCACTCAGTGGTGCACTCGCCAGCGCAGCTAGAGTGCCGATTTGAACTATAGAAGTTACTGCAAAACACGATAGAAACACGTAATTTGCTTAGAAAACGCATTTTCAAGTGATTTGGAGTCATGTTCTGAGAAACAGTTTTTACATCACATTGGAGCATTTCACGGTCTGAAACGAACGATTTGTGTGTAGCATTTGGACATATATATTCTATCTGTAGTTTCGTTGGCACTTGGTTATTTAGGCTACAATAAGACAAAATACACTGATTTTTAGTGATTACAAGCTTTTGGGGGTACTCCGTGGTGCACTCGGCAGCGCAGCTATGGTGCCGATTTGAAGTATAGAAGTTACAGCAAAACACCCTAAAAACACGTAATTCGCTTAGAAAACGCATTTTCAAGTGTTTTGGAGACATGTTCTGAGAAACAGTTTTTACATCATATTCGAGCGTTTCACGGTCTGAAACGAACGATTTGTGTGTAGCATTTCGACACTTATTCTACCTGTAGTTTCGATGGCACTTGGTTATTTAGGCTACAATAAGACAATATACACTGATTTTTAGTGAATACAAGGTTTTGGGGGCACTCCGTGGTGCACTCGCCAGCACAGCTAGAGTGCCGATTTGAACTATAGAAGTTACTTCAAAACACCCTAGAAACAAGTAATTTGCTTAGAAAACGCATTTTCAAGTGATTTGGAGACATGATTTGAGAAACAGTTTTACAACTGATTTGAACGTTTCACGGTCTGAAAAGACGATTTTGTATGTATACTTTGGAAACATATTCTACCTGTAGTTTCGATGGCACTTGGTTATTTAGGCTACAATAAGACAAAATACACTAATATTTAGTGAATACAAGTTTTTGGGGGTACTCCGTGGTGCACTCGCCAGCGCAGCTATAGTGCAGATTTGAAGTATAGAAGTTACTGCAAAACACTCTAAAAACACGTAATTCGCTTAGAAAACGGGTTTTCAAGTGATTTGGAGACATGTTTTGAGAAACAGTTTTTACATCAGATTTGAACGTTTCACGGTCTGAAACAAACGATTTGTGTGTACCATTTGGACACATATTCTACCTGTAGTTTCGATGGCACTTGGTTATTTAAGCTACAATAAGACAAAATACACTGATTTTTAGTGAATAAAAGCTTTTGGAGGCACTCCGTGGTGCACTCGCCAGCGCAGCTAGAGTGCCGATTTGAACTATAGAAGTTAATGCAAAACACCCTAGAAACACGAAATTCGCTTAGAAAACGCATTTTCAAGTGATTTGGAGACATGTTCTGAGAAACAGTTTTTACATATTTGAGCGTTTCACGGTCTGAAACGAACGATTTGTGTGTAGAATTTGGACAATTATTCTACCTGTAGTTTCGATGGCATTTGGTTATTTAGGCTACAATAAGACAAATTACACTGATTTTTAGTGAATACAAGGTTTTGGGGGCACTCCGTGGTGCACTCGCCAGCACAGCTAGAGTGCCGATTTGAACTATAGAAGTTACTGCAAAACTCCCTAGAAACACATAATTCGCTTAGAAAACGCATTTTCAAGTGATTTGGAGACATGATTTGAGAAACAGTTTTACATCAGATTTGAACGTTTCACGGTCTGAAACGACGATATTGTATGTATACTTTAGAAACTTATTCTACCTGTAGCTTCGATGGTACTTGGTTATTTAGGCTACATTTTGGGGGCACTCCGTGGTGCACTCGCCAGCACAGCTAGAGTGCCGATTTGAACTATAGAAGTTACTGCAAAACACCCTAGAAACACGTAATTCGCTTAGAAAACACATTTTCAAGTGATTTGGAGACATGATTTGAGAAACAGTTTTACATCTGATTTGAACGTTTCACGGTCTGAAACGATGATTTTGTATGTAAACTTTGGAAACATATTCTACCTGTAGTTTCGATGGCACTTGGTTATTTAGGCTACAATAAGACGATATACACTAATTTTTAGTGAATACAAGTTTTTGGGGGTACTCCGTGGTGCACTCGCCAGCGCTGCTATAGTGCCGATTTGAAGTATAGAAGTTACTGCAAAACACTCTAGAAACACGTAATTCGTTTAGAAAACGCGTTTTCAAGTGATTTGGAGACATGTTCTGAGAAACAGTTTTTACATCAGATTTGAACGTTTCACGGTCTGAAACGAACGATTTGTGTGTACCATTTGGACACATATTCTACCTGTAGTTTCGATGGCACTTGGTTATTTAGGCTACAATAAGACAAAATACACTGATTTTTAGTGAATACAAGCTTTTAAAGACACTCGCCAGCGCAGCTAGAGTGCCGATTTGATCTATAAAAGTTACTGCAAAACACCCTAAAAACACATAATTCGCTAAGAAAACGCATTTTCTAGTGATTTGGAGACATGTTCTGAGAAAGAGTTTTTACATCATATTTGAGCGTTTCACGGTCTGAAACGAACGATTTGTGTGTAGCATTTGTACACTTATTTTACCTGTAGTTTCGATGGCACTTAGTTATTTATGCTACAATAAGACAAAATACACTGATTTTTAGTGAATACAAGCTTTTAGAGGCACTCCGTGGTGCACTCGCTAGCGCAGCTAGAGTGCCGATTTGAACTATAGAAGTTAATGCAAAACACCCCAGAAACACGAAATTCGCTTAGAAAACGCATTTTCAAGTGATTTGGAGACATGTTCTGAGAAACAGTTTTTACATATTTGAGTGTTTCACGGTCTGAAACGGACAATTTGTGTGTAGAATTTGGACACTTATTCTACCTGTAGTTTCGATGGCACTTGGTTATTTATGCTACAATAAGACAAAATACACTGATTTTTAATGAATACAAGCTTTTGGAGGCACTCCGTGGTGCACTCGCCAGCGCAGCTAGAGTGCCGATTTGAACTATAGAAGTTACTGCAAAACTCCGTAGAAACACGTAATTCGCTTAGAAAACGCATTTTCAAGTGATTTGGAGACATGATTTGAGAAATAGTTTTTACATATTTGAGCGTTTCACGGTCTGAAACGAACGATTTGTGTGTAGAATTTGGACAATTATTCTACCTGTAGTTTCGATGGCACTTGGTTATTTAGGCTACAATAAGACAAAATACACTGATTTTTAGTGAATACAAGGTTTTGGGGGCACTCCGTGGTGCACTCGCCAGCACAGCTAGAGTGCCGATTTGAACTATAGAAGTTTCTGCAAAACACCCTAGAAACACGTAATTCGCTTAGAAAACACATTTTCAAGTGATTTGGAGACATGATTTAAAAACAGTTTTACATCTGATTTGAACGTTTCACGGTCTGAAACTATGATTTTGTATGTAAACTTTGGAAACATATTCTACCTGTAGTTTCGATGGCACTTGGTTATTTAGGCTACAATAAGACAAAATACACTAATATTTATTGAATACAAGTTTTTGGGGGTACTCCGTGGTGCACTCGCCAGCGCAGCTATAGTGCAGATTTGAAGTATAGAAGTTACTGCAAAACACTCTAAAAACACGTAATTCGCTTAGAAAACGGGTTTTCAAGTGATTTGGAGACATGTTTTGAGAAACAGTTTTTACATCAGATTTGAACGTTTCACGGTCTGAAACAAACGATTTGTGTGTACCATTTGGACACATATTCTACCTGTAGTTTCGATGGCACTTGGTTATTTAAGCTACAATAAGACAAAATACACTGATTTTTAGTGAATAAAAGCTTTTGGAGGCACTCCGTGGTGCACTCGCCAGCGCAGCTAGAGTGCCGATTTGAACTATAGAAGTTAATGCAAAACACCCTAGAAACACGAAATTCGCTTAGAAAACGCATTTTCAAGTGATTTGGAGACATGTTCTGAGAAACAGTTTTTACATATTTGAGCGTTTCACGGTCTGAAACGAACGATTTGTGTGTAGAATTTGGACAATTATTCTACCTGTAGTTTCGATGGCATTTGGTTATTTAGGCTACAATAAGACAAA
Organism: Harpalus rubripes; assembly: GCA_963082715.1. Lineage (NCBI taxonomy): Eukaryota > Metazoa > Arthropoda > Insecta > Coleoptera > Carabidae > Harpalus > Harpalus rubripes. Next base: position 18,746,105 of record OY720465.1, read on the forward strand.
TTACACTGATTTTTAGTGAATACAAGGTTTTGGGGGCACTCCGTGGTGCACTCGCCAGCACAGCTAGAGTGCCGATTTGAACTATAGAAGTTACTGCAAAACTCCCTAGAAACACATAATTCGCTTAGAAAACGCATTTTCAAGTGATTTGGAGACATGATTTGAGAAACAGTTTTACATCAGATTTGAACGTTTCACGGTCTGAAACGACGATATTGTATGTATACTTTAGAAACTTATTCTACCTGTAGCTTCGATGGTACTTGGTTATTTAGGCTACATTTTGGGGGCACTCCGTGGTGCACTCGCCAGCACAGCTAGAGTGCCGATTTGAACTATAGAAGTTACTGCAAAACACCCTAGAAACACGTAATTCGCTTAGAAAACACATTTTCAAGTGATTTGGAGACATGATTTGAGAAACAGTTTTACATCTGATTTGAACGTTTCACGGTCTGAAACGATGATTTTGTATGTAAACTTTGGAAACATATTCTACCTGTAGTTTCGATGGCACTTGGTTATTTAGGCTACAATAAGACGATATACACTAATTTTTAGTGAATACAAGTTTTTGGGGGTACTCCGTGGTGCACTCGCCAGCGCTGCTATAGTGCCGATTTGAAGTATAGAAGTTACTGCAAAACACTCTAGAAACACGTAATTCGTTTAGAAAACGCGTTTTCAAGTGATTTGGAGACATGTTCTGAGAAACAGTTTTTACATCAGATTTGAACGTTTCACGGTCTGAAACGAACGATTTGTGTGAACCATTTGGACACATATTCTACCTGTAGTTTCGATGGCACTTGGTTATTTAAGCTACAATAAGACAAAATACACTGATTTTTAGTGAATACAAGCTTTTAAAGACACTCGCCAGCGCAGCTAGAGTGCCGATTTGATCTATAAAAGTTACTGCAAAACACCCTAGAAACACATAATTCACTTAGAAAACGCATTTTCAAGTGATTTGGAGACATGTTCTGAGAAACAGTTTCTACATCATATTTGAGCGTTTCGCGGTCTGAAACGAACGATTTGTGTGTAGTATTCGGACACATATTCTATCTGTAGTTTCGATGGCACTTGTTTATTTAGGCTACAATAAGACAAAATACACTGATTTCTAGTGAATAGAAGCTTTTGGAGGCACTCCGTGGTGCACTCGCCAGCGCAGCTAGAGTGCCGATTTGAACCATAAAAGTTACTGCAAAACACCCTAAAAACACGTAATTCGTTTAGAAAACGCATTTTCAAGTGATTTGGAGACATGTTCTGAGAAACAGTTTTTACATCATATTTGAGTGTTTCACGGTCTGAAACGAACGATTTGTGTGTAGCATCTGTACACTTATTTCACCTGTAGTTTCGATGGCACTTGGTTATTTATGCTACAATAAGACAAAATACACTGATTTTTAGTGAATACAAGCTTTTGGAGGCACTCCGTGGTGCACTCGCCAGCGCAGCTAGAGTACCGATTTGAACTATAAAAGTTACAGCAAAACACCTTAAAAACACGTAATTCGCTTAGAAAACGCATTTTCAAGTGATTTGGAGACATGTTCTGAGAAACAGTTTTTACATCATATTTGAGCGTTTCACGGTCTGAAACGAACGATTTGTGTGTAGCATTTGTACACTTATTCTACCTGTAGTTTCGATGGGACTTGGTTATTTATGCTACAATAAGACAAAATACACTGATTTTTAGTGAATACAAGCTTCTGGGGGCACTCCGTGGTGCTCTCGCCAGCATAGCTAGGGTGCCGATTTGAACTATAGAAGTTACTGCAAAACACTCTAAAGCACGTAATTCGCTTAGAAAACGCTTTTTAAAGTTATTTGGAGACATGTTTTGAGAAACAGTTTTTACATTAGATTTGAACGTTTCACGGTCTGAAACGACGATTTTGCATGATTATATTGGAAACATATTCTACCTGTAGTTTCGATGGCATTTGATTATTTATGCTACAATTAGTCAAAATACACTGATTTCTAGTGAATACAAGCTTTTGGAGGCTCTCCGTGGTTCACTCGCCAGCGCTGCTAGAGTGCCGATTTGAACTATAAAAGTTATGCAAAACACCCTAAAAACACGTAATTCGTTTAGAAAACGCATTTTTAAGTGATTTGGAGACATGTTCTGAGAAACAGTTTTTACATCATATTTGAGCGTTTCACGGTCTGAAGCGAACGATTTGTGTGTACCATTTGGACACATATTCTACCTGTAGTTTCGATGGCACTTGGTTATTTAGGCTACAATAAGACAAAATACACTGATTTTTAGTGAATACAAGCTTTTGGAGGCACTCCGTGGTGCACTCGCCAGCGCAGCTAGAGTGCCGATTTGAACTATAGAAGTTACTGCAAAACTCCCTAGAAACACATAATTCGCTTAGAAAACGCATTTTCAAGTGATTTGGAGACATGATTTGAGAAACAGTTTTACATCAGATTTGAACGTTTCACGGTCTGAAACGACGATATTGTATGTATACTTTAGAAACTTATTCTACCTGTAGCTTCGATAGTACTTGGTTATTTAGGCTACAATAAGATAAAATACACTCTAAAAACACGTAATTCGCTTAGAAACCGCTTTTAAAGTTATTTGGAGACATGTTTCGAGAAACAGTTTTTACATCAGATTTGAACATTTCACGGTCTGAAACGACGTTTATGTATGTATACTTTGGAAACATATTCCACCTGTAGTTTAGATGACACTTGGTTATTTATGCTACAATAAGACAACATACACTGATTTCTAGTGAATACAAGCCTTTGGAGGCACTCAGTGGTGCACTCACCAGCGCAGCTAGAGTGCCGATTTGAACTATAAAAGTTACTGCAAAACACCCTAAAAACACGTAATTCGTTTAGAAAACGCATTTTCAAGTGATTTGGAGACATGTTCTGAGAAACAGTTTTTACATCATATTTGTGCGTTTCACGGTCTGAAACGAACGAATTGTGTGTATCATTTGGACACTTATTCTACCTGTAGTTTCGATGGCACTTGTTTATTTAGGCTGCAATAAGACAAAATACACTGAGTTTTAGTGAATACAAGGTTTTGGGGAGACTCCGTGGTGCACTCGCCAGCGCAGCTAGAGTGCCGATTTGAACTATAGAAGTTACTGCAAAACACCCTAAAAACACGTAATTCGCTTAGAAAACGCATTTTCAAGTGATTTGGAGACATGATTTGAGAAACAGTTTTACATAAGATTTGAACGTTTCACGGTCTGAAACAACGATTTTGTATGTATACTTTGGAAACATATTCTACCTGTAGTTTCGATGGCACTTCGTTATTTAGGCTACAATAAGACAAAATACACTGATTTTTAGTGAATACAAGCTTTTGGGGGTACTCCGTGGTGCACTCGCCAGCGCAGTTATAGTGCCGATTTGAAGTATAGAAGTTACTGCAAAACACTCTAAAAACACGTAATTCGCTTAGAAAACGCGTTTTCAAGTGATTTGGAGACATGTTTTTTAGAAACAGTTTTTACATCATATTTGAGTGTTTTACGGTCTGAAACGAACGATTTGTGTGTAGCATTTGGACACATATTCTATCTGTAGTTTCGATGGCACTTGGTTATTTAGGCTACAATAAGACAAAATACACTGATTTTTAGTGAATACAAGCTTTTGGAGGCACTCCGTGGTGCACTCGCCAGTGCAGCTAGAGTGCCAGCGCAGCTAGAGTGCCGATTTGAACTATAAAAGTTACTGCGAAACTCCCTAGAAACACGTAATTCGCTTAGAAAAAGCATTTTTAAGTGACTTGGAGACATGATTTGAGAAACAGTTTTATATCAGATTTGAACGTTTCACGGTCTGAAATGACGATTTTGTATGTATACTTTCGAAACTTGTTCTACCTGTAGCTTCAATAGCACTTGGTTATTTAGGCTACAATAAGACAAAATACACTGATTTTTAGTGAATACAAGCTTTTTGGGTTACTCCATGGTGCACTCGCCAGCGCAGCTATAGTGCCGATTTGAAGTATAGAAGTTACTGCAAAACACTCTAAAAACACGTAATTCGCTTAGAAAACGCGTTTTCAAGTGATTTGGAGACATGTTTTAAGAAACAGATTTTACATCAGATTTGAACGTTTCACGGTCTGAAACGAACGATTTGTGTGTACTATTTGGACACATATTCTATTTGTAGTTTCGATGGCACTTGGTAATTTAGGCTACAATAAGACAAAATACACTGATTTTTAGTGAATACAAGCTTTTGGAGGCACTCCGTGGTGCACTCGCCAGCGCAGCTAGAGTGCCGATTTGAACTATAAATGTTACTGAAAAACACCCTAAAAACACGTATTTCGCTTAGAAAACGCATTTTCAAGTGATTTGGAGACATGTTCTGAGAAACAGTTTTTACATCATATTTGAACGTTTCACGGTCTGAAACGAACGATTTGTGTGTATCATTTGGACTCATATTCTACTGGTAGTTTCGATGGCACTTGGTTATTTAGGCTACAATAAGTCAAAATACACTAATTTTTAGAGAATACAAGCTTTTGGGGGTACTCCTTGGTGCACTCGCCAGCGCAGCTATAGTGCCGATTTGAAGTATAGAAGTTACTGCAAAACACTCTAAAAACTCGTAATTCGCTTAGAAAACGTGTTTTCAAGTAATTTGGAGACATGTTCTGAGAAACAGTTTTTACATCATATTTGAACGTTTTACGGACTGAAACGAACGATTTGTGTGTATCATTTGGACACATATTCTACCTGTAGTTTCGATGGCACTTGATTATTTATGCTACAATTAGACAAAATACACTGATTTCTAGTGAATACAAGCTTTTGGAGGCTCTCCGTGGTGCACTCGCCAGCGCAGCTAGAGTGCCGATTTGAACTATAAAAGTTACTGCAAAACACCCTAAAAACACGCAATTCGTTTAGAAAACGCATTTTCAAGTGATTTGGATACATGTTCTGAGAAACATTTATTACATCGTATGTGAGCGTTTCACGGTCTGAAGCGAACGATTTGTGTGTAGCATTTGGACACATATTCTATTTGTAGTTTCGATGGCACTTGGTTATTTAGGCTACAATAAGACAAAATACACTGATTTTTAATGAATACAAGCTTTTGGAGGCACTCCGTGGTGCACTTGCCAGCGTAGCTAGAGTGCCGATTTGAACCATAAAAGTTACTGCAAAACACCTTAAAAACACGTAATTCACTTAAAAAACGCATTTTCAAGTGATTTGGAGACATGTTCTGAGAAACAAGTTTAACATCATATTTGAGCGTTTCACGGTCTGAAACGAACGATTTGTGTGTAGCATTTGTACATTTATTCTACCTGTAGTTTCGATGGCACTTGGTTATTTAGGCTACAATAAGACAAAATACACTGATTTTTAGTGAATACAAGCTTTTGGAGACACTGCGTGGTGCACTCGCCAGCGCAGCTAGAGTGCCGATTTGAACTATAAAAGTTACAGCAAAACACCCTAAAAACACATAATTCGTTTAGAAAACGCATTTTCAAGTGCTTTGGAGAAATGTTCTGAGAAACAGTTTTTACATCATATTTGAGCGTTTCACGGTCTGAAACGAACGATTTGTGTGTTTCATTTGTAAACTTATTCTACCTGTAGTTTCGATGGCACTTGGTTATTTAGGCTACAATAAGACAAAATACACTGATTTTTAGTGAATACAAGCTTTTGGGGGTACTCCGTGGTGCACTCACCAGCGAAAGATAGAGTGCCGATTTGAACTATAAAAGTTACTGCAAAACACCCTAAAAACACGTAATTCGCTTAGAAAACGCATTTTCGAGTGATTTGGAGACAAGTTCTGAGAAATAATTTTTACATCATATTTGAGCGTTTCACGGTCTGAAACGAACGATTTGTGTGTAGCATTTAAACACATATTCTACTGGTAGTTTCGATGGCACTTGGTTATTTAGGCTACAAATAAGGCAAAATACACTGATTTTTAGTGAATACAAGCTTTTGGGGGCACTCCGTGGTTCACTCGCCAGCGAAGCTAGGCTGCCGATTTGAACTATAGAAGTTACTGCAAAACACTCTAAAAACACGTAATTCGCTTAGAAAACGCATTTTCAAGTGATTTAGAGACATGTTCTGAGAAACAGTTTTTACATCATATTTGAGCGTTTCACGGTCTGAAACGAACGATTTGTGTGTATCATTTGTACGCTTATTCTACCTGTAGTTTCGATGGCACTAGGTTATTTGGGCTACAACAAGACAAAATACACTGATTTTTAGTGAATACAAGCTTTTGGGGGTACTCCGTGGTGCACTCGCTAGCAAAGCTAGGGTGCCGATTTGAACTATAGAATATACTGCAAAACACTCTAAAAACACGTAATTCGCTTAGAAAACGCATTTTCAAGTGATTTAGAAACATGTTTTGAGAAACAGATTTTACATCAGATTTAAACGTTTCACGGTCAGAAACGACGATTTTGTATGTATACTTTGGAAAAATATTCTACCTGTAGTTTCGATGGCACTTGGTTATTTAGTATACAATACGACAAAATACACTGATTTTTAGTGAATACAAGCTTTTGGGAGCACTCCGTGGTGCATTCGCCAGCGTTGCTATAGTGCCGATTTGAACTATACAAGTTACTGCAAAACACTCAAAAAACACGTAATTCGCTTAGAAAACGCGTTTTCATGTGATTTGTAGACATGTTTTGAGAAACAGTTTTTACATCAGATTTGAACGTTTCACAGTCTGAAACGACGATTTTGTATGTATACTCTGGAAACATATTCTACCTGTAGTTTCGATGGTACTTGGTTATTTATGCTGCAATAAGACAAAATACACTGATTTTTAGTGAATACAAGCTTTTGGAGGCACTCCGTGGTGCACTCGCCAGCGCAGCTAGAGTGCCGATTTGAACTATAGAATTTACTGCAAAACGCCCTAGAAAAACGTAATTCGCTTAGAAAACGCATTTTCAAGTGATTTGGAGACATGTTCTGAGAAACAGTTTTTACATCATATTTGAGCGTTTCACGGTCTGAAACGAACGATTTGTGTGTAGCATTTGTATACTTATTCTACCTGTAGTTTCAATGGCACTTGGTTATTTAGGCTACAATAAGACAAAATACACTGATTTTAAGTGAATACAAGCTTTTATGGGCACTCCGTGGTGCACTCGCCAGCGCAGCTAGAGTTTCGATTTGAACTATAGAATTTAATGCAAAACACCCTAGAAACACGTAATTCGCTTAGAAAACGCATTAACAAGTGATTTGGAGACATGTTCTGAGAAACAGTTTTTACATCATATTTGAGCGTTTCACGGTCTGAAACGAACGATTTGTGTGTAGCATTTGTATACTTATTCTACCTGTAGTTTCAATGGCACTTGGTTATTTAGGCTACAATAAGACAAAATACACTGATTTTAAGTGAATACAAGCTTTTATGGGCACTCCGTGGTGCACTCGCCAGCGCAGCTAGGGTGCCGATTTGAACTATAGAAGTTACTGCAAAACACTCAAAAACACGTAATTCGCTTAGAAAACGCTTTTTCAAGTGATTTGGAGATATGTTCTGAGAAACAGTTTTTACATCATATTTGAGCGTTTCACGGTCTGAAACGAACGATTTGTGTGTAGCATTTGTACACTTATTCAACCTGTAGTTTCGATGGCACTTGGTTATTTAGGCTACAATAAGACAAAATACACTGATTTTTAGTGAATACAAGCTTTTGGGGGCACTCCGTGGTGCACTCGCCAGCGCAGCTAAGTGTAGATTTGAACTATAGAAGTTACTGCAAAACACCCTAAAAACACGTAATTCGTTTAGAAAACGCATGTTCAAGTGATTTGGAGACATGTTCTGAGAAACAGTTTTTACATCATATTTGAGCGTTTCACGGATTGAAACGAACGATTTGTGTGTAGCATTTGGACACTTATTCTACCTGTAGTGTCGATGGCACTTGTTTATTTAGGCTACATTAAGACGAAATACACTGATTTTTAGTGAATACAAGGTTTTGGGGAGACTCCGTGGTGCACTCGCCAGCGCAGCTAGAGTGCCGATTTGAACTATAGAAAATACTGCAAAACTCCCTAGAAGCACGTAGTTCGCTTAGACAACGCCTTTTCAAGTGATTTGGAGACATGATTTGAGATACAGTTTTACATCAGATTTGAACGTTTCACGGTCTGAAACGACGATTTTGTATGTATACTTTGGAAACATATTCTACCTCTAGTTTCGATGGCACTTGGTTATTTGGGCTACAATAAGACAAAATACACTGATTTTTAGTGAATACAAGCTTTTGGGGGTACTTCGTGGTGCACTCGCCAGCGCAGCTATAGTGCCGATTTGAAGTATAGAAGTTACTGGAAAACACTCTAAAAACGCGTATTTCGCTTAGAAAACGCCTTTTCAAGTGATTTGGAGACATGTTTTGAGAAACAGTTTTTACATCAGATTTGAACGTTTCACGGTTTGAAACGACGATTTTGTATATATACTATGGAAACATATTCTACCTGTAGCTTCGATGGCACTTGGTTATTTAGGCTACAATAAGACAAAATACACTGATTTTTAGTGAATACAAGCTATTGGGGGTACTCCGTGGTGCACTCGTCAGCGCAGCTATAGTGCCGATTTGAAGTATAGAAGTTACTGCAAAACACTCTAAAAACACGTAATTCGTTTAGAAAATGCATTTTCAAGTGATTTGGAGACATGTTCTGAGAAACAGTTTTTAAATCATTATTTGTGCATTTCACGGTCTGAAACGAACGATTTTTGTGTAGCATTTGGACAGTTATTCTACCTGTAGTTTCGATGGCACTTGCTTATTTAGGCTACAATAAGACAAAATAAACTGATTTTTAGTGAATACAAGGTTTTGGGGAGACTCTGTGGTGCACTCGCCAGCGCAGCTAGAGTGCCGATTTGAACTATAAAAGTTACTGCGAAACTCCCTAGAAACACGTAATTCGCTTAGAAAACGCATTTTCATCTGATTTGGAGACATGATTTGAGAAACAGTTTTACATCAGATTTGAACGTTTCACGGTCTGAAACGACGATTTTGTATGTATACTTTAGAAACTTATTCTACCTGTAGCTTCGATGGCACTTGGTTATTTAGGCTACAATAAGACAAAATACACTGATTTTTAGTGAATACAAGCTATTGGGGGTACTCCGTGGTGCACTCGTCAGCGCAGCTATAGTGAAGATTTGAAGTATAGAAGGCAAAACACTCTAAAAACACGTAATTCGCTTAGAATACGCATTTTCAAGTGATTTGGAGACATGTTCTGAGAAACAGTTTTTACATCATATTTGAGCGTTTCACGTTCTGAAACGAACGATTTGTGTGTAGCATTTGGACACTTATTCTACCTGTAGTTTCGATGGCACTTGTTTATTTAGGCTACATTAAGACAAAATACACTGATTTTTAGTGAATACAAGCTTTTGGGGAGACTCCATGGTGCACTCGCCAGCGCAGCTAAAGTGCCGATTTAAAATATAGAAGTTACTGCAAAACTCCCTAGAAACACGTAATTCGCGTAGAAAACGCATTTTCATGTGATTTGGAGACATGTTCTGAGAAACAGTTTTTACATCATATTTGAGCGTTTCACGTTCTGAAACGAACGATTTGTGTGCAGCATTTGGACAATTATTCTACCTGTAGTTTCGATGGCACTTGGTTATTTAGGCTACAATACGACAAAATACACTGATTTTTAGTGAATACAAGCTTTTGGGGGCACTCCGTGGTGCACTCGCCAACGCAGCTAGAGTGCCGATTTGAACTATAGAAATTACTGCAAAACACCTTAAAAACACGTAATTCGCTTAGAAAACGCATTTTCCAGTGATTTGGAGACATGTTCTGAGAAACAGTTTTTACATCATATTTGAGCGTTTCACGGTCTGAAACGAACGATTTGTGTGTAGCATTTGTACACTTATTCTACATGTAATTTCGATGGCACTTGGTTATTTAGGCTACAATAAGACAAAATACACTGATCTTTAGTGAATACAAGCTTTTGGGGTCACTCCGTGGTGCACTCGCCAGCGCAGCTAGGGTGCCGATTTGAACTATAGAAGATACTGGAAAACACTCTAAAAACGCGTAATTCGCTAAGAAAACGCCTTTTCAAGTGATTTGGAGACATGTTCTGAGAAACAGTTTTTACATCATATTTGAGCGTTTCACGGTCTGAAACGAACGATTTGTGTGTAGTGTTTGGACACTTATTCTACCTGCAGTTTCGATGGCACTTGGTTATTCAGACAAAATTAACTGATTTATATTGAATACAAGCTTTTGGAAGCACTCCGTGGGGCACTCGGCAGCGCAGCTAGAGTGCCGATTTGAACTATAGAAGTTACTGCAAAACACCCTAGAAACACGTAATTCGCTTAGAAAACGCATTTTCAAGTGATTTGGAGACATGTTCTGAGAAACAGTTTTTGCAACATATTTGAGCGTTTCACGGTCTGAAACGAATGATTTGTGTGTAGGATTTGTACACTTATTCAACCTGTAGTTTCGATGGCGCTTGGTTATTTAGGCTACAATAAGACGAAATACACTGATTTTTAGTGAATACAAGCTTTTGGGGGCACTCCGTGGTGCACTCGCCAACGCAGCTAGAGTGCCGATTTGAACTATAGAAGTTACTGCAAAACTCCCTAGAAACACGTAATTCGCTTAGAAAACGCATTTTCAAGTGATTTGGAGACATGTTCTGAGAAACAGTTTTTACATCATATTTGACCGTTTCACGGTCTGAAACGAATGATTTGTGTGTAGCATTTGTACACTTATTCAACCTGTAGTTTCGATGGCACTTGGTTATTTAGGCTACAATAAGACGAAATACACTGATTCTTACTGAATACAAGCTTTTGGGGGCACTCCGTGGTGCACTCGCCAGCGCAGCTAGAGTGCCGATTTGAACTATAGAAGTTACTGCAAAACACCTTAGAAATTCGTATTTCGCTTAGAAAACGCATTTTCAAGTGATTTGGAGACATGATTTGAGAAACAGTTTTACATCAGATTTGAACGTTTGACTGTCTGAAACGACGATTTTGTATGTATACTTTGGAACATATTCTACCTGTAGTTTCGATGGCACTTGGTTATTTAGGCTACAATGAAACAAAATACACTGATTTTTAGTGAATAAAAGCTTTTGGGGGTACTCCGTGGTGCACTCGCCAGCGCAGCTAGAGTGCCGATTTGAACTATAGAAGTTACTGCAAAACACCCTAGAAACACGTAATTCGCTTAGAAATCGCATTTTCAAATGATTTGGAGACATGTTCTGAGAAGCAGTTTTTACATCATATTTGAGCGTTTCACGGTCTGAAACGAACGATTTGTGTGTAGCATTTGGACACTTATTCTACCAGTAGTTTCGATGGCACTTGTTTATTTAGGCTACAATAAGACAAAATACACTGATTTTTAGTGAATACAAGCTTTTGGGGAGACTCCGTGGTGCACTCGCCAGCGCAGCTAGAGTGCCGATTTGAACTATAGAAGTTACTGCAAAACTCCCTAGAAACACGTAATTCGCATAGAAAACGCATCTTCAAGTGATTTGGAGACATGTTCTGAGAAACAGTTTTTACATCATATTTGAGCGTTTCACGGTCTGAAACGAACGACTTGTGTGTAGCATTTGGACACTTATTCTACCTGTAGTTTCGATGGCACTTGGTTATTTAGGCTACAATAAGACAAAATACACTGATTTTTAGAGAATACAAGCTTTTGGGGGTACACCGTGTTGCACTCGCCACCGCAGCTTTAGTGCCGATTTGAAGAATAGAAGTTACTGCAAAACACTCTAAAAACACGTAATTCGCTTAGAAGACGCGTTTTCAAGTGATTTGGAGACATGTTTTGAGAAACAGTTTTTGCATCATATTTGAGCGTTTCACGGTCTGAAACGAACGATTTGTGTGTAGCATTTGGACACATATTCTATCTGTAGTTTCAATGGCACTTGGTTATTTAGGTTACAATAAGACAAAATACACTGATTTTTAGTGAATACAAGCTTTTATAGGCACTCCGTGGTGCACTCGCCAGCGCAGCTAGAGTGCCGATTTGACCTATAAATGTTACTGCAAAACACCTTAAAAACACGTAATTCGCTTAGGAAACGCATTTTCAAGTGATTTGGAGACATGTTCTAAGAAACAGTTTTTACATCGTATTTGAGCGTTTCACGGTCTGAAACGAACGATTTGTGTGTAGCATTTGGACACATATTCTATCTGTAGTTTCGATGGCACTTGGTTATTTAGGCTACAATAAGACAAAATACACTGATTTTTAGTGAATACAAGCTTTTGGAGGCAATCCGTGGTGTGTAACGAGCATAGATGCTTACTGTTCTCAGGGTTTGTTTTGGGTACTTTGAAAGAAGTATAAATATTGGTACTTTAATTAGATTTGTTAACTTAACTGTTTATATCAATATAAGATACAAAACTAATTGAAAATGTGTGGCCTGGTACCAGCATCCAAACTACTCTTATAGTTAATGCGGTTTTTACAAGTAATAGCTTATATTTATTAGTTATCAACTGTCCACTTATCTGTAAGGTCCATAAAACCCGATGGTAGTAGGTCAGTGCAGGGTTGGGTTTCCTGGGGCTCCGTTTGTGGCTTCTCTCGTACCGTCGCAGCTACCGCTGACGCAGCGCAGGAAACCATCAATGTGTTCTTCTGTACGTCAATGCTCTCCAAGCTCAGTCCTTTATGAAAAATGTCGCAATCTCGTAGCTTCTCGGCAGCACATCTAACATTTAACCTTCGATGCTCTTACCAGCCTAACACACTGCTTCCGACTGACTCTTCCCGCTGCGACTTGCTTCTTCTCCCCACCACGGAACGCTCTATTGTCTACCTTCCAGGAATTCTTCACACGTCACGTCTCGCACAGACCACACATAGCACTAACATAACACTCACTTTCTGATTTTCATTAATTCTAAACTACAACTACATTTTTAACATATAATATAGTAAGATCATCTCATCACCCCCCTAGTAAAACTGACACAAGTAGCTTGTGGATATTTTACTAAATAATACTTTATTTCCGTAATCTGTGGCATAAATCGCTTAAGGTTACTAATATTGTGTGTCCCCTTTAATATATTTCGATCTCGATCACATAACACATACGCATTTGCACCCTGTTCCCCAATAATTTCGTAAGGTCCCTGATATAGCAAGAAAAATTTAGGTATTTCTTTATCTTCTGCAGATGACATATTATGACTTTTCAAGTATACCTGTTCTCCAACCTTAAACTTTTCTAACTTTTTGTCTGTATCATGTCGAGCCTTTCTTTTTTCAGCTTTTGACATTAATTTTTTATGCGCCATCACCAATATATTCTCTGGTAAAATGAACTTTGCAGGAAATTTGATATTCTTTAACAAAGGTTCACTTCGTATATGTCCAAAATGTAGTTCGTTTGGTGTAAAACCTGTACTATCATGTGTTACTTGATTTAAATATTCTTGAACCTTATTTATGACGGTAGCCCATTTTACTACAACATAAAGAACGTAACAAACGGCCGATTTCGCGGTTTACCCGTTCGGTACTATTCCCCTGAGGATAATAAGTTGATGAAAATTTTGGTTTAATATTTTCAGTTCTTAACCACTCCTTCCATTTTTTTGAAGCGAATTGTGGTCCATTATCTGATAATACTGCCTTTGGTTTATTTACTGTGTTAATATAGAGCTTAAATTTCCGAATTATTGTGCTCGTATTTGCTCGACGTAAAGCATATAACCGGACTAACTTCGAAAACACATCGATAATCACTAATAATTGTGTAATCCCCCCTACTGATTTAGGCAATGGCCCCATCAAATCAGTACAAACCAAATTTACTAGTTATTACATTAAACTTTTCCCCTTGCACCTTAGGAACTACTTTACTTTTTTGACACAAATCACAACCTGCTATCACTCTACGTATAACCTGTCTCATTTTCGGAAAATAGTAGTAACGTTTCAATGAAATGTAACATTTAGTACCCCCAAAATGTCCATGGTCTTCGTGCTCTTGTAAAATAAGTGTAATTATGTGTTTTTTCGGAATTACTAATTTGCAATACTCATCTAATCGAGATGATTTCCGCCATAATATATTTTCATGTAATAAGTACCATTCACGTAACTTTTTCGACCATTCGTTTTCGGTATTTCATCTATAATTGTTTTACAAAATAAATCTTCGCGTTGAGCCGTAACTATATCTTTCATGTTTTTCATGGCAGTCTTAAAAATCATTGAATTAATACCGCCGACGATCAGTTTTTGGTTACTATTCGGGTATTCTCTACCATCTTCCTCATTAACCGGATATCGCGACAATGTATCGGCTGTTATATTATCTGCCCCTTTAAAATATTGAATACGAACATCATATTCCTGTATAAATATTGTCCACCTTGTCAACCTTGAGTTTAATAATCTACATTGCATTAAAAACGATAGAGCTTTATGATCTGTAACTATAGTTATTTTTCGACCTAATACTAACACCCTCCATTCCTTTAGCGCATGCACTATCGCTAATGCCTCCTTCTCCGTAACACTATAATTTATTGCACTTTGTTTAAGCGTACGGCTAGTAAAAGCAATTATTTGTTTTTGACCCTCGTCATTTTTTTGAAATAAATAACCTCCCAGTCCGTAACCTGAGCTATCCGTTTGAATAAAAAACTCCCTTTTCATGTCAGGCTGATGCATAAAACTGGCTTTTACAAATGCATTTTTTATCTTAATAAACGCTTCTTCTTTTTCTTCGTTCCATTCCCACCTATTATTTTTTTTTAATAACTGTAACAGTGGTACTGTCAAATCAGCGTAATTTTCACAAAACCTACCTTCATAATTACACATTCCCAAAAATGCTCGAACATGCTTTATATTTCTAGGCCGAGGAAAATTTTCTATTGCCCGAACCCTTTGCCTGTCTAACTCTATCCCATACGGTTTCAATATATGGCCCAAAAATGGAACCTCTTTTCTTGCAAATTTACATTTCCTCAATTTAAGTGTTAAATTTCCCTCTTTTAATTTAGACAAAAGTAAGTCGATATGATTAATGTGCTCTGCCGCATTTTCCGATATAATTAAAATATCATCAACATATGGTATGGCAAATTTTTGGACTTCGATTTCTATAACGTTGTTTAGGCCCCGTATGAAACTGGCAACTGATGTGCTAAACCAAAAGGAAGGACGCAAAATTGAAAAGTTTTTCCTTTGTATAAAAACCTGCTAAATTTCCTATCCTCTGGCCGAATAGGAATTTGCCAATAAGAACTAGTTAAATCTACTGTGCTTAATATCTGCCCCTTTCCAAAATTATATAATAATTCATCTTGGCTTGGAGGCATTACATGATCCTTAACCATTATTGAATTCAAATGTCGCGCGTCTAGACAAACTCGCGGCTTTCCGTCTTTCTTTTTAACCACTACCAGCGGGCTTATATATTCGGTTTGGGCAGCTTCTATCAACCCCCCCCCCCACTCTAACATTTCCTTTATTTGTTTGTCAATTTCCCCACGATAACAAAACGGTACCGGATAGTTCTTTAAAAAAATGGTTTTGTTTCCTTTAACTCTATTTTATGTTCATAGTTCTTAATAAGTCCCGGTTGATCCGAAAATACCCTCTCATGTTTTTTTAATACTTTTTTCAATGACTCTTTCTCTTCTTTGGTTATTGACTGATCCACGATAACTTCTTCAGTACTATATATTTTTGCGGTGTCTTCATTTATCGTTTTTTCTACTTCAATACCGGTAACTGTTATCCCATTTACTTTCTGAATTTGAACCCCCCTATTTGCCTCGTTTTCTATCGTTTTAAACGGTACGTTTATGAACTCGTTTTTATATTCCCCTTTTAAAATTTTGTTAGTAAAACAAAGACTAGCCTTATTCTTCATTAACCAATCACAGCGTAAAATTACCTGTCTAAACAATTTAGGTACTACTAAACAAACTGTTTCCATTTCTACCTTACCCATTTTTATTTCTAACAAAACTTGTTTCTTTACTCTCACGTTCTTTTGCAGAAAGGCACTTCCTAGTTCCACTCCAGTAACTGGCAATGTTGGAATCTTTACTTTGTTTTCTATCTCTAAACTATTAATTAAATCTTCCGATATGCATGTCACCTGACTGCCCGAATCGACTAATGCCTCGACGACCTGATTCCCTAATTCAATTTTGATAACCGGCATTAAAACTGTTTCATTTGGCTTTTCTATTACTTCTTCATCGGATAACAATATTTCGGTTGGATTTTCCTGAAAAATAGCTCCTACATTTGGTTCTCTCTCATTCTCATTTCTCATTGGTTTGCTATTATTACTATTTCGCTACGCATGATTATTACTTCGGTTTTCGCGTCTATCGTTATACCGCGCATCACCCCGTTCATTTTCTTGTACCTCATACGTTTCATCTAATTTACGCAGATACTTTTCAATATCCTCGTTAGTTGTAATACCCGAATTTAATATTCCACGTTTAATTTCCGCACTAAAATGATTAATAATCAATTCACTTAAATGTTCACTATCTACCGGGTCACTCAAAAATGACGCTTCCTTCATCATCTTTAAATAGTAATCTGCTCGACTACCGCGTTCATATTTTCCATATTTTATTTTTAAATATAAATCTCGGTCTTGTTCTATCCCCCAGTATCTATCTAAAAAAGCAATTTTAATTTTTTCAAACGATACTAATTCGTTTTCTTTCATCGCGCCCCAGTCTGCTGCAGATCCCCTTAAAGCACTTAACGCTAATGCTACCTGTTTGTGATCGGGTACACCCGCGTCCTCAAAAAGCGTACTTAATTTTTTTATAAATATTTTAGGGTTCAAACTACCCCCCACATTAAAAACAAGATTAGTACCACCTAAATCTTTCCATGCAGAAATGTAATTTCTATTAAAATTCATTTCATTATTACCTTTTTCCTCTCTATGTTCCATTTTAATACTGTTACTTTTAATATTATGATGACTTAATTGTTCTACTAAATTATTTACTGATTGTTGCATGGACAACATATTTTTTACTCATAATGCCATCATATCGTCTGTACTACTTTCCACTTCCCGTTTCTTTCTTCGTGACATTTTCACTACGTGTGATGAGATATACAATTCTACATAAACAATAAGTATCAATACTTATTTCCTTCTTTCCAAGCCCACTCGTTGGGTGCCAATTTATGTAACGAGCATAGATGCTCACTGTTCTCAGGGTTTGTTTTGGGTACTTTGAAAGAAGTATAAATATTGGTACTTTAATTAGATTTATTAACTTAACTGTTTATATCAATATAAGATACAAAACTAATTGAAAATGTGTGGCCTGGTACCAGCTTCCAAACTACTCTTATAGTTAATGCGGTTTTTACAAGTAATAGCTTATATTTATTAGTTATCAACTGTCCACTTATCTGTAAGGTCCATAAAAAACCGATGGTAGTAGGTCAGTGCAGGGTTGGGTTTCCTGGGGCTCCGTTTGTGGCTTCTCTCGTACCGTCGCAGCTACCGCTGACGCAGCGCAGGAAACCATCAATGTGTTCTTCTGGACGTCAATGCTCTCCAAGCTCAGTCCTTTATGAAAAATGTCGCAATCTCGTAGCTTCTCGGCAGCACATCTAACATTAACCCTTCGATGCTCTTACCAGCCTAACACACCGCTGCCGACTGACTCTTCCCGCTGCGACTCGCTTCTTCTCCCCACCACGGAACGCTCTATTGTCTACCTTCCAGGAATTCTTCACACGTCACGTCTCGCACAGACCACACATAGCACTAACATAACATTCACTTTCTGATTTTCATTAATCCTAAATTACAACTACATTTTTAACATATAATATAGTAAGATCATCTCAGGTGCACTCTCCAGTGCAGCTAGAGTGCCGAACTATAAAAGTTACTGCAAAACACCCTAAAAACACGTAATTCGCTTAGAAAACGCATTTTCAAGTAATTTGGAGACATGTTCTAAAAAACAGTTTTTTACATCATTTGGACACATATTCTACTGGTAGCATCGATGGCACTTGGTTATTTAGGTTACAATAAGACAAAATACACCGATGTTTAGTGAATACAAGCTTTTGGGGGCACTCCGTGGTGCACTCGCCAGCGCAGCTAGGGTGCCGATATGAACTATAGAAGTTACTGCAAAACACCCTAAAATCACGTAATTCGTTTAGAAAACGCATTTTCAAGTGATTTGTAGATATGTTCTGAGAAACAGTTTTTACATCATATTTGAGCGTTTCACGGTCTGAAACAAATGATTTGTGTGTAGCATTTGTACACTTATTCAACCTGTAGTTTCGATGGCACTTGGTTATATAGGCTACAATAAGACGAAATACACTGATTTTTAGTGAATACAAGCTTTTGGGGGCACTCCGTGGTGCACTCGCCAGCGCAGCTAGAGTGCCGATTTGAACTATAGAAGTTACTGCAAAACACCCTAGAAATTCGTAATTCGCTTAGAAAACGCATTTTCAAGTGATTTGGAGACATGTTCTGAGAAACAGCTTTTACATCATATTTGAGCGTTTCACGGTCTGAAACGAACGATTTGTGTGTAGCATTTGGACATTTATTCTACCTGTAGTTTCGATGGCACTTGGTTAAATAAGCTACAATAAGACAAAATACACAGATTTTTAGTGAATACAAGCTTTTGGGGGCACTCCGTGGTGCACTCGCCAACGCAGCTATAGTGCCGATTTGAACTATAGAAGTTACTGCAAAACACCCTAGAAACACGTAATTCGCTTAAAAAACGCATTTTCAAGTGATTTGGAGACATGATTTGAGAAACAGTTTTACATCAGGTTTGAACGTTTCACGGTCTGAAACTACGATTTTGTATGTATACGTTGGGTACATATTCTACCTGTAGTTTCGATGGAACTTGGTTATTTAGGCTGCAATGAGACAAAATACACAAATTTTTAGTGAATACAAGCTTTTGGGGGTACTCCGTGGTGCACTCACCAGCGCAGCTATAGTGATGATTTGAAGTATAAAAGTTACTGCAAAACACTCTAAAAACACGTAATTCGCTTAGAAAACGCGTTTTCAAGTGATTTGGAGACATGTTTTGAGAAACATATTTGAGCGTTTCTTGGTCTGAAACGAACGATTTGCGTGTAGCATTTGGACACATATTCTATCTGTTGTTTCGATGGCACTTGGTTATTTAGGCTACAATAAGACAAAATACACTGATTTTTAGTGATTTCAAGCTTTTGGAGGCAGTCCGTGGTGCACTCGCCAGCGCAGCTAGAGTGCCGATTTGAATTATAAAAGTTATTGCAAAACACCTTAAAAACACGTAGTTCGCTTAGAAAACGCATTTTCAAGTGATTTGGAGACATGTTCTGAGAAACAGTTTTTACATCATATTTGTGTGTAGCATTTGTACACTTATTCTACCTGTAGTTTCGATGGCACTTGGTTATTTAGGCTACAATAAGACAAAATACACTGATCTTTAGTGAATACAATCTTTTGCGGGCACTCCGTGGTGCACTCGCCAGCGCAGCTAGAGTGCCGATTTGAACTAAAGAAGTTACTGCAAAACACCCTAGAAACACGTAATTTGCTTAGAAAACGCATTTTCAAGTGTTGTGGAGACATGTTCTGAGAAACAGTTTTTACATCATATATGAGCGTGTCACGGTCTGGAACGAGAGATTTGTGTGTAGCATTTGGACACTTATTCTACCTGTAGTTTCGATTACACTTGGTTATTTAGGCTACAATAAGACAAAATACACTGATTTTTAGTGAATACAAGCTTTTGGGGGCACTCCGTGGTGCACTCGCCAGTGCAGCTAGAGTGCCGATTTGAACTATAGAAGTTACTGCAAAACACTCTAAAAACACGTAATTCGCTTAGAAAACGCATTTTCAAGTGATTTGGAGACATGTTCTGAGAAACAGTTTTTACATCATATTTGAGCGTTTCACGGTGTGAAACGAACGATTTGTGTGTAGCATTTGGACACTTATTTTAACTGTAGTTTCGTTGGCACTTGTTTATTTAGGCTACAATATGACAAAATACACTGATTTTTAGTGAATACAAGCTTTTGGGGAGACTCCGTGGTGCACTCGCCAGCGCAGCTAGAGTGCCAAATTGAACAATAGAAGTTACTGCAAAACTCCCTAGAAACACTTAATTCGCTTAGAAAACGCATTTTCAAGTGATTTGAAGACATGTTCTGAGAAACAGTTTTACATCATATTTGAGCGTTTCACGGTCTGAAACGAACGATTTGTGTGTAGCATTTGTACACTTATTCAACCTGTAGTTTCGATGGCACTTGGTTATATAGGCTACAATAAGACGAAATACACTGATTTTTAGTGAATACAAGCTTTTGGAGGGACTCCGTGGTGCACTCGCCAGTGCAGCTAGAGTGCCGATTTGAACTATAGAAGTTACTGCAAAACACCCTAGAAATTCGTAATTCGCTTAGAAAACGCATTTTCAAGTGATTTGGAGACATGTTCTGAGAAACAGTTTTTACATCATATTTGAGCGTTTCACGGTCTGAAACGAACGTTTTGTGTGTAGCATTTGGACACTTATTCTACCTGTAGTTTCGATGGCACTTGTTTAAATAGGCTACAATAAGACAAAATACACAGATTTTTAGTGAATACAAGCTTTTGGGGGCACTCAGTGGTGCACTCGCCAACGCAGCTATAGTGCCGATTTGAACTATAGAAGTTACTGCAAAACACCCTAGAAACACGTAATTTGCTTAGAAAACGCATTTTCAAGTGATTTGGAGACATGATTTGATAAACAGTTTTACATCAGGTTTGAACGTTTCACGGTCTGAAACGACGATTTTGTATGTATACGTTGGGAACATATTCTACCTGTAGTTTCGATGGAACTTGGTTATTTAGGCTACAATGAGACAAAATACACTAATTTTTAGTGAATACAAGCTTTTGGGGGAACTCCGTGGTGTACTCACCAGCGCAGCTATAGTGATGATTTGAAGTATAAAAGTTACTGCAAAACACTCTAAAAACACGTAATTCGCTTAGAAAACGCGTTTTCAAGTGATTTGGAGACATGTTTTGAGAAACATATTTGAGCGTTTCTTGGTCTGAAACGAACGATTTGCGTGTAGCATTTGGACACATATTCTATCTGTAGTTTCGATGGCACTTGGTTATTTAGGCTACAATAAGACAAAATGCACTGATTTTTAGTGATTTCAAGCTTTTGGAGGCAGTCCGTGGTGCACTCGCCAGCGCAGCTAGAGTGCCGATTTGAACTATAAAAGTTACTGCAAAACACCTTAAAAACACGTAGTTCGCTTAGAAAACGCGTTTTCAAGTGATTTGGAGACATGTTTTGAGAAACATATTTGAGCGTTTCTTGGTCTGAAACGAACGATTTGTGTGTAGCATTTGTACACTTATTCTACCTGTAGTTTCGATGGCACTTGGTTATTTAGGCTACAATAAGACAAAATACACTGATCTTTAGTGAATACAATCTTTTGGGGGCACTCCGTGGTGCACTCGCCAGCGCAGCTAGGGTGCC
Organism: Harpalus rubripes; assembly: GCA_963082715.1. Taxonomy (NCBI): domain Eukaryota; kingdom Metazoa; phylum Arthropoda; class Insecta; order Coleoptera; family Carabidae; genus Harpalus; species Harpalus rubripes. Next base: position 18,767,852 of record OY720465.1, read on the forward strand.
GATTTGAACTATAGAAGTTACTGGAAAACACTCGAAAAACGCGTAATTCGCTTAGAAAACGCCTTTTCAAGTGATTTGGAGACATGTTTTGAGAAACAGTTTTTACATCAGATTTGAACGTTTCACAGTTTGAAACGACGATTTTGTATGTATACTATGGAAACATATTCTACCTAGTTTCGATGGTACTTGGTTATTTATGCTACAATAAGACATAGTACACTGATTTTTAGTGACTTTTGGAGGCGCTCCACGGTGCAATCGCCAGCGCAACTAGAGTGCCGATTTGAACTAAAGAAGTTACTGCAAAACACCCTAGAAACACGTAATTTGCTTAGAAAACGCGTTTTCAAGTGTTGTGGAGACGGTCTGAAACGAACGATTTGTGTGTAGCATTTGGACACTTATTCTACCTGTAGTTTCGATGGCACTTGTTTATTTAGGCTACAATAAGACAAAATACACTGATTTTTTGTGAATACAAGGTTTTGGGGAGACTCGGTGGTGCACTCGCCAGCGCAGGTATAGTGCCGATTTGAAGTAAAGAAGTTACTACAAAACACTCTAAAAACACGTAAATCGCTTAGAAAACGCGTTTTCAAGTGATTTGGAGACATGTTTTTTAGAAACAGTTTTTACATAATATTTGAGCGGTTCAAGGTATGAAACGAACGATTTGTATGTAGCATTTGGACACATATTCTATCTGTAGTTTCGATGGCACTTGGTTATTTAGGCTACAATAAGACAAAATGCACTGATTTTTAGTGAATACAAGCTTTTGGGGGCACTCCGTGGTGCACTCGCCAGTGCAGCTAGAGTGCCGATTTGAACTATAGAAGTTACTGCAAAACACTCTAAAAACACGTAATTCGCTTAGAAAACGCATTTTCAAGTGATTTGGAGACATGTTCTGAGAAACAGTTTTTACATCATATTTGAGCGTTTCACGGTGTGAAACGAACGATTTGTGTGTAGCATTTGGACACTTATTTTAACTGTAGTTTCGTTGGCACTTGTTTATTTAGGCTACAATATGACAAAATACACTGATTTTTAGTGAATACAAGCTTTTGGGGAGACTCCGTGGTGCACTCGCCAGCGCAGCTAGAGTGCCAAATTGAACAATAGAAGTTACTGCAAAACTCCCTAGAAACACTTAATTCGCTTAGAAAACGCATTTTCAAGTGATTTGGAGACATGTTCTGAGAAACAGTTTTTACATCATATTTGAGTGTTTTACGGTCTGAAACGAACGATTTGTGTGTACCATTTGGACACATATTCAACCTGTAGCTTTAATGGCACTTGGTTATTTAGGCTACATTAAGACAAAATACACGGATTTTTAGTGAATACAAGCTTTTGGGGGTACTCCGTGGTGCACACGCCAGCGCAGTTACAGTGCCGATTTGAAGTATAGAAGTTACTGCAAAACACTCTAAAAACACGTAATTCGCTTAGAAAACGCGTTTTCAAGTGATTTGGAGACATGTTTTTTAGAAACAGTATTTACATCAAATTTGAGCGTTTCACGGTCTGAAACGAACGATTTGTGTGTAGCATTTGGACACATATCCTATCTGTGGCACTTGGTTATTTAAGCTACAATAAGACAAAATACACTGATTTTTAGTGAATACAAGCTTTTGGAGGCAGTCCGTGGTGCACTCGCCAGTGCAGCTAGAGTGCCGATTTGAACTATAAAAGTTACTGCAAAACACCCTAAAAACAGGAAATTCGTTTAGAAAACGCATTTTCAAGTGATTTGGAGACATGTTCTGAGAAACAGTTTTTACATCATATTTGAGCGTTTCACGGTCTGAAACGACCGATTTGTGTGTAGCATTTGGACACATATTCTATCTGTAGTTTCGATGGCACTTGGTTATTTAGGCTACAATAAGACAAAATACACTGATTTTTAGTGAATACAAGCTTTTGGAGGCAATCCGTGGTGCACTCTCCAGTGCAGCTAGAGTGCCGATTTGAACTATAAAAGTTACTGCAAACACCTTAAAACACGTAATTCGCTTCGAAAACGCATTTTCAAGTAATTTGGAGACATGTTCTGAGAAACAGTTTTTACATCATATTTGAGCGTTTCACGGTCCGAAACGAACGATTTGAGTGTAGCATTTGGACACATATTCTACTTGTAGTTTCGATGGCACTTGGTTATTTAGGCTACAATAAGACAAAATACACTGATTTCTAGTGAATACAAGCTTTTGGAGGCACTTCGTGGTGCACACGCCAGCGCAGCTAGAGTGCCGATTTGAACTATAAAAGTTGCTACAAAACACCCTAAAATCACGTAATTCGTTTAGAAAACGCATTTTCAAGTGATTTGGAGACTTGGTTATTTAGGCTACAATAAGACAAAATACACTGATTTCTAGTGAATACAAGCTTTTGGAGGCACTCCGTGGTGCACACGCCAGCGCAGCTAGAGTGCCGATTTGAACTATAAAAGTTGCTACAAAACACCCTAAAATCACGTAATTCGTTTAGAAAACGCATTTTCCAGTGATTTGGAGACATGTCCCGAGAAACAGGTTTTACATCATATTTGAGCGTTTCACGGTCTGAAACGAACGATTTGTGTGTAGCATTTGGACACTTATTCTACCTGTAGTTTCGATGGCACTTGTTTATTTAGGCTACAATAAGACAAAATACACTGATTTTTAGAGAATACAAGCTTTTGGAGGCACTCCGTGGTGCACTCGCCAATGCAGCTAGAGTGCCGATTTGAACTATATAAGTTATTGAAAAACACCCTAAAAACACGTAATTCGTTTAGAAAACGCATTTTCAAGTAATTTGGAGACATGTTCTGAGAAACAGTTTCTACATCATATTTGAGCGTTTCGCGGTCTGAAACGAACGATTTGTGTGTAGTATTCGGACACATATTCTATCTGTAGTTTCGATGGCACTTGTTTATTTAGGCTACAATAAGACAAAATACACTGATTTCTAGTGAATAGAAGCTTTTGGAGGCACTCCGTGGTGCACTCGCCAGCGCAGCTAGAGTGCCGATTTGAACCATAAAAGTTACTGCAAAACACCCTAAAAACACGTAATTCGTTTAGAAAACGCATTTTCAAGTGATTTGGAGACATGTTCTGAGAAACAGTTTTTACATCATATTTGAGTGTTTTACGGTCTGAAACGAACGATTTGTGTGTACCATTTGGACACATATTCAACCTGTAGCTTCGATGGCACTTGGTTATTTAGGCTACAATAAGACAAAATACACGGATTTTTAGTGAATACAAGCTTTTGGGGGTACTCCGTGGTGCACACGCCAGCGCAGTTACAGTGCCGATTTGAAGTATAGAAGTTACTGCAAAACACTCTAAAAACACGTAATTCGCTTAGAAAACGCGTTTTCAAGTGATTTGGAGACATGATTTTTAGAAACAGTATTTACATCAAATTTGAGCGTTTCACGGTCTGAAACGAACGATTTGTGTGTAGCATTTGGACACATATCCTATCTGCGGCACTTGGTTATTTAGGCTACAATAAGACAAAATACACTGATTTTTAGTGAATACAAGCTTTTGGAGGCAGTCCGTGGTGCACTCGCCAGTGCAGCTAGAGTGCCGATTTGAACTATAAAAGTTACTGCAAAACACCCTAAAAACACGTAATTCGCTTAGAAAACGCATTTTCAAGTAATTTGGAGACATGTTCTGAGAAACAGTTTTTACATCATATTTGAGCGTTTCACGGTCTGAAACGAACGATTTGTGTGTACCATTTGGACAATTATTCTACCTGTAGTTATGATGGCACTTGGTTATTTAGGCTACAATAAGACAAAATACACTGATTTTTAGTGAATACAAGCTTTTGGGGGCACTCCGTGGTGCACTCGCCAGCGCAGCTAGAGTGCCGATTTGAACTATAGAAGTTACTGCAAAACACCCTAGAAACACGTAATTCGCTTAGAAAACGCATTTTCAAGTGATTTGGAGACATGTTTTGAGAAACAGTTTTTACTATATATTAGAGCGTTTCACGGTCTGAAACGAACGATTCATGTGTAGCATTTGGACACTTATTCTACCTATAGTTTCGATGGCACTTGTTTATTTAGGCTATAAAAAGACATAATACACTGATTTTTAGTGAATACAGGTTTTTGGGGAGACCCCGTGGTGCACTCGCCCGCGCAGCTTTAGTGCCGATTTGAACAATAGAAGTTACTGAAAAACACTCTAACAACACGTAATTCGCTTAGAAAACGCGTTTTCAAGTGATTTGGAGACAAGATTTGAGAAACAGTTTTACATAAGATTTGAACGTTTCACGGTCTGAAACGACGATTTTTTATGTATACTTTGGAAACATATTCTGCCTGTAGTTTAGATGGCACTTGGTTATTTAGGCTACAATAAGACAAAATACACTGATTTTTAGTGAATACAAGCTTTTGGAGGCACTCTGTGGTGCACTCGCCAGTGCAGCTAGAGTGCCGATTTAAACTATAAAAGTTACTGCAAAACACCTTAAAAACACGTAATTCGCTTAGAAAACGCATTTTCAAGTAATTTGGAGTCATGTTCTGAGAAACAGTTTTTACATCATATTTGAGCGTTTCACGGTCTGAAACGAACGATTTGTGTGTAGCATTTGGACACATATTCTACTTGTAGTTTCGATGGCACTTGGTTATTTATGCTACAATAAGACAAAATACACTGATTTCTAGTGAATACAAGCTTTTGGAGGCACTCCGTGGTGCACTCGCCAGCGCAGCTAGATTGCCGATTTGAACTATAAAAGTTACTGCAAAACACCCTACAAACTCGTACCTCGTATAGAAAACGCATTTTTAAGTGATTTGGAGACATGTGCTGAGAAACAGTTTTTACATCATATTTGAGCGTTTCACGGTCTGAAACGACGATTATGTATGTATACTTTGGAAACATATTCTGCCTGTAGTTTAGATGGCACTTGGTTATTTATGCTACAATAAGACAAAATTCACTGATTTCTAGTGAATACAAGCTTTTGGAGGCACTCCGTGGTGCACTCGCCAGCGCAGCTATAGTGCCGATTTGAAGTATAGAAGTTACTGCAAAACACTCTAAAAACACGTAATTCGCTTAGAAAACGCGTTTTCAAATGATTTGGAGACATGTTTTGAGAAACAGTTTTTACATCAGATTTGAACGTTTCACGGTCTGAAACGACGATTATGTATGTATACTTTGGAAACATATTCTGCCTGTAGTTTAGATGGCACTTGGTTATTTAGGCTACAATAAGACAAAATACACTGATTTTTAGTGAATACAAGCTTTTGGGGGCACTCCGTGGTGCACTCGCCAACGCAGCTAGAGTGCCGATTTGAACTATAGAAGTTACTGCAAAACACCCTAGAAACACGTAATTCGCTTAGAAAACGCATTTTCAAGTGATTTGGAGACATGATTTGAGAAACAGTTTTACATCAGATTTGGACGTTTCACGGTCTGAAACGACGATTTTGTATGTATACTTTGGGAACATATTCTACCTGTAGTTTCGATGGCACTTGGTTATTTAGGCTACAATGAGACAAAATACACTAATTTTTAGTGAATACAAGCTTTTGGGGGAACTCCGTGGTGCACTCACCAGCGCAGCTATAGTGATGATTTGAAGTATAAAAGTTACTGCAAAACACTCTAAAATCACGCAATTCGTTTAGAAAACGCGTTTTCTAGTGATTTGGAGACATGTTCTGAGAAACAGTTTTTATATCATATTTGAGCGTTTCACGGTCTGAAACGAACGATTTGTGTGTAGCATTTGTACACTTATTCTACCTGTAGTTTCGATGGCACTTGGTTATTTAGGCTACAATAAGACAAAATACACTGATCTTTAGTGAATACAAGCTTTTGGGGGCACTCCGTGGTGCACTCGCCAGCGCATCTAGGGTGCCGATTTGAACTATAGAAGTTACTGGAAAACACTCTAAAAACGCGTATTTCGCTTAGAAAACGCCTTTTCAAGTGATTTGGAGACATGTTTTGAGAAACAGTTTTTACATCAGATTTGAACGTTTCACGGTTTGAAACGACGATTTTGTATATATACTTTGGAAACATATTCTACCTGTAGTTTCGATGGCACTTGGTTATTTATGCTACAATAATACATAATACACTGATTTTTTGTGACTACAAGCTTTTGGATGCACTCCGTGGTGCACTCGCCAGCGCAGCTAGAGTGCCGATTTGAACTATAGACATTACTGCAAAACACCCTAGAAATACTTAATTTGCTTAGAAAACGCATTTTCAAGTGATTTGGAGACATGTTCTGAGAAACAGTTTTTACATCATATTTGAGCGTTTCACGGTTTGAAACGAACGATTTGTGTGTAGCATTTGGACAAATATTCTATCTGTAGTTTCGGTGGCACTTGGTTATTTAGGCTACAATAAGACAAAATACACTGATTTTTAGTGTATACAAGCTTTTGGAGCCACTCCGTGGTGCACTCGCCAGCGCAGCTAAAGTGCCGATTTGACCTATAAAAGTTACTGCAAAACACCTTAAAAACACGTAATTCGCTTTTGAAAACGCATTTTTAAGTGATTTGGAGACATGTTTTTTAGAAACAGTTTTTACATCAGATTTGAACGTTTCACGGTCTGAAACGACGATTATATATGTATACTTTGGAAACATATTCTACCTGTAGTTTAGATAGCACTCGGTTATTTATGCTACAATAAGACAAAACACACTGATTTATAGTGAATACAAGCTTTTGGAGGCACTCCGTGGTGCACTCGCCAGCGCAGCTAGAGTGCCGATTTGAACCATAAAAGTTACTGCTAAACACCCTAAAAACACGTAATTCGTTTAGAAAACGCATTTTCAAGTGATTTGGAGACATGTTCTGAGAAACAGTTTTTACATCATATTTGAGTGTTTCACGGTCTGAAACGAACGATTTGTGTATACCATTTGGACACATATTCTACCTGTAGCTTCGATGGCACTTGGTTATTTAGGCTACAATAAGACAAAATACACTGATTTTTAGTGAATACAAGCTTTTAGGGGTACTCCGTGGTGCACTCGCCAGCGCAGCTGGAGTGCCGATTTGAAGTATAGAAGTTACTGCAAAACACTCTAAAAACACGTAATTCGCTTAGAAAACGCGTTTTCAAGTGATTTGGAGACATGTTATGAGATACAGTTTTTACATCATATTTGAGCGTTTCACGGTCTGAAACGAACGATTTGTGTGTAGCATTTGGACACATATTCTATCTGTAGTTTCGATGGCACTTGGTTACTTAGGCTACAGTAAGACAAAATACACTGATTTTTAGTGAATACAAGCTTTTGGGGGCACTCCGTGGTGCACTCGCCAGCGCAGCTAGAGTGCCGATTTGAACTATAGAAGTTACTGCAAAACACCCTAGAAACACGTAATTCGCTTAGAAAACGCATTTTCAAGTGATGTGGAGACATATTTTGAGAAACAGTTTTTACATCAGATTTGAACGTTTCACGATCTGAAACGAACGATTTGTGTGTAGCATTTGGACACTTATTCTACCTGTAGTTTCGATGGCACTTGTTTATTTAGGCTACAATAAGACAAAATACACTGATTTTTAGTGAATACAAGGTTTTGGGGAGACTCCGTGGTGCACTCGCCAGCGCAGCTAGAGTGCCGATTTGAACTATAGAAGTTACTGCAAAACAACCTAGAAACACGTAATTCGCTTAGAAAACGCATTTTCAAGTGATTTGGAGACATATTTTGAGAAACAGTTTTTACATCAGATTTGAACGTTTCACGATCTGAAACGAACAATTTGTGTGTAGCATTTGGACACTTATTCTACCTGTAGTTTCGATGGCACATGGTTATTTAGGCTACAATAAGACAAAATACACTGATTTTTAGTGAATACAAGCTTTTGGGGGCACTCCGTGGTGCACTCGCCAGCGCAGCTAGGGTGCCGATTTGAACTATAGAAGTTACTGGAAAACACTCTAAAAACGCGTAATTCGCTTAGAAAACGCTTTTTCAAGTGATTTGGAAACATTTTTTGAGAAACAGTTTTTTACATCAGATTTAAACATTTCACGGTCTGAAACGACGATTTTGTATGTATACTTTGGAAACATATTCTACCTGTAGTTTCGATGGCACTTGGTTATTTAGGCTACAATAAGACAAAATATACTGATTTTTAGTAATTACAAGCTTTTGGAGGCACTCCGTGGTGCACTCGCCAGCGCAGCTAGGGTGCCGATTTGAACCATAGTAGTTACTGCAAAACACCCTAAAAACACGTAATTCGCTTAGAAAACGCATTTTCAAATAATTTGGAGACATGTTCTGAGAAACATTTTTTACATCATATTTGAGCGTTTCACGGTCTGAAACGATCGATTTGTGTCAAGCATTTGGACACATATTCTACTGGTAGTTTCGATGGCACTTGGTTATTTAGGCTACAATAAGACAAAATACACTGTTTTTTAGTGAATACAAGCTTTTGGAGGCACTCCGTGGTGCACTCGCCAGCACAGCTATAGTGCCGATTTGAACTATAGAAGTTACTGCAAAACACTCTAAAAACACGTAATTCGCTTAGAAAACGCATTTTCAAGTGATTTGGAGACATGTTTTGAGAAACAGTTTTTACATCAGATTTGAACGTTTGACGGTCTGAAACGACGATTTTGTATGTATACTTTAGAAACATATTCTACCTGTAGTTTCGATGGAACTTGGTTATTTATGCTACAATAAGTCAAAATACACTGATTTTTAGTGAATACAAGCTTTAGGAGGCACTCCGTGGTGCATTCGCCAGCGCAGCTAGAGTGCCGATTTGAACTATAAAAGTTACTGCAAAACACCCTAAAAACACGTAATTCGCTTAGAAAACGCATTTTCAAGTGATTTGGAGACATGTACTGAGAAACAGTTTTTACATCATATTTGAGCGTTTCACGGTCTGAAACGAACGATTTGTGTGTAGCATTTGTGTACTTATTCTACCTGTAGTTTCGATGGCACTTGGTTATTTAGGCTACAATAAGACAAAATACACTGATTTTTAGTGAATACAAGCTTTTGGGGGCACTCCGTGGTGCACTCACCAACGCAGCTAGAGTGCCAATTTGAACTATAGAAGTTACTGCAAAACACCCTAGAAACATGTAATTCGCTTAGAAAACGCATTTTCAACTGATTTGAAGACATGATTTGAGAAACAGTTTTACATCAGATATGAACGTTTGACGGTCTGAAACGACGATTTTGTATGTATACTTTAAAAACATATTCTACCTGTAGTTTCGATGGAACTTGGTTATTTATGCTACAACAAGTCAAAATACACTGATTTTTAGTGAATACAAGCTTTTGGAGGCTCTCGGTGGTGCACTCGCCAGCGCAGCTAGAGTGCCGACTTGAACTATAAAAGTTACTGCAAAACACCCTAAAAACACGTAATTCGCTTAGAAAACGCATTTTCAAGTGATTTGAAGATATGTTCTGAGAAACAGTTTTTACATCATATTTGAGCGTTTCACGGTCTGAAACGAACGATTTGTGTGTAGAATTTGTGCACTTATTCTACCTGTAGTTTCGATGGCACTTGGTTATTTAGGCTATAATAAGACAAAAGACACTGATTTTTAATGAATACAAGCTTTTGGAGGCACTCCGTGTTGCACTCGCCAGCGCAGCTAGGGTGCCGATTTGAACTATAGAAGTTACTGCATAACACTCCAAAAACACGTAATTCGCTTAGAAAACGCTTTTTCAAGTGATTTGTAGATATGTTCTGAGAAACAGTTTTTACATCATATTTGAGCGTTTCACGGTCTGAAACGAACGATTTGTGTGTAGCATTTGTACACTTATTCAACCTGTAATTTCGATTGCACTTGGTTATTTAGGCTACAATAAGACAAAATACACTGATTTTTAGTGAATACAAGCTTTTGGGGGTACTCCGTGGTGCACTCGCCAGCGCAGCTATAGTGCCGATTTAAAGTATAGAAGTTACTGCAAAACACTCTAAAAACACGTAATTCGCTTAGAAAATGCGTTTTCAAGTGATTAGGATACATGTTTTGAGAAACAGATTTTACATCAGATTTGAACGTTTGACGGTCTAAAACGACGATTTTGTATGTATACTTTAGAAACATATTCTACCTGTAGTTTCGATGGAACTTGTTATTTATGCTACAATAAGTCAAAATACACTGATTTTTAGTGAATATAAGCTTTTGGAGGCACTCCGTGGTGCACTCGCCAGCGCAGCTAGAGTGCCGATTTGAACTATAAAAGTTACTGCAAAACACCCTAAAAACACGTAATTCGCTTAGAAAACGTATTTTCAAGTGATTTGGAGACATGTTCTGAGAAACAGTTTTTAGCTCAGATTTGAGCGTTTCACGGTCTGAAACGAACAATTTGTGTGTAGCATTTGTACACTTATTCTACCTGTAGTTTCGATGGCACTTGGTTATTTAGGCTACAATAAGACAAAATACACTGATTTTTAGTGAATACAATCTTTTGGGAGCACTCCGTGGTGCACTCGCCAGCGCAGCTATAGTGCCAATTTGAAGTATAGAAAATACTGCAAAACACTCTAAAAACACGTAATTCGCTTAGAAAACGCGTTTTCAAGTGATTTGGAGACATGTTTTTAGAAACAGTTTTCACATCATATTTGAGCGTTTCACGGTCTGAAACGAACGTTTTGTGTGTAGCATTTGGACACATATTCTATCTGTAGTTTCGATGGCACTTGGTTATTTAGGCTACAATAAGACAAAATACACTGATTTCTAGTGAATACAAGCTTTTGGAGGCACTCAGTGGTGCACTCGCCAGCGCAGCTAGAGTGTCGATTTGAACTATAGAAGTTACTGCAAAACACCCTAGAAACACGTAGTTCGCTTAGAAAACGCATTTTCAAGTAATTTGGAGACATGTTCTGAGAAACAGTTTTTACATCATATTTGAGCGTTTCACGGTCTGAAACGAACGATTTGTGTGTACCATTTGGACACATATTCTATCTGTAGTTTCGATGGCACTTGGTTATTTAGGCTACAATAAGACAAAATACACTGATTTTTAGTGAATACAAGCATTTGGGGGCACTCCGTGGTGCACTCGCCAGCGCAGCTATGGTGCCGATTTGAACTATAGAAGTTACTGCAAAACACTCTAAAAACACGTAATTCGCTTAGAAAACGCTTTTTCAAGTTATTTGATGACATGTTTTGAGAAACAGTTTTTACATTATATTTGAGCGTTTCACGGTCTGAAACGAACGATTTATGTGTAGCATTTGGACACTTATTCTACCTGTAGTTTCGATGGCACTTGTTTATTTAGGCTACAATAAGACAAAATACACTGATTTTTAGTGAATACAAGGTTTTGGGGAGACTCCGTGGTGCACTCGCCAGCGCAGCTAGAGTGCCGATTTGAACTATAAAAGTTACTGCAAAACTCCCTAGAAACACGTAGTTCGCTTAGAAAACGCATTTTCAAGTGATTTGGAGACATGATTTGAGAAACAGTTTTTCATCAGATTTGAACGTTTCACGGTCTGAAACGACGATTTTGTATGTATACTTTAGAAATATATTCTACCTGTAGTTTCGATGGAACTTGTTATTTATGCTACAATAAGTCAAAATACACTGATTTTTAGTGATTATAAGCTTTTGGAGGCACTCCGTGGTGCACTCGCCAGCGCAGCTAGAGTGCCGATTTGAACTATAAAAGTTACTGCAAAACACCCTAAAAACACGTAATTCGCTTAGAAAACGTATTTTCAAGTGATTTGGAGACATGTTCTGAGAAACAGTTTTTAGCTCATATTTCAGCGTTTCACGGTCTGAAACGAACAATTTGTGTGTAGCATTTGTACACTTATTCTACCTGTAGTTTCGATGGCACTTGGTTATTTAGGCTACAATAAGACAAAATACACTGATTTTTAGTGAATACAAGATTTTGGAGGCACTCCGTGGTGCACTCGCCAGCGCAACTAAAGTGCCGATTTGACCTATAAAAGTTACTGCAAAACAAATTAAAAACACGTAATTCGCTTAGAAAACGCATTTTCAAGTGATTTGGAGACATGTTCTGAGAAACAGTTTTTACATCATATTTGAGCGTTTCACGGTCTGAAATGAACGATTTGTGTGTAGCATTCGGACACATACTCTACTGGTAGTTTCGATGGCACTTGGTTATTTAGGCTACAATAAGACAAAATACACTGATTTCTAGTGAATACAAGCTTTTGGAGGCACTCCGTAGTGCACTCGCCAGCGCAGGTAGAGTGCCGATTTGAACCATAAAAGTTACTGCAAAACACCCTATAAACACGTAATTCGTTTAGAAAACGCATTTTCAAGTGATTTGGAGACATGTTCTGAGAAACAGTTTTTACATCATATTTGAGTGTTTCACGGTCTGAAACGAACGATTTGTGTATACCATTTGGACACATATTCTACTTGTAGTTTCGATGCCACTTGGTTATTTAGGCTACAATAAGACAAAATACACTGATTTTTAGTGAATACAAGCTTTTGGGGGTACTCCGTGGTGCACTCGCCAGCGCAGCTAGAGTGCATATTTGAAGTATAGTAGTTACTGCAAAACACTCTAAAAACACGTAATTCGCTTAGAAAACGCGTTTTCAAGTGATTTGGAGACATGTTTTGAGACACAGTTTTAACATCATATTTGAGCGTTTCACGGTCTGAAACGAACGTTTTGTGTGTAGCATTTGGACACATATTCTATCTGTAGTTTCGATGGCACTTGGTTATTTAGGCTACAATAAGACAAAATACACTGATTTCTAGTGAATACAAGCTTTTGGAGGCACTCAGTGGTGCACTCGCCAGCGCAGCTAGAGTGTCGATTTGAACTATAGAAGTTACTGCAAAACACCCTAGAAACACGTAGTTCGATTAGAAAACGCATTTTCAAGTAATTTGGAGACATGTTTTGAGAAACAGTTTTTACATTATATTTGAGCGTTTCACGGTCTGAAACGAACGATTTATGTGTAGCATTTGGACACTTATTCTACCTGTAGTTTCGATGGCACTTGTTTATTTAGGCTACAATAAGACAAAATACACTGATTTTTAGTGAATACAAGGTTTTGGGGAGACTCCGTGGTGCACTCGCCAGCGCAGCTAGAGTGCCGATTTGAACTATAAAAGTTACTGCAAAACTCCCTAGAAACACGTAGTTCGCTTAGAAAACGCGTTTTCAAGTGATTTGGAGACATGATTTGAGAAACAGTTTTACATCAGATTTGAACGTTTCACGGTCTGAAACGACGATTTTGTATGTATACTTTGGAAACATATTCTACCTGCAGTTTCGATGGCACTTGGTTATCTAAGCTACAATAAGACAAAATACACTGATTTTTAGTGAATACAAGATTTTGGGTGTACTCCGTGGTGCACTCGCCAGCGCAGCTATAGTGCCGATTTGAAGTATAGAAAATACTGCAAAACACTCTAAAAACACGTAATTCGCTTAGAAAACGCGTTTTCAAGTGATTTGGAGACATGTTTTTTAGAAACAGTTTTTACATCATATTTGAGCGTTTCGCGGTCTGAAACGAACGATTTGTGTGAAGCATTTGGACACATATTCTATCTGTAGTTTCGATAGCACTTGTTTATTTAGGCTACAATAAGACAAAATACACTGATTTTTAGTGAATGCAAGCTTTTGGAGGCACTCCGTGGTGCACTCGCCAGCGCAGCTAAAGTGCCGATTTGACCTATAAAAGTTACTGCAAAACACCTTAAAAACACGTAATTCGCTTAGAAAACGCATTTTCAAGTGATTTGGAGACATGTTCTGAGAAACAGTTTTTACATCATATTTGAGCGTTTCACGGTCTGAAATGAACGATTTGTGTGTAGCATTCGGACACATATTCTACTAGTAGTTTCGATAGCACTTGGTTATTTAGGCTACAATAAGACAAAATACACTGATTTTTAGTGAATACAAGCTTTTAGAGGCACTCCGTGGTGCACTCGCCAGTGCAGCTAGAGTGCCGGTTTGAACTATAAAAGTTACTGCAAAACATCCTAAAAACACATAATTCGCTTAGAAAACGCATTTTCAAGTAATTTGGAGACATGTTCTAAGAAACAGTTTTTACATCATATTTGAGTGTTTCACGGTCTGAAACGAACGATTTGTGTATACCATTTGGACACATATTCTACCTGTAGTTTCGATGGCACTTGGTTATTTAGGCTACAATAAGACAAAATACCCTGATTTTTAGTGAATACAAGCTTTTGGGGGCACTCCGTGGTGCACTCGCCAGCGCAGCTAGGGTGCCGATTTGAACTATAAAAGTTACTACAAAACACTCTAAAAACACGTAATTCGCTTAGAAAACGCTTTTTCAAGTTATTTGGAGACATGTTTTGAGAAACAGTTTTTACATCAGATTTGAACGTTTCACGGTCCGAAACGAACGATTTGTGTGTAGCATTTGGACATATATTCTATCTGTAGTTTCGATGGCACTTGGTTATTTAGGCTACAATAAGACAAAATACACCGATTTTTAGTGAATACAAGCTTTTGGAGGCACTCCGTGGTGCACTCGCCAGTTCAGCTAGAGTGCCGATTTGAACTATACAAGTTACTGCAAAACACCCTAAAAACACATAATTCGCTTAGAAAACGCATTATCAAGTAATTTGGAGACATGTTCTGAGAAACAGTTTTTACATCATATTTGAGCGTTTCACGGTCCGAAACGAACGATTTGTGTGTAGCATTTGTACACTTATTCTACCTGTAGTTTTGATGGCACTTGGTTATTTAGGCTACAATAAGACAAAATACACTGATTTTTAGTGAATACAAGCTTTTAGGGGCACTCCGTGGTGCACTCGCCAGCGCAGCTAGGGTGCCGATTTGAACTATAGAAGTTACTGGAGAACACTCTAAAAACGCGTAATTCGCTTAGAAAACGCTTTTTCAAGTGATTTGGAAACAAGTTTTGAGAAACAGTTTTTTACATCAGATTTAAACGTTTCACGGTCTGAAACGACGATTTTGTATGTATACTTTGGAAACATACTCTACCTGTAGTTTCGATGGCACTTGGTTATTTAGGCTACAATAAGACAAAATATACTGATTTTTAGTGAACTATAGAAGAAACACGTAATTCGCTTGGAAAACGCCTTTTCAAGTGATTTGGAGACATGTTTTGAGAAACAGTTTTTACATCATATTTGAGCGTTTCACGGTCTGAAACGAACGATTTGTGTGTAGCATTTGGACATATATTCTATCTGTAGTTTCGATGGCACTTGGTTATTTAGGCTACAATAAGACAAAATACACTGATTTTTAGTGAATATAAGCTTTTGGAGGCACTCCGTGGTGCACTCGCCAGTTCAGCTAGAGTGCCGATTTGAACTATTAAAGTTACTGCAAAACACCCTAAAAACACATACTTCGCTTAGAAAACGCATTTTCAAGTAATTTGGAGACATGTTCTGAGAAACAGTTTTTACATCATATTTGAGCGTTTCACGGTCTGAAACGAACGATTTGGACACATATTCTACTAAGAGTTTCGATGGCACTTGGTTATTTAGGCTACAATAAGACAAAATACAATGATTTTTAGTGAATACAAGCTTTTGGGGGCACTCCGTGGTGCACTCACCAGCGCAGCTAGGGTGCCGATTTGAACTATTGAAGTTACTGCAAAACACCCTAAAAACGCGTAATTCGTTTAGAAAACGCATTTTCAAGTGATTTGGAGACATATTTTGAGAAACAGTTTTTACATCAGATTTGATCTATTCACGGTCTGAATCGACGATTTTGTAAGTAGACTTTGGAAACATATTCTACCTGTAGTTTCGATAGCACTTGGTTATTTCACGGTCTGAAACGAACGATTTGTGTGTACCATTTGGTCACATATTCTACCTGTAGTTTCGATGGCACTTGGTTATTTAGGCTACAATAAGTCAAAATACACTGAGTTTTAGTGAATACAAGGTATTGGGGGCACTCCGTGGTGCACTCGCCAGCGCAGCTAGAGTGCCAATTTGAACTATGGAAGTTACTGCAAAACACTCTAGAATTACGTAATTCGCTTAAAAAACGCATTTTCAAGTGATTTAAAAACACGTTTTGAGAACCAGTTTTTACATCAGATTTGAACGTTTCACGGGCTGGAACGACGACTTTGTATGTAGACTTTGGAAACATATTCTACCTGTAGTTTCGATGGCACTTGGTTATTTAGGGTACAAGAAGGCAAAATAGACAGAGTTTTAGTGAATACAAGCTTTTGGAGGCACTCCGTGGTGCACTCGCCAGCGCAGCTAAAGTGCCAATTTGATTTTCAAGAGATTTGCAGACATATTTTGAGAAACAGTTTTTACATCAGATTTTAACGATTCACGGTGTGAAACGACGATTTTGTTTGTAGACTTTGAAAACGTATTCTACCTGTAGTTTCGATGGCACTTGGTTATTTAGGGTCAAGAAGACAAAATAGACAGATTTTTAGTGAATACAAGCTTTTGGAGGCACTCAGTGGTGCACTCGCCAGCGTTGCTAGAGTGCCAATTTGAACTATGGAAGTTACTGCAAAACACTCTAAAAACAGGTAATTCGCTTAGAAAACGCATTTTCAAGTGATTTGGAGACATATTTTGAGAAACAGTTTTTACATCAGATTTGAACGTTTAACGTTCTGAAATGACGATTTTGTATGTAGACTTTGGATACATATTCTACATGTTGTTTCGATGGCACTTGGTTATTTAGGATACAATTAGACAAAATAGTCAGATTTTTAGTTAAAACAAGCTTTTGGAGGCACTCTGTAGTGCACCCGCCAGCGCAGCTAAAGTGCAAATTTGAACTATGGAAGTTACTGCAAAACAGTCTAAAATTACGTAATTCGCTTAAAAACGCATTTTCAAGTGATTTGGAGACAAGTTTTGAGAAACAGTTTTTACATCAGATTTAATCGTTTCACGGGCTGGAACGACGATTTTGTATGTAGACTTTGGAAACATATTCTACCTGTAGTTTCAAAGGCACTTGGTTATTTAGGCTACAATAAGACAAAATACACTGATTTCTAGTGAATACAAGCTTTTGGAGGCACTCAGACAAAATAGACAGAGTTTTAGTGAATACAAGCTTTTGGAGTCACTCCGTGGTGCACCCGCCAGCGCAGCTAGAGTGCCAATTTGAACTATGGAAGTTACTGCAAAACACTCTAAAAACACGTAATTCTCTTAGGCAACGTATTTTAAAGAGATTTGGAGACATATTTTGAGAAACAGTTTTTACATCAGATTTTAACGATTCACGGTGTGAAACGACGATTTTGTTAGTAGACTTTGAAAACATATTCTAACTGTAGTTTCGATGGCCCTTGGTTATTTAGGGTACATTTAGACAAAATAGTCAGATTTTTAGTGAATACAGGCTTTTGGAGGCACTCGGTGGTGCACTCGCCAGCGCAGCTAGAGTGCTAATTTGAACTATGGAAGTTACTGCAAAACACTCTAAAAACAGGTAATTCGCTTAGAAAACGCATTTTCAAGTGGTTTGGAGACATATTTTGAGAAACAGTTTTTACATCAGATTTGAACGTTTCACGATCTGAAATGACGATTTTGTATGTAGACTTTGGATACATATTCTACATGTTGTTTTGATGGCACTTGGTTATTTAGGATACAATTAGACAAAATAGTCAGATTTTTTGTGAACACAAGCTTTTGGAGGCACTCAGTGGTGCACCCGCCAGCGCAGCCAGAGTGTCAATTTGAACTAAGGATGTTACTGCAAAACACTCTAAAATTACGTAATTCGCTTAAAAAACGCATTTTCAAGTGATTTAGAGACATGTTTTAAAAACAGTTTTTACATCAGTTTTGATCGTTTCACGGGCTGGAACGACGATTTTGTATGTAGACTTTGGAAACATATTCCACCTGTAGTTTCGATGGCACTTGGTTATTTAGGGTACAAGAAGACAAAATAGACAGAGTTTTAGTGAATACAAGCTTTTGGAGGCACTCCGTGGTGCACTCGCCAGCGCAGCTAGAGTGCCAGTTTGAACTATGCATGTTACTGCAAAACACTATAAAAACACGTAATTCTCTTAGAAAACGTATTTTCAAGAGATTTGGAGACATATTTTGAGAGACAGTTTTTACATCAGATTTTAACGATTCACGGTGTGAAACGACGATTTTGTTTGTAGACCTTGAAAACATATTCTACCTGTAGTTTCGATAGCACTTGGTTATTTCACGGTCTGAAACGAACGATTTGTGTGTACCATTTGGTCACATATTCTACCTGTAGTTTCGATAGCACTTGGTTATTTAGGCTACAATAAGACAAAATACACTGATTTTTAGTGAATACAAGGTATTGGGGGCACTTCGTGGTGCACTCGCCAGCGCAGCTAGAGTGCCGATCTAAACTATAGAAGTTACTGCAAAACACCCTAGAAACACGTAATTCTCTTAGAAATCGCATATTCAAGTGATTTGGAGACATATTTTGAGAAACAGATTTTACATCAGATTTGAACGTTTCAAGATCTGAAATGACGATTTTGTATGTAGACTTTGGATACATATTCTACCTGTAGTTTCGATGGCACTTGGTTATTTAGGATACAAAAAGACAAAATAGACAGATTTTTAGTGAATATAAGATTTTGGAGGCACTCCGTGGTGCAATCGCCAGCGCAGCTAGAGTGCCAATTTGAACTATGGAATTTACTGCAAAACACTCTATAATTACGTAATTCGCCTAAAAAACGCATTTTCATGTGATTTAGAGACACGTTTTGAGAAACAGTTTTTACATCAGATTTGATCGTTTCACGGGCTTTAACGACGACTTTGTATGTAGACTTTGGAAACATATTCTACCTGTAGTTTCGATGGCACTTGGTTATTTGGGGTACAAGAAGACAAAATAGACAGAGTTTTAGTGAATACAAGCTTTTGGAGGCACTCCGTGGTGCACTCGCCAGCGCAGCTAAAGTGCCAATTTGAACAATGGAAGTTACTGCAAAACACTCTAAAAACACGTAATTCTCTTAGAAAACGTATTTTCAAGAGATTTGCAGACATATTTTGAGAAACAGTTTTTACATCAGATTTTAACGATTCACGGTGTGAAACGACGATTTTGTTTGTAGACTTTGAAAACATATTCTACCTGTAGTTTCGATGGCACTTGGTTATTTAGGGTACAAGAAGACAAAATAGACAGATTTTTAGTGTATACAAGCTTTTGGAGGCACTCAGTGGTGCACTCGCCAGCGCTGCTAGAGTGCCAATTTGAACTATGGAAGTTACTGCAAAACACTCTAAAAATTGGTAATTCGCTAGAAAACGCATTTTCAAGTGATTTGGAGACATATTTTGAGAAACAGTTTTTACATCAGATTTGAACGTTTCACGATCTGAAATGACGATTTTGTATGTAGACTTTGGATACAAATTCTACATGTTGTTTCGATGGCACTTGGTTATTAGGATACAATTAGACAAAATAGTCAGATTTTTAGTTAAAACAAGCTTTTGGAGGCACTCTGTAGTGCACCCGCCAGCGCAGCTAGAGTGCAAATTTGAACTATGGAAGCTACTGCAAAACAGTCTAAAATTACGTAATTCGCTTAAAAACGCATTTTCAAGTGATTTAGAGACAAGTTTTGAGAAACAGTTTTTACATCAGATTTGATCGTTTCACGGGCTGGAACGACGATTTTGTATGTAGACTTTGGAAACATATTCTACCTGTAGTTTCGATGGCACTTTGTTATTTAGGGTACAAGAAGACAAAATAGACAGAGTTTTAGAGAATACAAGCTTTTGGAGGCACTCCGAGTTGCACTCGCCAGCGCAGCTAGAGTGCCAATTTGAACTATGGAAGTTACTGAAAAACACTCTAAAAAGACGTAATTCTCTTAGAAAACGTATTTTCAAGAGATTTGGAGACATATTTTGAGAAACAGTTTTTACATCAGATTTTAACGATTTACGGTGTGAAACAACGATTTTGTTTGTAGACTTTGAAAACATATTCTACCTGTAGTTTCGATGGCACTTGGTTATTTAGGGAACAATTAGACAAAATAGTCAGATTTTTTGTGAATACAAGCTTTTGGAGGCACTCCGTGGTGCACTCGCCAGCGCATCTAGAGTGCCAATTTGAACTATGGAAGTTACTGCAAAACACTCTAAAATTACGTAATTCGCTTAAAAAACGCATTTTCAAGTGATTTAGAGACATGTTTTGAGAAACAGTTTTTACATCAGATTTGATCGTTTCACGGGCTGAACCGACGATTTTGTATGGAGACTTAGGAAACATATTCTACCTGTAGTTTCGATGGCACTTGGTTATTTAGGGTACAAGAAGACAAAATAGACAGAGTTTTAGTGAATACAAGCTTTTGGAGGCACTCTGTGGTGCACTCGCCAGCGCAGCTAGAGTGCCAATTTGAACTATGGAAGTTACTGCAAAACACACTAATAACACGTAATTCTCTTAGAAAACGTATTTTCAAGAGATTTGGAGACATATTTTGAGAAACAGTTTTTACATCAGATTTTCACGATTCACGGTGTGAAACGACGATTTTGTTTGTAGACTTTGAAAACTTATTCTAACTGTAGTTTCGATGGCACTTGGTTATTTAGGGTACAATTAGACAAAATAGTCAGATTTTTAGTAAATACAAGCTTTTGAAAGCACTCCGTGGTGCACTCGCCAGCGCAGCTAGAGTGCCAATTTGAACTATGTAAGTTACTGCGAAACACTCTAAAAACACGTAATTCTCTTAGAAAACATATTTTCAAGAGATTTGGAGACATGTTTTGAGAAACAGTTTTACATCAGATTTGATCGTTTCACGGGCTGGAACGACGATTTTGTATGTAGACTTTGGAAACATATTCTACCTATAGTCACGATGGCACTTGGTTATTTAGGGTACAAGAAGACAAAATAGTCAGATTTTTTGTGAACACAAGCTTTTGGAAGCACTCCGTGGTGCACTCGCCAGCGCAGCTAGAGTGCCAATTTGAACTATGGAAGTTACTGCAAAACACTCTAAAAACAGGTAATTCGCTTAGAAAACGCATTTTCAAGTGATTTGGAGACATATTTTGAGAAACAGTTATTACATCAGATTTGAACGTTTCACGATCTAAAATGACGATTTTGCATGTAGACTTTGGATACATATTCTACATGCTGTTTCGATGGCATTTGGTTATTTAGGATACAATTAGACAAAATAGTCAGATTTTTTGTGAACACAAGCTTTTGGAGGCACTCCGTGGTGCACTCGCCAGCGCAGCTAGAGTGCCAATTTGAACTATGGAAGTTACTGCAAAACACCCTAAAAACAGGTAATTCGCTTAGAAAACGAATTTTCAAGTGATTTGGAGACATATTTTGAGAAACAGTTTTTACATCAGATTTGATCGTTTCACGGTCTGAAACAACGATTTTATATGTAGAATTTGGAAACATATTCTACCTGTAATTTCTGTGGCACTTGGTTATTTAGGGTACAAGAAGACAAAAAAGACAGATTTTTAGTGAATACGAGCCTTTGGAGGCCTCCGTGGTGCACTCCTCAGCGCAGCTAGAGTGCCAATTTAAACTATGGAAGTTACTGCAAAACACTACACACTCGTAATTTGCTTAGAAAACGCATTTTCAAGTGATTTGGAGACATATTTTGAGAAACAGATTTACATCTGATTTGAACGATTCGCGGTCTGGAACGACGATTTTGTATGTAGACTTTGGATACATATTCTACCTGTAGTATCGATGACACTTGGTTATTTAGGGTACAAAAAGAAAAAGAATACAGATTTTTAGTGAATACAAGTTTTGGAGGCTCTCCGTGGTGCACTCGCCAGCGCAGCTAGAGTGCCCATTTGAACTATGGAAGTTACTGCAAAACACTGTAAAGATACGTAATTCGCTTAGAAAACGCATTTTTAAGTGATTAGGAGACATATTTTGAGAAACAGTTTTTACATCAGATTTGAACTATTCACGGTCTGAAACGACGATTTTGTATGTAGACATTGGATACATATTTAACCTGTAGTTTCGATGGAACTTGTTTATTTAGGGTACAAGAAGACAAAATAGACAGATTTTTAGTGAATACAAGCTTTTGGAGGCACTCCGTTGTGCACTTGCCAGCGCAGCTAGAGTGCCAATTTGAACTATGGAAGTTACTGCAAAACACTCTACAAACACATAATTCGCTTAGAAAACGCATTTTCAAGAGATTTGAAAACATATTTTGAGAAACATTTTTTACATCATAATTAAACGTTTCACGGTCTGAAACGACGATTTTGTATATAGACTTTGGAAACATATTCTACCTGTAGTTTTGATGAAACTTGGCTATTTAGGGTACAATTAGGCAAAATAGTACATTTTTTTGTGAGTACAAGCTTTTGGAGGCACTCCGTGGTGCACTCGCCAGCGCAGCTAGAGTGCCGATTTGAACTATGGAAGTTACTGCAAAACACTCTAAAAACACGTAATTTGCTTAGAAAACGCATTTTCAAGTGATTTGGAGACATATTTTGAGAAACAGTTTTTAAATCAGATTTGAACTATTTACGGTCTGAAACAACGATTTTGTATGTAGACTTTGGAAACATATTCTACCTGTAGTTTCAATAGTACTTGGTTATTTAGGGTACAATTAGACAGATTTTTAGTGAAAATAAGCTTTTATACGCACATCGTGGTGCACCCGCCAGCGCATCTAGAGTGCCAATTTGAACTATGGAAGTTACTGCAAAACTCTCTAAAAACACGTAATTCTCTTAGAAAACGCATTTTCAAAAGATTTGGAGACATATTTTGAGAAACAGTTTTTACATCAGATTTGAACGATTCACGGTGTGAAACGACGATTTTGTTTGTAGACTTTGGAAACATATTGTACCTGTAGTTTTGATGGCACTTGCATGGTTGTTTAAGGTACAAGAAGACAAAATAGACAGATTTTTAGTGAATACAAGCTTTTGGAGGCACTCCGTTGTGCACTTGCCAGCGCAGCTAGAGTGCCAATTTGAACTATGGAAGTTACTGCGAAACACTCTACAAACACATAATTCACTTAGAAAACGCATTTTCAAGTTATTTGGAGACATATTTTGAGAAACAGTTTTTACATCAGATTTGAACGATTCGCGATCTGAAACGACGTTTTTGTGTGTAGACTTTGGATACATATTCTACCTGTAGTTTCGATGACACTTGGTTATTTAGGGTACAAAAAGACAAAATAGACCAATTTTTAGTGAATACAAGCTTTTGGAGGCACTCCCTGGAGCACTCGCCAGCGCAGCTAGAGTGCCAATTTGAACTATGGAAGTTCCTGCAAAACACTCTAAAAATACGTAATTTGCTTAGAAAACGCATTTTCAAGTGATTAGGAGACATATTTTGAAAACAGTTTCTACATCAGATTTGACCGATTCACGGTCTGAAACGACGATTTTGTACGTAGATTTCGGAAACATATTCTACATGTAGTTTCGATAGCACTTGGTTATTTAGGGTACAATTAGACAAAATAGACAGTTTTTTAGTGTATATGAGCTTTTGTAGGCACTCCGTGGTGCACTCGCCAGCGCAGCTAGAGTGCCAATTTGAACTATGGAAGTTATTGCAAAACACTCAAAAAATACGTAATTCGCTTAGAAAACGCATTTTCAAGTGATTTAGAGACATATTTTGAGAAAAGTTTTTACATCAGATTTGAACGATTTGCGGTCTGAAACGACGATTTTGTAAGTAAACTTTGGAAACATATTCTAACTGTAGTTTCGATGAAACTTGGCTATTTAGGGTACAATTAGGCAAAATAGTCAGATTTTTAGTGAATACAAGCTTTTGGAGGCACTCCGTTGTGCACTTGAAAGCGCAGCTAGAGTGCCAATTTTAACTATGGAAGTTACTTCGAAACACTCTCCAAACACATAATTCGCTTATAAAACGCATTTTCAAGTGATTTGGAGACATATTTTGAGAAACAGTTTTTACATCAGATTTGAACGATTCGCGGTCTGAAACGACGATTTTGTGTGTAGACTTTGGATACATATTCTACCTGTGGTTTCGAAGACACTTGGTTATTTAGGGTACAAAAAGACCAAATAGACTAGTTTTTAGTGAATACAAGCTTTTGGAGGCATTCCTTGGAGCACTCGCCAGCGCAGCTAGAGTGCCAATATGAACTATGGAAGTTACTGCAAAACACTCTAAAAATACGTAATTCCCTTAGAAAACGCATTTTCAAGTGATTTGGAGACATATTTTGAGAAACAGTTTTTACATCAGATTTGAACGATTCGCGGTCTGAAACGACGATTTTGTGTGTAGACTTTGGATACATATTCTACCTGTGGTTTCGAAGACACTTGGTTATTTAGGGTACAAAAAGACCAAATAGACTAATTTTTAGTGAATACAAGCTTTTGGAGGCATTCCCTGGAGCACTCGCCAACGCAGCTAGAGTGCCAATTTGAATTATGGAAGTTACTGCAAAACACTCTAAAAACACGTAATTCAATCAGAAAACGCATTTTCAAGTGATTTGGAGACATGTTTTGAGAAACAGTTTTCATATCAGATTTGTTCGTTTCACGGTCTGAAACATATTGTACCTGTAGTTTCGATGGCACTTGGTTATTTAGGGTACAAGAAGACAAAATAGACAGATTTTTAGTGAATACAGGCTTTTGGAGACACTCCGTGGTGCACTCGCCAGCGCAGCTAGAGTGCCAATTTGAACTATGGAAGTTACTGCAAAACACTCAAAAAATACGTAATTCGCTTAGAAAACGCATTTTCAAGTGATTTGGAGACTTATTTTGAGAAACAGTTTTTACATCAGATTTGAACTATTCACGGTCTGAAACGACGATTTTGGATGTAGAATTTGAAAATATATTCTACCTGTAGTTTCGATGGCACTTGGTTATTTAGGGTACAATTAGGCAAAATAGTCAGATTTTTAGTGAATACAAGCTTTTGGAGGCACTCCGTGGTGCACTCGCCAGCGCAGCTAGAGTGCCAATTTGAACTATGGAAGTTACTGCAAAACACTCAAAAAATACGTAATTCGCTTAGAAAACGCATTTTCAAGTGATTTGGAGACATATTTTGAGAAACAGTTTTTACATCAGAATTGAACTATTCACGGTCTAAAACGACGATTTTGTATGTGGACTTTGGAAACATATTCTACATGTAGTTTCGATAGCACTTGGTTATTTAGGGTACAATTAGACAAAATAGACAGATTTTTAGTGTATATAAGCTTTCGGAGGCACTCTATAGTGCACTCGCCTGCGCAGCTAAAGTGCCAATTTGAACTATGGAAGTTACTGCAAAACACTCTAAAACACGTATTTCGCTTAGAAAACGCATTTTCAAGTGATTTGGAGACATGTTTTGAGATACAGTTTTTACATCAGATTTCATCGTTTCACGGTCTGAAACGACGATTTTGTATGTAAACTTTGGAAACATATTCTACCTGTAGCTTCGATAGCACTTGGTAATTTAGGGTACAATTAGACAAAATAGACAGATTTTTAGTGAATACAAGCTTTTGGAGGCACTCCGTGCTGCACACGCCATCGCAGCTAGAGTGATAATATGAACTATGGAAGTCACTGCAAAACACTCTAAAACACATAATTCGCTTAGAAAACGCATTTTCAAAAGATTTGGAGACATATTTTAAAAAACAGTTTTTACATCAGATTTGAACGATTCACGGTGTGAAACGACGATTTTGTTTGTAGATTTTGGAAACATATTGTACCTGTAGTTTCGATGGCACTTGCGTGGTTGTGTAGGGTACAAGAAGACAAAATAGACAGATTTTTAGTGAATACAAGTTTTTGAAGGCACTCCGTTGTGCACTTGCCAGCGCAGCCAGAGTGCCAATTTCAACTATGTAAGTTACTGCAAAATACTCTACAAACACATAATTCGCTTAGAAAACGCTTTTTCAAGTGAT
Source organism: Harpalus rubripes (assembly GCA_963082715.1). Lineage (NCBI taxonomy): Eukaryota > Metazoa > Arthropoda > Insecta > Coleoptera > Carabidae > Harpalus > Harpalus rubripes. The sequence goes on from OY720465.1 coordinate 18,794,038, forward strand.
TTGGAGACATATTTTGAGAAACAGTTTTTGCATCAGATTTGAACGATTCGCGGTCTGAAACGACGATTTTGTATGTAGACTTTGGATACATATTCTACCTGTAGTTTCGATGACACTTGTTTTTATAGGGTACAAAAAGACAAAATAGACTAATTTTTAGTGAATACAAGCTTTTGGAGGCACTCCCTGGAGCACTCGCCAGCGCAGCCAGAGTGCCAATGTGTACTATGGAAGTTACCGCAAAACATTGTAAAACACGTAATTCGCTTAAAAAACGCTTTTTCAAGTGATTTGGAGACATATTTTGAGAAACAGTTTTAACATCAGATTTGAACGATTCACGGTGTGAAACGACGATTTTGTACGTAGACTTTGGAAACATATTGTACGTGTAGTTTTGATAGCACTTGGTTTTTTAGGGTACAATTAGACAAAATAGACAGATTTTTAGTGTATATAAGCTTTAGGAGGCACTCTGTAGTGCACTCGCCTGCGCAGCTAACGTGCCAATTTGAACTATGGAAATTACTGCAAAACACTCTAAAACACGTCATACGCTTAGAAAACGCATTTTCAAGTGATTTGGAGACATATTTTGAGAAACAGTTTTTATATCAGATTTGAACGATTCACGGTCTGAAACGACGATTTTGTATGTAGCCTTTGGAAATATATTCTACCTGTAGTTTCGATGGCACATGGTTATTTAGGGTACAAGAAGACAAAATGACCGATTTTTAGTGAATATAAGCTTTTGGAGGCTCTTCGTGGTGCACTCGCCAGCGCAGATAGAGTGCCAATTTGAACTACGGAAGTTACTGAAAAACACTTTAAACACAAGTAATTTTCTTAGAAAACGCATTTTCAAAAGATTTGGAGACATATTTTGAGAAACAGTTTTTACATCAGATTTGAACGATTCACGGTTTGAAACGACGATTTTGTTTGTAGACTTTGGAAACATATTGTACCTGTAGTTTCAATGGCACTTGCATGGTTGTTTAGGGTACAAGAAGACAAAATAGACAGATTTTTAGTGATTACAAGCTTTTGGAGGCTCTTCGTGGTGCACTCGCCAGCGCAGATAGAGTGCCAATTTGAACTACGGAAGTTACTGAAAAACACTCTAAACACAAGTAATTCTCTTAGAAAACGCATTTTCAAAAGATTTGGAGACATATTTTGAGAAACAGTTTTTACGTCAGATTTGAACGATTCGCGGTCTGAAACGACGATTTTGTATGTAGACTTTTGAATCATATTCTACCTGTAGTTTCGATGGCACTTGGTTATTTAGGGTACAATTAGACAGATTTTTAGTGAATACAAGCTTTTGTACGCACTCCGTGGTGCACTCGCCAGCGCAGCGAGAGTGCCAATTTGAACTATGGAAGTTACTGCAAAACACTCTAAAAACACGTAATTCGCTTAGAAAACGCATTTTCAAGTGATTTGGAGACATGTTTTGAGAAACAGTTTTTACATCATATTTGAACGATTCACGGTCTGAAACGACGATTTTGTATGTAGAGTTTGGATACATATTCTACCTGTAGTTTCGATAGCACTTGGTTATTTAGGGTACAAAAAGACAAAATAGACAGATTTTTAGTGAATACAAGCTTTTGGAGACACTCCGAGGTGCACTCGCCAGCGCAGCTAAAGTGCCAGTTTGAACTATGGAACTTACTACAAAACACTATAATAATAAATAATATATGGAAGTTACTTCAAAACACTAAAAACACGTAATTCGCTTGGAAAAAGCATTTTCAAGTGATATGGAGGCATATTTTGAGATACAGTTTTTACATCAGATTTGAAATATTCATGGTCTGAAACGACGATTTTGTACGTAGCCTTTGGAAACATATTCTACCTGTAGTTTCGATGGCACTTGGTCATTTATGGTACAATTAATCAAAATAGACAGATTTTTAGAGAATACAAGCTTTTGGAGGCACTCCGTGGTGCACTCGCCAGCGCAGCTAGAGTGCCAATTTGAACAATGGAAGTTACTGCAAAACACTCTAAAAACACGTAATTCGCTTAGAACACGCATTTTCAAGTGATTTGGAGACATATTTTGAGAAACAGATTTTACAGCAAATTTGATCGTGTCACGGTCTGAAACGACGATTTTGTATATAGACTTTAGAAACATATTCTACCTGTAGTTTCGATGGAATTTGGTTATTTAGGGTACAATTAGACAAAATAGTCAGATTTTTAGTAAGTACGAGCTTTTGGAGGCACTCCCTGGTGCACACGCCAGCGCAGCTAAAGTGCCAATTTGAACTATGGAACTTACTACAAAACACTATAAAAACACATAATTCGCTTAGAAAACGCATTTTCAAGTGATTTGGAGACATGTTTTGAGAAACAGTTTTTACATCAGATTTGATCGTGTCACGGTCTGAAACGACGATTTTGTATATAGACTTTGGATACATATTCTACCTGTAGTTTCGATTGCACTTAGTTATTTAGGGTACAAAAAGACAAATTAGACAGTTTTTTAGTGAATACAAGCTTTTGGAGACACTCCGTGGTGCACACGCCAGCGCAGCTAGAGTGCAAATTTGAACTAAGTGATTTGGAGACATATTTTGAGAAACAGTTTTTACATCAGATTTGAACGATTCACGGTCTGAAACGACGATTTTGTATGTAGAGTTTGGATACATATTCTATCTGTAGTCTCGATAGCACTTGGTTATTTAGGGTACAATTTGACAAAATAGACAGATTTTTAGTGTATATAAGCTTTTGGAGGCACTCTGTAGTGCACTCGCCTGCGCAGCTAACGTGCCAATTTGAACTATGGAAATTACTGCAAAACACTCTAAAACCCGTAATTCGCTTAGAAAACGCATTTTCAAGTGATTTGGAGACATATTTTGAGAAACAGTTTTTATATCAGATTTGAACGATTCACGGTCTGAAACGACGAATTTGTATGTAGCCTTTGGAAACATATTCTACCTGTAGTTTCGATGGCACATGGTTATTTAGGGTACAAGAAGACAAAATGACCGATTTTTAGTGAATACAAGCTTTTGGAGCCTCTTCGTGGTGCACTCGCCAGCGCAGATAGAGTGCCAATTTGAAATACGGAAGTTACTGAAAAACACTCTAAACACAAATAATTCTCTTAGAAAACGCATTTTTAAAAGATTTGGAGACATATTTTGAGAAACAGTTTTTACATCAGATTTGAACGATTCACGTTGTGAAACGACGATTTTGTTTGTAGACTTTGGAAACATATTGTACCTGTAATTTCAATGGCACTTGCATGGTTGTTTAGGGTACAAAAAGACAAAATAGACAGATTTTTTGTGATTACAAGCTTTTGGAGGCACTCCGCTGTGCACTTGCCAGCGCAGCTAGAGTGCCGATTTGAACTATGGAAGTTACTGCAAAACACTCTACAAACACATAATTCGCTTAGAAAACGCATTTTCAAGTGATTTGGAGACATATTTTGAGAAACAGTTTTTTCGTCAGATTTGAACGATTCGCGGTCTGAAACGACGATTTTGTATGTAGACTTTGGATACATATTCTACCTGTAGTTTCGATGACACTTGGTTATTTAGGGTACAATAAGACAAAACAGACTAATTTTTAGTGAATACAAGCTTTTGGAGGCACTCCCTGGAGCACTCGCCAGCGCAGCTAGAGTGCCAATTTGAACTATGGAAGTTACTGCAAAACACTCTAAAAATACGTAATTCGCTTAGAAAACACATTTTCATGTGATTAGGAGACATATTTTGAGAAACAGTTTTTACATCAGATTTGAACTATCCACGGTCTGAAACGACGATTTTGTATGCAGACTTTGGAAACATATTTTACCTATAGCTTCGATAGCACTTGGTTATTTAGGGTACAATTAGACAAAATAGACAGATTTTTAGTGAATACAAGCTTTTGGAGGCGCTCCGTGGTGCAGGCACCATCGCAGCTAGAGTGCCAATATGAACTATGGAAGTTACTGCAAAACACTCTAAAAGTACGTAATTCGCTTAGACATCGCATTTTCAAGTGATTTGAAAACATATTTTGAGAAACATTTTTTACATCAGAATTGAACGTTTCACGGTCTGAAACGACGATTTTGTATGTAGACTTTGGATACATATTCTACCTGTAGTTTCGATGGCACTTGGTTATTCAGGGCACAAGAAGACAAAATAGACAGATTTTTAGTGAATACAAGCTTTTGGAGGCACTCCGTGGTGCACTCGCCAGCGCAGCTAGAGTGCCAATTTGAACTATGGAAGTTACTGCAAAACACTATACAAACACGTAATTTGCTTAGAAATCGCATATTCATGTGATTTGGAGACATATTTTGAGAAACAGTTTTTACATCATTTTGAACTATTCACGGTCTGAAACGACGATTTTGTATGTAGACTTTTGAAACATATTCTACCTGTAGTTTCGATAGCACTTGGTTATTTAGGGTACAATTAGACAGATTTTTAGTGAATACAAGCTTTTGTACGCACTCCGTGGTGCACTCGCCCGCGCAGCGAGAGTGCCAATTTGAACTATGGAAGTTACTGCAAAACACTCTAAAAACACGTAATTCGCTTAGAAAATGCATTTTCAAGTGATTTGGAGACATGTTTTGAGAAACATTTCAAGGTGTACCTACCTTAGTTTTTCTTTGGCCCATTTCTCTCTTGTTTTCATCCATTCCCTTTTTCCCTTTTGTACATTTTTCTTGACTTCAACCTTCACCTTCATTCGTTCATCAGTCCTTTGTTGACATTTCCATATGTCAAACCGCCATTCATGCTTTCATTTCCCATAGTTCACTTGGTGTCTGCGCGTGAGCGCACCTTTTGTGTCATTGTTTCTGACTTTTATTCCCGCGAAGTAGACTACTGGATGAACATGTCAGTTTGTGTGGTAAACTACCCCAACTTTATTTTTGCTTTTAACAAATTTTTGCCTACTTAAACTAGAGTTGAAATGTCTTAATTGAACTGACTTAACTCAAGTACATACTGCATTGTAAGATTTCCTTCCTTTTTTAAAAGCAACGTTTGAAGACTTAGACGTGTTGTGCGATCCGCTCTTAAGCGATTTTTTTAGTAAATTGTGTTTTAGTTTTGAGCACTCTGTTATAGAGGTTTTGATCCACAAGTCATTTATTTAATTTGGGAATTGGATATTCCCACAGGAAGTTTCCTGGATTTAAAATATTCACAGCTTGTACCACTTTGAGGCCGTCCTAAATCAAAGGTAAATAATTAATTGAGTACAATTCTAACATTAGTATTTTTCTAATCTTTATTACATTATATATATATCATTGTAAAGTAAAATTTAAACTTATTAAATAAAACTAGTAGCCATTTTGAATTGGGTAGAGGATCATGTGCTGATAATGTTCATTCCTTTCAGGCCTTTTTTTCTCTCTTTTCCTTTTGTTCTTCGTTTTCTTTTACGACGTTTCCTTTTTGGGATATATGTTGGATTTATCTGGAACCTTTTTTTTGGTTTTACCAAAATTTGTACGAGTTTCTCGTATGGTGTATGAAGTACATTGTTGCACCATTACGAGTCATCGCATTCATCATCATCATCATCGTTTCATCATCACCGCCCGTCTGCGTGTTGTCTGTACCTAGTTGCCGTGTTAGAGAGGAGTTTTAATATTGGCGTACCAAGCCACGAGGGAAGAGACGTCCGCCATTTTTCCGTGCCGTCTGGACTTCACCGCCTCCCCCACCAATAGATCAGATAAGCAACAGAACAATTATTTCTTTATTTGGTTTTGCAATTCATATTTAGATTTTTGTGTAACTTACCGTTTTGTTTGTTTGTGGCGTTCACCTTCAGTGGACCAGTTTATTTTTTTTATGTACTGTGGACTATATCTGTATTTTAAGAGGTATAGGCTGGCTTTCGCGAGGCCATTTTGAAAGGTATTTTATATTATTGTTATCTCGTCCACGGAAAGGTACTAAGGGCTCGTACTGCGAGACTTTGAGCGTTTTACCGTCTTACTCTGCGCCGCGACGTAATTGATGCATCAACTGCGATCTACACATTTTGCGCTTTCATTTTTTGTTACGACGCACCGCCCCGACGAACCTTACCCTTCTGCGACGAACAGCCCTTAAGGCTCATGTACCATCGGCCTTCAGCCACAACTCGCGCGAGACTGCCGACACCCTTCGTTTATACACCACCGTTTTGTAACCACATTTCTGTACCTACGTTGTTGCAATATAGTTCACGTTTTTATTTTAAAATTAGCGGTTGTTGCTACCTTCCCGTTCTCCCATTATTCAAGTTTCCGAGGGCTTGTCGCTCAGCTGTTTGTAGGCTCTGTGATCGAGTGACTGGCGCCCTTTCCACCCTTATTCTTCAGCGACGTCGAACCACCACATCCCCACTGTTTAGCTGGCCGGAGCCCAAACCTCGCTCGGGAACGCACCCCCTGGGCCACAGTTTGGCTTTTTTAACCCCAAGGGCTAGGGTGGCCTTTGGGTACGTTATAAAATTGGCGCCCAACGTGCGGCCCTGTAGTAGTCAAATTTGGTTTTCCTTTTGTTCGGGTAAACGCATAATCCCTTGTACTCCTTCCTTGTATTGTTTGGCGCAGTTACGGTATAAACATAATAAATTTATTCATTATCATTTTGTTATTTTTTTGGGGTTCGTCCGAATCCATCGGAAAGTTTGGTTATATTTTTGGGGTTACTCCGAACCCATCGTAAAGTTTTTTTGTTATATTGTGTGGGTTCGTTTAGTGAGTCAAATTTATTAGTATTGTTAGTAGTTATTATAGTAAAATTTTGTGTGAAGTTATTCGGTTATCATGGGTTCGAAAATTGAAATTAATCGGTTGAATAAAGATGAACTTAAGTATGAGCTTCGTATTCGATGTATGACGGACATAGAGTCAGTAGAGGCGATGAGGTATTCATTGCGGGGTTTGTTAAAAATGGAAAAAAGCTCCTCATTTTTTTACCGCCATATCCATACACGTTTGCGGAAGACTGCCTGGCGTTAGATGAAAAACTGAAAGAAATAAAAGAATTCATAACGACTATTACGGATGGGAAAAAATCTTCGACGTACCCTAAGATAGAGACAAAAATAGCGTATGCGACGCGTAGAGTGGAAGCCAGTACCCCTGCTGCTGAAGAGGAAAAACAAAAACGTTCTCAGTATTTAATGCAAATCGTACGTTGACAGTCAGATTTACATGTAAAACCGAAAGCAACTAAACATTCGTCAAATATGCTACCTGCTCCATTTCTTGATGCGTCCGTGGCCCAATTAGATTTGGCAGAGTCGAATCCTGATTCATCTGCAAGCGAAAGTGATGTAGAACACGTTGTTACTCCACGAGCTACAACTCACTCTGTACCTGTTATTAAATGGGGTCTCCAATTCAATGGTGATAGTCATGTAATGTCGCTCAACTCCTTTGTAGATCGCGTCACTGAGCTCCGTCAAGCTAGAAATGTTTAGAAAACGCAGTTATTTATGTCGGCTTGTGAGTTATTTACGGGTAATGCTTTGGTGTGGTATCGAGCAAACCCAGAATTATATAATACATGGGATGAATTGGTAGTTGGACTACAAGAAGAATTCTTACCGATAAATTATGAAGAGAAGTTATATGGAGAAATCCGAAAACGTACTCAAGGACCTCAGGAGTCCATAGGCATCTACGTTGCGAGTATGACATCGCTCTTCGGCCGCCTGCGCAATCAACAACTCAGCGCACAGTTACTCCGGCTCTGTAGGAAGATGGACGAACGAAAAGAGTCTGTGGAAAACTTTGTACCTCCCCCTCGTCGTAATCAAAGTCTTGAGCCAGATTTGGCATATGTGTACACGGACATTGATCCTAGCACTACAACTCCTTCACCAGCTACACCAGCTGCTTATGCCGCACAGCCAGCCAAGACATGTTTCAAGTGTCAACGTCCCGGCCATACTGCAGCCCATTGTTCTGTCGAACGGAAGAGATACTGCTATCGCTGTGGTCATCCTGACGTAACCGTGAGGACTTGTCCCAAATGTTCGGGAAATGCCAACGCGGGGAAGTAAATTGTCGCTGTACCTCCCCTATATTTTGTAATGTAGCGGCAAATCAAACTCATTTTAGCCCTCAGCTCAAGTCGAAGAAATCCGCCATTTTGGATTATATTTTGTCCCATCTCGAGCATGATCAACGACCGTATTTAGAGATTTTTATTTATGGGATTAAATTCTTAGGATTATTAGATTCCGGGGCATCCCATTCTATCTTTGGTAATGCCGGTTGGTAAGTTTTGAAAAATTTAAATGTAAAATTAGATTCTCGTGATAATCCGAATTGTACAGTTGCAAATGGTAGTTCTTGTCGTAGTTTAGGTTTTGTTAGTTTACCTGTAACGTAAATGGGCAAAATTAATGTTATAAATTTTTTAGTTGTACCGGACGTACCCCATACTGTCATTCTAGGTCTAGATTTCTGGTGTAGCATGGACATCATCCCCGATTTGAAACGTGACGTATGGAAGTTTTCACCCAACACCGACGTTGCTGTGGAACTGGACCAAATGTTATCAAACCACATCATCGAACCATCCACCAGCTCATGGTCGTCGCCCATCCTATTAATACCAAAGAAAGATGGAAGTTACCGATTTTGTGTTGACTTTAGGAAAGTGAATAGTAACACGAAAAAGGATGCGTACCCCATTCCTTATGTGTCCGCCATATTAGACCGTTTGCGAGGCGCAAAGTACCTGAGCTCCTTGGACATTAAGTCCGCATCCTGGCAAATTCCTATGGCTGAAGCGAGCAAGGAATATACGGCATTCGCTGTTCCTGGACGAGGGTTATTTCATTTTAACCGTATGCCATTTGGGTTGACGAACGCCCCTGCGACCTGGCAACGTTTAATCGATCGTGTACTTGGAGCCGATCTAGAACCCTTCGTATTCGTCTACCTAGACGACATTATCATCATTTCGGAAACATTTGAAAAACATTTGGAAATTTTAGGCAAAATTTTTGAGAGATTACTTACTGCAGGGTTGACGCTCAGCATAGAAAAATGTGCTTTCTGTAGACCAGAGTTGAAATATCTTGGCTATGTCGTGAATAAGCAAGGACTGCAGGTTGACCCCGCCAAGGTGCAGGCCATTGTAGATATTCCTGTCCCCACGTCAGTAGGAGACGTGCGCAGATTTTTAGGAATGGCTTCCTGGTATCGTCGATTTATTGACAATTTTGCGAGCATTAGCGCGCCAATTACAAATCTGCTTCGTAAAAACCGGAAGTAGGTGTTGAACGATGATTGCCGCCAAGCTTTTGAAAAGCTGAAGGATTGCTTAGCCTCGTCACCGATCCTCATATGCCCGGATTTAACACGCCCTTTCTGTGTGCAGACTGACGCAAGTGCTTATGGACTTGGAGCTGTCCTCACACAAGAGTATCCTGAAGGAGAAAAAGTAATCTGCTTCCTTAGTCGTTCCTTAAACCGTCACGAAAGAAACTACAGTACAACAGAGCGTGAGTGTCTAGCAGTTGTATGGGTACTGGAAAAGTTAAAAGCTTACCTCGAAGGTGTAGAGTTCACCGTGATTACCGACCATCATTCACTCGTATGGCTCAACAATTTGAAAGATCCTGCTGGTAGACTGTGTAGGTGGGCTGTGAAGCTGCAGCAGTATACCTTCCGTATCATCCACCGAAAAGGGAAGGACAATTTAGTGCCGAATTGTCTGTCACGTACCGTTCCCGCTGCGACCATCACCGCTCCCGCTGTGGAACCAGATCAACCTAGAGACCCATGGTATGATAATATGATAACCCGTGTACAATTAAAACCACGGAAGTACCCAGCTTGGAGAGTTGAAAATGGACAACTTTATAAATATGTTCGATCTTGTATTCCAGAGTTAGAGGATCCCAGAGAACCTTGGAAGGTAGTCGTCGCCAAACTCTTACGTGGAGGCCTTATTAGGGCGACTCATGACGTGCCGACTTCTGGACATCCTGACGTATACAAGACTCTGCGGAAAATCGAGCAAAAGTATTACTGGCCAAAAATGCGGGCAGATATAGCCGCATTCATTCGTACCTGCCGAACATGCATTGCACATAAGCCCGTGCAGAAAGCTCCCGCCGGTATGATGGGCTCCCGTCCCGTAACCTCCCGTCCATTCCAGCTGATTAGTACGGACATTATAGGCCCTTTACCGTCGACGTCCCGAGGATATCGTTTTATATTAGTAGTCGCTGATTATTACAGTAAATTTGTACTGACGTTTCCTCTTCGCTCAGATACGGCCAAAGCCGTGCGCGAACATATAGAGCGCGATGTATTTATATTGTTTGGGGTGCCACAGTACATCATTTGTGACAATAGTGTACAGTATAAGTCTGGAGAGTTTCGGAAATTGTGTGAGCAATATCAAGTGAATTTCTTGTATAATGCAATGTACCATCCACAAAACAATCCTGCAGAACGTGTGAATCGTGTGTTTAAAACCACTCTTTCTGCATACGTGAGGGATACACACAAATACTGGAACAAATTCCTACCGATGGCGAGTTGTGCCATCCAAACTTTGACACATGAAGTTACAGGGTTTACTCCGTACTTCGTTAACTTTGGCCGAGAGCATATCTTGTGTGGTAAAGATCATAAAGATGTTGGCATAACGACCGATGACCAAATGAACTTCGACCGTGAGAACGTGCGAGCTGTACGTCCTGAAGGCTTTGAAAAAGTGTACACTGAAATCAGGAAGAAGCTAGATAAATCTTACCTTAAAAACAGTACACAGTACAACTTACGTCGACGTTCAGTTACTTTTTCACCTGGTGACATTGTATGGCGACGGAATTTTGCACTGTCAAATTGCCGCGGAAAAATACACTGGGAAATTCGCGCCAAAATATGTTGGTCCCTTCGTCGTAGGAAGAAAGTTATCTTCGTGCACCTATGAGTTAATAGATAACGATGGAAAAACTAAAGGTATATGGCATGTCAATGATTTACGTGTTGGTTATGATGAGGAAACAAATCAGTAGAGTATAGGTTTTTTTTGTTAGTTTTCTTTTACTACGTATTTCGTGTTAGTTACAAATTATTATTCTTTTGTTGTTGCGTAGTGAGCAAAAATTCTTTCGGTTGGGAATTTTTCCACAAGAGAGTGGAGGGGGAATTCTGTAACATTAATTTTCCATTCCTGTTCATTTTGTGTTCCTTCCGCTTTTCTAATCACTTTCTTCCACTCGCGTCCCTTCATACCTGAAACTGTATTGTCATTCTATTTCATTGTTAACATATTTTGTGTTGTCATATTTCAAGGTGTACCTACCTTAGCTTTTCTTTGGCTTATTTCTCTCTAGTTTTCATCCATTCCCTTTTTCCCTTTTGTACATTTTTCTTGACTTCAACCTTCACCTTCATTCGTTCATCAGTCCTTTGTTGACATTTCCATATATCAAACCGCCATTCATGCTTTCATTTCCCATAGTTCACTTGGTGTCTGCGCGTGAGCGCACCTTTTGTGTCATTGTTTCTGACTTTTATTCCCGCGAAGTAGACTACTGGATGAACATGTCAGTTTGTGTGGTAAACTACCCCAACTTTATTTTTGCTTTTAACAAATTTTTGCCTACTTAGCCTAGAGTTGAAATCTCTTAATTGAACTGACTTAAGTCAAGTACATACTGCATTGTAAGATTTCCTTCCTTTTTTAAAAGCAACGTTTCAAGACTTAGACGTGTTGTGCGACCCGCTCTTAAGCGATTTTTTCAGTAAATTGTGTTTTAGTTTTGTGCACTCTGTTATAGAGGTTTTGATCCACAAGTCATTTATTTAATTTGAGAATTGGATATTCCCACAGGAAGTTTCCTGGATTTAAAATCTTCACAGCTTGTACCACTTTCAAGCCGTCCTAAATCAAAGGTAAATAATTTATTGAGTACAATTCTAACATTAGTATTTTTCCAATCTTTATTACATTTTATATTTCATTGTAAAGTTAAATTTAAATTTATAAAATAAAACTAGTAACCATTTTGAATTGGGTAGAGGATCATGTGCTGATAATGTTCATTCCTTCCAGGCCTTTTTTTCTCTCTTTTCCTTTTGTTCTTCGTTTTCTTTTACGACGTTCCCTTTTTGGGATATATGTTGGATTTATCTGGAACCTTTTTTTTGGTTTTACCAAAATTTGTACGAGTTTCTCGTATGGTGTATGAAGTACATTGTTGCACCATTACGAGTCATCGCGTTCATCATCATCATCGTTTCATCATCACCGCCCGTCTGCGTGTTGTCTGTACCTAGTTGCCGTGTTAGAGAGGAGTTTTAATATTGGCGTACCAAGCCACGAGGGAAGAGACGTCCGCCATTTTTCCGTGCCGTCTGGACTTCACCGCCTCCCCCACCAGTAGATCAGATAAGCAACAGAACAATTATTTCTTTATTTGGTTTTGCAATTCATATTTAGATTTTTGTGTAACTTACCGTTTTGTTTGTTTGTGGCGTTCACCTTCAGTGGACCAGTTTATTTTTTTTATGTACTGTGGACTATATCTGTGTATTTTAAGAGGTATAGGCTGGCTTTCGCGAGGCCATTTTGAAAGGTATTTAATATTATTGTTATCCCGTCCACGGAAAGGTACTAAGGGCTCGTACTGCGAGACTTTGAGCGTTTTACCGTCTTACTCTGCGCCGCGACGTAATTGATGCATCAACTGCGATCTACACATTTTGCGCTTTCATTTTTTGTTACGACGCACCGCCCCGACGAACCTTACCCTTCTGCGACGAACAGCCCTTAAGGCTCATGTACCATCGGCCTTCAGCCACAACTCGCGCGAGACTGCCGACACCCTTCGTTTATACACCACCGTTTTGTAACCACATTTCTGTACCTACGTTGTTGCAATATAGTTCACGTTTTTATTTTAAAATTAGCGGTTGTTGCTACCTTCCCGTTCTCCCATTATTCAAGTTTCCGAGGGCTTGTCGCTCAGCTGTTTGTAGGCTCTGTGATCGAGTGACTGGCGCCCTTTCCACCCTTATTTTTCAGCGACGTCGTACCACCACATCCCCACTGTTTAGCTGGCCGGAGCCCAAACCTCGCTCGGGAACGCACCCCCTGGGCCACAGTATGGCTTTTGTAACCCCAAAGGCCTGGGTGGCCTTTGGGTACGTTGTACAGTTTTTACATCAGATTTGTTCGTTTCACGGTCTGAAACGACGATTTTGTATGTAGACTTTGGAAACATATTCTACCTGTAGTTTCGATGGCACTTGGTCATTTAGGGTACAGTTAGACAAAACAGACAGATTTTTAGTAAATACAAGCTTTTGGAGGCACTCCGTGGTCTGAAACAACGATTTTGTATGTAGATTTTGGAAACATAATCTACCTATAGTTTCGATGGAACTTGTTTATTTAGGGTACAATTAGACAAAATAATCAGATTTTTAGTGAATACAAGCTTTTGGAGGCACTCCGTGTTGCACTCGCCAGCGCTGCTAGAGTGCCAATTTGAACTATGGAAGTTACTGCAAAACACTCTATAAACACGTAATTCGCTTAGAAAACGCATTTTCAAGTGATTTGGATACATATTTTGAGAAACAGTTTTACATCAGATTTGAACGATTTACGATCTGAAACGACGATTTTGTATGTAGACTTTGGAAACATATTCTACCTGTAGTTTCGATGAAACTTGGTTATTCAGGGTACAATTAGACAAAATAGACAGATTTTTAGTGAATACAAGCTTTTGGAGGCACTCCATGGTGCACACGCCAGCGCAGCTATAGTGCCAATTTGAACTATGGAAGTTACTGCAAAACACTCTAAAAACCCGTAATTCGCTTAGAAAACGCATTTTCAAGTGATTTAGAGACATATTTTGAGAAACAGTTTTTACATCAGATTTGAACTATTCACGGTCTGAAACGACGATTTTGTATGTAGCCTTTGGAAACATATTCTACCTGTAGTTTCGATGGCACTTGGTCATTTAGGGTACAGTTAGACAAAATAGAAAGATTTTTAGTAAATACAAGCTTTTGGAGGCACTCCGTGGTGCACTCGCCAGCGCAGCTATAGTGCCGATTTGAACTATGGAAGCTACTGCGAAACACTCTAAAACACGTAATTCGCTTAGAAAACGCATATTCAAGTGATTTGGAGACATATTTTGAGAAACAGTTTTTACATCAGATTTGAACTATTCACGGTCTGAAACAACAATTTTGTATGTAGATTTTGGAAACATATTCTACCTATAGTTTCGATGGAACTTGTTTATTTAGGGTACAATTAGACAAAATAATCAGATTTTTAGTGAATACAAGCTTTTGGAGGCACTCCGTGTTGCACTCGCCAGCGCTGCTATAGTGCCAATTTGAACTATGGAAGTTACTGCAAAACACTCTAAAAACACGTAATTCGCTTAGAAAACGCATTTTCAAGTGATTTGGGGACATATTTTGAGAAACAGTTTTTACATCAGATTTGAACGACTTACGGTCTGAAACGACGATTTTGTATGTAGACTTTGGAAACATATTCTACCTATAGTTTCGATGAAACTTGGTTATTTAGGGTACAATTAGACAAAATAGATTTTTAGTGAATACAAGCTTTTGGAGGCACTCCGTGGTGCACACGCCAGCGCAGCTATAGTGCCGATTTGAACTATGGATGCTACTGCGAAACACTCTAAAAACACGTAATTCGCTTAGAAAACGCATATTCAAGTGATTTGGAGACAAATTTTGAGAAACAGTTTTTACATCAGATTTGAACGTTTCACGGTTTGAAACGACGATTTTGTATGTAGACTTTGGATACATATTCTACCTATAGTTTCGTTGGCACTTGGTTATGTAGGGTGCAAAAAGGCAAAATAAACAGATTTTTAGTGAATACAAGCTTTTGGATGCACTCCGTGATACACTCGCTAGCGCAGCTAGAGTGCCAATTTGAACTATGGAAGTTATTGCAAAACACTCTAAAAACACGTAATTCGCTTAGAAAACACATTTTCAAGTGATTTGGAGACATATTTGAGAAACAGTTTTGACATCAGATATGATCATTTCACGGTCTGAAACAACGATTTTGTATGTAGAATTTGGAAACATATTCTATCTGTAGTTTCGATGGCACTTGGTTATTTAGGGTACAAAAAGACAAAATAGACAGATTTTTAGTGAATACAAATTTTTGTAGGCACTCCGTGGTGCACTCGCCAGCGCAGCTAGAGTGCCAATTTGAACTATGGAAGTTACTGCAAAACACTCTAAAAATACGTAAATCGCTTAGAAAACGCATTTTCAAGTGATTTGGAGACATTTTGAGAAACAGTTTTTACATCAGATTTGATCTATTCACGGTATGAAACAACGATTTTGTATGTAGACTACCTATAGTTTCGATAGAACTTGTTTATTTAGGGTACAATTAGACAAAATAATCAGATTTTTAGTAAATACAAGCTTTTGGATGCACTCCGTGGTGCACACGCCAGCGCAGCTAGAGTGCCAATTTGAAATATGGAAGTTACTGCAAAACACTCTAAAAACACGTAATTTGCATAGAAAACGCATTTTCACGTGATTTGGAGACATGTTTTGAGAAACAGTTTTTACATCAGATTTGTTCGTTTCACGGTCTGAAACGACGATTTTGTATGTAGATTTTGGAAACATATTCTACCTGTAGTTTTGATGGCACTTGGTTATTTAGGGTACAATTAGACAAATTAGTCAGATTTTTAGTGAATACAAGCTTTTGGAGGCACTTCGTGGTGCACTCGCCAGCGCAGCTAGAGTGCCAATATGAACTATGGAAGTTACTGCAAAACACTCCAAAACACGTAATTCGCTTAGAAAACGCATTTTCAAGTGATTTGGAGACATGTTTTGAGAAACAGTTTTTACATCAGATTTGAACGATTCACGGTCTAAAACGACGATTTTGTATGTAGACTTTGGAAACATATTTTTCCTGTAGTTTCTATGGCACTTGGTTATTTAGGGTACAATTAGACAAAATAGACAGATTTTTAGTGAATACAAGCTTTTGGAGGCACTCCGTGGTGCACTCGCCAGCGCAGCTAGAGTGCCAATTTGAACTATGGAAGTTACTGCAAAACACTCTAAAAACACGTAATTCCCTTAGAAAACGCATTTTCAAGTGATTTAGAGACATATTTTGAGAAACAGTTTTTACATCAGATTTTAACGATTCACGGTCTGAAACGACAATTTTGTATGAAGATTTTGGAAACTTATTCTACCTGATATTTCGATGGCACTTGGTTATTTAGGGTACAATTAGACAAAATAGTCAGATTTTTAGTGAATACAAGCTTTTGGAGGCACTCCGTGGTGCACTCGCCAGCGCAGCTAGAGTGCCAATTTGAACTTTGGAAGTTACTGCAAAACACTCTAAAAACACGTGATTCGCTTAGAAAACGCATTTTCAAGTGATTTGGAGACATGTTTTGAGAAACAGTTTTTACATCAGATTAGAACGATTAACGGTCTGAAACGTCGATTTTGTATGTAAAATTTGGAAAAATATTTTACCTGTAGTTTCGATGGCACTTCGTTATTTAGGGTTCAATTAGACAAAATAGACAGATTTTTAGTGAATACAAGCTTTTGGAGGCACTCCGTGATGCACACGCCAGCGCAGCTAGAGTGCCAATTTGAACTATGGAAGTTATTGCAAAACACTCTAAAATCACGTAATTCGTTTAGAAAACGCATTTTCAAGTGATATGGTGACATATTTGAGAAACAGTATTTACATCACATTTGAACAATTCACGGTCTAAAACAACGAGTTTGTATGTAGAATTTGGAAACATATTCTACCTGTAGTTTCGATGGCACTTGGTTATTTTAGGTACAAGAAGACAAAATAGACAGATTTTTAGAGAATACAAATTTTTGTAGGCACTCCGTGGTGCACTCGCCAGCGCAGCTAGAGCGCCAATTTGAACTATGGAAGTTACTGCAAATTACTCTAAAAGTACGTAAATCGCTTGGAAAACGCATTTGCAAGTGATTTGGAGACATATTTTGGTTATTTGGGGTACAATTAGACAAAATATACAGATTTTTAGTGAATACAAGCTTTTGGAGGCACTCCGTGGTGCACTCGCCAGCGCAGCTAGAGTGCCAATTTGAACTTTGGAAGTTACTGCAAAACACTCTAAAAACACGAGATTCGCTTAGAAAACGCATTTTCAAGTGATTTGGAGACATGTTTTGAGAAACAGTTTTTACATCAAATTTGAACTATTCACGGTCTGAAACGTCGATTTTGTATGTAAAATTTGGAAAAATATTTTACCTGTAGTTTCGATGGCACTTCGTTATTTAGGGTTCAATTAGACAAAATAGACAGATTTTTAGTGAATACAAGCTTTTGGAGGCACTCCGTGATGCACACGCCAGCGCAGCTATAGTGCTAATTTGAACTATGGAAGTTACTGCAAAACACTCTAAAAACACTTAATTCGCTTAGAAAACGCATTTTCAAGTGATTTGGAGACATATTTTGAGAAACAGTTTTTACATCAAATTTGAACTATTCACGGTCTGAAACGACGATTTTGTATGTAGCCTTTGGAAACATATTCTACCTGTAGTTACAATGAATCTTGGTTATTTAGGGTACAATTAGACAAAATAATCAGATTTTTAGTGAATACAAGCTTTTGGAGGCACTCCGTGGTGCACACGCCAGCGCAGCTATAGTGCCAATTTGAACTATGGAAGTTACTGCAAAACACTCTAAAAACACGTAATTCGCTTAGAAAACGCATTTTCAAGTGATTTGGAGATATATTTGAGAAACAGTTTTTACATCAGATTTGATCGTTTCACGGTCTGAAACAACGATTTTGTATGTAGAATTTTAAAACATATCCTACCTGTAGTTTCTATAGCACTTGGTTATTTAGGGTACAAGAAGACAAAATAGACAGATTTTTAGTGAATACAAGGTTTTGGAGGCACTCCGTGGTGCACACGCCAGCGCAGCTATAGTGCCAATTTGAACTATGGAAGTTACTGCAAAACACTCTAAAAACACGTAATTCGCTTAGAAAACGCATTTTCAAGTGATTTGGAGATATATTTGAGAAACAGTTTTTACATCAGATTTGATCGTTTCACGGTCTGAAACAACGATTTTGTATGTAGAATTTTAAAACATATCCTACCTGTAGTTTCTATAGCACTTGGTTATTTAGGGTACAAGAAGACAAAATAGACAGATTTTTAGTGAATACAAGCTTTTGGAGGCACTCCGTGATGCACTCGCCAGCGCAGCTACAGTGCCAATTTGAACTATGGAAGTTACTGCAAAACACTCTAAAAACACGTAATTCGTTTAGAAAACGCATTTTCAAGTGATTTGGAGACATATTTGAGAAACAGTTTTTACATCAGATTTGAACGATTCACGGTCTAAAACGACGATTTTGTATGTAGACTTTGGAAACATATTCTACCTGTAGTTTCTATGGCACTTGGTTATTTAGGGTACAATTAGACAAAATAGACAGATTTTTAGTGAATACAAGCTTTTGGAGGCACTCCGTGGTGCACTCGCCAGAGCAGATAGAGTGCCAATTTAAACTACGGAAGTTCCTGCAAAACACTCTAAAAACACGTAATTCTCTTAGAAAACGCATTTTCAAAAGATTTGGAGACATATTTGAGAAACAGTTTTTACATCAGATTTAAACGATTCACGGTGTGAAACGACGATTTTGTTTGTAGACTTTGGAAACATATTGTACCTGTAGTTTCGATGGCACTTGCATGGTTATTTAGGGCACAAGAAGACAAAAAGACAGATTTTTAGTGAATACAAGCTTTTGGAGGCACTCCGTTGTGCACTTGCCAGCGCAGCTAGAGTGCCAATTTGAGCTATGGAAGTTACTGCAAAACACTCTAAAAACACGTAATTAGCTTAGAAAACGCATTTTTAAGTGATTAGGAGACATATTTTGATAAACAGTGTTTTCATCAGATTTGAACGATTCACGGTCTGAAACAACGATTTTGTATGTAGACTTAGGAAACATATTCTACCTGTAGTTTCGATGGAACTTGTTTATTTAGGGTACAATTAAACAAAATAGTCAAATTTTTAATAAATACAAACTTTTGGAGGCACTCCGTGGTGCACACGCCAGCGCAGCTTGAGTGCCAATTTGAACTATGGAAGTTACTGCAAAATACTCTAAAAACACGTAATTTGCTTAGAAAACGCATTTTCATGTGATTTGGAGACATATTTTGAGAAACAGTTTTTACATCAGATTTGAACTATTCACGGTCTGAAACGACGATATTGTATGTAGCCTTTGGAAACATATTCTACCTGTAGTTTCGATGGAACTTGGTCATTTAGGGTACAGTTAGACAAAATAGACAGATTTTTAGTAAATACAAGCTTTTGGAGACACTCCGTGGTGCACTCGCCAGCGCAGCTGGATTGCCAATGTGAACTATGGAAGTTACTGCAAAACACTCTAAAACACGTAATTCGCTTAGAAAACGCATTTTCAAGTTATTTGGAGACATATTTTGAGAAACAGTTTTTACATCAGATTTGAACTATTCACGGTCTGAAACAACGATTTTGTATGTGGATTTTGGAAACATATTCTACATATAGTTTCGATGGAACTTGTTTATTTAGGGTACAATAAGACAAAATAATCAAATTTTTAGTGAATACAAGCTTTTGGAGGCACTCCGTGTTGCACTCGCCAGCGCTGCTAGAGTGCCAATTTGAACTATGGAAGTTACTGCAAAACACTCTAAAAACACGTAGTTCGCTTAGAAAACGCATTTTCAAGTGATTTGGAGACATAATTTGAGAAACAGTTTTACATCAGATTTGAATGATTTACGGTCTGAAACGACGATTTTGTATGTAGACTTTGGAAACATATTTTACCTGTAGTTTCGATGAAACTTGGTTATTCAGGGTACAATTAGACAAAATAGACAGATTTTTAGTGAATACAAGCTTTTAGAGGCACTCCGTGGTGCACACGCCAGCGCAGCTATAGTGCTAATTTGAACTATGGAAGTTACTGCAAAACACTCTAAAAACACGTAATTCGCTTAGAAAACGCATTTTCAAGTGATTTGGAGACATATTTTGAGAAACAGTTTTTACATCAAATTTGAACTATTCACGGTCTGAAACGACGATTTTGTATGTAGCCTTTGGAAACATATTCTACCTGTAGTTTCAATGAATCTTGGTTATTTAGGGTACAATTAGACAAAATAATCAGATTTTTAGTGAATACAAGCTTTTGGAGGCACTCCGTGGTGCACACGCCAGCGCAGCTATAGTGCCAATTTGAACTATGGAAGTTACTGCAAAACACTCTAAAAACACGTAATTAGCTTAGAAAACGCATTTTCAAGTGATTTGGAGACATATTTTGAGAAACAGTTTTTACATCAGATTTGAACAATTTACGGTCTGAAACGACGATTTTGTATGTAGACTTTGGAAACATATTCTACCTGTAGTTTCGATAAAACTTGGTTATTTAGGGTACAATTAGACAAAATAATCAGATTTTTAGTGAATACAAGCTTTTGGAGGCACTTCGTGGTGCACACGCCAGCGCAGCTATAGTGCCGATTTGAACTATGGAAGTTACTGCGAAACACTCTAAAAACACGTAATTCGCTTAGAAAACGCATATTCAAGTGATTTGGAGACAAAGTTTGAGAAACAGTTTTTACATCAGATTTGAACGTTTCACGGTTTGAAACGACGATTTTGTATGTAGACTTTGGATACATATTCTACCTGTAGTTTCGTTGGCACTTGGTTATTTAGGGTGCAAATAGGCAAAATAAACAGATTTTTAGTGAATACAAGCTTTCGGAGGCACTCCGTGATGCACACGCTAGCGCAGCTAGAGTGCCAATTTGAACTATGAAAGTTATTGCGAAACTCTCTAAAAACACGTAATTCGCTTAGAAAACGCATTTTCAAGTGATTTGGAGATATATTTGAGAAACAGTTTTTACATCAGATTTCATCGTTTCACGGTCTGAAACAACGATTTTGTATGTAGAATTTTAAAACATATCCTACCTGTAGTTTCTATAGCACTTGGTTATTTAGGGTACAAGAAGACAAAATAGACAGATTTTTAGTGAATACAAGCTTTTGGAGGCACTCCGTGATGCACTCGCCAGCGCAGCTACAGTGCCAATTTGAACTATGGAAGTTACTGCAAAACACTCTAAAAACTCGTAATTCGTTTAGAAAACGCATTTTCAAGTGATTTGGAGACATATTTGAGAAACAGTTTTTACATCAGATTTGAACGATTCACGGTCTAAAACGACGATTTTGTATGTAGACTTTGGAAACATAATCTACCTGTAGTTTCTATGGCACTTGGTTATTTAGGGTACAATTAGACAAAATAGACAGATTTTTAGTGAATACAAGCTTTTGGAGGCACTCCGTGGTGCACACGCCAGCGCAGCTATAGTGCCGATTTGAACTATTGAAGTTACTGCGAAACACTCTAAAAACACGTAATTCGCTTAGAAAACGCATTTTCAAGTGATTTGGAGATATATTTGAGAAACAGTTTTTACATCAGATTTGATCGTTTCAAGGTCTGAAACAACGATTTTGTATGTAGAATTTGAAAACATATCCTACCTGTAGTTTCTATAGCACTTGGTTATTTAGCGTACAAGAAGACAAAATAGACAGATTTTTAGTAAATACAAATTTTTGTAGGCACTCCGTGGTGCACTCGCCAGCGTAGCTAGAGTGCCAATTTGAACTATGGAAGTTACTGCAAAACACTCTAAAAGTACGTAAATCGATTAGAAAACGCATTTTCAAGTGATTTGGAGACATGATTTGAGAAACAGTTTTTACATCAGATTAGAACGATTAACGGTCTGAAATGTCGATTTTGTATGTAAAATTTGGAAAAATATTTTACCTGTAGTTTCGATGGCACTTGGTTATTTAGGGTTCAATTAGACAAAATAGACAGATTTTTAGGGAATACAAGCTTTTGGAGGCACTCCGTGATGCACACGCCAGCGCAGCTAGAGTGCCAATTTGAACTATGGAAGTTATTGCAAAACACTCTAAAAACACGTAATTCGTTTAGAAAATGCATTTTCAAGTGATATGGAGACATATTTGAGAAACAGTTTTTACATCAGATTTGAACCATTCACGGTCTAAAACAACGATTTTGTATGTAGAATTTGGAAACATATTCTACCTGTAGTTTCGATGGCACTTGGTTATTTAGGGTACAAGAAGACAAAATAGACAAATATTTAGTGAATACAAATTTTTGTACGCACTCCGTGGTGCACTCGCCAGCGCAGCTAGAGTGCCAATTTGAACTATGGAAGTTACTGCAAAACACTCTAAAAGTACGTAAATCGCTTAGAAAACGCATTTTCAAGAGATTTGGAGACATATTTTGGTTATTTAGGGTACAATTAGACAAAATAGACAGATTTTTAGTAAACACAAGCTTTTGGAGGCACTCCGTGGTGCACTCGCCAACGTAACTAGAGTGCCAATGTGAAATATGGATGTTACTGCAAAACACTCTAAAACACGTAATTCGCTTAGAAAACGCATTTTCAAGTAATTTGGAGACATATTTTGAGAAACAGTTTTTACATCAGATTTGAACTATTCACGGTCTGAAACAACGATTTTGTATGTAGATTTTGGAAACATATTCTACCTATAGTTTCGATGAAACTTGGTTATTCAGGG
Source organism: Harpalus rubripes (assembly GCA_963082715.1). Lineage (NCBI taxonomy): Eukaryota > Metazoa > Arthropoda > Insecta > Coleoptera > Carabidae > Harpalus > Harpalus rubripes. The sequence goes on from OY720465.1 coordinate 18,816,900, forward strand.
TACAATTAGACAAAATAGACAGATTTTTAGTGAATACAAGCTTTTAGAGGCACTCCGTGGTGCACACGCCAGCGCAGCTATAGTGCTAATTTGAACCATGGAAGTTACTGCAAAACACTCTAAAAACACGTAATTCGCTTAGAAAACGCATTTTCAAGTGATTTGGAGACATATTTTGAGAAACAATTTTTACATCAAATTTGAACTATTCACGGTCTGAAACGACGATTTTGTATGTTGCCTTTGGAAACATATACTACCTGTAGTTTCAATAAATCTTGGTTATTTAGGATACAATTAGACAAAATAATCAGATTTTTAGTGAATACAAGCTTTTGGAGGCACTCCGTGGTGCACACGCCGGCGCAGCTATAGTGCCAATTTGAACTATGGAAGTTACTGCAAAACACTCTAAAAACACGTAATTCGCTTAGAAAACGCATTTTCAAGTGATTTGGAGACATATTTTGAGAAACAGTTTTTACATCAGATTTGAACAATTTACGGTCTGAAACGACGATTTTGTATGTAGACTTTGGAAACATATTCTACCTGTAGTTTCGATAAAACTTGGTTATTTAGGGTACAATTAGACAAAATAATCAGATTTTTAGTGAATACAAGCTTTTGGAGGCACTTCGTGGTGCACACGCCAGCGCAGCTATAGTGCCGATTTGAACTATGGAAGTTACTGCGAAACACTCTAAAAACACGTAATTCGCTTAGAAAACGCATATTCAAGTGATTTGGAGACAAAGTTTGAGAAACAGTTTTTACATCAGATTTGAACGTTTCACGGTTTGAAACGACGATTTTGTATGTAGACTTTGGATACATATTCTACCTGTAGTTTCGTTGGCACTTGGTTATTTAGGGTGCAAATAGGCAAAATAAACAGATTTTTAGTGAATACAAGCTTTCGGAGGCACTCCGTGATGCACACGCTAGCGCAGCTAGAGTGCCAATTTGAACTATGAAAGTTATTGCGAAACTCTCTAAAAACACGTAATTCGCTTAGAAAACGCATTTTCAAGTGATTTGGAGATATATTTGAGAAACAGTTTTTACATCAGATTTCATCGTTTCACGGTCTGAAACAACGATTTTGTATGTAGAATTTTAAAACATATCCTACCTGTAGTTTCTATAGCACTTGGTTATTTAGGGTACAAGAAGACAACATAGACAGATTTTTAGTGAATACAAGCTTTTGGAGGCACTCCGTGATGCACTCGCCAGACTTTAACGATTCACGGTCTAAAACGACGATTTTGCATGAAGATTTTAAAAACATATTCAACCTGAAATATTGATGGCACTTGGTTATATAGGGTACAATTAGACAAAATAGTCAGATTTTTAGTAAATACAAGCTTTTGGAGCCACTTCGTGGTGCACACGCCATCGCAGCTAGAGTGCCAATATGAACTATGGAAGTTACTGCAAAACACTCTAAAAACACGTAATTCGCTTAGAAAACGCATTTTCAAGTGATTTGAAGACATATTTTGAGAAACATTTATTACATCAGAATTTAACGTTTCACGGTCTGAAACGACGATACTTATTCTACATGTAGTTTCGTTGGCACTTGGTTATTCAGGGAACAAGAAGACAAAATAGACAGATTTATAGTGAATACAAGCTTTTGGAGGCACTCCGTTGTGCACTCGCCAGCGCAGCTAGAGTGCCAATTTGAACTATGGAAGTTACTGCAAAATACTCTATAAACACGTAATTTGCTTAGAAAACGCATTTTCATGTGATTTGGAGACGTATTTTGAGAAACAGTTTTTATATCAGATTTGAACTATTCACGGTCTGAAACGACGATTTTGTATGTAGACTTTGGAAACATATTCTACCTGTAGTTTCGATGGCACTTGGTTAATTAGGGTACAATTAGGCAAAATAGTCAGATTTTTAGTGAATACAAGGTTTTAGAGGCACTCCGTGGTGTAGTCGCCAGCGCAGCTAGAGTGCCAATTTGAACTATGGAAGTTACTGCAAAACACTCTAAAAACACGTAATTTGCTTAGAAACCGCATTTTCAAGTGATTTGGAGACATGTTTTGGGAAACAGTTTTTACGCCAGATTTGAACTATTCACGGTCTGAAACGACGATTTTGTATGTAGACTTTGGAAACATATTCTACCTGTAGTTTCGATGGCACTTGCTTATTTAGGGTACAATTAGACAGATTTTTAGTGAATACAAGCTTTTGTACGCACTCCGTGGTGCACTCGCCAGCGCTGCTAGAGTGCCAATTTGAACTATGGAAGTTACTGCAAAACGCTCTAGAAACACGTAATTCGCATAGAAAACGCATTTTTAAGTGATTTGGAGACATGTTTTGAGAAACAGTTTTTACATCAGATTTGTTCGTTTCACGGTCTGACACGACGATTTTGTATGTAGATTTTGGAAACATATTCTACCTGTAGCTTCGATAGCACTTGGTTATTTAGGGTACAATTAAACAAAATAGACAGATTTTTAGTGAATACAAGCTTTTGGAGGCACTCCGTGCTGCACGCTCCATCGCAGCTAGAGTGATAATATGAACTATGGAAGTTACTGCAAACCACTCTAAAAACACATAATTTGCTTAGAAAACGCATTTTCAAGTGATTTGGAGACTTATTTTGAGAAACAGTTTTTACGCCAGATTTGAACTATTCACGGTCTGAAACGACGATTTTGTATGTAGCCTTTGGACACATATTCTACCTGTAGTTTCTATGGCACTTGGTCATTTAGGGTAAAATTAGACAAAATAGACAGATTTTTTGTGAATACATGCATTTGGAGGCATACCGTGGTGCACTCGCCAGCGCAGGTAGAGTGCCAATTTGAACTATGGAAGTTACTGCAAAACACTCTAAAAACACGTAATTCGCTTAGAATACGTATTATCAAGTGATTTGGAGACCTATTTTGAGAAACAGTTTTTACGTCAGATTTGAACGATTCACGGTCTGAAACGACGATTTTGTATGTAGACTTTATAAACATATTCTACCTGTAGTTTCGACAGAACTTGGTTATTTAGGGTACAATTAGACAAAATAGTCAGATTTTTAGTGTATATAAGCTTTTGGAGGCACTCTGTAGTGCACTCGCCTGCGCAGCTAAAGTGCCAATTTGAACTATGGAAGTTACTGCAAAACACTCTAAAACACGTAATTCGCTTAGAAAACGCATTTTCAAGTAATTTGGAGACATATTTTGAGAAACAGTTTTTACATCAGTTTTGAACGATTCACGGTCTGAAACAATGATTTTTTATGTAGCCTTTGGAAACATATTTTTCCTGTAGTTTCGATGGCACATGGTTATTTAGGGTACAAGAAGACAAAAAAAGACAGATTTTTAGTGAATAAAAGCTTTTGGAGGCTCTTCGTTGTGCACTCGCCAGCGCAGATGTAGTGCCAATTTGAACAACGGAAGTTACTGCAAAACACTCTAAAATCACGTAATTCTTTTAGAAAACGTATTTTCAAAAGATTTGGAGACATATTTTGAGAAACAGTTTTTACATCAGTTTTGAACGATTCACGGTGTGAAACGACGATTTTGTTTGTAGCCTTTGGAAACTTATTCTACCTGTAGTTTCGATAACACATGGTTATTTAGGGTACAAGAAGAAAAAAAAAGACAGATGTTTAGTGAATACAAGCTTTTGGAGGCACTCCGTGGTGCACTCGCCAGCGCAGCTAGAGTGCCAATTTGAACTTTGGAAGTTACTGCAAAACACACTGAAAACACGTGACTCGCTTAGAAAACGCATTTTCAAGTGATTTGGAGACATGTTTTGAGAAACAGTTTTACATCAGATTTGATTGTTTCACGGTCTGAAACAACGACTTTGTATGTAGAATTTGGAAACATATTCTATCTGTAGTTTCGATAGCACTTGGTTATTTAGGGTACAAGAAGACAAAATAGACTGATTTTTAGTAAATACAAATTTTTATAGGCACTCCGTGGTGCACTCGCCAGCGCAGCTAAAGTGCCAATTTGAACTATGGAAGTTACTGCAAAACACTCTAAAAATACGTAAATCGCTTAGAAAACGCATTTTCAAGTGATGTGGAGACATATTTTGAGAAACAGTTTTTACATCAGATTTTAACGATTCACGGTCTGAAACGATAATTTTGTATAAAGATTTTGGAAACATATTCTACCTTAAATTTCGATAACACTTGGTTATTTAGGGTACAAATAGACAAAATAGATAGATTTGTAGTGAATACAAGCTTTTGGAGGCACTCTGTGGTGCACTCGCCTGCGCAGCTAGAGTGCCAATTTGAACTATGGAAGGTACTGCAAAACACTCTAAAAACTCGTAATTCGTTTAGAAAACGCATTTTCAAGTGATTTGGAGATATATTTGAGAAACAGTTTTTACATCAGATATGAACGATTCACGGTCTAAAACGACGATTTTGTATGTAGACTTTGGAATCATATACTACCTGTAGTTTCTATGGCACTTGGTTATTTAGGATACAATTAGACAAAATAGACAGATTTTTAGTGAATACAAGCTTTTGGAGGCACTCCGTGGTGCACTCACAAGCGCAGCTAGAATGCCAATTTGAACTATGGAAGTTACTGCAAAACACTCTAAAAACGCGTAATTTGCTTAGAAAACGCATTTTCAAGTGATTTGGAGACATATTTTGAGAAACAGTTTTACATCAGGTTTGAACGTTTCACGGTCTGAAACGACGTTTTTGTATGTAGACTTTGGATACATATTCTACCTATAGTTTCGATGGCACTTGGTTATTTAGGGTACAAGAAGACAAAACAGACAGATTTTTAGTGAATACAAGCTTTTGGAGGCACTCCGTGATGCACTCGCCAGCGCAGCTAGAGTGCCAATTTGAACTATAGAAGTTACTGCAAAACACTCTAAAAACACGTAATTCGCTTAGAAAACGCATTTTCAAGTTATTTGGAGACATATTTTGAGAAACAGTTTTTACATCAGATTTGAACTATTCACGGTCTGAAACGACGATTTTGTATGTAGACTTTGGAAACATATTCTACCTGTAGTTTCGATGGCACTTGCTTATTTAGGGTACAATTAGACAGATTTATAGTGAATACAAGAATCTGTACGCAATCCGTGTTGCACTCGCCAGCGCAGCTAGAGTGCCAATTTGAAGTATGGAAGTTACTGCAAAACACTCTAGAAACACGTAATTCGCTTAGAAAACGCATTTTCAAGTGATTTGGAGACATATTTTGAGAAACAGTTTTTACATCAGATTTGAACTATTCACTGTGTGAAACAACGATTTTGTATGTAGATTTTGGAAACATATTCTACCTATAGTTTCGATGGAACTTGTTTATTTAGGGTACAATTAGACAAAATAATCAGATTTTTAGTGAATACAAGCTTTTGGAGGCACTCCGTGGTGCACTCGCCAGCGCAGCTAGAGTGCCAATTTGAACTATGGAAGTTACTGCAAAACACTCTAAAAACACGTAATTCGCTTAGAAAACGCATTTTTAAGTTATATGGAGACATATTTTGAGAAACAGTTTTTACTTCAGATTTTAACGATTCACGGTCTGAAACGACAATTTTGTATGAAGATTTTGGAAACATATTCTACCTGAAATTTTGATGGCACTTGGTTATTTAGGGTACAATTAGACAAAATAGTCAGATTTTTAGTGAATACAAGCATTTGGAGGCACTCCGTGGTGCACTCGCCAGCGCAGCTATAGTGCTGATTTCAACTATGGATGTTACTGCAAAACACTCTAAAAACACGTAATTCGTTTAGAAAACGCATTTTCAGGTGATTTGGAGACATATTTGAGAAACAGTTTTTACATCAGATTTGAACGATTCACGGTCTAAAACGACGATTTTGTATGTAGACTTTGGAAACATATCCTACCTGTAGTTTCGATGAAACTTGGTTATTTAGGGTACAATTAGGCAAAATAGTCAGATTCTTAGTGATTACAAGCTTTTGGAGGCACACCGTGGTGCACTCGCCAGTGCAGCTAGAGTGCCAATTTGAACTATAGAATTTACTGCAAAACACTCAAAAAATACGTAATTCGCTTAGAAAACGCATTTTCAATTGATTTGGAGACATATTTTGAGAAACAGTTTTTACATCAGATTTGAACGATTTACGGTCTGAAACGACGAGTTTGTATGTAGACTTTGGAAACATATTCTACCTGTAGTTTCGATGCCACTTGGTTATTTAGGGTACAATTAGACAGATTTTTAGTGAAAACAAGCTTTTGTAGGCACTCCGTGTTGCACTCGCCAGCGCAGCTGGAGTGCCAATTTGAACTATGGAAGTTACTTTAAAACACTCAAAAAATACGTAATTCGCTTAGAAAACGCTGTTTCAAGTGATTTGGAGACATATTTTGAGACTCAGTTTTTACAACAGATTTGAACGGTTTACTGTCTGAAACGATGTTTTTGTATGTAGACTTTGAAAACATATTCTGCCTGTAGTTTCGATGAAACTTGGTTATTTAGGGTACATTTAGGCAAAATAGTCAGGTTTTCAGTCAATACAAGCTTTTGGAGGCACTCCGTGGTGCACTCGCCAGCGCAGCTAGAGTGCCAATTTGAACTATGGAAGTTACTGCAAAACATTTAAATAATACGTAATTCGCTTAGAAAACGCATTTTCAAGTGATTTGGAGACATATTTTGAGAAACAGTTTTTACATCAGATTTGAACGATTTACGGTCTGAAACGACGATTTTGTATGTAGACTTTGGAAACATATTCTACGTGTAGTTTCGATGGCACTTGGTTATTTAGGGTACAATTAGACAGATTTTTAGTGAAAACAAGCTTTTGTAGGCACTCCGTGTTGCACTCGCCAGCGCAGCTAGAGTGCCAATTTGAACTATGGAAGTTACTGCAAAACACTCAAAAAATACGTGATTCGCTTAGAAAACGCATTTTCAAGTGATTTGGAGACATATTTTGAGAAACAGTTTTTACATCAGATTTGAACGATTTACGGTCTGAAACGACGATTTTGTATGTAGACTTTGGAAACATATTCTACCTGTAGTTTCGATGGCACTTGCTTATTTAGGGTACAATTAGACAGATTTTTAGTGAATACAAGCTTTTGTACGCACTCCGTGGTGCACTCGCCAGCGCAGCTAGAGTGCCAATTTGAGCTATGGAAGTTACTGCAAAACACGCTAAAAACACGTAATTCGCTTAGAAAACGCATTTTCAAGTGATTTGGAGACATATTTTGAGAAACAGTTTTTACATCAGATTTGAACTATTCACGGTCTGAAACGACGATTTTGTATGTAGACTTTGCAAACATATTCTACCTGTAGTTTTGATGGCACTTGCTTATTTAGGGTACAATTAGACAGATTTTTAGTGAATACAATCTTTTGTACGCACTCCGTGGTGCACTCGCCAGCGCAGCTAGAGTGCCAATTTGATCTATGGAAGTTACTGCAAAACACTCTAAAACACGTAATTCGCTAAGAAAACGCATTTTCAAGTGTTTTGAAGACATATTTTGAGAAACAGTTTTTACATCAGATTTGAACTATTCACGGTGTGAAACAACGATTTTGTATGTAGATTTTGGAAACATATTCTACCTATAGTTTCGATGGAACTTGTTTATTTAGGGTACAATTTGACAAAATAATCAGATTTTTAGTGAATACAAGCTTTTGGAGGCACTCCGTGGTGCACTCGCCAGCGCAGCTAGAGTGCCAATTTGAACTAAAAACACGTAATTCGTTTAGAAAACGCATTTTCAAGTGATTTGAAGACATATTTGAGATACAGTTTTTACATCAGATTTGAACGATTCACGGTCAAACGACGATTTTGGATGTAAACATTGGAAACATATCCTACTTGTAGTTTCTATAGCACTTGGTTATTTAGGGTACAATTAGACAAAATAGATAGATTTTTAGTGAATACAAGCTTTTGCAGGCACTCCGTGGTGCACTCGCCAGCACAGCTAGAGTGCCAATTTGAACTATGGAAGTTACTGCAAAACACTCTAAGAACACGTAATTCGTTTAGAAAACGCATTTTCAAGTGATTTGGAGATATATTTGAGAAACAGTTTTTACATCAGATTTGAAAGTTTTACGGTTTGAAATGACGATTTTGTATGTAGACTTTGGATACATATTCTACCTGTAGTTTCGTTGGCACTTGGTTATTTAGGGTACAAAAAGACAAAATAGACAGATTTTTAGTGATTTCAAGCTTTTGGAGGCACTCCGTGATGCACTCGCTAGCGCAGCTAGAGTGCCAATTTGAACTAAAAACACGTAATTCGCTTAGATAACGCATTTTCAAGTAATTTGGAGACATGTTTTGAGAAACAGTTTTTACATCAGATTTGAACGATTCACGGTCTGAAACGACGATTTTGTATGTAGCCTTTGGAAACATATTCTACCTGTAGTTTCGATGGCAGTTGGTCATTTATGGTACAATTAGACAAACTAGACAGATTTTTAGTGAATTCGTTTAGAAAACGCATTTTCAGGTGATTTGGAGACATATTTTAAGAAACAGTTTTTACATCAGATTTGAACGATTAACGGTCTGAAACGACGATTTTGTATGTAGCCTTTGGAAACATATTTACCTGTAGTTTCGATGGCACTTGGTCATTTAGGGTACAAATAGACAAAATGGACAGATTTTTAGTGAATACAAGCTTTTGAAGGCACTCCGTGGTGCACTCGCCAGCGCAGCTAGAGTGCCAATTTGAATTATGGAAGTTACTGCAAAACACTTTAAAAACACGTAATTCATTTAGAAAACGCATTTTCAAGTGATTTGGAGACATATTTTGAGAAACAGTTTTTACATCAGATTTGAACGGTTCGCGGTCTGAAACGGACATTTTGTGCGCAGCTTTTGGATATGGAAATTTGTTGTTTAGGATTTAATAAGACAAATTACAGTGATTTTCGTCCAACTTATAGAGGAACTCCTTAGTGCACTCGCCAGCGCAGCTAGAGTGCCAATTTGAACTATGGAAGTTACTGCAAAATACTCTAAAAACACGTAATTCGCTTAGAAAACGTATTTTGAGATGATTTGGAGACATGTTTTGAGAAGTTTTTGAAAAGTTGTTAATTTTGTAATTTACACAAATTATTTCTTTATTGACAGGACAACTAGAGACAATTTCATACATTGGATTTGTAAAATAATCTACTAGTTCTTTATACGATTTTAGTTTGTGTTAAATTTTCCGTCATACCAATTCTGCCCCATAATCTATTTAATTCCAATTTTGTAATTGATCTCAGACAAGGATTATTAGATATATTATCTTTATTAAGTTGAATACCCTCTCTTTCCTCAAATTTAGAAATATATTGATATTTTAAATCTTCGTTTATGCAATGTTGAGGCAAACCACTAACTTCCTGTTTTACTTTCAAAAAATTCTTGATATATTCGGCAAATAAACCACCTGTTTTAGTTTTAGAATTATACTGATTTTTTTTTTAGAATTTTATAATCATATTGTAATGCCAATTTAATTTCACTTATAATCCGTATTGAAGTCAATTCTCTTTCAGAATTTGTGTGGTTACATTCCATTGTAACAAAATTTTAAGCACAGGTTTGACAAACCACAAACATACACTTAGCGTTTATTTTCATTGGTAGAACAGGATGATACAAATCTGTAGGTGGCAAAATAGAGCATTTTATAAAACCTTCAATGTTATCTAAACATAATTTTTTGCACTCATCTCCAACATAAATTGTCGGGTGTCCTACCGGATAACAACCATATTTATTTATGTATGGATATAAACTATAGATATCTGAATAAATAATTTTTCACCTAGTCCTTCATTTATTTTGTGATAGGTTTTTAAATATTCTACCCGACCACCGTAAAAAGCATCACGAGGACATAAGAGTTTAATATTTTGAATTTCTTTTGAATCAATACTTCAAAACCGGCTGATTTTATTATATTCATCTTTCGTTCAGTATTTTCATAGCGAATAGTCATTGTATCGCCTCCATCATTGTATAATATTTGATTTCTTTTAGTAGAAAAACATTTTGGACATCCATGAAACCAGCACCCGTGATATTCGAAAATAATTTTGTGATTTTCATGTTCGGTATATCCATCTACTTTGAAACCACAAACTATGTTTTCACGACCTTTAAATGCATGTGATATATTAATTTTCAGTTCGTTTTCTTTCCACAGTAACCAACTAGTAGCTTCAAAAGAAACATTATCACTACAACGATAGCCGTTACGTGGAATAATGGCAATAGTATTATCTTGCAATTAATTTTTACGATAAGTATATAAACAAACACTAGCAATTGTTATTGTACGCAAAAATATGTCAACATTATTTAGTTCTAAAAATTTTCTTCTAAATTTTAAACAAGCATATTTTAAAATTTCAACATCATTTTTACAGTACATTGTTAACTCATTTTGCATATTAAAAATGTAATTTGATTCTTTTAGTTTCATATACCAGTTTATAAATGTTTCATATTCGTTGATACTCATTTGTTCAGCACCATACATATCTTTATCGGGGAGTGGACCGATATAATTTAGATTTTCCGATTTTGTAAAAAAGTAAGGAAAATATCCTTTTTTAACATTAACATTTATATTTAGTGCACTTGGCATTTGAGAAAGTTTCATGGGTAAGAAGTTTAAGCTGTCAATGGATTTTATATTATTTAACTGAACAGAAAGTATCTGATTTACTCTCATTATTAGTTCAGGTGTTAATTTTAATTCATCAACCATGTATTTTAATAAAAAATGTTCATCATACGATTTTAAATTATGAGCAATAACTATTATTTTTTTATTACTGTACGAGGTAATAAGTATTGAAAAAAATCTTTGATATGATCTTTGTTAAAAATATGTTCTCTAATTCCACACACATTACATAAATTTTTACAATCTAAATCATTTAGACAAGACGAACAAACTTGCTGTGCAACACATAACACAGGTTCATGTAACATTACTTGTGACTCATTACTTATAGAGTTATTTGTTTCGGTAGATGTCTGTGTAGCGGTGTCATCAAGATTGCTAATGATTTGTTTATTTTGACTGCATTCAAGTTCGAAAAACACTAGCATGAAAGGTGGCGTTTTTGTTTCATGACACGATATTCTCTTCATATAACACTGATGGTCTTGTGCGGTATAATGCTATATAAAACAAAAATTAAAAAAAATATTAAAAGTTTTATGCTTATCTTGCAAGTTGAATAGTACTTTTTAGAACTTTTATGTTCTTTAGATCTGGTATTTAAACTATATATTTTCGAGCAAGCTGGGTAACATTTTATTACCTCGCACATAGTTCGATTCCTTGAAAATTGTTGAATAGTTACGTGGTTTCAAAAACATGTCTGTCCAGCAAAAAATCGATTGTAGTCTTCACATTTCAGCAAATCCTTAGATGATATTGAAGGTGATGACAACGAAGAATTATCATTATGATTATTATTACAACGATTACACATATTTTTACATACATGTTTACCACGAATAGAATATTTTGAATGGCATAGTCGACAATAATATTTTGCATTAAAAGCTCCATTTATATGCGTAATAGGAAAGAAATGATTATTATGATATATTATGTCGATATACTTTTGTTTACTTAGATTTTCTATATCAAAACCTTCAAAAATTATATCATTTTCATTACGGTCGTCGCCAAATATTGTTATTTTATATTCTTTTAAACAGTTTTGAAACCTTTGTATTTCCTCGATTCCTGCACCATCGTTTAATTCAGTTCTAAAGCTTTTTGAGTTTGAAATTTTTCATTTGATTTGATCTTTTTAAATTCCGATTTATCTACACTTAAATAAGCTATACCCAAAATCAGTGCTCTCGCTAAACACAAATTATCACTATTTTTTATATAAATTATTGACATTTTTCGCTTACAATACTCATAAAAAGGTATTATATTATAATTTGTGCGAACTTTACCAAAAGGCATTGATGTGTGTGCAATATTCACTTTTAAGTTACCTGTTATTAGAAAGTTTTGATTACTCTGAACAATACTTTCAATTGCGTTGGCTATTATGTCACTTGTTAAGTTTGAGAATTTATTATACGATATACCAATTGGTTTATCAGGCGAAGAGTAACTATAAATTTCTATTCCAACTCTATCTTTAACTCCCATGTTATTTTTTACATACTGTAAAATTTTCTCGAATATTGTTTTTACCCATTCTATTGGATTTAAAGTATTGTTAGCATTGTATTTATTAATATTAATTACGATTTCACGCCATTTTGATTTAAACTTTTTAATTATTCGTTCATTAACTGGTATTATTTGATACAAATTTTTAACATTTTGATTATTTATGTCTGCTATGTCTTTTAGTGAAGGTACTTTGAACTCTTCCTGATGTTGACCTTCACTTTTTTTGTTTACATCTAAAAAAAATTAATAAACAATGTACATCAAAATATTGTTATTCAAGGAAAATAGTTACCTACATTGATTGATAATCCTGTACCAGCAGCTGATGTTGATGGTCCAGAAGTCATCAAGAAATCAGCAGCATTATTTGCCGAAATTTATTTCTATCCGTTCGTGCTTCGATAATTAAAGAAAGAGTAACTAATTGCTTTTATGCAGTGATTGTTCAAACGTGTTTAAACTTATCGATCTATTGTACGATTTGGTTATCTTATACTTCTGGGCGAGAGCAAGAGGCTGTCGACCTGAACTCTGCAATTCGAAAGTTACAACAAAGATTTACATATTTATCTTGGGATTATTAACACGAAATTGTGTACAAAAAAGTGTGTTATCACAAAGATCTTAAAGAAGAGCAGAATCAACTTTATCAAAAACTAGCAGACCGATATATACTAGGAGAAACAATTTGTGAGAACTACTTAAGTAATAATATTATAGAGTTTCTTACAAAAATAAAAAAATATTGAACTATTGAATAAATTGGATAGTGAAGCTAGTAAATTCTTCGAAGATACCCGATACCATTCTACCACCTGGAGAAAATACTTATTCCTTTCGCAACTCAAGACGAAATGTTGTTGAGAGACTGATTTTTTTTGGATGATGTTATTGTTATTCTTTCGGGTTTGTGCTAACTCGCTAAGTGGGAAATGCGTGATTTTATGTATGTATGTATTCGTTCCGCCTATACCTATTTGTATGAAGCATATGCTTTGAAACAAATAAAATTTATCTATCTATCTATTTTATTCTTTTCACGACGATTCTACTTCAAGGCAAAATGACTAAACAACAAGTAATAATGAACAATAAATCTCGTTTGCTTAATGAACACTTGTTTACTATAGATGATAAAAATATATTAGCCGTAGGTATAAGTCCTCTGGATTTAGAAATTGTTACTAAACTTGTACATCAAACATCACAAAATAGTATTACATTTAATATACAAGAATGGAATAGTTTTGTAAAATACATAAAAAGTATTTATGAACAGTGCTAATAATATACACCACATCGAATTTAATATTTTTAGATTAGAGTATAAAGTTTATATAAAGTGGCTAAAAAATTAAATTTCTTTAGATGTATTGTCACTGAATGTAATTTGTGAGATATCCGATTTTGTATCTCTATTAACAGATTATTTAAAATGCCTTAATTTCGAAGAATATTACAGAGATATAAATACCCAAGCATATTTTATACCTGGAGATTCTACAACTAATGTAAAAAAATATATCTAAAGAAAATAATATTCAATCAATTATATATAAAGAAATGTTAATATTTTATCCTAATTTAATTAAGAATTATTTAATATCAAATATGTATTACGTACCTAGTAAGTATAATAAATTTAAACATTTATTAGAAACTGATAATGTACCGAAATAAAGCATAATATATTTATAATCCTGTTTTTTGTGCTTACCTAGATTATGTTACTCCTTTTGTTCAGTACGTAGTATCGGTAACCTAAAAAATAGTCTAGCATAGGTTAAGTAATATAACTACAGAATGCAATTTACAAATTTTATTTTAACTATTCTTAAATACAATATTAATAAGTAGAGAAATGTAAGTATATTTTATAACATGTTTAATACTTACAAGTAAAATACATATTGAAACATATAGGTAGAAATAAATTTATAATAGAACATTTTGTTTCCTTGTCAGCCATGCGTAAATTGTAAATACGTTGTTTAGAGCACATGCCGCAAAATCTCTTCTTATTGAAATTTTTTATGATGAAAGCACGAATAATTCGAAGTATATTCATTCCTTGTACGTAGTGATGGTGGCTTCTCCTCAAAGTCATCTATATTTTCTGACAGATCAACTATAGTACACATTTTATTATCTTTAAGCTGTTTCTCCATTAGTTTTCTTTTCTCATTCCCCTTTAAATATATAATACATTTACAGGGTAATATATTCTTTATTATATTTGGGGCTATATGTCCATCATCCCATGCTAAGCCATGGTAGTAACGTTGCAACCACCGCATTTGTTTCCGAAGTGTAAAACTGGCATCGTTCCAGGAACATGGAGGTTGAATCAACATGTCAAATAGTTTCGTATCATTTCTTGTTAAAATTGCTACTTCTTTCATAATAAATCGATTATTATCGATTCTAAATCCTTGTAAATCAATAATAAACTCTCCCATGTTCTATAAACACTGGCACGGCAATTACTTCATACAGATGACGCGGCTCTATAAGCAGTGACAATTTTTTTTTATAGACATTTTGAAGTGGTACAGTCAACATTTACTTGTACACTGAAGTCTTAAATGTCTTACATGATCTTCTTAACAACATTTGTGAGTGGATAATATTCTATCACACGATCGTGTAAAATTATACAATATGCAGATGTATTGTTCGGAATTGGATTTTTCGATTCAAATTCAAGTCGAATATCCACCGTAGTTGTTTTTATGGATTCATTTTGTCTCAAACAATCAATAACAAATATTGGTGCTATATTTTTAAAATCCTGGACACCAAATAATGGCTCACTATATCCACTACGGCCGTAAAACAATGATTGAAATTTTGTGTACATATCATACATACATACATACATACATAAAATCACGCATTTCCCACTTAGTGGGTTAGCACAAACCCGAAAGAATAAAAAAAAAACATCATCCAAAAAAAAAATCAGTCTCTCTTTCAACAACATTCTTACTAACCTGACATCATAGGTACAACAAATATTCCTCACTCTCAACATATTAAAGTGACCGAATTACGGTAGCGAAATACCGCACCCGGACAACAATAATAGTTACGAAACAATCATCCTTCGCCACACATTCCTGTCTAAGCACACTTCTTTCGCCTCGGCCACATTCATAATCGCATTCATACATGCTCTTCTTCTCTTCCCACTCAGAAACTTTCTCTCTTTTAGTACCTTATCAATTACATCTATCCACTTACACACTAGACGGCCACGCAATCGAACACCCTCAATTTCACCAAGATATATACGCTTTACACGACGTTCACTCTTCATTCTCTCCACATGACCAAACCATCTCAACTGGCTCATTTCTACTCTCGTAACAACATTCTTCCTAACCATACATTCTTTATACACCAAATTATTCCTCACGCGATCCCGTCTTACATATCCACATACACCACGTAAATACCTCATTTCCACGGCAGTCACTCTCTTTTTATGCTTTCCCGTCCATGCCCAACATTCGCTTCCATACATCAAAGCAGGTACTAGCACTCCATTATACACACTTAAACGAGCTTCTCTAGATACGTTTACGTTTCGAGAAAACGTACCCGGGGCACCCATTACCTTACACCCCGCACTCACTCTCCTTTCGATTTCTCTATCAATTCGACCATCCCTTGACATCATGCTACCCAAATATACAAACTCATTCACTTGCTCCAGTTTCACTCCATCCACCAACACATTGCACACAGTCACAAATTTACTCCTTCCAAATACTAACACCTTGGATTTATCAACATTCAACTCCAGATTCATACTTCTTCCAACTATATGTATTCTCTCTATCATTCTTCTGAGTTGCTTTTCATTTTCACCTAAAACAACTACATCATCCGCATACGCTAACGCAGGCACAATACTTTCACCAATTTGTACACCATCCATTTCACTCAATGCTCTCCGCAACAACACATCCATATACAAATTAAACAACCACGGAGACATACCACAGCCCTGTTCCACACCAACATTTATACGAAACCAATCACTCAACCTACCATCTATTCTTACAGCAGCCTCACTACCCTCATACAATGCACGAATCGCTCCCAGCAAGTTTCCATTCACGCCGTACTCCCTGAGTACATCCCACATAGTATCTCGAAGAACACTATCATACGCCTTTTTTAGATCAAGAAAGCCACAGAACACCTTCTTGTTCTTGTCAAGTGACTTCTCAAGAATCGTACGAAGAGCAAACAATTGATCAACACATCCCCTCTCAGGCAAAAAACCACCCTGAACGTCACTAATTTTTGAAATTGTTAAGGTTCTCACCTTATGAATTAAAACCTTGCCAAAAAGTTTCCCGACTACACTCAACAAACTTATCGCGCGAAAATTCGTACATTCACTCGACCTGCCTTTGCCTTTGAATAATGGACAAATAACAGCTTTTTTCCAATCATCAGGAACCACGCTACGTTTCAAACAAAATCTAAACAAATAAATTAACCATTCAAATTCTTTCTCTCCTCCATATTTCGACATCACATTTGTAATCCCATCCAGACCCGCAGCCTTACCATTCCTTATACGCCCCAATGCATCACATACATCACTTTCATCTATATCATAATCATCTTCATTATCATTTTCACTACCAGTTTCACTACAATCGTCCCTCTCAATCTCACCTCCATACAAACCTTTAAAATACTCACACCACCTATTCCTCACATCTGATTCATTCCACAATAACTCTCCATTCGCACTTCTCACAGCTTTCACAACTCGACCACTTCCACTCCGCAGTCTCTTCACACTCAACCAAAACAGTCGCTTATTCGTACTGAAATCATTTGTCAATCTTTCACTCAATAAGTCATCAAATCGCTTTTTACTTTCTCTCACCACTTGCTTCGCCCATTTATTCTTCCTTCTATACTCCAACAAACATTCTTCTCGCATGCGGCCAGGCGAATCCTTAACATTTAAAAACTATATAAATACTAAATATGCTCTCTTTTTCTCAGCAATCGCTTCTTTCACCTGATCATTCCACCATGCATTTTCGGACAAGAGCCTAATCTGCTTTCACCACAAACTTCTTTTGCACATTTGAAGAGTGAATCCTTAAATTTCAACCAAACTTCATTTATATTACAATCATATTTAAACTCACATTCGGGCAAGGATTCATTCAATCTTTCAACATACTGCATTCTAACATCTTCATTCAAAAGAGCAAAGGATTTTACGCGAAACATTTTTCCAGAACATTTCACTTTCTTTCGCCAAAATTTATTCAACCGCATTCGCGATACAACCAAATAATGATCATTCGTACCCCGTTCAGCGCCTCGTTTCACACGCGTATCTACTACCATACTCCTCAATCGTTCATCGTAGACAACGAAGTCAAGCACACTACGTTTATTCTGAACCACATTCTCGTAGGTGTAAATGTGAGCTAGCTTATGTTTAAAAGTGGAATTCGAAATGAAGAGATTTCTCTCCAAACAAAATGAAACAATTCTCTCACCATTGTCATTCACTCGACAATCACCAAAACGTCCCAATACATTCCCAGATTCACTTCGTTTAACACCCACCCACCCATTCAGATCACCACACACTATCACTCTCTCACCCGGATCACACAAATCAATTACACTATTTACCGAATTCCAAAACTGATCTTTTTCAAGGTCATTTTCGGAGTCTGTTGGACCGTAAGCGGACACAACGAAGATTCGTATATAGCCTACCTTGAATCTCATCCAAGAAACTCGCGAAGAAGTACAGCCATAACTTCGTACAAACGGCTTCATTCTTTCACTCACAAGTATACCTACACCATGCTTTGCACGCTCATTCTCACGAACGCCCGACCACAAACGAAATATACCTTCTACTTCTTCCTCATAATATCCTTTCCTCATTGTCTCACTTACACACAAAACATCTACACTGTACATTCGCATTGCATTCATCAACTCATTCTCTTTCCCATTCACACTTCTGACATTCCACGTCCACAACTTACACTCATCATACATTCTCCATTTACTCTTCATCTATATTTAAATAGATAATATAGAAAAGAAAGGTACAAGGTCAAAACCAGAGCTGACAGAAACCAGTCAATCTTGTTTTGCAGCACACTAGAGCATATTTATTGTTGTCAATATCCAAATTCATATTATCATACGGAAAACATTCAGAATTCAAATATAACTTCACAGTGGTCACATTACAAGAGTCAAATGACGATGTATATTTTTATAATAAGTTTTTTCTGTCAGTTTGAAACACTAGTAAAACACACCAAGATTTTTCGAGCTGAGCACTTGTTTTTACAGTCCAAGTATGTTTCGATGTGTTTGGTAGCATTGAAAACTCATATTTTCACCTACTCCGAAAATTCATGTGCATAGGATTCCCTCTTTCAATTATTTTGAATAAAGCCAAACGTTGAGTATTTGCTACATATACGTACGGTACTCGTCACTGAATCTTATTTAATTTCACAGCTATGTTATTTAAATGTTCTGTTTGTGTACAAACTAAAGCGTCATAGTCGGTTTTAGAACGTACTAATATTAATTCTTGGTGTGCATTTATAATAATTTTGTAGAAATCTTCAGCGACTCCCAACAGTGCCTTTAGCGGTATACATACAATAAAAACTTCATTGTAATGAATTATATGGTTAGGATTTTTCGTGTTCCATCCTGCATTTTCTAAAGATTGTTCTTCATTTGATGTAAAGGACGTATATCTTTTAACAGTAGATGTAAATCCCAATGTTTTTGTCCGATCTACTTCTATGCCGTTTAATTCATATCGAATTTCTTCAAACAGATGGGTAATTCCATTGTTGATAAATTTATTGACTGCTTGTGAAGTTTGTTGACCAGCTTCAATTTTACCTTCTATGTAAATAAAACTGCGTGGTGGTAACGTGTATATATCTTGTTGTTAAATGGGAATACGAATTTCGTCATTATTGTTAAATGTTTATGTCACGTACGGTTGGTGTGAGTGCCATTCTATACGGCTAATTGATTCGTCGAATGTAATATCTTCATCCACTGATAATATATCGTCAGTGATAAAAGTTGTTGTTGTTGTTGTTGTGCTCATTTTTTAACTTGTAACCAAGAGCTCTCAAAATATTTTTACTGTATGATGTTAACTTCGATACGGAAGAAACGTTTCTAACTTTTTGCTGAGATAAACAGCTGTATTTATTACATACATCAGACTTTCTTCGTGGTATAAGTTTAGGATAACCTTTACCGAATTTTTTATTCTTTTTTTCTTTAATTAATAACATAATTTTATATTTGTTTGATGTGTGGTCTTACTGTGATGGCTTCTCTACGAAAATTAACCAAATTATCGTCTTGATCGAGTATTTTAAGAATTAGATTGTCGATTATGTTTACTCTAAGTGGTAAATATATTATATTATTTGGAACTTCTACTATTTTATGACCAGGTGGAACTAGTGGTGTAAATTCGTGGATTGTATGTATTAGTTTCTCATTCATATAAGACACTGTTGCAATATTGCACTTTACGCGAATGTTGGTTACCTTAATAATTTGCACAGGTACATCTGATATGTGCCACTTGTTTCGTTCGAGACTACGCTCTCTAAATCCTAATAAATTCCCTAAACTATTAGGTTTATTAAAATAAATCCACTCACTACACTTTATCACTTTATCACTTTGTAACGTATTATTATTGGCTTTTAGTTCGAAACTAATTTCGCTAGGTAGATGTGTTTTAATATATTCATTTATATCTTTTATTTCATAAGATCCTTCGGGCAGAGATATGTATGCGTCACTATAATATAAGTTGTTATTTTCATATTCATAGTGTTTGTTTAATTTAATAGCCGGAAAAAAAGTTCACATTTAAAAGTGAACTATTGCTATGTAACGTTAATGTTAAAGACATTATGTTAACATTTCGACAAATGTAATTAGAATGATTCACATTTAGTGTTACATCGTAGTTTTATTCATAAGAAATTTTAAATAAAGATGTCCACGTATTAGTGTATTTGGATCTTGCTCCCGTTCATAATTATAATAGATTTTCCAATTACCAAGGTACTTGATTATCTCGACGGGAGGCTGTATATTACCAATACTATCAAAATAGAATACATTATTACCATGTTTTTTGTATGCAATCCAATGAGTTCCTCTGCCGGTTGAATTATATAGGTTAACAATGGTAATTTCAATGATTTTTAGATATGGTGTTAAGTATAGTCCGCAACGTTTCGATGTAGGTTTTATTTATACATTTTTTCCTATGGCTATAGCTTCCATAGTACGATTATGACGTCTATTCTCCTCCAGCTCATTTTTAGCATCTTTTACAGACATTTCTGCTTTCGCTACACCAGCGGCTCCGCCAGTAAGCGCACCCAGTGCAGATAATCCAGCAAAAATAGGTATTAATTAAAGAATACCATCAGTTTTAGGTAATGGAATTACTCGATTTCGACGTATAGTAGGTACAGATGGTTTATAATTATTTACTTCATGTTTAGCCGCTTTTAATGCAGTATTTATAATTCCATTTGCTGTTAGAGATCATCTATACGTTTGGGTGATTTTCCTTTCAATTGAATAGCTGACTTACCTATTTTCTTTATAGTGTTGAAAGTCGTTTTTTATATTTTCGTGTTTTAATTTTATTTACACCTATCTTCAGTCCCATTCCTAGTTTTCTTTTAACTTTCATGGTGTTGGCTATACTCCAAGCCGCAGCTATTTCCGATAATTTAGAATCTGAAGATAATACTCGTGACCAAGCTCTATTTTCTAACACTTTATCAGCCTCGTGGCAGGCGTCCAAATTATCTTTGTTTTAAGAATATGCTATGTCGTGTTCTTTACAGGCTTTATCTAATTCATTTATACCTGGATCACCTCGTTGTAAACGTTACTGAAGTTTGGTACCGGGACCACAATACTGATACCCAAGTACATGTAATTTAATCGGAAGACGATTGATTAATGAATTAACCAAACGTGCATATAAATAGCGAGATCTGGTCATATTAACAATCCGTGGCTTGTCATTGACTGACAAAATTCATAAACATAATATGGTATTTATATTACCCTATGCCATTATCATCGAACGGAAAAGAGAAAACATTACCTATGCTTCATATCATATATACAAAAAGTGTAATGAAAAATTTGTCAGTGTACATCATGAAGTTGATTAAACAACCTGTGTCAATAAAGATTCAAAATTTAGACATCACATCAAAATTAAAAGAAAAACAGTTACCTAGGCATGGATATTTGTTACCTAATACCATCAGATGTATAATATGTGGTCCTTCGAATTGTGGCAAAACAAATTTAATGTTAAGTTTAATTATCGATCCAAATGGTATAAAATTCTAAAATATTTACTTGTATACAAAAACTCCTCATCAACCAAAATATATGTTACTAGGCGATATTTTAAAACATATTCCAGATATAGGCTATTTTCTATTTAATAGTAATGAAAATATTGTAAGTCCACAGAACGCAAAAGCTAATTCCATTTTTATATTCGATGACGTAATATGTGATAACAAAAATATTATGCGAGAGTATTTTTGTTTAAGTAGGCACAGCTTTGTGGATACCTTTAATTTTGTGTCAAACGTAGACTCATATACCAAAACACTTAATTCGAGATAATGCAAACTTTTTAATTCTCTTTAAACAGGATGACATGAATCTAAATCGTATTTATAAGGACCATGTAAATACAGATATGAATTTTTGTCAGTTTAATAATTTATGTTCACTCTGTTGGAATGGCAACAAATCTGGTTTTCTAGTAATTGATAAAGATAAAGAGTTAAATGATGGTAGATATCGTAAGGGGTTTGATTCGTACATAAAGCTTAATCCCTAACATTTTTAATTAGATCTTATTGAGCTATTGTACAAGCATGTCAGCGTCAAGTTAAATGAAAAGAAATAAAAGTAAAACATCAAAAGAGAAGTAGAAACAGCTAATAATATTATTATTGACCTTGAAAAAACAGCTGATAATATACGACGTAAATATAGAAGCATTATAAATCAAGAAAGCAGTAGAATAAACAACTGCACTTCATAAAATATCTCTTCCTCCACTATTAGATATTTATAAACAAAGAAAAAAAGAAGAAAATAAGAATATTAAACAAGAAAAAAAAGAATTCATTCCAGAAAAAATACAATTGGATAAAAGTGACCAGGTTACAATTGGACAGTACCTTAATACATATACCGGACCAATAACACGAAACTATATTAAACAAATAATAGTTAATCCAAACAATATTATCGATAAACAATACGGCGTAAGACGTATCGGTAATGATTTTAAAATACGAGATTCAAAGTGCTTCTGACGAATTAAGATGACGTCATTATAAAAAACAAACAATATAAAATGACACCAGGTATAGCTCAGCTACTGTCTCTTAATAATCCTAATAAAAATGAATATACAGAGGAAGACTTACAAAACTATAAAGCTATTGTCCTCGATACAAATGCACACAGAAAAAAATACTTATCGCTGGGAAATATAAAATAGATCATACAAGTACAAAAATATTATAAAATATATTAAATCTCAGCCAGTGACTGGTAAAGGTGGAACTAATTTCATACAGGTTTCTAGAAACCCTATCAATTTAAAATATTGGAATGATCGTAATGAATTAGTTCAACGACTTTATTTACTGCATTCATCGCGTGCGACTGGTCATAATGGTGGCAACAATTCTGCAACGTCACATAAACCTCAACTTCAGTTTTCGTTAACCACGGAAGGCGACATTAATTTTAATAATAAACGATTATCTAATATTAATCTTCCTCGTAGTCTTAATGACGCTGCATGTAAAAAATATGTATACAAGTATAACAGTTCTTTAATACAACAATTAGAAAATGATTTAAAAACTGTGCGTGGCAGTGTAGCATTTCTTGTTAATAAACTGGATCAAGATTTACAAAATATACGGCATAATATTAATCTCATAGAACAAACTCAAAACATTACATTTGGAGAAGAAATAACACGTATTAATGAATCAGTAGGGGAAGGTGGGGCACAAAGGACCAGCGGGGCACAGAGAACCTGTCTTTAAAAATTGTTACTATCAACGCCATCTCTTGTATTCTGCTCTTATTACATCCATTCAGTGCCATTGCAGTTTGTATGCTAGTTGTACAGGTACATGCACGTAACTTTAGAAGAAATTGGGAAAAAAACATTTTTCAAGGTTAGTATGTAAAAAAACACATAATTATAAATGTAGTAATATGATATGTGATATTATTATTAATTTTGCTATATTTCCTGCATGATTTATAATGTATATTGCTGCTTTAAGTAAATTTACTTAATGGTTATAAATGCACTAGACAAGGTTATGTTCACTTTTTTGTAAGCACGTATGTTGGGGCAGAGAGGTTCACGCTTCGCGGGGGCACACGGGACCTGGTCCTATGTGCCCCCTTTTTTCTAGAAAATGCTGTCGCATATACATATAGATTTCCTATACCATTAATTCGTTTCTATTTGTTAGATGGTGCGGAACTACAAAAAGAAGAGAGCAGAACCCAGTTGGAGTAGTTCGGATATGGAACAGGCTGTAGCGGCTGTTAAATCGAAAACGTTATCAGCAAGAAAGGCGTCCTTACAATTTAGTATACCAAAAACTTGTCTTTTGCGTCGATTAAAATGCAACAAATCAAGCGGTCCTCGTAACGACAATTTCAAGCCAGTGTTTTCTAAAGAGCAGGAAGAAGTACTTGTATCACATCTGCTAGATTTGGAAAGCAGGTTTTATGGCTTGACACCATTTGATGTACGAAAGTTGGCGTTTGAACTTGCCAAAGAATTAAAAATTCCTAATAATTTTAACAAACGTGAAGGGCTTGCTGGAAAAGATTGGCTATGTGGTTTCCGTAAGCGAAATACGCAAATCTCGATAAGAGAACCGGAACCCACAAGCGTAGCTAGAGCTGCTGCATTCAATGAAGTTCAAGTTCAAAAGTTTTTTGATATTCTAAAATCTGTAATGGACCAACATGGTTTTGAACCTGATCAAGTGTTCAATGCGGATGAGACGGGAGTAAATACAGTTCCGAAGCCGAAAAAAATAATTGCTACGAAAGGCCGTAAGCAAGTTGGTCGAATAGTAAGCGCAGAACGTGGTTTCAACGTAACAGTGACATGTGCAATGTCAGCAGCTGGGCAATTTATCCCTCCATTCTTTCTCTTTCCACGACAGCGTATGTGTCCAGCATTCATGAAGGGTAGTCCTGCTGGGTCAGTTGGGTATGCTAATGGCAGCGGATGGATGGACTCAGAGCATTTTATCAAATTTCTGGAACATTTTGTACATTTTGCAAAACCGTCAGAAAACAGGAAAGCTCTCTTAATTATTGATAATCACGCCAGTCATAGAACACTCGAGGCAATAACCTTTGCTCGAAATAATAACGTAATATTGATTTCACTTCCTACACATACCAGCCATCGACTGCAACCATTGGATTGCTGTTTTTATGGGCCTCTTAAAAATCAACATTCACGAGAATGTGATCTATGGATTACGAACCATCCATCGCAAAGAATATCAATATATGACATCACAGAAATATTTGGTAAAGCATTTATTCGAACTTCAACTTTAGAAAAAGCAATCAAGGGGTTTCAAGTTACGGGAATCATTCCGTATAATCCAGAGGTTTTTTCTGAAGAGCATTATTTGCCATCGGAAGTTACTGAAGTTCCGCAGCCTCCCCATGAAGAACCTGCTTGCCATGATTCTACAATTCAATCCTGTACAGACGCTGCTATTTGCAATAACCCTCAACCATCGACAAGCTCTCTAGATGATCCATTTAATATCTTTCAACAAACTCTGACTAAAATATCTCCCAAACCCATCTCTCAACGGCTATCCCAAGCAAATAAGCGCAAATCGAGAACCCAACACGCAGAAGAATTAACAGGATCACCATTTAAGAATATGAAAATTGCTGAAGAACAAGAAAAACTTCAGAAATCATCACAGATAGCCAGTAAAAATAAAAATTCTGTAAAGAAATTTAAAGGAAAGACGACCAAGGAAACTGCAAAAAAGAAACTTTTTTGTGAATCGAATAGTGGAAACACTTATTCGGGAGGTGAAAACGCAATCTGCCTATATTGTGCGGAATCATTCTTACAATCTAAATCGGAAGAAGGATGGATACAGTGCAGGGAGTGCAAGAAATGGGCTCATGATGCCTGCGCCGGAGCTGACGACGAGGATAACGACATTATCTGCTTAAACTGTGAATAGTTTTACATTATTATTACTTTGTTAGAGTAAATAAATACTTTTATTCTCGGTAAAACCGTTTTGTTATTGATAATATACCCTAGTGTTTAAAATGAGGTACAGAAGACCAAGTATGGTCCGGTGTGCCCCAGCTATGGGGCACATAGGACTTTTTTTCTTTTTTGTAATTTTTAACTGTACTAAACGATAATCTATTTACTTATAATAAATACTCTTGCGAATATATAATAGATACTTGGGGAGACATGCTAACGAAATTAAAAGAAATTTTTTACAGAAGGCAAAAAAGTTACAGACCCTAAAACGTTAACGTGTCCTCTGTGCCCCACCTTCCCCTACTCAATTTGAATAAGGATGTTCAAAGTGTGAAAAACATCGATACAGATGTGGCTCTTCTTAAACAACAAATAAACTTATTTATTCAACCTGAAGATACATAAACAACTATGAGTAGTGTAAAACGAATGCTGACTAATGAACTGCACAATCTAGCTTATCGAAATTTTGCTAGACGTAAAGATATATTGCGAGGATTTGATGATTTGTGGCAAGCAGATTTTGTGGATATGTCATCGTATGCTAGTGTAAATAGTAACATCAAGTTTATGCTTACTATTATAGACACATACTCAAAGTATGCATGGGCGATTCCAGTATCTACTAAGTCTGCTACAGATATAACTGCAGCTATGAAAATAATTCTTCCAAGTGGACGTGTGCCAAATAATTTACAAACAGATGACGGTAAAGAGTTCTTTAATAAAGATTTTAAAAAACTAACGACAGATTATAAAATTAATCATTATTCTACATTTTCACATTTAAAAGCTAGTATAATTGAACGATGGATTCGTACATTGAAAGGAAAAATGTGGAAAGAATTTAGTTATAATGGGTCTTATAAGTGGTTAAATATTCTTGATAATCTAGTTAAAGAATATAATAACACTAAACATCGTACCATACAAATGAAACCATCAGATGTTAAACGCAATACACATATTCCATCCTACTATAGTAATAATTCTAATATGCATCGTATGTTAACCCAGCGTTATTTAAAGTAGGCAATGAAGTACGAATAAAGTAAGCATAAACATGTATTTGAAAAAGGATACACTCCATACTGGGCTACTGAAGTCTTTAAGATAGCAGACGTGAAATACACGACATTTGTAACGTACCTATTGCAAGATTGGGAGAGAAACCTGATTAAGGGTGGATTTTATCAAGGAGAACTTCAGAAGACAAAATATCCCGATCCCTTTCTTCTTGAAAGAATTGTTAAACGCAGAGGCAATAATTATTTGATTAAGTAGTTAGGGTTCGACAATAAACATAATTCATGGATTTCAAAGGACAATATCATATAAATGTATTAAAGAAAAATTGTGTATATCTATGTAAAGTACATATTATAATAAAAATTACATCGTTTAATGCTAAAATAAAATTTCATATGTATATATTTTCAAAATATACTTACGTATTTTATTTAAAGTTTAACAAAATAATTCCAAACTTATATCTCACTCTATATTTTATAACATATCTAATTAATTTCTTTTAAGTATACATATTTTTTCATACTATATTATAATCGTAACGTATCTTAATTAGGAATTATTAATTTACAGTGAATTACTGTTTATTCGCCATGTGGGAAGACAGTGACGTTTCATTTCATTACATTTTAATACAAACAGTGCGTAATAATCTACCAGAAAAATATCTGTCTGCTTGCGCACAATGGGGTAGCGAACATATAAAATGTAACAATAAACAATAAGAGTACAATTATGAACAATACAGAGGCGTGCGGCGTTTAGCATTTCATGAGGAGTACGTCTCATGTTGATATTAAACAGTGATTCAATATAGCGTCTGCATCGGTGATCTAATGACTTGGAGGACCCCATAGAAGCATTGGACCGTTTAACATGGAAAGTCTGCTCTATAGTGTCCCCTATACTATTACACGCTTTTGGTCTGAAACGATGTTTTTGTATGTAGACTTTAGAAACATATTCACCAGTACAATCGATGGCACTTAGTTATTTAGGGTACAATAAGGCAAAATACACAGATTTTTAGTGAATACAAGCTTTTGGAAGCACTCCGTAGCGCACTCGCCAGCGCAGCTAGAGTGCCGATATGAACTATGGAAGTTAATGCAAAACACTCTAAAAACACGTAATTCGCTTATAAAACGCATTTTCAAGTGATTTGGAGACATGTTTTGAGAAACAGTTTTTAAATCATAACAATTTTGTATGTAGACTTTGGAAACATATACTACCTGTAGATTTGATGGCACTTGGTTATTTAAGGTACTATAAGACAAAATACACAGATTTTTAGTGAATATAAGCTTTTGGTAGCTCTCTGTGGCGCATTCGCCAGCGCAGCTAGAGTGTCGATTTGAACTATGGAAGTTACTACAAAACACTCTAAAAACACATAATTCGCTTAGAAAACCAATTTACAAGTGATTTGGGGACATGTTTTGAGAAACAGTTTTTACATCAGGTATGAACGTTTCACGCTCTGAAACGACGATTCTGTATGTATACTTTGGAAACATATTCTGCCTGTAGTTTCGATAACAATTGGTTTTTTAGGGTACAATAACACAAAATGCACAGATTTTTAGTAAATACACGCTTTTGGAAGCACTTCGTGGTGCACTCGCCAAGGCAGCTAGAGTGTCGATATGAACTATGGAAGTTACTAAACAACACTCTAAAAACACGTATTTCGCTTAGAAAACGCGTTTTCAAGTGATTTGGAGACTTGTTATAGGAAACAGTTTTTTCATCAGATTTGAAAGTTTCACGGTTTGAAACGACGATTTTGTATGTAGATTTTAGAAACATATTCTGCCTGCAGTTTCAATGGCACTCGGTTATTTAGGGTACAGTAAGACAAAATAAACAGATTTTAGTGAATACGAGCTTATGAAAGCACTACGTGTTATACTCGCCAGCGCAGCTAGAGAGCTGAAATGAACTATAAAAGTTACTGCAAAATATTCTAAAACCACGTAATTCGCTTAGAAAACTTGTTTTCGAGTGATTCGTGGACATGTTTTGAGAAACAGTGTTTACATCATATTTGGGCGTTTCACGGTCTGAAACGATGTTTTTGTATGTAGACTTTGGAAACATATTCTACCTGTAAAATCGATGGCACTTAGTTATTTTTATTATTAATAAGACAAAATACACAAATTTTTAGTGAATACAAGCTTGTGGAAGCACACCGTGATGCACTCTCCAGCGCAGCTAGAGTGCCGATATGAACTATAAAAGATACTGCAAAATACTCTAAAAACACGTAATTCGCTTAGAAAACGAGTTTTCAAGTGATTTAGAGACATGTTTTGAGAAACAGTTTTTCATCAAATTTAAACGTTTCACGGTCTGAAACAACGATATTGTATGTATAATTTGGAAACATATTCTGCTATAGTTTCGTTGGAAATTGGTTATTTAGGGTACAATAAGACAAAATACATAGATTATAAGTGAATACAAGCTTTTGGAATCATTCCGTGGTGCACTCGCCAGCGCAGCTAAAGTGCCGATTTGAACTATAGAAGTTACTGCACAACACTCTAAAAACACGTAATTCGCTTAGAAAACGAGTTTTTAAGTGTTTTAAAGACATGTTTTGAGAAACAGTTTTACATCAGATTTAACGTTTCACGGTCTGAAACGACGATTTTGTATGTAGACTTTGGAAACATAATCTACCTGCAGTTTCGATGGCACTTGGTTAAATAGGGTACAATAAGACAAAATACACAGAATATAAGTGAATACAAGCTTTTGGAAGCACTCCGTGGTGCACTCGGCAGTGCAGCTAGAGTGCCGATTTGAACTATGGAAGTTACTGCAAAACACTCAAAAACACCTAATTTGCATAGAAAACGAGTTATCAATTGATTTGGAGAAATGTTTTGAGAAACAGATATACAACATATGTTTCAGCGTTTCAGGGTCTAAAGCGATGTTTTTGTATGTAGCCTTTAGAAACATATTCTACCTGAAGTTTCGATGGCACTTGGTTATTTAAGGTACAATAAGATAAAATACACTGATTTTTGGTAAATACAAGCTTTTGGAAGCACACCGTGGTGCACTCGCCAGCGCAGCTAAAGTGCCGATTTTAACTATGGAAGTTACTGTACAACACTCTAAAAACACGTAATTCGCTTAGAAAACGCGTTTTGAAGTAATTTGGAGACTTGTTATAAGAAACAGTTTTTACATCAGATTTGAAAGTTTCACGGTTTGAAACGACGAATTTGTATGTAGATTTTGGAAACATTCTGTCTGTAGTTTCAATGGCACTCGGTTATTTAGGGTACAGTAAGACAAAATAAACAGATTTTAGTGAATACGAGCTTATGAAAACACTACGTGTTACACTCGCCAGCGCAGCTAGAGGGCTGAAATGAACTATAAAAGTTACTGCAAAATATTCTAAAACCACGTAATTCGCTTACAAAACTTGTTTTTGAATGATTCGGGACATGTTTTGAGAAACAGTTTTTACATCATATTTGGGAGTTTCACGGTCTGAAACGATGTATTTGTATGTATACTTTGGAAACATATTCTACCTGTAAAGTCGATGGCACTTAGTTTTTTTATTATTAATAAGACAAAATACACAAATTTTTAGTGAATACAAGCTTTTGGAAGCACTCCGTGGTGCCCTTGCCAGTGCAGCTAGAGTGCCGATTTGAACTATGGAAGTTACTGCAAAACACTCTAAAAACACCTAATTCGCATAGAAAACGGGTTATCAATTGATTTGGAGAAATGTTTTGAGAAACAGATTTACAACATATTTGAGCATTTCAGGGTATGAAGCGATGTTTTTGTATGTAGCCTTTAGAAACATATTCTACCTGTAGTTTCGATGGCACTTGGTTATTTAAGGTACAATAAGATAAAATGCACTGATTTTTGGTGAATACAAGCTTCTGGAAGCACTTCGTGGTGCGCTGGGCAGCTCAGCTACAGTGCCGATTTGAAATATGGAAGTTACTGCAAAACACTCTAAACACACGTAATTCGCTTAGAAAACGTGTTATCATGTGATTTGAAGACATGTTTTGAGAAACAGTTTTTACTTCAGATTTGAACGTTTCACGGTCAGAAACGACGATTTTGTATGTAGACTTTGGAAACATATTCTGCCTTTAGTTTCGATAGCAATTGGTTATTTAGGGTACAATAAGACAAAATACACAAATTTTTAGTGAATACAAGCTTATGGAAGCTATCCGTGGTGCACTCGCCAGCGCAGTAAGATTGCCCTTATGAACTATGGAAGTTACTGAAAAACACTCTAAAAATACGTAATTCGCTTAGAAAACGTGTTTTCAAGTGATTTAGGAACATGTTTTGTGAAACATTTTTACATCAGGCCTGAATTGACGATTTTGTACGCCTACTTTGGAAATATATTCTGCCTGTAATTTCGATGGCAATTGGTTATTTAGGGCACAATAAGAGAAAATATACAGCATTTTAGTAAATACAAGCATTTGAAAACTCTCCGTGGTGTACTCGCGCAGCTAGAGTGCCGATATGAACTATTGAAGTTACTGCAAAACACTCTAAAAACAAGTTATTCGCATAGAAAACGCGTTTTCAAGTAATTTAGAGACGTGTTTTGAGAAATAGTTTTTACATCAGATTAGAACGTTTCACTGTCTCAAACGACGAATTTGTATGTAGACTTTGGAAACATATTCTGCCTGTAGTTTCGACGGCAATTAGATATTTGGGGTACAATAAGACAAAATACACAGATTGAATACACGGTTTTGGAAACACCCCGTGATGCACTCGCCAGCGCAGCTACAGTGCCGATTTAAACTATGGAAGTTACTGCAAAACACTCTAAAAACACGTAATTTGCTTAGAAAACGAGTTCACAAGTGATTTGGACACATGTTTTGAGAAAGAGTTTTTACATCAGATTTTAATGTTCCACGGTCTGAAACCATGATTTTGTATGTAGACTTTGGAAACATATTCTGCCTGTAGTTTCGATGGCACTTGGTTATTTAGGGTACAATAAGGCAAACTACACAGATTTTTATTGAATGCAAGCTTATGGAAGCACTCCGTGTTGCACTCGCCAGCGCAGCTAGAGTGCCTACATGAGCTATGAAAGTTACTGCAAAACACTCTAAAAACACGTAATTCGCTTAGAAAACGCATTTTCAAATGATTTGGAGGCATGTTTTGAGAGACAGTTTTACGTCAGATTTGAACGTTTCACGGTCTGAAACCACGATTTTTATGTAGATTTCAGAAACATATTCTACCTGTAGTTTCGATGGCACCTGTTTTTTAGTATACAGTAAGACAAAATGCACAGATTTTGAGTGAAAACCAACTTTTGGAGGCACTCCGTGGTGCACTCGCGCAGCTAGAGTGTCGATTTGAACTATAAAAGTTGCTGCAAAACACTCTAAAAACAAGTAATTCGCTTAGAAAACGCATTTTCATGTGATTTGGAGACATGTTTTGAGAAAAAATCAGATTTGAACGTTTCACGTTCTGAAATGACGATTCTATGTAGACTTTGGAAACATATTCTACCTGTAGTTTCGATAAAACTTTATTATTTAGCGTAGAATAAGACAAAATACACAGATTTTTAGTGAAAACAAGCTTTTGGAAGCACTCCGTGGAACACTCGCTAGCGCAGCTAGAGTGCCGATATAAACTATGGAAGTTACTGCAAAACACTCTAAAAACTCGTATATCGCTGAGAAAACGCGTTTTCAAGTGATTTGGGGATATGTTTTGAGAAACGGTATTTACGTCAGATTTAAACATTTCACGGTCTGAAACGACGATTTTGTATGTAGATAAATTTAAATTATTTATTTCGAAATTGTTTAATGGATGGATTTGTACACAATCTACTGAATTTAAAATTTCTTCATTTAGGGGGAATTTTTATGTAGTGAGATTTCGGGAGTATTTTATGATAGTAAATTCTTATTTTCCGATTGGGAGTAATTATTTTATCGTTAATTGAATCGATGGTTGCGCCTAATATTTTTAAATTATCTAGTCCTAATGGAATATCAAAAATTTTATGGAAATTAAATAAATGATATTTTAACAAGGTATTGGGTGAGTTGAATAATTTTGAAGAGGGTATTATTATACTATAATTTTCAACAGATGTTCCATGTGCAGTGGTAATTTTGAATGGGTCATTTTTAATTTTATTTTTAAAGAATTTATTTTCAATAGTTGGATTTATAAACGAACGTGTATTTCCAGTGTCTATTAGGGCTTTTAGATTCATTTCCGGGAAAATAATGAATGGTAGTTCGCTGTGATTATGAATTACATTCATTAATTCAATGTTTGTTCCGAGGCTGTTACAGTAAAAAAATCAGTTTGCTCGTTTTGATCGGGTTCGGTTACGTAGTAATCTGAATTGGGTTCATTTTTGCAATAATCTACGTTTTGTTCATTAATTTCGAATTCCGTATACTCGTCTATTTCGGTATTATACAGTTCTTGAGCGATAACGTTGGGTCTGTTTTGGCAATGGAAGAATTGCTGCTGACGATAAGGATTAGAATTCGCGCGTGGTGTCATCGACTGCCTGGTGCTGACATTCATAGGCGTCGGTTTGGACGGTTTAAATTTTGGATTTGGTTTAAAAACATTTTTGCTGGAATTGGTTATTGGGTTTGACAAATTGATTATTTGAATAGTGATTGTTGAAAGGTTTATTATATTGTTGATTAGTTGAAAATTGATTATTAGTGGGTCTAAAATTTTGAATATTAGGTGGAGTAGGTCTGTACATTATTTGAGGGTGTTTTACTTGTCTATATTGGGTATGGTTAGTTTGTTTTTGTTTAGATTGTTGAGTGTGATGTGTGTAATTTTTTAATTGTGCATTTGCATGTATACGGCTATGTGTTTCTAATTGAAAATCATTTGTTAACAAGTTTAGTGCGCTATTCATATCTTTTGAGTCTTTGGTTCTCATAAGAGTTCTCAATGGCTCTTTGAGTCCACGAAATAATATTCTAAGAGAATAATTTTGAAAGTAGCTAATTAAAATAGCTCTAGCAACTTGATTATTGATATACGAAATTTGTAAGTTTAGAATGTGCTGAACACGATTATAAAAATCAAATGATGATTCGTTTCCTTGTCCTAGTTCTGTAATTTCGATATTTAAGGTATACAAATCGCGTTTATCAGAATACGCATTTAATAGTGCATGTTTCAAGTCTTCCCACTTTCCAATTGTGGTGCTTGCAATGTTAATCGCGGCATCGCCTTTTATTTTGGCAAGTATGCTTGACATCAAGAATTCATTCTGAAAATCTGCCGTGTCAACCAAATTATAGAATTTTTTCACTAATTTTTCGCAGATTTCAATGAATCTTGCTAATAATTTACCGTCGCCATAAAATCGGGTATCATGTCTAAATAATACTTTTCTTATTTTGGCGGGGGTACAGGTACAGCTTCCTGCGCTTGTGCTGCAGGTGGTGTAATTTTTGTTTTAATAGGTTTATTTAATTTGGGGCTAAAAGTAATTTCGAATGGAAATTCTGGTTCTGAGTCAGAGGATTCTTTGGTAGTATTTGGTGTATCGCGATCAGAATCTGAGACTGAGTGGTATTGATAATTATCTGACATATGTTACTCACAATAGAAGAATTACTCTGTCCATGGGTAGTGTCGAATCCTGGGGTCAGCTCTGTGTTCGTCAGGGCCTGGTTCTGCACGTCACGATGTTCTCTTGTAGATGTGTTGAACTTGGACTCGTACCGGGGCCTTTTCTTTCTTCTTGTTTCCTTTTTACCTCTTGCTAAGAGAGGTATTGTATTCATGTTAACAATCGCATATCCAGATTTTAGTGAATAAGCACGTTTTAAAGTACCTAGAATCCGATTATAACATTTTTACGATGATGTCCGTATGTGTATGTGTATGTTTGTGTGTCTGTGTGTGTTTGTGTGTGTGTATGTGTGTGTGTGTGTGTGTGTGTGTGTGTGTGTGTGTGTGTGTGTGTGTGTGTGTGTGTGTGTGTGGATGTTGGATTCACGATTTTTCAAATACTATAAGACTTAAGATATTTTTAACTACGGATTCCTCAATCTAACAATAATGGGAAGAGCCGAGTCAGTTTTGGTAACAATTGGACAACCGCAAGAAGTAATTATAAGAAAAAAATCATCTAAATATTATTTATCGAAAATTTATGTAAATACTTATATTAAAGAACGTTAAATTCTTTATTCGATAAATATAACTTCATTATTATATCTTATATAGATTTAGAGATAAAGAAATGCATATAAAATAATTTGATGTAAAATATCTCAGATCAAACTTAAAAGGCAAGAAATTCAAATGTTTATAATTGACACATAAATGTCATTGTCAAAAATATTTGTATGCCACTGTCAAAAATATTTGTACATTATTATGAAGATTATGAAAATAAAAAAAAGTCAACAACGCAAAAGAATATACGTAAAAAGAATATAAGAATTTAAAGAAAAAGAAAAGGAAAATAGAAAAAAAAATTCAGCATATTGAATATAAAGAAAATTTATGTATTGTACACAATTATATTAAAATATCCCATAGATTTTGCAAATATATGTGAGAATTATTTTGTAGTGAGACATGAATATATGTATGTGTATTTAAAAATATTTTTTGTTTTATGTGTACAACCACGTAAAATATCTGGCGAGAGGTTATGTGCTGGCCACATCAGATTTTTCCTTCTGGTTTTCGGTTAATCGGTGATACGAAAGCGGATTTCACTATGCGCGGAAATTCGCCCGAAAATAATCCGTTACGACTGCGCCAGTTATATTTTGTAAGTTCGATGAAGGGTTTTTAAAAAAAAATATTTATTTGAGTACAATAATGTCGTTTATTACTACAACAATACTGGTTTCTGACTAACTCTATGAATATGAAATTACATTTTTATATAAAGGAACTAAAGTGTCAAGTAACTGCAAGTTCAACTGTCTGGGCCGTGGTAACTTACATATATATATATATATATATATATATATATATATATATATATATATATATATATATAACTTAGTTATAAACGGGATGGTATATAATTTTAAGCTCATTCGATAGAGTATTTTTTCTGGATTGAACCATGTAATCATTTTATATCCTTACATTACAAAAGTATTGAGAAAAATGCAATTGAAATTTAGATAAATATTTTTATAGTTATTTTTCAGTAGGCTATGCATGAACCTAAATAATAACGAAACATACATATTTTTTTATAAACAGCAAGAATAGGAATTATGCACTAATGCTGTAATTTTTCACAAATCTGTAAGTCTTACAGATCTGTATATCTGTAAAGAAATGACATAAACGCATTTATGTTTGTTGATTAATATAAAATTATATGTAAGAGTGGTAGTTTTCTTTTTGATTTTGTTCAATATTTGCAGATCTGTAAGACTTACAGATTTGTTGCATTTTTCTCAATACTTTTGTAATGTAAGAATATAAAATGATTATATGGTTGAATTAAAAAATAAAAATACTCTATCGAATGAGCCAAAAAATATACACCATCCCATTTAAAAAAATTTATAACTTATGTTATAGTTTGAGAACCACTAAACGTGGTGTCCCGTATCCGAGGAACAGCCTGTATATATATATATATATATATATATATATATATATATATATATATATATATATATATATATATATATATATATATATAGTACAGAATGTTCTATTTGAGTGTTTCACTATTGCTATCCCGAGAACCGTAAAAGATACGAAGTCGGTTAAATTAGCAAACAATTTCTATATTATAAGACTATTAAAATAAGCATTACAAAAAAAATTTCAACCAGTGGTTCTCAAAATACAGAATTCAACTTTTTCATTTTAAACGAGAACCTACCTTTTTTATTCGCCTATTCGATTCAACATTTTTTTTCTGAATACAACGATATAAAGTGTTTATACCCTTACATAACGAAAAAATCTGATGTGGCCAGCACATTACCTTCCGTCAGTTCTATGTATTTTGTACAAATTTCATACGGAAAGTTCCTTGCTAAATTAAATATTTTATTTCTTGTACATTACCTTCCGGCGGTTGCATGTATTTTATGCAAATTTCATACAGAAAATTATTATTTTGTGACGTTTTCTATATACAGTGTAATGTATCTGCAGAAATAAACGATTTATTATTATTATTATTATTTCTTGTACATTACCTTGAAGCAGTTGTATGTATTTTATACAAATTTCATACAGAAAGCAAAAGATCCTATACCTATTTCCAGTAAAATTATAAGACAAACACACTATGTCAATTTCACTTGACACTGACATCTTTCAATCAAAATTTTCTTAATATAGTAGCTGTTTCCACAGCTATGGCTACTTTATGAAATTTAATTTCTTTATAATTTTTTAACTCTATATCTATTTAATATTAGGTATAAAATTCAATCAAATCGTATAGAAAATATAATATTCTTTAATATTTATAATAACATTAAATGTGAAAAAATGATATTTAACATAATTTTTTCAAGAAAAACTGTTAAAATCTTCAAATGAGGGTACTTCCGGTTGTCCAATTCTAACCAAAATCTAATCAGCTCTTCGCATGGATGTAACGAAGAGAAATACGAAAGAATTATAATTTTTAGAATTTTAGTATGGAAGTTATCGTAGACGAAAATTTTGTTACACACACACACACACACACACACACACACACACACACACACACACACACACACACACACACACACACACACACACACGGACACACACACACACGGACACACACACGGACACACATACATACATACACACACACACACACACACATACAGACATCATCGTAAAAATAGTAAAATCGTATTCTAGGGACCGTAAAACGTGCTTATTCATCAAAAACTCACTACCGAATTTTTTGACCAAAGACAATACCTTCCTTACCTAAAGGTGACGGAAGGTAAAAAAACAAGAAAAATGCAGAAGAAAAATTCTTATTTTCTTATTTATTTGTACATGTAATCAGAGTGCCAAGACAAAAAAAATCTGATGTGGCCAGCACATTACCTTCCGTCAGTTCCATGTATTTTGTACAAATTTCATACGGAAAGTTCCTTGCTAAATTAAATATTCTATTTCTTGTACATTACCTTCCGGCAGTTGCATGTATTTTATGCAAATTTCATACAGAAAATTATTATTTTGTGACGTTTTCTATATACAGTGTAATGTATCTGTAGAAATAAAAGATTTATTATTATTATTATTTCTTGTACATTACCTTAAAGCAGTTGTATGTATTTTATACAAATTCCATACAGAAAGCAAAAGATCCTATATTTCCAGTAAAATTATAAGACACTATGTCAATTTCACTTGACACTGACATCTTTCAATCAGAATTTTCTTAATATAGTAACTGTTTCCATAGCTATGGCTACTTTATGAATTTTAATTTCTTTATAATTTTTTAACTCTATATCCATTTAATATTAAGTATAAAATGCAATCAAATCGTATAGAGAATAAAATATTCTTTAATATTTATAATAACATAAAATGTGAAAAAATTATATTTAACATAGTTTTTTCAAGAAAAACTTTTAAAATCTTCAAATGATGGTACTTCCGGTTGACCAATTGTAACCAAAATCTAATCAGCTCTTCATATGGATGTAACGAAGAAGTATACGAAAAAATTATAATTTTTGTAACTGTAATATTAAAGTTATCGCAGACGAAAATTTTGTTACACACACACACACATCCACACACACACACATCCACACACACGCACACACACACATACAGACATCATCGTAAAAGTAGTAAATTCGTATTCTAGGGACCCTGAAACGTGCTTATTGATTAAAAACTCATCATCGAATTTTTTGACCAAAGACAATACCTTCCTTACCTAAAGGTGACGGAAAGTAACAATTGAATCTTTTGTTTTGTATCACATGTCAAAGTAGTTCGTTTATGAATTTTCTTGTTTTCTTTTGTGTTAAAATGAATACCTGAATTTAATTCAAAATATGCTGGGTATTATTTTGGAAGGCATACCAGTAGCTGAATTGGGGAACATTAATTTCCAGCAAGATGGTGCACCAGCTCACAATTCGCGTCAAGTTAGGGATTACCTAAGCGATCGGTTTCCAAATCAATGTTTTGGTACTTATGGTCCTATTCCATGGCTTGCAAGATCACCAGACCTTAATCCCCTGGACTTTTTTATGGGGTTTTGTTAAATATGAAGTCTACAAAACTATTTATTCAGATATTCAGCATTTAAAAAATTCAATCGAAAATATTATTTCCCACATAGACGGCACGGCCGAAATTTACGAAAAGTAAGAAGTAATATGTTCAGAAGGCTGGAATTATGTATAAGTCAGCATGGCAATAATTTTGATCAATTTTTATAATATTTTTTAAAGCATCTAAATCGTCCAAACAATGATGGAAACATAATATTCAATTGTTTTTGTCATGGCACTCTGATTACATGTAGAAATAAATATGAAAATAATTATTCTTTTACAATTTTTCTCGTTTTTTTCGTTATGTAAGGGTATAAACATTTTATATCGTTGTATTGAGAAAAAAATGCTGAATCAAATAGGCAAATAAAAAAAGTAGGTTCTCATTTAAAATTAAAAAGTTGAATTCTCTTACGGTTCTCCTGATAGCAATCGTGAAACACTTAAATTGAACACCCTGTATATATATATATATATATATATATATATATATATATATATATATATATATAAACCGGCTGGCACTCGAAATACGTTTCATAAAAAAATTCTT
Source organism: Harpalus rubripes (assembly GCA_963082715.1). NCBI lineage: Eukaryota > Metazoa > Arthropoda > Insecta > Coleoptera > Carabidae > Harpalus > Harpalus rubripes. The sequence goes on from OY720465.1 coordinate 18,856,488, forward strand.
CAACAATAGTTGTAGAACATAAAATTATGCATTTGAATCAATAAGCATATTAATTTTGCATGCTCTGTAACAGCAGATATGCATGAAAATGTCGAAAATCTTCTCAAAAGTAGTGATAGCCATGGGAATAACAAAAAGGTTTACAAACAAACGTGTGTTTATCTGTCACAAAATTTAATTTCCTTTTTATTATTTAATAAAGTTATCACAACGTAAAATTCTTAAGCAGAATAATAATTTAATTCCTCTATAATATACAAATACTCATTTTTCTTGACAAAAAATCACAATATTTGACATTTAAATCATCACATTTGTTTGTATTTTTTATTTTAATTCTATAGCTAGCACTATTAAACTGCAATTTTCAAAATTTTCATATTTCTGGAGTTACTAAACAGACGAAAAGAATTTTGTTTACTGATTTACATGCAGAATTTTATATTCTGCAACTTTGATTTGAAGATTTTTTTTCTCAAATAATCTGGGGAGCAACGCGCTAGGAAAAACGGTTTTCCCAGATTATGTAACGGATTTCGAGCGTAACTCGGTATATATAATGACACCCATTTTTAACGCGTTTGAAGAAATGCTCAATTTCATTGATGTCTAATGTCAATATGTATAAATGGAGAAATTATATTTTAGTATTTTGTAACCATATAGGCTTTGTGAATATTTTCAACGTTATTTTTTTTCGAATTATTTATAATTTGTTTATAACATTTAAAAAGGTACGTGTTAGATGACGGCTTCTATTAATAATTAAGAATTGAAATTTTACATGTTGGTTCAAAATTCAATTTTTATATAAAAAATAATAGTTTTATCTGAAAATAATCCAGTCAATATGTACAATAAAACATGGTTTCCTTGCAAAAGGACAGGTGTCTATAATTTTTCATAAACGAAAGTTCTGTGCTACCAGAGTTACAGGGAAATAAGTTTTTCCTCAATGTCTCTTTCTATACATCGGAGAGTAAAAGTTGTTATTATCAATATTGTAAAAGACAAAATTTTCTACAACATTTGTATTTACGATATTTTTTTATGGGCTATACTTATTGAACTATAGTGCAGTGAAAGTATCAGAATTTTTGGAAAATGACTAAACACGCACATATCGCGAAAATTTGCCTACACCTTGCATTGTATCAGGCAAGCAAGTCGTTTGGTTCACATGTCACTAGGACCATGCCCTAGCGTTTAAGAGATTTAGGCATCCGGGAATACCCTGCAGGCACGAGTTATTGCGGGTTGTATACCTCCTTGGCGCGGTTTTCTTAAAATCGCAGTGATACGAAATCCATTGGCTCTACAAAACTAATTTTATTTTTATATTTATATGCAGTGTAAAAAAAAGTTGGGTTACATATAACGTACCCATTTTCTTCTTAAACATAGCACTTTGTGTTTTTTGAGAAAATTTTGGCTTCCTTGGCCGATTTCGCGAGAAGACAAATTATTTTGTTGGGTGCATTTGAACGCATCCACCTATAAGTCGGCGCCTGTGTATATTATTTGTATATTAATTAATTTAAAAATATGAAATTTAATATAATTACATAGAAATGCATAGTCTATCTATTGAGAGACTGTTTCATAATTTTTGAATTTTTTTAAGCATTTTATAGAGTTCCAAACTCAAAATGACTATAATTCTGAAATGAATAGTAGGTCTAAAGCGGTGAGTGTTTCTACATATCATATTAATGTGTCCGTAAGCATCCCTAGCCTAAATCCTAAATACAGTCGCAATGCGTAACATGGCTGTTTATTTAACATCTACGTATATATAGTTAGTGTTTGTGATCTGATATGTAAGGATAGGGCCGGCGATATGGTATTTGGCGCCCTTCCGCAGCCGATAAAATGGCTCCCCGTTACCCTTATAGATATAAAAATATTTTTAAAATCTCACGATTCGTATTTATATACAGGGTGTTGACGTAAAGTGCAAACAGGGATTTAACATGGGATTTTAGTTTTTTGCAATTTCCTGCTCTCCTGTTCATTTTACGGCAAAAACTGAAAATCAAAAAAAAATTAAAACAAGTGTCATGGCTAGAGTTACTAATAAACCGAAATTTTTAAATTTCTTTGTAAAATTGTGAAGAAACTAGAAACTAAAAAACGGCGCCCCTCACGTGTTGGTGCCCTTCTGCCACGCACGCTTAGCGCCGGCCCTGTAGTAACGACATATTTTATATGTCTGCTTAAAAATAAAAGTTTTCAATATGCAGCATCTAAAATCAATCACATTCTATAATAAGACGATATAGAAAGTGCAACGATTATGTAAACACTGGTTCCTCAATTAAACATAATTTCAAGGAAAAATTGATTTTCCATGATCAATATCTGTATCATGATTTCCCAAATCCACACGGTAAAGTGTTTAATGTGTAAATGGAAAATCCATGGTGATATCTTATCATAAACAGTGCGGTTTCCTGGCAACATAATAACAGCTGACGAGAAAATACTAGTTACACTTTGATTTTACTTTTCTTGTGCACATGTACTTCACATAATCAAACATGAAGTTTCTAATAACTTTAATAATTATTTGTTTTCTTTGTGCCAAAAGTTTACAAACTGGAGAAACACCAAGTATCAAAAGTTTTTCAAAATATAATTCAATAGCTCATAGTCGCCTAAGTAGAGGTAAGTTATATAACAATAATGGGGTTTTATGCAATTTCAAGATATGGGTAAAAAAAATTAAAGTTAACCACTACAATGTTCTTATTAATATAATAGAATTTAAATATCATTTCGTAATAAACAGTTAGTTGCAAATGATAAATTTATAATTAAGTTTTTAAAACATTATTTATAGATAATATTAATAATAAATAAGTTGAAAATAATTTCATGAACGCAGATCTCGCAATCTTTCACTTCCGCATAAAGTTTCAAATAAGTGTTCGTTAAATAAATTTATTCTATATATTTATTCTACAAATAATTCCATTGCGTTTTTTCACACATTTACAGAAACAAATAGCTATCTGTCGACTAATTTTAACGCTCATAAATTGGTAGCCTTGCAGAGTGAATTTGTGTCAGTAGAGAAGGATGGAGTTTAGCAGACAAGGATAAAATATGTCAACTTATTTTGAATCCGTAGTTATCAAAATTTTATTTGACATCTTTAATGTCAAAGTTAACTATATTCTTCTGCATTTTTAGCCCCGAGAGACTAATTTAACAAGTGTACTATCTAATGCAGCACTCATATGTAGTAAACGAGACATGTAATATGTATATTGTAAAATAATCCTTGGACTTTTTGTATATATCTTTCAGTTCAAAATAAATGTTTGTCATTGTATTCAACAAAGATATATCCAAAATTCGAAATTATTTTACCATCGTCAAATGACAGGATCTTAATAATGATTTACCTATTCAAGATCAAATACGATCTCCAATATGTAATAATAAATTGGTTTTATAATCGGAACCTGTCTAAATATTCCTTTATGTATGTGGTTATGTCGTTGTCTGATAATGTGTGTTCAATTTCTCACGTTATTTATTATTTCATAGTTCAAAATATTATCATAGACATAAAAATATTTATTAAGACCATTTGTTTATAAATCTGCACTATGTCACAAATAAACTGGATATTCGCTACCCAACCACCGAATAATTTATTCCGCGAATAGCAGATGTTATTCTTTCTAATAAATTTATTTGCAATACAACAAAAATATTTATCCAAAAAATTAATTTATCTAAACCTTTATTCGCAAGTGAAAATACCGGCCCTTAATATAAATTTTTTATTAGTTATTGGACGATTTAAATTTGAACAATTCACTATGATTGGATGAAATAATTTTAGTTTATAATAAAGTCATCGTTCACCTGTTACTTCTGTACCTAAATTAACCCCAGTTCTCTCCTTTGTTTTTCAGAGTTGTTAAGAGTTAGGATCTCTCGGACGGTTGACATGATGAGTAATCTTAGCTACCCTGTTTAACTTTTTCTAATTTTGTACTACTGATGGTGAGAACTTAGTTCTCGAAATACGTGTTTAGTTTTCATTAAAATTTATTTTAAGGAGTAATTTTATTAGTTTTAGTGACTAGCAATTGAATGTTTTACTACTATGCCATATTGTCTGTCTTTGTTTACTACACTCGTGCCATAGTGACGTCAGTATATCTCTTCTCCAAATTTTTAATAATTTTTCTATAAACATGAAGGTATTTTACTTTTTTTCAACATTGCTCATTAAAAATTCTCATGTAGCCAACATATTACCGCCCGTTAATTTCATTAAATTTAAACAATCTGATGTGGACACCACACGACTTCCTTGTACGCAAGACTAATATTGACTCAATTATAAAATTGCACGTATTTGACGCAATTTGACATTAATATCTATTTTTTATTTTTTGTCCTAATCCATAGCAAGCTTCATTACAAAAACCAAAAAGTCTACAAGTTTTAAATTTACATATCTCGCTTATACAAAGGGCTAATTTAATCATACTTGATGTGCTAGACGCAGAATTTAATTCTCTAAAACTCTTATTTAAAACATTTATTTCTAAAATCAAAATGAAACCATTTTATTCAAGAAAAACTGTTAACAACTTCAGGTAATATAACACTTCCGGTTAGCCTGTTTTAACTAAAATCTGCTATATTATTCCAATTGATATAAAAGTCTAATATACTAATTTTGAAAAGTTTTGGATTATATTTTAATATAGTTTTTCATTAAAATCTATTATAGGCTTCAAATAAAGTACCAATTCTGGAAATTATGTAATGACCAAAAAGGGAAGTGCACAACTAGATGTTATAGAAGTCCTAAATACAAAATTTCAACTTTCTACGGTTTACCGTTTTTGAGGTATGCGAGATACGTACGTACATACGTTCGTACAGACGTCACAACGAAATTAGTCAGAATGGATTCAGGGATGGCCAAAATGACCGAAATTTTTCGCGAATACAATACTTCCTTTACTTTGTACAAGGAAGTAAAAAACTGCACAGTTTCTTTCTAAAAAATTTACTATTACCAGTGAAAGTTATTTTATTTACTATTATCGCCCGAGGGCCAACACATCTTAGTTCTTACTATTCTTTTTCCTGCCCAAAAAGCTGATGTGGACATCACATGACTTCCTTGTACGCAAGAACAACATGAAATATAGACCCAATTATAAAATTGCACGTATTTGACTTAAATAGACATTAACATTAACTTCTTTATTTTTTGTATTTTTTTTGTCCATAACAAGCTTTATTACAAAAACCAAAAAGTATATAATTTTTAAATTTACATATCTAGCTTATACAAAAGGCTAATTCAATAGTATTGGTCGTGATAGACCCGTAATTTAATTCTCTAAAACTATTATTTGAAGCATTTATTTCTAAAATCAGAATAAAACCATTTTATTCAAGAAAAACTGTTAATAACTTCAGGTAATATATCACTTTCGGTTAGCCTATTTTAATTAAAATCTATTCTGTTATTCCCATTAACATGAAAGTCTTATATACCAAATTTGAAAAGATTTGGATTATATTTTTAAATAGTTTTTCATTAAAATCCATTATAGGCTTCAAGTAAAGTACTACTTCTGGAAATTATAAAGACCAAAAAGGGAGGTGCACAACTAGATGTCATAGTAGTCCTAAATACAAAATTTCTACTTTTTACGGCTTACCGTTTTTGAGTTATACGAAATACGTACGTACGTACAGATATCACGACGAAATTAGTCAAAATGGATTCAGGGATGGTCAAGATGGATATTTCCGCTGAAATCTGAAAACCGAAATTTTTCGCTATTACAATACTTTCTTTACTATGTACAATGAGGTAAACATGTTTCTTCTTATAAGCATACACCGGGTATTTTTTTTTTCAATGTGCATATAGGAGATTAACATGGGAAACGATGGGAAATCACTATTTTGCAGACTGTTACCTCGTATTTTAATTTAGAAGGCTGGTTGTGGTCCAAATAGGAAGATAAAAAAATCTGCGTCAAATGTCACCAAATACATGTAAATTATGGGATTTTTTAGACCCATAAATTATTTATTAAATTTATTCACTTTCGTATTAATAGGAATAGCCATGGCATTTGAACAAAATGATAATAAATGTTTGACATTTTATGTGTCAAAATTTGTTATATCCTATAACGTTTAAAGAAAAATTATGTTAATTTTATTAATTTCATTTTTGTCAAGGATTTTTTAATCATATACCATGCGTTTTATTTAACTTGCAACATGGAATTTGTAATATCCATAGTAACCAAATGACAGCAATGCATAAGAGTGTTCCATCTAAAATAGAACATAGCAAATAAAATACGAATATGTATTTTAGTCATTTTAAAAATAAAAAATTTACGAGAAATATAGACATTTAATAAATATTTACTGTCGCCTACAACCAATTCTTGATGTTTTGAAAGTAGTACGTTTTAAAATGTTCTTTCCTTAGTAAACGATGAACACTAATTTTGCTTACACCCGCAATTTGCCCTATCGTTTTCGTAGATAATCTATTATTATTTCGGCTATTTTTCACCTCGGTTAAAAAATTATTTCCACTTGTTTTCTTTACATGTTCACGTTTAATGGAACTATTTCTGTTAAAATTGTTAACAATTTGTAATATAGTTGAAGCACTTGGTGTTGGTCGTTCAGGAAATAATTTACGAAATAAAACATATACCTGTCCGAGGCTAACGTCAGCATTATTTGCCCTTTTTCTTGAACTGTATACATTATTTTTAACTTAGAAGTAAAAATACAACCCTAATTGATAGTAATATTCACTTGACAATGACAGCCTATGTTCAATTTTAAATTGAACGCTCTTATACATTGCTGTCATTTAGGGTACTATAAAAATTGCAAATCCTATGTTTCACGTTCAAAAATATCATAAGTGGTAAATTTTTTCCGGAAAAATTTTCATATTGTTACGAGAGCTGATTGCCTGGCAATTTATTGAGTGGTATTGACAAAAAACCACGAGTTGTCAAACGAGTGATTTTTGATCAGTGTCATGAAATAAATTAGCAACAGGCTCGAGTAAAGTAATCGGAAAAATTTTCCAGGATAAAATTTAAGCACGAATGATATTAGCATGACTATTACCAAAATAAAAATCAGGTAATAATTTACATTTTTTTTTCTTGACAAAAATCTTGTAATTTTTATTGTGTTATATTTAAGATTGCTTTTTTAACGGTGTAAACAGATTCCTGTCAGAATCGACTCGTTTTTGTAACATAGAAAATATACATATTTTGACAGGTATGTAAACAATATGTTTCTACGCACGCTTAAAATGTCAAATAAATTTCGCTTATGAAAACTCACTTAGGCCCGCTATTTTCATCTCCGGTTAAACAGTCTCTTAACTTAACTGTCGGTTATAAGAACAATGTGGTATCGAAAAATTTAGACATGTATAATTTTTACAACTTATGCTATAATAACGATGCTTTTTTTCTTTAACTGCCAGTTAAGTTAACAGACTGTTTAACCGGGGTTAAAAATATGGGGCCGTACTAGTAAAAATACAGCATCTTAATGGCTTAAAGGGAGCGATAAAATTTTTATGACGGTGTTTTGTTGAAGTGAAACTTGGTAACTAGGTTGAATCCCAAATTTGGATTGGTTTATAAAGTTAGGTATGAAATAGTCTGTTATAAAACATTAAAAAGAAAATAACACAAAAAATCATAGCTAATAAATTCTGACAGATAAAATGTCAAACATTTGTATATCTTTTTGTTCAAAAATGCCATGGCTATTGATAATAACACAAAACTGAATAAATTTAATAATAGTTTATGGGATCAAAATATCACACAATGGGGTCCGGTACTCATTTTTGAAATTTTTTTATCTGAAAGATGTAATAAAGTGATGAATTTTAGCGTTTGTTACATTTTCCAAATGTGTATAGTTTTTCAAATATATATTTTTTAAATTTAATTAATTTTGTGTGACATCATATCTTCAATTTTACTTCGCCTACTGACTAAAGTTGTGTATATCTGTCAATGTCATTAATTCTGCCAAAAATTTATGTCAAGAAAGGTTAATTACTGACAGCTGTCACTTTCAGAAAACTATAGTCGTACCTCGTTAAAGGAAAAATCTGTTACAAAGATTTTAAATAAATATGTTTTTTTTATAAAAATGATAAACGTTTCATACATTTTATGTAAAATAGAACTACATATAAATATATGGATTTTATTTTCACAAGTTATGAAAAATATAAATTTATATTCTTTTCGCTTGGCACACTGATACAAAAATATAGTTGTGACGTCATATCGTTATAGTCCTAATCGTTTTTATTAAAATTATGAATGTAAAGTTTTACATTTTAAAAATATTTTGGTACAAAATCATTTAAAATTAGTCATATTTTCATAATATGACAAAATATATGCAACTTTTTTTTAGTACCGGTCCCCATTTACATATAGTTAGTGTCACTTGACAGAATTTTTTGTATCTTTCTATTTAGAGCACAACCATCGTTCTAAGTTAATACAGTTTGCAAAAAACGGATTTGCCGTGTTAATCTCCTAAGTGCACCTAGAAAAAATTGACTCTGTTGGGTGTAACAATAAGACTATAATTAACGCAATAATGACAAAGCGGCATAACGCTCACTGCTTGCATTATAACAATGGATGAAGATATGTTTTGTATAGTAAAATAATCACTGTTTCTTTAACATAAATGCAGTTTTTGTTTAAAATAATTTCGTATGCAAATGTAAACTAGTTCCAAAAACTATTTCGAACAAAAATAGCATTTATGTTAAAGGAACAGTAAGATTATTTTACTATATAGAGCATTCAGAGCGGATAGAAGTACCAACCAATGCATGCCTGCATTCCAATGGAGCGGCGCAAAGAATGAATATTATAATACAAGCAGTGAGCGATATGCCGCGTTGTTATAATTACGGTATTTATAGTTTTATTGCTGGACCCGAGAGTCAATTTTTCTGACTGTAGCAAGTTTAATATTTAGACCAAGCACATAAGTCAAAAATGTCGGTTTTACAGGACACACAAAAGCTTAAGCACGTCTAGAAATATCGGTATAATGCATTTGCCTTATAAGTTAGCGGTATGTAACGCTTGGTAACCGAACTACTGTCTATTTCAGAATTATAGTTAGTAGAGTTTAAAACTCAATAACTTGCTTAAAAAAATCAAAAATTAAAAAACACTCTTTTAATTATGGACTATACATTTCTACGTATTATACTAATTTTCATATTTTTAACTTAATTAATATAAAAATAATGATAATACAGTACACACTCAATAATCCGGATTTTTCGGTAGGTCGGGCTCCTGTTCGCTTGTTTTACGTATTCTATATTCCGGATTCCTAACAGTTTTAGTAATCGGGATGAGTAAATTGTAAATTTGTATGAAAAAAGTCATCAGACATCTTATGGTCTGGTGCAAAACATTACTCCTGACGCTAATCCAAATGAAATTGACTTTTGGCTAAAATGAAGAGCATCATATTGTAACGTTTTAAATTTATTTGGGTTAAGTGTAAATATTTGACAATTATATTAATTAAAATTAAGTGTTTATTAAACTATAATAAAAGTTACTATTACTAATATTAAACAATTATTAAAATCTAATTAAGACTAAAACTATAATTAGCTAAATAACAATAACACTAACACTATTTAATTAACCAATTAACACTACTATTTATTTCTACGATATTACAAACTATTTACTTCACTACGCGTTCCAATCTTAGATTGCCGGTCTGTTGCAGACTCTTGTATACTGTTTACGCAATATTTATATCCCTGTATTTATATCACTATATACTTATAACGTTCAACTGTCCGCCTACCGACCTCCACAGCGTCTATATACTCAACTGACTCAACAGCGTCTGTATATTCAACTGCTCGCACAGAAGTCACTTCTTTCACAACACTATCTGTCTATTTATGTAACTTTGTGTCTAACCTCCACAGCCTCAGTATCACCGACTGTCCGTATGCCACAATTCTTCAACACCACTGCCGAGTATTAGCTTCCACTTGCCGATACTGTCCCCATATACCTAGCTTCTCAATACTCTTTAACACTACCGAGTATTCTCTTTAACAGCTATCTCGGTATACCAGTAACTTTCCGACTCGCCGTTACTGTTCTTGCACACTATAGCTTCAAAATACTCGTCAACACTACCGAGTATTTACATCCACAGCTATCCCAATATACCAGTAACTTCCCGAGTACCTACTCGACACCAATTGCATACACTCACTACGATACTGCTGTGCTTCTCACTAACACTTTACTCTCTAACACTCCATGTCAATGTCTCTATGACTCTATGTAACTAACTGTGTCCCTCGAGCATAGCTACGCCCCTTATATACAGCTGCCATTATTTTCTAGAAAAGCTCTAGAATATTCTAACACATAATAACAATGAACACAAAAGGTTCAGGCGACCGGAAATAATTAAACACGTCGCGACCAGTCTGTTTACATCGGCCGGCTACTAGCGCGATTACGTCACCGCTATAAATAGACACTTGCTTACAGCGGCGGCGACGGCGGGCGTTCCACGTTACAATATTATTCCAGAATAGGTAGACCATTTTGACGACATAGACGCGGAAAAAGAAATTGCTGTAAATGCGGCAGTTATACATAATTCTGCCTTGAAAAGATTCAGATATGCATAAATTGGGTTCAGTAAAACAGTGTTTTTTGCATGATTGGTCAACATTAAGAAAACTACGTGATCAAGCATTTTCTCTAAGCCAGAAAAGAATCAAGCAAACTAAAATTACAATTTTTTTACTACCTAATATATTGAACATGTTTTCTCTGTTTCGGAATTAAAGTGTCACATTCTAGCCCACATGTTGGTGTTTTTGTACTAATTATTTTAAAAATATAAAAATTAGTAAAATTACGAAGAAATGTTTGTATATTTCATAGTTGAAATGGTGTTTCGTAATTTCTGAATTTTTTTAAGCAATGTATTGAGTTTCAAACAAAACACAGTCGTTAGGTAACAAATGAGAGTTAACAACGATTATAGCAACTCTTGTAACAACTGTCATTTAATTGGTATTCAGCAAATATATAATTATTAACGACATTGTTAAAAACGGTCGTTCTGAACAATCGTTATTAAATATAGAAGTAAAGTTATTAAGAAGTGAATTAAAAGGCATGTCGATTCTCAATATTTATACATATTTCTACTCTATTGAAAACGTAAAGTGACAGTTTTTGATTAGTTTGCCGTTTGAGTTTTTAATAATGATTGATAAGAAAATTTGGGGTGCAAGATATTCCGCGGAACAATATTTCCTAATGGTAGATTTCATGATGATTTTGGGCTAAATAAATGACAAAGCTACTTTTGTATTCCATTTCTGATAACTGCTAGTTAGAAATTTTGCAAATTGTTGATTGATTTTAAATTTAAAATTGAAATTTTTCCCTTTAATCTCTTTTTAAATTCATAGCCCGGCGTAGAATTTAAGTGTTAGAAGAATCTGATGCAGTTCTCTAGTATAGTATATATGTTAATTTAAATCCCAAGGTTGAATGCGATCGATTCCGAAATTTAAAGAATCTCATCATCAGACATAACATGACCAGCGCCTAGAAGTTTTAGCAGTGTAATATAATACAAATTTGACATTGTTAAAATGGCTGTTTAAATCCAAATGTGTAAGATAAATGAAAATAAATTACAAAATGAATTTAGATCTTTTCGGGAGAAAATTAGAAAATTTATTCAATATTAATATATTAAGAATTAAGACACTTAAGTTTGGAATAAATATAAATATTTCATCTTGTGACATGAGACCTTCGAGCATGTACTGACTCAGTATGCTTGAAGCATGAGACCATCTAATTCACGAATTAAATCATGAACGACATCTTGCGCAGTTTGAATATCTCTGTAATTATTTTTTTCCCGATACTGATAAGGGATTACTAAAATCTCGCAAAATTTCTTTACATAAATCTTGTATAAAAAATCTGATGTGGCCAACACATGACCTCCCGTCTATTTCATCTTTGAAATAACAATGAGTTTAAGTATAGTATCACTTCCGATTGATCGTTTGTAAACAAAATCTAATTTGTTGTTCCAATAAATAGAATAGTCTGTAATACCAAATTTTGGATTATACTTTTTTGTTTTTCCTCGAAAATCTGTTAAAAGCTCAAAATTATACTGTATTATTTTTAGCAAAAAGTACCACTTCCGGTTTATCATATAGGTATAGTCCAAATCTAATGTTGTTACCAAATTTGAGAAGTTCTGGATCATGTTTAAATGTATTTTTTCATGTTAATCTGTTTATAGCTTCCTGTACAGTAGTACTTCCGGTTTATCAATTTTAGAAAACATCTAATATATCGTTCTCATTAATATAAAAATCTTAAATACCAAATTTGCAAAGATTTGGATTGTATCATATTATTTTTCACGTAAATCTTTTCAGAGCTTCAAATAAAGTGTCACTTCCGGTTTATCAATTGTATCCAAAATCTGATGTGTTGCTTCCCTTCATATAAAAGTCTTAAATACTAAATTTGACAAGTTTTGGAATATGTCATATATTTTTCACGAAAATCTGTTCTAATGTGTTGTTCCTCCTCATACAAAAATCTTAAATACTAATTTTGGCAAGTTTTGGGGTATATCATAATATATTTTTTACTAAAACCTGTTTAGAGCTTCAAGTAAAGTATCACTTCTGGTTGATTAATTTTAGCTAAAATCTAATATGTTGTTCCCCTTGATATAGAAGTATTAAATGCTAAAATAGAAAAGTTTTGGATTCTATTTTAATATAGTATTTCATTAAAAACTGTTATGGGCTTCAAGTAGAGTATCACTTTCGGTTCTCTAATATGAATGCAGAAAGCTCAAATACGGAAAATAGATATATTTGGAAGTTTATTATAAGAGTTATCGAGGACGAAAAAATCGTCACACACACACACACACTTTGCTTAGAAAATTAGGCCGTATAATTCTGAAAAGGATAGTAGTGGTGTTCTTTTCACATAAAGTCAAATTATATGCTTTGAGACGTCTATATTACGTAACATTAGTTGTGGTTGAAAAAGAGCCTGCGTTTTTTTCGTCGGTCAAGAGGCGAAGTTGACATATGCGATATACTATTCTCTAAGCAAAATTGTTCAAATTAACAACCATTTTCAGTTGTTAATTTCAATGTCAGTTGCTAAGTTCAAAATCCCAATTCACTATTACCTCAAGTTGGCGTTTGTCTGAATAGTTATGTGTAAAAGTTTAAAATATCTACATTAGTGAAAAAAGTGGTTTAAATTAATATTTAAATTATAAAACCGAGAGATTAATAAACTGTTCAAACCTCAGCTTAACATAGTAGTGAAATACTAAACAACAATACATATTTTTAAGCTAAAAACTGTGTCTATAAATTGTCTTATTTGTGAAGGTCATATTTACATTGATGAGTAAAGTGCTGAGTAATTAAGTATACGCGCGCAGACGAGTTGAACATTTTAAAACAGTGTTTCCAACTGTATCAAAAATAAAATTTAATATCTCGCAAATTATATTTACAATGGCTACTGTTGCTCAGAAAGAAAAATTATTAGACCCCGTTAATTCTAAAATGGATAAAATACAAAAAACTTTAGATACCTTTCACAAAGAAGTTTCTGAAATAAAAATAGAAACTGAGACGAAAATTGAAAATTTAAAGGAAGATTTAAAGGCAAAAGATAAAGAAATTGAATATCAGCAAAAGAAAATTCGGGAAAAAAATTTAATATTCTTCGGAATTCAAGAGGAGAAAGGAAAAAATCTTGAGCATAAAATATTACATGTGTTGAATGAAACTTTAAAGCTCCCAAACATTACTAGTGACAACTTAGATAATGTATACAGAATTGGTAAATTTAATAAAAATAACACCAGACCAATATTAGTTGAATTAAACACCAGAAAAGTTAAATACGAGATCCTTAGAAATGCAAAATTACTAAAAGGTCTTAAGATTTCCATAGAAGAAGATTACTCTCCTAAAATTGTCCAAGAACGTAAAATTCTCAAATCACATATTGTCAGAGCAAAAAAAGACGGTTACAAAGTTTCACTAAAACAAAATGTACTATATGTGAACGATAAAAAATTCACCATAAGCGATTTTATCTACAGCGAGGGAGACACGGAAAATGCAAAGGAGTCGGAATCAGCCAATACCGCACACTATCATTCTCATTACCGTTAATCTCTGATGAGTCAGAAATAAACCAAACCGGAAAAATCAATCAACCCATAAAAGCAGTACAAGAAAAAATTCAACCGGAAACAATACTAACCCCAAAGAGTCAACAAAAAAAAGGATATCCAGTCGAAAACAGGCCCTTTAGACATGCATTTTCAACCAAGACTCCGATCTCAGTCCGCCCCAAAAAACTCTCTAGCTCTATAGGTAACACATCAAATAACTTTAGTAATGTCTTATTCTGGAATATGCAAGGATATGGAAACATGTACAAATTAAATACACAAGAAGAAAGGTTACTTCAACAACACGAAATCATATGCTTAACGGAAACGTGGTTAAACTTTGAACTTAAAGAAAAACCAAATTTTCTTCAGAATTATAACTATTTCGAACAAGTAGCAACAAAAGGAGTTAGTATGGGCAGAGCGATAGGAGGAATCTTACTTTTTACAACGGCTCCTTTGAACAGTATTTCGATAATTGGAAAAGAAGTACACTGGATATTCCTTATTTATCACAACAGTATAAAGGATATTATTTTAGGAGTAACTTATTTCTCTCCGTCTTTCGATTATCCTACTTTAATTGAACTTTTTTTCACAAAATTTAAATGATATAAGAAATGAGTATCCCAATCACTCCTTTTTGATAGGGGGTGATTTCAACGCACGAATTGGAGAGTTAAATAAGATAACCAATGAGTTTTTTCATTACAACAATTGGAGTACTACAAGAACAGTATTAGATTAAACAGTAAACAAAAAAGGCATAGACTTAAACAACTTTTTGAACAAGAAAATTTCGTCGTTCTCAATGGTAGATCCAGCAGTGATACTCCAGCAAAGTTTACTTTCTCGTCGGCGAACGGTAAAAGTACTATTGATCTGGTATGGGCTGATTTAAATGCCTTACAATATATTGCTGACTTTACTGTAATAGAAGATATAATAGTATCTGATCATTTTATATGCTCAGTAAAAATTAAAAATCTCATCAATAATAGTAATATTAAAAAAACCAACTACGACAGCTCTTTTACTGTGACAAAAACTAGATGGGACCCCTCAAAAACTGTGCTCTATAGGCAAGAATTCCAAAACAGAACCTGTAATATTCAGGACATGAACTCTGAAGAAATATATAATTTTTTAATGTTTGAAATTAAAGAAGTTTCCAACAAAATTAATATTACACATAAAACCAGAATATCAAAAATTAACCCTAACACTTCAAGAAAAAAGCCATGGTTTAACGAAACATGCAGCACGCTCAAGAAAGAAGCTAGACAATATTTAAGGGAATGGAAAAACCACGGGTATACAGAAGAGAAACTCAATGTGTATTTACAGTCAAAGAAAAAATATAAACAAGCTATTAACGATGAGAAAATGAAGTATAGACTGAATCTGAAAAGCAAACTGGAAAATATATCAGACCAAAAAGAATTTTAGAATGCAATAAACTCCTTACAACCTAAATCTTTCGTCTCCAACCCAATAGAGATTGAAAAATAGATTATTTTTTCCGTGAATGGTACGGTGAACAATTAAATAACGAATTAACATTTTTTGATGCCTTCCATTGACGAAGAAATTACTCTCAATGATATTCACAGTGCATTAAAAAAACTCAAAGCAAATAAGTCACCAGGAATTGACGGTATCATCTATGAACAACTTCAAAACTTACCGGAAAATTGGATAGAATATCTCAAAACATTACTGAACAAGTTTCTTTCAGATGAAGATATCCTTCAAAACCTAAAAACCATTAAACTAACGCTGCTTCATAACAAGGGAGACCGTTCAAGTGAAAGTAACTACAGAGCCATGGCCCTTATTAACGCATTTACTAAATTATTTACATTCATTCTAAATGAAGGACTGCAGACGTGGGTAGATAGAAAAAGTATGCTACCCGAAGCGCAAGCAGGTTTCAGAAAAAAGAGATCATGCATAGACAATATTTTCGTTGCCAACTCAATCATTCAGACCTCTTTCTAACTAACAAGCAGGGAATCTATGCAATATTTATTGATTTCCAAAGGGCTTTTGACTCTGTACAGCATAATATCCTTTGGAATAAAATATACCACTCAGGAATAAGTGGTAAGATTACTAGATTGTTCAAATATATATATGATGATGCAGCAATATGCGTTTGTGTAAATAATGAATTATCAGAAGTAATATCACAAGACCTCCTGACTTTATCGATAAATTTTTATTTTGCACAATTTTTTTTGCTTAGCAACAAACACGAAAGCAAACTACGTGGTAAATCCCGACTCCGAAGGAGGAGGGGTTTTACCTAATGTCAGTTTGCTTGAGTGATTTTGCTTAAAAGCATAAAAAATGAGTACAAAATAAAAATTTATCTGAGAAAATCTGAGAGGTCGTGTGGTATTTGGTGAGATAAATTCCAAAGACAAAGCAAAATTAAACAATTTAATTATTAATATTTAATTTTTAAACTTGAAATATTAATTAACTGTCACACTGACAGTTATAAACAATAACAACTGTTTATTTACTTGGTAGCGGAGAATTTCTCGGGTAACGGGGTTTTATCAGTATAATACTGTTACCATTGGTTGAATTTTCAAGTGTTTTGCATCATGATTGGTTGAAAACTAGTCGTTGGAATTTATCAGAAAAAATTAAAGTTACCAAGGGTGTATTACAGGGCGAATGCTCCAGCCCGATACTATTTGCCCTTTTTATTTCAGACCTGCAAGAATTTTTTAGGAAAAAACATCTCGAAGGATACTTTATCAATGGTAAACATGACATCCTGACGTTATAGTACGCCGACGACATAATATTATTCGCCAAATCTCAGCCCGATATTCAAAGAAAACTAGACGCTCTTACCGAATATTGTAGCAATAATCAACTAACAATTAATGCAGAAAAAACAAAAATTATACACTTTCATGTAGGACGTTTCCCCAGGAAACGCATGAAACATTTTTGTCAAAACAAGGATATACATTTTACCGCGAAATACTCATATTTAGGAGTTACGTTCACGGATTCTGGTCTCTTTAATGAAAACACCGCCGAAAAACTAAGTGCAGGTAGAAGAAATTCGGGAGCTATCAAAAATACCATGCTAAGAGCAAAAGTTCTCTGTTGGAAGACTAACACAAAATTATACGATTCCGTACTAGTACCAGTATTACTATACGGAGCTGAAGTATGGGGCCCTTTCCAATATGATAATATCGAAAAAGGGTTAACTAGCCACTTCAAAACAATTTATGGTTAGCAGAAAACTACCCCCGGATATGTAATAAGAAGAGAAACCGGCACAAGTAATTTAGAAGTAAAAATTGCTGAAAAAGTGCTTCGTTTTTGGTATAAGATTTTACTTATGCCAGAAGAAAGATATGTTAGCTTATGTTATAAAAGATTACTTGTATTAAACGGAAAACCTACCACAACTATCTCAAATGAAAGACAAAATAAGTATAACTGGGCAAGGAAACTTCAAAGCATTCTCACCGAAACCAACTTTGAAGAAGTTTGGAATAGTCAAAGTAGCCTGCATTTAAAATCAGAAATAGATAATATAATTAAATCATACAAAGAATTATTATATGAAAAAGATACTTCCAGGATAATAGCTTCAAGTTATAATACAAATTATCAGTTCTACAATACGAGCCAAAACTATCTAAATTTGGATGTTCCTTTTAGAACCTTAAAAATCTTCGGACAACTAAGAACAACCTACACTAAAGTTTCCCATATATACCAGGACGGACTTTGGCACAAGTTCAATGAAGAAGAAATCTGCAGTCTCTGCAACCTATTCAAAGAAAATAGTATCAAACATTTTATGTTTCAGTGTCCAATGTACAATCCAGTTCGATCGAAGTGCATAACTTCTAACAACGCAGAGTATGCCAGCCAACTTCTACTAGCGGAACCATCAAAAGGAAAAATTTGGGATATCTTTAAATACGTTAACACTGCATTGAAAATAAGAGCTTTTATACTATGCGAATAAATTATTTCTTATTTTGTATTCTAATTACTTTTTGTGTTGTTATTTAATTAATATTTTATATATTGTTGCCAATCGCTTTGTAAGGATATTTTTCTGTAACAAATAAACTATTATTACATTATTATTATCATTATTATTATTATTATTTATTATTATTATTATTATTATTATTATTATTATTATTATTGTTATTATTATTATTATTATTATTATTATTATTATTATTATTATTATTATTATTATTATTATTATTATTATTATTATTATTATTATTATTATTATTATTATTATTACCTCAAGTTGTTAAAATTTAACAACTAGTCGTAACGTCGAGTTGTTAATCTAGCAACTGCATTTCTTTCGTTGTTAGTATTGAACAATCGTTGGTAAATGGATTTTGTTGAAAATTTTGTGTTAGGTAATAAAATTTTACTGGGAATAGAGGAACGACAACAAAGGTAAACTATTTATAAACAAATATATACCTACAATTATATACATTTTAAACAAGATTTTAGATTTATGCAAAGAAAATTGCGGGACGTTAGTAATCCATTCCCGATCCTGATATGGGGAAAAACTATTTACAGAGATATTCAAACTGAGCAAGTGTCGTTTAATTCGTAAATTGGATGGTCTTACGCTTCAAGCATACTGAGTCAGTATATGCCCGAAGGTCTCATGTTACAAGATGAAGGGTTTACATTTATTCGAAACTTAGATATTTTAATTCCTAATATTGAACAAATTTCCAGATTCTCTCCCGAAAAGATCTAAATTCAATATTTGAAATTTATTTTCGTTTGTCTTACACATTTAAATTTAAACAGTCATTTCAGCAATGTCAAATTTCTATTATTTTTACTGCTAAAACTTATAGGCGATGGTCATGCGTCATTCCTTATGATAAGATTCTTGAAATTTCGAAATCGATCGCATAGAATTGAATAAACATGTATACTAAACTGGAGAACTTCATCAGGTTCTCCCAACTCTTAATTTCTGCGGCTAGCTATGGGTCCTATAATGAGATTACAGGGCAAAACTTCAATTATACAAGTCAATCAACCATTTACACAATTTCCAACCAGCAGTTATATTATCAGAACTGAAATGTAAAACTAGCTTTGTTATTTAATTAATCCAAAATTATCATGAAATCTACCATTAGAGAATAATTTTCCGCGGAACATCTTGCATCCCAAATTTTCTTATCACTCATTATTAAAAACACAAACGTCAAAGGAATCACAATCTGTCACTTTACGTTGTCAATACACTATAGAAATATGTGCAAATATTGAGAATCGACATGCCTTTTAACACACTTGTTAATAACTTCACTGCTATATATATAACAACGATTGTTCAGAACGACCGTTTTTAACAATGTCGTTATTTATCTATTTAATGAATACCAATTGAATGACAGTTGTTACAAGACTTGGTAAAAATCATTGTTAACTCTTAGTTTTAACCTAACGACTACGTTAACAACTATCTTAGTGAATTAGGCCGATAGTCTGATTGTGAGTTTTTGAAAGACGGGCACGTTGCAATAATAACAAATAAATGTTATCTTTCGACTTCTGTCCTTTGATCTGAAGGCCTAGATATTATTATGCATGGCGTTTTCGCCTGGAAACAATACGTTACATTTCATCCCGTTACGACCATCGTAATTCCGGCATTAGAATAGAGTAAGAATACAAAACTTCATAATATATAAAAATAAAATCGACGTTAAAATTTAAATTCACTTAACCCTTTTCGAAATAAATTGTTTATTTAACTGTTGATATTAAATTTAGAATTGATAATCATGTTTTGATTTGCAGGTTCTGCGTTTGATGCCCCGCGTTGTGATCCTTTATTGTGCCTTCAAGAAGGAGACGGTGCTCATGTATGGTCACGTTCGCGATGCTCATGTTTCTACTGTACATGCGCCAAGGGCAGGCCCACCATGCAGACCTGTTTATCCGGAAAACTATTCGATCCTGTTAGCAGAACCTGCAAACCCGCTGGTCAAGTTACAGCGTGCCAATAAAGACATATTCCTCAAAATTATGTGATAATCCTTTACAACATTATACAATATATATGTTATGCGTATTTTATATTATACAATTATATTTTAATATTTGTTAAAATATTGTTAGGATACAGATTATTACTTAAATTATTAAATAATATTTTATTTAGTACTTATGGTTTTCATTTTTACTTTAATAAAATTATTAATAGTAATACGAATTCGAGTTTAAACATTCATTGCAAAGAAGGTAAATAAATTCAATTCATTACTAATAGATGTGCAACATGTAATTTTTGTAACTACTTTTTATGACAAAAATAACTTATGTGGGAATATGCTATAAAGCAGAGATGCTTGAACTTTTACTATCGGTGATTGACCATAATCCTTATTGGCGGTGCTCGATTCAGCGATCGACTAGGTGTTGAGGTAGGAAAAAAATACAAAATGTATATACAGGTGTTACCAAAATCGTGCCCTGAATGGAGATATCGAGGGTTATAAAAGATACGAATTCAGTTAAATTAGACAAAGTTGCCCTATTAGGAAACGATTTTGGTGATGTTTCGTTATTTGAGAAAAATATGCATAGGACACTAGATAAGGGGTAAGATTCTGTAACTCGTCCGTTATCAAACGGTATCGTTATCACTAGCAACTTATTTTTTATAAGATGATTGGCATACTTACGTCATAGTTTTCAAATAAAATGTCATTTTCTATGTAACCATAGTGATAACGGTACCGTTTGATAACGGACAAGTTACAGAATCCCACCCAATGCCAGTTGCATAAAACGTTATTATACTTGCCGTCAAATAAATATTATCAGTTCATACTCATTTGACAGCGAATATAGGTGATCATGTGTTTAACTGCACATTGTAAACATGGATATGTATCAAAAATACGTTTATTAAAACAGCGTTTTAATTAAAACAAGGCTTGTGGTAGCAGCCAGACAGATTTAATAATTATGTTGTTGTTCTATTTTGTTTTATGAATTGTAGATACATTCGATAACATCACAAATATGGATCTAAAGTGGCTTCAGAGAATAAGATACAGCTTTGACTTCTCTGGCTGAAATTGGAGAAAAGAGACAAGTTTATCCAATGTAATTTTGGCTACTTAAAACTGACGCTGATGTGATCGCCATCTGCTGAATGGTTTAAATGGAACAGAGAGTAGAGTGTTTGCCGCAGATAAAATAATTTTAAAAATTAATCTTACTATACATAAACCAAAAATATGTAATAATTTCACAAAATTACTGTAAGATTATTTAACAAATACTAAATTTTAATATTTAGTCGGGTAACCATTGGCTTTAATAATTACAATAATACACAGACACTGCCACAAAACCACTACCGAAGAAATTACCACCAGTCAATCACCCAAACCCCGAAGACAACTCTTTTTTATCAGGAACTCCCCACAAGAGACGCGAATCGTAACAGAACTTGAAACCGAAGCTGTCAGCAACAAAGAAGATAGCATCAGTAAGAAGATAAGTAATACTATTATCACAGAAAATGTAAATCTATGCATAGCATTTTGGAACGTCAATGGTTGGAACAATTTATTTACTCTATATTTAGATAATGAAGCCAAATTGCTATGTGCAGATATCATATGCTTATATGAAACCTGAAACCTAAGTACAAACTTACAGCTGCCAAACTGTCTTATCCAGTATAAAAATAATATATTTCTAAGCTTAGCGATCAAAGAAAAAGACAAAGGGAGAGGCAGTGGGGGTATTATTAATTTATTTAAAGAAAATAAAAACTTTAAAGTAAAATTAATAGAAATTACTCACATGTGGATATTCCTAGAAAATCGATATAATAAGTACACTTTTATCTTGGGCACTGTCTACTTTAAATCCAGGCTAAATAATGAGATATTAATACAAGTGTTTCATGACACGTTATGTATGATTTCAGATTTGCACACTAATAAGGATGTAGCAATTTTGGAAGATTACAACGCACATATAGGGCAGGGAGATCAGATTGACGAAAACATATTTCACTCTAAATTCGTCACCGAGGAAAGATTGTCATTGCATAATAATATTAATTCTGGCGGACAAAAATTGCCTGACACTATGCACAATTTTGGGTTGTTTTAAATGGCAGAACAACAGGTGATACTCCGGGCGATTATACTTTTGTCATCCACAATGGGAAGTCCACAATAGACTTATATGATCCAATATAAATTTTCTCAGAAAAGTGACTAAATTAAATTTTTCTTTGTCTTATCACAATCTCCACACAGTTTGGGCCTTGTAAATATTAGAACCCCTAATGACCCTGTAAATGCAACCGAACAATACAACTTAGATACTGCACCCAATTTCTCGATCAAATTTAAATTTAAAAAAATATAGTACAGCACATTATCAGCAATGCATAACTCTCCGCAACTCTACTTTAACAGCAACAGTAGCAATGAACTTAATCAAAATTTAATAGCAGCAATTAAAGACACAGCTACCAAAACGTGAATGCTAAAAGTTCCCAAAATTACCCCCAATATGCAATCCACTGCAAAATATAATAAACCATGGTACGATACTAACTGCCTCAAATTTAAAAACATCTGATGTGGCCAACACACGATCTTCCGTCAGTTCTATGTATTTTGTACAAATTCCACACAGATAGTTTCCTGAAAGATTCTATATATTTCCAGTAAAATAATAACTCAAACATATTATGTAAATTGCATTTTGACACTGACATTGATCAATCAGAATTTTCTTAATGTAGTAGATGTTTCCATGTTTATTTAATTTAATTTCTTCATAATTATTTAACTCTATATTCGTTGAGTATGAAGTACAAAATGTAATGAAATCGTAGAGAGAATAAAATATTCTTAAATATTTATAATAACATTCAATGTAAAAAAGTTATATTTAACAGCATTTTTTCAAGAAAAACTGTTAAAATCTTCAAATTAGGGTATTTCCGGTCGACCAATTATAACCAAAATTTAATCAACTCTTCACATGGATCTAAAGAAAAGTAATACGCAAAAATTATAATTTTTGGAAAGGTGGTATTGAAGTTATGCGATCCGAAAAAATCGTCACACACCTACATACACACATACATCCATACATACATGCAGACATCATCGTAAAAATAGTAAAATCGTATTCTAGGGCCCCTAAACGTACTTATTCATTAA
This sequence comes from Harpalus rubripes, assembly GCA_963082715.1. Lineage (NCBI taxonomy): Eukaryota > Metazoa > Arthropoda > Insecta > Coleoptera > Carabidae > Harpalus > Harpalus rubripes. Next base: position 18,880,088 of record OY720465.1, read on the forward strand.
AAACTCATCGTCGATTTTTTTGACCAATGACAATACCTTCCTTACCTAAAGGTGACGGAAGGTAAAAACAGACTAGACTAGATAAGTATATCAAAAACACTGTTCGGAAAATGCTTTAAACGCGTATATTGACTTAAAAAATATATATTTAAAATATATAAACCACTGTAAATCCAATTACAATAACCACCTGTCAGACTCCTTTAATAAAGTTAACAACCCACACAAATTCTAGGCTACAGTCAAAATTATTAAATGCCATAACACCTACATTAACGAAATACCAATGAAAGACTGGGAACTTGATTTTAAAAGCTTATACTTTAATACATGCCCTGTCGCCCTACCTTACAAAGACTACTTGCACCCCTCCTAGATTGTGACATTAGACGAATTGATAAAAAGTGTCAACAAAAATAATAAAGCACCCGGCAATGATGATATTTGCTATAAATTCTATAAACACTTAACTCCTGCACGGCTGCACTATCTTCTAAACTTATTCTTTTTAATATTACACACTGAATGTATCCTAGAATCCTGCTGTAATGTCCAAACAGTTTCATTTTACAAAAAGGCGATAACAACATATCTTAAATGAGGGGAAACTCTCTACCCGTTACTCTTTATACTTTTCATTAATGACATATAGTGATGCACGACGAGGCAAGAGTATTCTCGCATCTCGTCTCGTCTCGTTGCATTATGTGAGACGATAACGAGAGCGAGTTTGCAGTTTTAAATTCGAGGCGAGGTCGATATAACAACTGCGAGAAGCGAGAAATCTAGCGAGATTCTCGCATCCAATAGAATTAGTTTTTTCTAATACCCCAGTTAAAACCTCGGTTAATAAAACTCTTGTCGCCACTAAAAAGTAAAGGATGTTATATTAAGCGTTGATGGGAGCCCACAAGGAGAGAAGCGGAGTGATTGTTTGCCAGCGGGTTACCAGTGTAGCGGTTTTTTATGACTTATTCTTACTTAAATAGTGGCATATATTTAATGAAAAAGTAGATACTTTTAGTTACGAAAAATATTTTTTTAATGTTTAATTCGTTTTACTGATGACAGAATGTGTTCTTATTGAAATAGTTTAGAGATCACAATTTGATGATATATTGGATATTTTAGAGGTAAATTAAATTATTTACTAACTTATCACATTTTCTGCTGACCGTAAATGAATAAACATTATGTTCGTATTGAAATAATTTGGTCACCATAATTTAGTGTTTCGTCTCTTTATTATAGTTATACGATTGTAAATATATGGAAGACGGTGCTATTGGTGCGAACTTGTCTCTTGTAGTTAAAAGTTACGTAAATACGTAGTGCGTAAGCGCTTATTTTTATAGCGAGACTCTAGCGACACTCTCGTGCGAGAATGTGATGAGACTCAAAAAAATGTGCGAGAACGAGAGCAAGATCGAGATTACAGATCCGAAAACGAGACGAGATCGATATTTTATATTTGTCGTCTCGTCTCGTCTCGCCTCGTGTGCATCACTAATAGACATAGATTTTTTTTCAAAACTTCGGCTGTAAAAGGTATAGATATAGACAATTATAGCGATCTACTTCTCCTTGCATACGCCGATGATATAGTGATTTTATGTGAGAGCCCAATAGACGTCCAAAAGAAACTGAACATCTTGAACAATACTCAGAGATAAATAAACTTTCACTCAACGAAATCAAAACAAAAATCTTAACTTTTCACAAAGGTAGAGCTCCAACCCTTAATAAACCATTTACATATAACAAGGCACCTATTGAAATAACCAATATATTTAATTATCTGGGAACAGTATTTTTATCCTCCGGAAAGCTCAATCTAGTAACAAAGGAAAGTTTACGCAAAGCAGCAATTGCAACTCAAACAACAAAAAATATTTTAATCCGTGCTAAATCCAACAAATGGCTCGAAAAAAACAACATTACTAACATCCATAATAAATGTCACTGAATTATATGCTAGTGAAATCTGGGGCCCACAACAATATAATTATATTAAGAAAGCCCAGCTAGCCTTCCTAAAAAGTATTCTACAATGCCCAAAAAGCACCCCAAACTATATTATGCGATTAGAAACCGGTGTAACATATCTAGCTGCTTCGGTCTGGAGTAGAATTTTAAAATGGTGGAGGAAAATTCTAAACATTGATCCTGACAGACTCCCAAAATTGCTATATAATCGATTAGTAGTTTTATCAAATCTACCCATAAATAATCCCGCACTTAACTAGGCCTCTCAGGTCAAATCCTTCTTATATGAACATGGGCATTCTGAAATTTATATTAACCAGCCAGACTATTTTTTTTATATTTTTTTTTTTTTTGTTAGACAAAGATATCAATGGTATACTTAAATCTAAATATAGCGATCTTTATAAAAATTTCTGCCTCTCGAATATTAATAATAAATACCACTCTTTCGAATTTTATGTCAAATAAATGCCTCCAACATACAATTTGAAAATCACCTATAAATACATCAGATATGAATTATACGGCGGTCACACTTACAGTATCTGTAATCACCGTGAAACTAAAAATATTTATCTGCTGTGTTTGCCCAATCTATAATGAATTTCGAATGCAATGCAAACCTAGATACTAAGAAACTCAACAGTATCTTTTATTTAACTCGTTCAAATTGAGAAGTTTTTGTTTCAACGATTAATGAAAAAATAAAAAATTATATTTTATATGTCAAATATTAAATCCACTAAATATGAAGGATTTTCACATGCTACTCCGAATTTTAAACAGTAATGTACTTACAATTAAATGTATGTATTGTAATGTGCAGCGCCCGCCGTCGCCGCCAGTGTCGCCGCCGCTGTCCCAACCGCGTCGCAGGGACGAGCGAGTGTCTATTTTTAGCGTTGACCCAACAGACTTGTCCGAACCTGCTTAATTACGCGGTTGATGTAACCTATTGTGTTTGAGTTTTTATCTGGAATAGTGTTCTAGTAAGTTCTTGAATACAAATGCCGGAGTTCACAAGCAATGTTAGCGAAGGAATTGGACAGTCTGATATAAGTAAGCGTCGCGTATTGATTAGTTGGTGATATAAACAGATAGTTGACAAGTTGTGAACATAAATAAATATAGTTGTATAAATAAATGATTTTAAATTGTTTAAATAAATAATATTAGTGTTTAAGTGTTTTATAATATTCTTAGTTTTAATTAGTGTTTAATATTTGTGTAATTGTAGTGTTAGCTAAATTTATTATTTTTTAATTATCTTTTAATATTTATTTATCGTTATAATAAACTTTTATTTTAATTAATAATAATTGTTTAATATTAACACTTCACCCAGATAAATAAAAACGTTACAGTATATTTGTTCGCTATAAGTTTATGTGCCATTTCATCCAAAATATAAAAATAGTATTTATTAAAACAAATATTAATAAATTTGTTAACTACCTAGCTAACTGATAGGTTTTTCTCTTTATGTATTACATTATGTTATATTTGTATTTACAATTATGTACCAACCCACATTGTATGAGGTGTTTTTTTTTTTTTTTTGTTTTTTCTCAAACAATAAATAATAATAATAATAATTTTATTCCCAATAGTAGTCCATTTACAGGGAAATATATAATAATATTAAACATAGGTATATACTACTATAGTTAATTATACAACATAAATAAAGAAAGAAAAAAAATACAAATTCAAATAATTATAAAGGTTCTCATAATGTTTCTCTGCGTTGCGACACATAATATGGATTGGTGACCTGAGAAGAATATCCGTATTGGAAACTGGCATATGGAATGTACTTTGGTGCCTGGATGTTTGCCTAGGAACATGTAACAATACGGGACAATAAAGAGGAGCAATTAATTTTATTATTCAAAAGTAAAAGTAAAAATTTAGCGGACTGTTGCTCTCGTCTGATATCCAGTGATGGCATATTATGACGCTGTAATAAATTGTTATGAACAGTACCAATTTCAGGGTAAACTCTGTCAATTCGAAATGATAAATACTTCAAGAAACGACGATATATTTTATTAATAGCTGTTATTTGATACTCATATGATGGAAACCAAATTAAGGATGCATAGTCAAATTTGCTCATAATAAATGATAAGAATAGTGTTTTTAAAACAGAAATATTATTGAATTGGCTGGTTATTCTAATGATAAAGCCCAAGGTTTTATTAGCTTCATTGCAAATATTATTTATGTGTTCTGTGAATTTTAGATTAAAGCAAAAGGTGATACCAAGATCTTTAATTAACTCTTTTTTACACAAAAAATTATTATTAATTTTATATTGGTACAGTATAGGGTTTTGCCGACGAGTGTATGTTATGAAACAACATTTGTTGGCGTTTAAAATTAATTTATTGTTTTCACACCACGCTACCATAATGTTTATATTATTTTGCAATGTCATGACGTCGTTTAATGATGTAATATTATAGAAAATTTTTATATCATCTGCATATGCAAGAGCTGGACATGTAAATGATTGTAATAGTTCATCAATAAACAATAAAAACAACAAAGGACCTAATTTGGAACCTTGAGGCACACCTGAAGATGGAACAAAATGAAAAAAAGAGTAGCCGTTATATGAGACAAAGCAGATACGATTTGTTAAATACGACTGTAAAAGATGGGTTAATTTAGGTGCTGCTCCATATTTACTCACCTTTTTGAGTAATATTTCATGATTGATAGAGTCGAATGCTCTAGAAAAGTCTGAATATATAGTATCTACTTGTCCGCGAACGTCAATAATTTCAGAAACATATTGACTGAAAACTACAAGATTAGTTGTCGTGGATCTGCCGCACATGAAACCATGTTGATTTGTAGAGATTAATGATTTAGTGTTATAGTGTATTACATTGTAAATTACTTTTTCAAAAATTTTAGCAAAAGCATTAAGTAATGAAATGGGCCTGTAATTTTCAATGTAAGTTTTGTCACCTTTTTTGAAAACTGGCGTAATGATTGTTCTCTTCCACCGGTCCGGAAATGTTTGGGTGTTAATAGCAAGGTTAATAATAAATGTTAAAGGCTTAGCTAGGGCATACCGACAGTCTTTTACTAGATAACAAGGTATTTGGTCCTCTCCTGCAGATGTTTTGCTGGGTATCTGAGCAATTATGGAAATAATATCATCTTCGCAAATGTTATTTATGCTAAATATTATTATTATTATTAAAAGCTATGGTTTTTCATTAATTTTTGTTAATCTTTTTCATTTATTACTTAACTAGAATATATGGGCGATAATGCAATAATCGAATATATACAATTCACATTCCTTTTTGACCTGTTATCGGTGTCCTCTTCTACGCGTCAGCGACGGACTGGCCCTCTACGACACCTTTCCCTAAGTGGGATAAAATACCCATTGTCATTCCAATTTACAACAATTATCACAGGCGTGCATTATCATCTAATAAGATAGACAGGAGGGGGGCAGGAATAAAGTTGCTCCCAAGTCCCAGACTTGGGCAGGCGCTCCGCATATTAAATGCGGCCTAACACCTTGTGGTTTCCGGTACCCTTATCCGCAAAAGTATACACCCAGTTCATTGACGAATTGCTGGAATACGGCTCTCGTGAATAATCATTTCTGAGCCACTAGCGGTACCGTAGCCACATATGCATGTCCCAGACATGTTGAGCTCCCAGAGCTCTGACCTCCCAGAGGTCAATGGGTTCCAGACCCATTATTAGAGTTTAGCTTAAGATCACACGTATGTAGGTCCCAGACCTATCATGATAAACCCAAGGTTTATTCTTAACGTCCCAGACGTTATTGTGTGTCTCAGCTTCTCACTTGGTGTTTATCACACCTCGAAGCATATAGCTCCATGGACCCAGAGTTGTCCCAGACAATACACAAGCAGTGTATAGCAATATCAATCAAGCATCTGGTGATCCTCACCACACTATACCTGTATAATAATTAGAATGACAGCGAGTTCTACCAATCACCTATAATAACTGCAAGCAGCTAATCTTTTCTTATGGACACTTTCACACGCGCACGGCGCTGTGGTTATATCGGAACTAAGGGAAATAATATAAAATAAACACTGAAACACGTGTTAGTCGCGAAGTTAACTACTCCGCACGACATCTGCGGAGTAATAGATATAAAATAAACAATGAAAAAACAATGAGTAACGAAATTAAACAGAATTCTGCCGGTCGGCCTTTGACCAAAGGAGATGCCCATGCCAGCCAGACAACAAATCTGAATAAACAAATCCACAACCAATCTTACGCCATGCTATAATGAACACCTTCCCGAAAAAAGACCAAGCAATTATCATTCCAGCCCTAGAAGACTAGAAAATAAGAGACTACATTACAGCAGTAGGAACTATAGTACAACCAAAAAACATAATATTCGCTTCCAAAATATCTAAGCAAAGAATTTGCATATTTTTTGCCAATAAAACAATTGACAACTTAGTAAAAAATAACAGCTCAATAGAAATATCCAAGAGAGCAATAAACATACGTCATTACAGCACCGCTGCAAAAAAAATCATATTATCCAATGTAAACCCAATAATCCCACATAATATAATAGAACAAAAATTAAAAGAACTTAAATTAAAATTAGTCTCGCCAATAAACTTCCTACACGTAGGTATGCAAAACACTGAATATGAGCACGTACTTAGTTTCTGTAGGCAAGTATATATAACACCTGAAGAAAACATACAAATACCAGCCACAATTTCGGTTGATTACGACGACATGCCAAATAAAATAGTCTTGAATACAGAAGAAAATATGCTATGCTTCCTTTGCAAGAAACCCGGTCAAACAGCCAACCAATGCGAAAACGAAGAAATTGTAGATGACACTCAATCGGAAATCAACCAAATAATACACACTACAAACATACAAGAAAAAGAGCCAAATATCAAGTAAAAATACCAAAAAATCCACAACACTACAACATAAAGAAGAAGAAACAACAACCTCTGCCCAATTTAAGAGACCAGCTCCACAGAGTGACACAGCCTCAACCGGATCAAACAACAACACAATTAAAAAGATCAAAAACGAAAAAGTAACACATATGTCAAGTCAAAACACACCTCTAAAACAAATACACATACAAATTGAGCCATTAAAAGAAATAATAGAGAAAGATCCAAATAAATATGCTCCAAATTATGAACAATTGAAAGACTTCCTCGAAAACGGTCATGGCAGTGATCAACAACTAAACATAGCAAGACAATATGCCCAAAACATAAACCAACTACTCGAAATGATGAGAACTCTATACCTGTACATAAGCGATAGAACAATGAAAGCTAGAATAACACGTATCATGTCCTAAATAACACGACAACAATTAGCTGAAACAGGAGCTGATGCTGATTTCAGCGATGTAGGTCAGTTAACATGTGACGATGCACTATCCGAAGCAGAAGAACACCTAAGTGAAGAAAGCAATACATCACAATATTACTGAAATGACCACTATAATACAATGGAATTGTAGTGGCTTCTATGCCCACTTAGCCGAACTTCAAAGAATAACTTACAAAATGAATCCTCAATACTAATCTTAAACAATCACAAAAAGTAACATTTAAAGGATATACATGCCACAGAAAAAACAGAGAGAATAAAAAACACGCCAGCGGCGGTACTGCAATAATTATTAAAAGCGAACATCACTATAAAGAAATAAAACTAAATACTTATCTAGAAGCTACAGCATTAAAAATATATTACCGACAATCCCCATAATCTGCTATGGGGCTCAAAAACCACAAACGGAAACGGCAGAATAATGGAAGACGTTTTCGAAAATGATATAATTCTAAACGATGGTAGTCCAACCTATTTCTCCACAAAGAACGGAACTTTTTCATGTATAGACTTAACAATAAGTAGTCCATCCATTGCAGCAGATATCTTATGGGAAGTAATACTGAATACACACGGTGGTGATCATTTCCCCATTAAAGTAAATTACGTTAATAGTATGCCACTTAATGTAAACACAAATTACACATAAAAAAAATGGAAACTCACAGAAGATAAATGGACGGAATATAAGAATAAGTTAAAAGTAAAATACAACAAACTAAAAGGTAACTTAAATGTAGACAAAATAATAGAAGATGTAACAAAAAAATAAACACTGCAGCAACAGAATTATTTGGCCTAAAATCGACAAAAACTAGACAAAAAACACCTTGATGGAACAGTACATGTGAAAAAGTTACCACAGCAAATAGAAAAGCGTTATACAAATAAAAAGACAAAAAACAACAGAAAACTTAATTAATCTGAAACGATTAAGACCACTAGCGCGACGCACTGTGAAGCTGGCAAAAGAGTCATCCTGGAAACAGTATGTTACCCAAATAAGCACAAACACACCATCCAAAGATGTATGGAGCCAGATAAGAAAAATAAAAGGCAAAAATACTCCACAAGGAACATCAGTACTAAAACAAACCAGATATACATAACAAACTCTTTAGAAATCTGTAACAAACTAGCAGGTACATTTGATTAAAACTCCTCAAACGATAATTACAAACCTCAGTTCCTAAACATTTAAAATAATACTGAGAACATACCCATTGATATAAAAAACTACAACAAAAGAATACATGACAAATTTACATTTACCAAACTGCAATACGCAATAAACTCAATAAAGTCTAACACGAGCCCCGGATCCGACAACGATCCCCCCGCTATTACACTTACTAAACATTTACAACTAAATTTGGACAACGAACACATTCCCGAAAAACTGGAAAGAAGTTACTTTAATCCCCCTACTTAAACCAGGTAAATATAAAACAAATACACAAAACCACAGACCAATAGCACTGGCTAACACTATATGTAAAACTATGGATAAAATGGTTAATAAAGATTACTTTGGCACCTAGAGAACAGAAATCTAATCTCAAAATATCAAAACGGGTTTAGAAATGGAAGATCAACCACTGACTAACTTCTATCTCTATCCTCAGATATCCACACATCCTTGACCAATAAACAACACCTTATCGCCGTATCATTCGAAAGCTTTCGACACAACCTGGAAACATAAAATTCTAACAACATTAAAAGAATACGAGATAGAAGGAAACATCCTACATTACGTAAACAATTTCTTAACCAACAGAAAATTCAGAGTAAGATATAATAAAAACATCTGACATCTAAACCCAAGAAAATTGTATACCGCAAGGGTCATAATCAGTCCCACACTATTTATTATAGCGATGAACAAAATTACACAAAACATTCCAAATGATGTCAAGCACTCAATATTTGCAGATGATCTTATAATTTACCACAAAAATTCAAATTTAACAAGAATACAATATAAACTTCAATAAACCATATCGAACTTAGAAACATGGTCAGAAAATATAGGTTTTACTTTCTCACCAACCAAAACAAAAGCCATTCATTTCTGTAAAGTTAGAAAAAATCAGTTTCATCATCCAAACCTAACATTACACAATGAACTAATTAATTATGAAAACACAATCAAATATCTAGGATTGACATTCGATAGAAAACTGACATGGAAAACACACATAAAGAAACTAAAAACGGACTGTAGCTCTAGATTGAACTTAATAAAAATACTATCACATAAAGATTGGGGAGCAGACAACGAAACGTTAATGGCAATATACAAAACATTAATTAGATCTAGACTGGACTACGGCAGTATCATATACATAACAGCAAAACAATACCTACTAAAAAAAGTAGAAACCATCCAAAACACAGCGCTTCGTATAATATCAGGCACACTGAGAACCAGTCCTGTAATTAGCTTACAAGCAGAAATGGGAGAACCACTGTTAAGGATTCGCAGAGATCAACTTCTCACATATATAACTAAATTGTCCTCCAATCCAGAAAACCCAACCTACAACAATATCTTCACAAAAAGGGACAATAAAATATTTATAAAAAACGAAAATAGCCTTCACGAATATATAAAACAAACAATGAACGAAATACACCTAACTACCTAAAATACAAAAAGAAAAAAAATATGAATATGAACCACGGATTATAATAAAACCAAAATTCAACTTGAAACTAAAAGAATACAGTAAAGAAGACATCCCATATATTATAAAAACGGAATTTTCGTAAATTTAAAACGACACATATGACGATCACATTTTTAATTACATAGACGGGTCAAAAATAAATTCGAAAACTGGAGCAGCAATAAAATCTAATAACACCGCCAAACAGTTTCAATTACCGTATTTAATATCAAACTACACAGCGGAGACTTATGCCATTAAGCAAGCAATAGAACACATAGCAAAAACAGAATCTGAAAAACATGTAATTTTCACAGACTCGTTATCTTGCATCCAAAATATACAAACATATATCCCACAGATCTACTTATCCAACACATTAAACAACAAATACATCACACAACTACATTCCTATCCAAAGATATCACCTTCCTATGGGTACCTTCTCATTGTGGCATCAGTGGAAATAAAGAAGTCGACACCTCAGCAAAACAAGCCGCACAGTCAAACAATATTACAAATATTTCCATACCAATCAATGATTTCATAAGCACCATCAAAGAAAAAATGAAGCAAAAATGGACACATAAGTGGCAAGAAGTCGACGACAACCATCTAAGACGACTTAAAATCACAAAACAGAATTGATCACCCGCTCGATACACACTGCCACATATTCAAGAGGGAAGCCCCAACAACATGTGATAGTTGCAACACCAGGCAAACAGTGGAACACATCCTACTCCACTGCGATAAATATAGTGACCCAAGAAGAAGACACAACCTACCGGCCACCGTAGAAGAATGCCTCACAGTTCAAATACATATAACAAATACATTACTATACTTAAAATGTAAAATGTAAGTCATTGTAATTATACACAAAGCCCGAGCACCAATAGTCCTGTTACTGAGGTGCTAGTAAATAAACTAAATAAAAAAAGGTGGAAACCAGGAGACTAGGGAGGTGTTCCAAGTTGTTTCGGAATGTTGTACGGAGTATATCATTATAGATGTTTTTTTAACGTATCTCGGGTAATACGAACGATAGAGCAAAACCGTTTGCACAATCCAGTGTCAGCTTTTCTAGAAATGTTTAATAGTCACCACAGGAATTTTCGATCTTCTTTTATTTCTGAGCTAGAGGTAAAAACTCGTTTTTTGCTCATTTCGAAAATATCTCATATCTTATTTATTATAATAGTTAGAGAAAAAATGTTTTTTAAATAGAATAAAATGGCGTAATTAGATTTTTTTAAAATGATTCCCGAGATATAACACAAACTTATAATTTTTTTATTGGGACACTGTTGAAAATAGTCTCGTTGTTTTGCTTATTTTACAAGCTTTTTAATGATATATAACAAGTCTACATTCTTTTGTTTTAAGTTTGAATTAGAAATAATTATTAATTTATTGGGTTAAAAAAATTATTAAAAAACAAATAAAAAACATCTATTACAGATCATAATTTGCATGTTTTTAATTGTATTTGTTTCAGTTTTATTAATTTTTTTCAATTTATTTACTTCAAACGCATATAAAACCATTTTTTTCGGATTGTGTCAAAGCCAACTGTAACGACGATAACTAGTAATTTAATAATTAATTAATAGATATTGAATAAAAAAACAAATGATGATTTGTAATATTTTTTTCATTTGTTTCTTATTAGTTTCCAATATTTTTACCTCAATAAATTAATAATTCGTCTTTTATTAATATTTAAAACAAAAGAATGTAGAGTTTTTATATATCATTGAAAAGCTTATAAAATAAGCAAAAAGACGAGACTATTTTCAATATAGGTTCCCATTTAAAAAATCATAAGTTTGTGTTATACCTCGAGAATCATTAAGTTTTCAATAAATATAATTACGCCATTTTATTCTATTTAAAAAATGGTAAAATTTTTGTAAAATAATTTTTTCTCTATCATAGTAAATAAGATGTGATATATTTTCATAATGAGAGAAAAACGAGTTTTTACCCGTAGCTCAGAAACAAAAGAAGATCGAAAATTCCTGTGGTGACTAAAACTTTTCTCGAAAAGTTAACTCTGCAATGTGTAAATGGTTTTGCTCTATCATTAATATTACACGAGATACCTTAAAAAAAACATCAAAAATGAGACACCTGTACAATAGCCATTCCTTAACAATAAGTGCCGTATATTTGAGATCATTATCTTGCTGATATATGTATATAATCCCCTCCTAGGCCTATAGTCCAATAAACAGAGGTCGGAAAAGGGAGGTTACCCTGCAAAAGGTTGGGTAGTTCTGAATTTTTAGTATGTTGTATAGGATGGCTGGTTAGTGAAAAATCCAAATTTTCACAATACTTCTTCCTCCGCTCCCTCCGCCATTTTATAGAAACCATAAAATATCGGCACTTTTATTCAGTTTTTCGTCTATACCTTCTTTTTACTGAATTTTAGCGCAAAATTTTCTGAAAATTTTGGTATGAAAATTTTTATGTACAATTAATAGAAACGGAGCTATGAAGCTTCCAAAAAAAAATTAAAATTGCGCTCTTAGCATAATTTAGATTTTTTTCACTTTACAATTACTCCGTAAAATTACATTTTAGCGTAAAAGTTGTCATAATGATAATTTAAATGCCAACAAATTCGATGTATCAATTATTTTTTTCGACAAATGCATCAGTGGTGATAAATTTACACAAAAACAAAAAAGTGGCTTTTTTCAAGTTTAGTGCTGCAACTTTCTTTGGTTCATTATTTTTAATTATAAAAGTATTATTTCAAACAGATTAATCTGTATACGTGAACGTATTTATGTGTTGGCGACGTCAGTGAATCCTCATGGGAGTACTAGAAAAAAACCCTTTTTAAATACAGCACTTCATTCTTTTATTTGCCTTCGACTTAATAATAATGTACATATCCTGACTAATGTTTGTCGAATCCGTATTACGCTAATTTTGCATCACAAAACAAGTATCCCAACTAGCACAAAATGTCATATTGGGTTTCTGTAACTATTTTTTAGATTTTAGGAGGTTGTGATAACCTACGTTTAGTTATAATTTCTTTAGAATTGTATATAGCAGTTACTATTTAGTGTTCGTAATAAATCAAATAACATTGTAAGGACCAAAAGGGCACAGTCCCTGCTCGGTCGCCATTTCGTAATGGCCAAAAAGTCCCGCCAACTTTACTGAGTGTTCTCTCTAGTTCTTTTTGCTGTCAAAGTGGGTTTCTCGGGCACCAGTCGAACGGTCGATAAGACAGCACAGGACAGGTAAAAAATCGGGTAAAGAGTGGAATGGAGACAAAGTTCGGTTTTTGCCAATGATATTATATGAAATAAAATATTAATATTTTATTAAAATATATTAAAAATGAGAATATTCACAAAACAAAATTAAAATAGCAATCGCTAGCATATAATCGGCTAATACAAATGAACCAGCGATACTTGCAGGATTCGTACATTAAAAGAAATGATCAAAAATATACGGGCAACAATGGCGTAAAGTTGTGGGAACCCGAACGGGTAACAAAGACACACCAAAGTTACGGGACCACGGTACGTACGGTCAACAATGGCACTCACCAAACTTGAAAAAACAAACGGTAAGTGTTGTCATTCGACAACAGTTATCAACAATCGGAACAGAAACGAGATCGTGTTAGCACACATCAAAACTCACCGACAATTGCGATTACGCCAAACAGTGGAAACTCCACTGTACACAAACATCCGGCTACGGCAGTATCCGTATCCGTGCATACACATTCTGCACTCTCTCTCGAGCTGCCGGCATACATCACAGCACAGTCAGTAGCAGCCAACAACTCGCTCGCCTGGCACTCACCAGTTCCGCGGAAGACGGCACACACCGTCTCTCCGAGAGAGCACACACCCTCCTAAAACTGTCGCTTGGGCCCGTATTTATACCCTGAAAGACTGTTAAAAACTTCAAAATAAGTTTAATCAAGATTCTAATCATTCTGCAAATAGTTGCTATTTTATATAAAAATACAAACTCAAGTGGGATCGAAACTACGATCTCCAGCGTGCTAGCCACTCGACCGTGCAATACCTGACAAGTAAGCAACAAATCTATAAACATTAGCAACTTCAAGCAAAATACAACAATACATTTTACAACAAACGACATACAATATAACCAAACAATTACATTGTATGCGTAATTTAAATCAATACAAAATAATAAAAAATGCAAATCATATCTACTTGTGGGAATTAAACCTCGAACTGAATTTATAAAACCTTAGCAAAAAAACTAACTTGCGAAACACAAAATTCAAATCTAGTGACTATCGTCACTACATATATAATTTATTAGTTATATTTCAGTCATGAGATATACTTTTTGGCTGTAAGTATTATTGTAACTACTTTATTACTTTAGTATGTTACTAAACTGTTTTATAATTTTATAAAAAATAAATAAATATAAATATATCATCACGGCTTATTACCCATTGCTGGGTGTTCCAATCTGCTTTATACGCAGATATCGGTAATGATGATGACATATTTGTACCGTGCGGGCTTTTGCCAGGCGTCACCTCACGGGCACTCATTGCTGGCGTGGAGAGTGCACCACAGGGGTCAATTTTGTGGCATTTAAAATTGGAAATATTTGGGGTCGGTCGGGATCGAACCCGGTTCCCCAGATTCGCAACTTGACATTCAGTCACGCGGCCACGAGACCCCACACTTTATAGAAAATCTAAAATACAACTAAAACTGGTAGTTTGTATTATACATATTTTTGAAGTTATAAATTGCTTATAAATCTTATTTATACCCGTATTCCGCAATATGATACAAATACATTTCGTAACTCTTTAGAAACTACTATGTTAAATTTGAGTTGTGTGTTTTTGCAATGAAATAGAGAATAAATTTAGAATATTTAAAAATAGTACCAGCTTTTACAGAAAACTTCAGAGACGTATAAAGGAAACATCCTACAAAATACAATAATCCGGACAACAGAGAGGTAAATTTTATATGATTTACCTTCTTTATCAAAATAATCTTATTTATTTTCATTTTATATGCTCTAGATTTGGGCCAAGATACATACATTGGAAACCACTTCAGAAAAAAATAATGAAAATTATAACAGCTGTTCTGAAGATACCGTTCCAAATACAAATGATTCTAATTCAAATCAGCCAGGTTTATTAACGAATGACAATACAAATAGTTCAGGTAATTATGCTGAATGTAATAAGTGATGTAGAGTCAGAAAAATATGAGGAAAATGATAACCTATCTTTAACCTTTATGGTACCAACCCCCCGTTGGTACCCCCCGGCCGGACCCCAATTTACGTTTTTTCCGAATATAATTCCACTCGTTTGATTTTGATATATGGCCTTCTTTTACAATGCCATTTTTACATTCTTTGGGGTGTGGTTATGTATATAAATTGATTTTAATTCATAATTTTTGAGTTATTTGCGGTTTTTCAGTTGAGGTCCTTACGGACCCCCCCCCCTTGGTATTCAAACGTAATTTTTTGTTTTTGCATCCCTAAAAATAAAAGTTAGTTGAAAACAAACGTTTTCAACACTAAAGAGGCTTTACGTACGTTTGGCAACGCTGTAATGCCACTCTGTACCACGTGTGTTGTGGTGCATCTTGCGGTTGCGTGCTCAATTAGTTCGTTTGGTGATGTTGATCATGGCGTTTGCAGCACACCCTAGTGTATCGAAGCTTCGAGCTACCACGTCAACAAAGCGATATCTAACCGACAAAGAACTTCAACAATTGATAGAAGAAAGCGACGATGAGGATTATGAATTTTTGAATTTGTCAGAGTCTGAGGATGAAGACATTATTGAAGAAAACGACACAGTAGACGATGAAGTAACAGCTGATGGCGACGACGACTTGGATAATACCGACTCAGACGAAGAGGCGGACACATTGATTGCAAAATCTGGGATGCAATGGAAAACCGAGCCGTATAAGTACACCCGAAAAACAAAGCACGATGTTTTGAAGAAATCTTCGCATTTAACACCAAGTGCATCAAATTTTTCGACCATAAATGAAGTATTGCAGCTTTTCATTTCTACAGAAATCGTCGACATAATTGTAAAACATACAAATTATAAAGCTGAATTGATTTATCATAAATGGAATGAAAATCATCCAAATAAAAAGAAAACATGGGTCCCAACAGATTCTGTCGAAATATATGCGTATGTTGGGTTACTATTTACTCAAGGAGCTCTGAAAGCGCGTAAGGAGCCAGTCAGTTTTTTATGGGGTGAACAAGAGGAATACTGTAGATCAATATTTCCAGGAACAATGTCGAGAAACAGGTTTTCTGCGTTAACAAGTTTTATGCGCTTTGACAACGTAGACACCAGAGAAGAACGTAAACAACAAGACAAACTGGCCGCATTTAGGGAAATATTTGATATTTTTGTGGAAAAGTGTAACAGTTTCTTGTATCCAGCATTCCATGTGTGTGTTGATGAACAATTAGTCGGATTTCGAGGCAAAGCACCATTCAGAGTATATATTTATGAAGAGCAAACCCGACAAATATGGTTTGAAACTGTGGGTCCTTGCTGACACTGAGACTGCTTATGTTCATAACTTACAGGTTTACTTGGGCAAAGAGGGAAATCGGCCAGAAAAGGATCAGGGTAGACGAGTAGTACTTGATCTCATAAAAAACATACAACCTGGTCACGGAATCACAACCGACAATTTTTTTACGAGTATTCCTTTAGCCAATGCTCTACATGAAAATGGACTAACACTTTGTGGCACAATGAGAAAGAACAAGACGGATATCCCACAACAACTCTTACTACAGCGCAGCCGAAGTATTCACACAAGCAAATTTTGTTTTACTAAAAAGCATACATTGGTATCATATGTTCCCGACAAAAATAAAGCGGTTAGTCTGTTGTCCACTGAACATCACGATAACAACATTTCGACAGAATCAACCGCATACAAACCCGAAATAATACTACATTACAATTCAACGAAGGGTGGGGTATATACAACTGACAAGTTAGCGAAAGAATATTCTGTAAAGCGAAAACCCTTACGTTGACCGATGATCCTATTTTACAATATGCTGGATATCGCCAGTGTAAATGCGTTTTCTCTGTGGCAAAAAAAGTATCCAGATTGGCAAAAACCTAATTTGGACAGAAGGCGAACATTTCTTCTTGAGGGAGCTAAATCTCTTCTAATGCCGCATGTACAGCGAAGAGCCCAAAATGTAACAGGACTACAGACAACCATTCTCCGCCATATAAGAGTCTTGGTTCCTGAACTTCAAGCAAAAAGGAAACGCGTAGCTGATATCAATCAGGAATCAGTGAAAAGGAAATGCTTCTTTTGTCCACGGCAGAAGGATCGGAAAGTTAAACAGAAGTGTAACAAGTGTAATCAGTTTGTATGTTCGGAGCATTGCGAAATTATTACAAGTAAAATTTGTTTTGAATGTAAGGAATAAAATTCAAACTCTTTAATTATTTCTCATGTTCTGTAACTCATTTTCACTGTCTGTAAGTCAAAAATGTAAGAGAAACACAAATAAAAGATAAAACGCAAATTTAACCTTGATTTATTACCTATAACATAAAATTTTTAGTGGGGTCCAGCTGGACCCCCCCTTGGTACTATACGTACCAGTGCGAACCTTGGTACCACAAAGGTTAAAAGACGATTTGTAATATTGGGCCTTAAATAATAATATTAATTGGATTGCTATTCATAAATTATTAAAAATTAATTAAATTTATTAAACAGGCATTATATTGGAAATTTACCTCGTGACGGAACAACGCTTTTAGATACACCAAGAAAAATCAATGGGCAATATTGGCACAATATTTTTAGAAACAGTCTGCAAAATACCTCAATGTGCATTAATAATGACGACATACTGCTGGAAGACATGAATTTAATATTAAATATTGACGGTTTGCCACTACATAACATTTTATGAACAGAATTTTACTCCATTTTATGCATAATTGACAGTATAAAAGATATGGAACCAATAGTAATTGTAATTTATTGTGGTGAAGGGAAACCCGACCTTGGAGATTTTTAACACCGTTTTTTAATGAAATGGAAGATATTTTAGAAAATAAATAAATAACCACAAAGTTAAACAAGGTATAAAGTGTTTTGTTTGCGATAGCCCGGTCCTAGCATATTTTAAAAGTAAGTGAAGATATATATATATATATAAATTACCACGGCCCAGACAGCTGAACTTGCAGATACTTGACACCTTAGTTCCTTTATATAAAAATGTAATTTCATATTCACAGAGTCAGTCAGAAACCAGTATTCTTGTAGTAATAAACGACATTAATGTACTCACATAAATAAAATTTATTTTTAAAACCCCTTCATCGAACTTACAAAATATAACTGTCGCAGTCGCAACGGATTATTTTTGGGCAAATTTCCGCGCATAGTGAAATCCGCTTTCGTATCAACGATTAACCGAAAATGAGAAGGAAAAAAGAAACAAGAAGAAAGAAAAGTCCAAGTTTAACACATCCACGAGAGAACATCGTGACGTGCAGAACCAGGCCTGACGAATACAGAGCTGACCCCAGGATTCGACACTACCCATGGACAGAGTAATTCTTCTATTGTGAGTAACACATGTCAGATAATTATCAATACCACTCAGACTCAGATTCTGATCGCGATACCCCAAATATTACCAAAGAATCCTCTGACTCAGAACCCGAATTTCCCTTCGAAATTACATTTAGCCCCAATTTTAATAAAATTAATAAAACAAAAATGGCACCACCTGTAGAACAAGCGCAGGAAGCTGTACCTGTACCCCCGCCAAAATTAGAAAAATATTATTTGGACATGATACCCGAATTTTATGGCGACAGTAAATTATTAGCAAGATTCATAGAAATCTGCGAAAAATTAGTTAAAAAAATTCTACAATTTGGTTGACACGACAGATTTTCAGAATGAATTCTTGATGTCAAGCATACTTGCCAAAATAAAAGGCGATGCCGCCATTAACATTGCAAGCACCACAATTGGAAAGTGGGAAGATTTGAAACATGCACTATTAAATGCGTATTCCGATAAACACGATTTGTATACCTTAAATATAGAAATTACAGAACTACGACAAGGAAACGAAACAGCATATGATTTTTATAATCGTGTTCAACACGTTCTAAACTTACAAATTTCGTATATATATAGAATATTACTTCGTGGACTCAAAGAGCCATTGGGAACTCTTATGAGAACCAAAGACCCAAAAGATATGAATAGCGCACTAAACATGTTAACAAATGATTTTCAATTAGAAACACATAGCCGTACACATGCAAATACACAATTCAAAAATAACACACATCACACTCAACAACCTAAACAAAAACAAGCTAACCATACCCAATATAGACAAGTACAACACCCTCAATTAATGTACAGACCTACTCCACCTAACATCCAAAATTTTAGACACACTAATAATCAATTTTCAACTAATCAACAATATAATAAACCTTTCAACAATCACTATTCAAATAATCAATTTGTCAAACCCAATAACCAACCCCAGCAAATACCGAAATAGACGAGTATACGGAATTCCAAATTAATGAACAAAACGTAGATTATTGCGAAAATGAACCCAATTCAGATTACTACGTAACCGAACCCGATCAAAACGAGCAAACCGATTTTTTTTACTGTAACAGCCTCGGAACAAACATTGAACTAATGAATGTAATTCATAATCACAGCGAACTACCATTCATAATTTTCCCGAAAATGAATCTAAAAGCCCTAATAGACACTGACAGTACACGTTCTTTTATAAATCCAACTATTGCAAATAAATTCTTTAAAAATAAAATTAAAAATGACCCATTCAAAATTACAACTGCACATGGAACATCTGTTGAAAATTATAGTATTATAATACCCTCTTCAAAATTATTCAACTCACCCAATACCTTGTTAAAATATCATTTATTTAATTTCCATCAAAATTTTAATATTCTACTAGGACTAGATAATTTAAAAATATTAGGCGCAACCATCGATTTGACTAACGATAAAATAATTACCCCCCAATCAGGATATAAGAATTTATTATCACAAAATACTCCCGAAATCTCACAACATAAAAATTCCACCTAAATCGGAAAAATTCTCTAAATTATTCGTTCACAACATCGAAAATGGTGAAGCATTCATCCCCGAAACTAAAATAAGCAATATAATCATCCCAGAAGGTCTCGCTAAAATTCAAAATTATGAAATTATTTACCCAATCATAAACTTAGGTGAAAATGAAGAAATTTTAAATTCAGTAGACTGTGTACAAATCCATCCGTTAAACAATTTTGAAATAAATAATTTAAATTTTGAACAAAATGAAATAAAAAAGGAATTAGATAAGAGTAAAATTAGACTTGACCATACGAACGAAGAAGAGAAACATGAGATGACAAAACTGCTAACTGAGTATTCTGATATCTTTCACTATGACAATGAACCTTTATCTTTTACTAATGACGTAAAACATTTCATTCGCACGAAAGATGAGATCCCCGTTTATGCTAAAACTTATAGATACCCCGAAATACATCGCAAATAGGTACAAAGCCAAATTAACAAAATACTAGATCAAAACATAATCCGTCCATCCCATTCACCCTGGTCATCCCCTGTATGGATTGTCCCTAAAAAGACAGACTCATCCGGCAAAAAGAAATGGACACTAGTAATCGACTACCGAAAATTGAATGACAAAACGATTGACGACAAATATCCTATACCCAACATCAACACGTTACTTGACAAACTTGGCAGATGTCAATACTTTTCGACTTTAGACTTAGCTTCAGGATTTCATCAAATTTAAATGAATGAATCCGATATTCAAAAGACCGCCTTCAATACAGAAAACGGACATTACGAATTTTTGAGAATGCCATTTGGACTGAAGAACGCGCCCGCTACTTTTCAAAGAGTAATGGACAATGTTCCACGAAATTTAGTAAATGAAATTTGCCTCTTTTATTTAGACGATGTAATTATTTTCAGTACATTCCTTCAGGAACATATACAAAATTTAAGAACAGTATTTAATCGTTTGAAACAAGCAAATTTAAAAATTCAACTAGACAAATCTGAATTTTTGCGAACAGAAGTAGCATACCTTGGACACATAGTAACACCCGATGGAGTAAAACCCAATCCTGACAAGATCCATGCCATCCAAAATTATCCATTACCCAAAAATACGGCCGAAATAAAAGCATTTTTAGGACTTTTAGGATATTACAGAAAATTCATTAACAATTTAGCACAACTCACAAAACCCATGAGTAAATGTTTAAAGAAAGGCTCTACTATTAAATATAACGACCCCCAATATATTCAATGTTTCAATACCTGCAAAAAACTCCTAATGAATGACCCCATCCTACAATACCCGGACTTTAACAAACCATTTATCTCACCACAGACGCAAGCGATTATGCCTTAGGAGCAGTGTTATCACAAGGCTCTATTGGTTCTGATCTACCTATTGCTTACGCTAGCAGAACGCTTAATAGTACTGAACAAAACTACAGTACTACGGAAAAGGAATTATTAGCTGTAGTATGGGCAACCAAATACTTTCGAAGATACCTTTACGGACGAAAATTCAAAATTATAACAGACCACAAACCATTACAATATTTACATTCATTAAAGGAACCCCATTCCAAATTAATGCGTTGGAGACTTAAACTCGAAGAATATGATTACGAAGTAATTCACAAAAACGGTTCCCTGAATACAAATGCAGATGCGCTCTCACGCATCGAACTAGATGTAAACTCAGTAGATTCAGACTTCCAAAATCTTTACAAACTTATAGAAAATTTTAATGATAGCTATAACCCCGAAGACACCCAATTTTTAATAGTTCAACCCGACGAAGATGAACAGAAAGATCCTGAAACCGACCAAACCATTCATTCAAATCCCGGGTATCCCATAATTGGCATAACAATTACTGAATCCCCAGTAAATTTAGGCAAAAACCAAATTTTTATAACACAGGTAAAACATTCTCCATCTAAGCCTAAAATTAAGAAATTTCATGTTGACAAAATGAGAATCTATCTTCAAATATCTGAAATAAATTTTGAAAATGAGATTGTTAAATTCATTAAATAATACATCCAACCACGTATTAAATATTATTTATACTTTGAAAGTCCCATTTACGAACAATTTAGTAATGTTTTACAAAAGTATTTTAAAAACTCTGAAATCATGTTTATCAAAAGTAATACAAAATTAATAGACGTAGAAGAAGATGATGATATTTTACAAGTCATTAAAAACTATCATGAAGGAAAAACGAACCACCGCGGAATTAATGAAGTCCACACACAAATCAAGAAGCGATACTATTGGCCAAATCAATTAAGAACTATCACAGACTTTGTAAATAAATGCGAAATCTGTTTGGCAGCGGAATACGAAAGGAATCCTATAAAACCCAAGCTTAATATTACCCCTACACCTAATAAACCTTTAGATATTATTCACATAGACAAACTCACCCTAGAAAATACTAAATTCCTCACCATCATTGACGCATTCTCCAAATATGCACAAGCATATAAAGTGAACTCTACCAATGCTATTGAAATCTCTAATAAATTAACACAATTCTTCTCTCATCACGGCGTACCAAGATTAATTATTTCAGACAATGGACTTGAATTTAAAAATAATATTGTGAAAGAACTACTAGCCCTTCACAAAATTTACATACACTTTATTTGTTCCCAAAATCCTAATTCAAACGGATTAGTCAAACGTTTTCACTCCACATTAATAGAACACATCCGTTTATTTAACTTGCCAGACAATTTCAAAAAAAAACTAATAAAAGAAAGTTAATTATGCAATCTTGGCATGCAACAACACAAACCGTAGCACTACTAATCTAAAACCTGTAGAAATTATTAGTGGACAGCTTGAAACAAATTCACCACTAGACATAGAACTCGAAAAACAAATAACACAAGATTATATCCAGAAACATAAAGAAAAAACCAAACTCGTGTACAAAAATATTAACAACAAATTACAAATGGATAAAACTAAAACAATAACAAAATTAAATGAAACACGAGAAATTCCTATAATACCTGAAACAGTTTATGTTCGCAACAAACAGAAAGTAAACAAAACTAAAAACCCAAAATTTAAGAAAGAAAAAATTAAAAGAATAACGATAAGAAACAATCTAAAATTCACCTAGCAAACATAAAAAGACCCCGTAAAATAATTAACGAATATCCCGCAATTCCAGGTCCCTCTACTTCGCGTACTCGTACGGAATAGATATCAAGGACATCACCCTTAACCCAGGACTATTGACTATTAACCTCGAACATGCAAAGCTCCAAAGAACTCAACATACATTCGTACATTTTTACGACTTACAACCCCTCAAGTTAAAATACGAAAATCTTAATAAACAAGACTTAAATCTCATACACACAATAAACACGGACAATACAGTCACTGCAGATTACGAAAATAACAACAAAATTGTGGAATACATACAAAGTAACATTAATGAAAAATTTAATCATTTTTCCACTCACTCTAGAACTAGACGAGGTATATTTAATGGATTAGGAACAGTAGTAGAATCTATAACCGGAAATTTAGACGCTGAAGATGAGAAGAGATACACTGAAATTTTAAAACACTTGCAAGAAAATCAATCCAAATTAAATAATCAAATAAAGCATCAGTACTCTGTAAGTCACCAAATGATAGAATATTTCAACAAAACTGTCGATACTATCAGGGAAAACGAAAATATTATAAATTAAAAATTGAACAACTTATGCACATTGTTATCGCTTGAGACAAAAATAATAAATTATTAATTAAAGACATTTATAACCAATTAAACACTCTGTACACTATGACATTCAATACTTTACAAGATATTGAAAATTCTTTAACCTTTTGTAAACTTCATACCTTGCATCCAAGCATCATCAAGTCTCGCAACCTACATATATAAAGAATTAAACAAAATTTCAAAATTTTATAATGACGAATTACGATTCGAAATAAATCAAGAAAATCTTTTAGAAATAGAAAAATTAATTTCTGTTAATTGCAAATTGCAAAATAACAAAATTGTATACTTTATAGAAATTCCTATAAATTATGAAACCCAGTTTGAACTTATCCACCTAATTCCAACCCCCACAAAACACAATTCCGATTTTGTTACTATCATTCCCAATAGCGAGTAGGTATATTCTGAAATCTGAAGATGGTCATTTAAGATCTTTATACGATATGTGCACTCGCAATAAAGAAAATACTTATCAATGTCCCAATAAAATCAAGGAAATTACCGAAGATTCCTGTGAGAAGAATTTTATTCTACAAAACAACGTCGAAAATTGCCATTTCATTAAATTAAATATAAAGAAAAATCACATTGAATACATAAAAGAAATTAACCAATATTTAGCAATTTTTCCAAACCCTGAACATTTACAAGCCAAATGCAATCAAGGCGCAAGCATAAGCGACATACAAGGCATACTTTTGATTAAAGAAAACAATTGTAAACTTCAAATCAAAAACAAAAATTTACTTTTCAAACAAGGCACATTTGGCAAACCCTTAGTAATCGAAAATTTCGAAATTAATTACAATATTACAAAAATTCCAAAAATGGCTATCGAACTAAACTCCATCAACGATTTAAAACCAATAAACAAGTTCGATGACACATTATATTGTAATAATGATCAAATTAAAGCAGAAGACTTCAACTACTGCACTGTACGTAATTTTCATCATCGGTGCCATCATCACCGCTGTAGTCTACTTCCGAAAGACGTTCCTCAAGAAAAAAGAAGAACCCAAGGACGAAAACATCGAACTTCAATCGCGAACTTCATCCCCTAGGTCGGCGCTGAAGCTCCCCGACGAAGCTCAATTCTAGCGAAGGAGGAGTTACCACGGCCCAGACAGCTGAACTTGCAGATACTTGACATCTTAGTTCCTTTATATAAAAATGTAATTTCATATTCATAGAGTCAGTCAGAAACCAGTATTCTTGTAGTAATAAACGACATTAATGTACTCACATAAATAAAATTTCTTTTTAAAAACCCTTCATCGAACTTACAAAATATAACATATATATATATATATATATATATATATATATATATATATATATATATATATATATATATATATATATATACCGTGTGTCTACTTTTTTTATGGACCATAGGAGATACAATGGTAAAATTTTCATATGGCTGTAAATTCTGCCATATCAATTTTAGAACTAAAGTGTAAACATAAAAAATGTTCAGAATTAAATACTGCATCAAAGTAGCCTAAATTTGTTGATATAGAGAAAAACGTAAAATAAAATATCCGTCTTTAAGCTTTTTACAGAGTGCCATGCAAGACAAAATATGCAATTTAAATAGTCACATTATTTGACTTTGACAAACAAAAGTTTATTAATTGATATTTAATTGTTAATATTGTTCCATTGATTTTTTTCTGAGATGACAAATGTATCCATGCTTACTGATAAATAATTTAATGAATTCAATAATTTTAAAATTTTTATGACAGATGTCATCAGCCAAATTCAAGCAATACAACTGTTTAAAATTTTGTGAGTGCTCATGGCACTCTGTAGTAGCTAAAAATTATAACTTTTATTTTGCCTCTCTTGCGCAAACTAAACGCATGCAAACAATAATTTTAGACTTTTTAGATGCAGTTTTTAATTCTGAACATTTTTTTGTATTTACACTGTTGTTCTAAATTTAATAGGGCAGAATTTACAGCATTATGAAAATTTTACCATTGTATTTCCTATGGTCCACAAAAAAGTAGACACACGGTATGTATATATATATATATATATATATATACATGTCGCGGGGTAGTATCACTGGCAAAATCTATGTCGACCAACACTATTTCAGAATCACAGCGATAATATAAACGTGATGATCTCAGCAAGGCGGACATGCACTCACCCTGAGCACCGCTACACACTGATTCCATCCAAGCATTGTAGCCAAGAATGCTTGACGTTTCCATTACGACAATACAATTAAAAGATTATAAGTGATTCATGTAATACTTGATTCATTAAATGATCGTTACGACATGCTTTGATATTACATTCTCCGACACGGCCATTCTGACGTTTCACACGTCCTCGTGTGAACTATCTGAAAACAAAGAATTTATCCACAGTAGTTTCGCTCGGCTATCTCTGACCAATAAGTGCTCAAATAGTTACAACTTTGTTCACTTTTATATTAAGCTCAAAATTTAGCTATAGTACACTAAATTATTTAATGGACGCCTTTTTTACAAGACGTCAAACAAAACATAATTCTGTGACAATACATTTCACCAGTAAATACATGACTACCAATATCAGTATTCAAGCATTGTTATAGCTTGTCCAACAGCGACAGACCATCATTGATTAACCAGCAATCGATCGCTATTCCATCTTCGCTTAACCAGCGCAAGAAAACCATACCGTCATTGCTTACCCAGCAATGGAACACCCTTCCGTCATCGCTTAACCAGCTCGTAAAACCACACCGTCATTGCTTACCCAGCAATGGAACACTATTCCGTCATCGCTTAACCAGCTCGGAAAACCACAGCGTCATTGCTTGCCCAGCAATGGAACACTATTCCGTCATCGCTTAACCAGCTCGGAAAACCACACGACAGAGGCACCTAGTTAGCATGTTATCTTCGGCAGAGGTATCACAGTAGCATACCGAAACACCATGACAGAGACATCCAGTAGCATGTCATCTTCCATCACGGTTAATAATTCTAAAGAATTTAACGAAAATGTCCAATATCCAGACCAACGCCTCAATTGCTCCTTAGCCACTTTTGTTATAAAAGTTTGTCGGCTCTTCAAAGTTTTAGTCACCCCTGTGGATTTTCAACGATCCACTCGATTAACCTAACTAAATTGTGGTATCAACCTCCAGAAGGTTCATTATTGTACGCATGAACCGCTCTACTTAAAAATTAGAACATGGATTCATGTGTTATGTAAATAATACGTAATACCAAATCGAAATAATCCGGCATGCTTAAGCTTAAAGCTATCAAAATGTTCTAAATTTGTTAAATAATTCAAACAGTTAGTTCTTCTTTTCGTTTTCCTAACTGTATTTTGGCTTAGTGTTTTTTAGTTTAATTTTTTGACAAGTTGGTTTTTGCTCTTATTGGAGGTTAGTAAGTTTTAGTCAGTTGATCTTACACTGTCACAGGTGATGCTGTCTTTTATAATGTTTCTCGTTTGGCCTACAAATCCTCACAGGTATTTTATAAAAAAAAATTGTTGTTTATTTAAACTTGTTGTTTATTATTGCTTAATTATACTCTGGAAAATGATTGTTGTTGATTTGTGTTATATATTTTTATTGTAGCACTTGTAGAAGGTAAAATAATATACTGAAACGTTTGCAAGAGGAGATGTAGAAACAAATTTTTTATCTTCCTTTATATCAATCATCCGATGAACTTTCTTCAATTAAATTTATCCTTGGATACGATCAAAATATTTTAAAGCAATTTGTTCCAGCGTCCATCACGCTGCACTTAGGCGTCCCAAGCATTAAGACAAACAATTGAAAAGCAAGTCCCGTCTTGTCAGACTTCTCTGCTTCCAATGGCTGACAGATTTCTGTTGCTCAATTGTTTTTCAGGTAAAACAGTCGGCTTCGCAACCGTGGCAGGCTCCAGTCCTGGCACCAGCTGTCCTGTGCAACTCCTCTGCGGATGATCTAGCTTGCCACAATTTAAACATTCAACAAATTCACAATATGACAAAACTGGCATGGTCACCCCGAAAACAGTCACGAGGAGCCAGATCGGCCACAGCCTCATCAAAACCAAAACGCCAAGTTTTATAGCTACGACCATGCTCACCGGAAATTTAATAAAGTCATATAGTATGTTCTGGGAATAGACTCAGGGACTATTTCAAACCACTACCATATTTGTACCTAAATTTCAATATTCACGAAAGTTCCATCCGTAACAACTCAGGGTTTTGGAACATGGACGTGCAGGAACTTGAATAACTTCATACAAATTATACCATGAACAATTGATAAAAGTTCACTCAGATTTGAACTGTCTGCACAGCGCTATATTATGCACACTAACACGGTACATCCAATACATTCTCTCACTATCAGTGCTACACCCATTCTGGCGTATTATTTCGAGACAGACTGGTACAGACTTCGTCCATAATTACAGCTCTCCCGCCACTGTCAACAATATTTTTCCCAAATAGCATCATCGTACGGTAACTGATCGAATGCATCGATCTCTCACTTCAATCACATTACCCTTAATGTCAACGCAGATACCTGAAACCTGAATATTCAAAAGTCCACATGCAATTTGTACATTAACAAAATCATCAAAACAAATTCCGTAGCATCCTCAGACACAAGCCGCTGTCCTTCTAGCAAAAACTAGAGATTGCAGGCAGAAACGAACCACTGGCTTTACATCACCGTATTTGGACCAATGAACACTCACGCATTGTTAGTATGGCGGCCAAAATGTGACAAAACACAGCACAAGCGTCTTTGTGGAAGTGCAACGATAGTATGTATCACATACCACAGGCGCTATGAATACCTGTCCAAGTGCAGTAATGGAATTGATTCTGGGGCCAACGTCTTTGCACTCTGCAAGACAAAACACTTCAAGTTTGGAGATCTCGTAGGCCACTCATAATTTCTAAAACAAAAAGCTACACAAGAGAGTTTTTGGTAATCGCCTTCAGTGGAGAGTAGTAAGGCCACTCTTCCAAACAGACTATCTGTCCTGGTTTACGGATATTTCTAAACTAGAGTCAGCAAAAACTGGATCGATTTTATTTGGTCCGTGCTGCCAAATAAAGGAATCCATACACAACGGTTTCATTATATCTCAAGCAATAAATCTGTGTGCTCAATAAACTTAAACAAGCTCTCAAAGGAGAAGCAATCTACTTAACGTCAGATAACTAGGCTGCTTTCACTTGTGAATCAAAGCTAAAATGGGTACCGTAGTATAAGTGAGTCTTAGACACTTCCTGTGGATACTTGAAAAGCCATAATTCATAGCCTGGAGATATTCATTTCACCCTCGACGATAAACGTTAAATTGCTATTAGCTCTCAACAAAAGGGACCTTGAATTATGACAAGTATCTTTACTAGTCATTGTTCTATAAAATACTAAATTTTAGTTCAACAAAATTTTGGAGTGGCTTCCAGACATTCAGTCAAAACACGCTACAGCAGATCTTACTGGTCGCGGTGACAAAAGTCACCAACGCTTAAAGCCCTCAACCTAATAATGATAATAACAATATCATCTATCTACAATTTTTAGCTCAGTAAACTTTATCTGCAGTTAATAAAATATTAATCTTTAGCATAGTTTTCTAACATATTTCCACCTTTAACTATCTTCCCTGAAGATCTCCAGTGAAATTTTCATGTTGTAGTTTCTATTTCGGTACACCATGGTTCTGCACCCGCATCGGTCATATCTGGATAAAAAGTAAGTAACGATATATCAGGTGCCTCAAGGTTGCAGTGCACCTACTTAACGTGTCTGTTAGTTTGCGAGACTTGTACAATGAAAACATTTTACAATCTTTCTTGACATACCGAAACGCTTTAAGGAATTTGTATTAGTTCGTTTGTTATTTCACAAATAACTAACTAAATCGCAAACTGGTTGATACTCCCGATCTGTGACTACTTGACCTACATTCAGTTTAATAATATTGTCACGTCGC
Source organism: Harpalus rubripes (assembly GCA_963082715.1). NCBI lineage: Eukaryota > Metazoa > Arthropoda > Insecta > Coleoptera > Carabidae > Harpalus > Harpalus rubripes. Next base: position 18,910,071 of record OY720465.1, read on the forward strand.
AGACGATGTAAAGGAGTAGAATCAAGCTACCAAAAATTAAATACTTATTACGTCATACAAGCTCAATGACAAAACATCAATCAAAATATAGCAACTGCCAGGAACACCTACTGTAATGAATAATATCTTAAATAACATATATGGAGATCGGTAATCCGGATCATCGGCCATCACAATATCACAAACAACAAACTCAACTTCGTCTCACGTTTCTCAGCAAGCAACTGACCGAATTGCTTTTATTACAACAGCAACCCAATTGCCACCAACATAGCTCACAACGATATCTTGAGCTTTGTAATAAAATCTCTTACCAGTATTGGAAGACCGCTTAACATAAATTCAGTGCTCATTACGCACGGTTCTACTTAAAGAGCTATTGTAATTGCGTCACCACTCTCTGGGTGGGACACAGACGGAATCCTTGTTACTGGTCATTGCCCTATGATGAAAACCTGCAAAAATTGCTAGACGGCCTTTCCATCTTAATCTGCTTGGCCCTACACTTCACTTTATAATTCACCAACAGAACACAAACCCACATACAATATTGTGGATCGCAGGCGAATCCCACTTCTGATGTCGCGGGGTAGTATCACTGGCAAACTCTATGTCGACCAACACTATTTCAGAATCACAGCGATAATATAAACGTGATGATCTCAGCGAGGCGGACATGCACTCACCCTGAGCACCGCTACACACTGATTCCATCCAAGCATTGTATCCAAGAATGCTTGACGTTTCCATTACGACAATACAATTAAAAGATTATAAGTGATTCATGTAATACTTGATTCATTAAATGATCGTTACGACATGCTTTGATATTACAATCTCCGACATATATATATATATATATATATATATATATATATATATATATATATATATATATATATATATATATAAACTAACTACAAATATACGTAACAGCTGTATTGCGTTATATCCTAATTTTTATAGGAAGATATATGAATACGAAAAATATTAAATTATTATTTCGTTTTAACAAGACAAATTCTTTAAATAAAAAATCTGGTGTGGCCAACACAATACCTCCCGCCATCACAAAAAAGATTAAGTCTATCCTTATTTTTACTACCTTTTTTAAACTCCTCAACAGGATTAAATCCCAATTACAGAGTGGATTCACATTCACACACATCCATGCTTTAGTGGGATTCGAACCCAGAGCCCCAAGGACACTCATGACATGAGGCGTTGCTCTAACCATTGAGCCTAGGGTTTCACGAGCGTGCCTTAAAGCTTGAAAGCTTGATTTGGCTTGGTTTGAAAAAGCTTGAAAAATCAAGCCAAGCCTGCCGTTCAAAAAAAGCTTGTCTTTTCTAGCCAAGCCAAGCTTCTGTTCCACCAAGCTCAAGCCAAACTAAGCCTAACATTTAAAAAAGCTTGAATTTTCAAGCCAAACCAAGCCTTTGGCTGTCAAGTACCTTGCTTGAAAACAAGCTTTTTCAAGCTTTTCTTAAGAAGTATTGTCGAGGCCTACAAAACCGTAATTTTATGGTGGTAACATACTTTTTCATTGCTTCGGCACATTTTTGCGAACTTCTAAGAATTGGAGTTTTCAAAAGGACCAGCCTTCATTACCTGTCAGTCCAGTAAACTTCAAAACTTTGTAAATAGGAAACTATACCCTTCATCATTTTTATTATGCAAAGACCACTTATTTTCTCAACCTGCACCAACTGGTCTCACATTGTAGTACGCGCACACAATCAAGTCTACAAAATAAATTTATAAGATGTTGAAAAAGTTTTAAATACATAATGATAAATGATAATATAATTTTGTTTTATCCTTTACCTACACTAATATAAAATATATGATGAAAAATAGCAGTATTAAGATGAATTTATTTTTTATTTTGAATTTAAATCAAGGAAAGAAATAAAAGAATGCTAGCCGGCGGGATTTAAACCCATGATCTCAGCATTTGTTTACTGCTGCGTGTTACCAACTACACCACGGCTGGGCTGCAAATCCGCCAGTCTATACAATCTTTTCTGAAGTTATATTCTCATGTATGAGACCCGCATCACATGTTAGGTGTGGGGTGTATCTAAACTACCACTACGTTTAAACACCTGTGAATTGTAAAACATTCGCACAACCTTATCAGGAATGTATTGCAAATAGTAGAATTAAGATGAATGTATTTTTACTTCCTTGTACAAAGTAAAGAAAGTATTGTATTCGCGAAAAATTTCGGTTTCCAGATTTCAACGGAAATATCCATTTTGGCCATCCCTGAATCCATTCTGACTAATTTCGTCGTGACGTCTGTACGTACGTATCTCGCATAACTCAAAAACGGTAAGCCGTAGAAAGTTGAAATTTTGTATTTAGGACTTCTATAACATCTAGTTGTTCACCTCCCTTTTTGGTCATTACATAATTTCCAGAAAAGGTACTTTATTTGAAGCCTATAATAGATTTTAATGAAAAACTATATTAAAATATAATCCAAAACTTTTCAAATTTAGTATATAAGACTTTTATATCAATTGGAATAACAGCAGAATTTGGTTAAAACAGGCTAACCGGAAGTGATATATCACCTGAAGTTGTTAACAGTTTTTCTTGAATAAAATGGTTTCATTTTGATTTTATAAATAAATGCTTCAAATCAGAGTTTTAGAGAATTAAATTCTGCGTCTAGCACATCAAGTATTATTAAATTAGCCCTTTGTATAAGCGAGATATGTAGATTTAAAACGTATATACTTTTTGGTTTTTGTAATGAAGCTTGCTATGGATTAGGACAAAAATAACAAAAAAATAAAAAATAGATATCAATGTCAAATTACGTCAAATACGTGCAATTTTATAATTGACTCTATACTTCATCATCATATTGGCCTTGCGTACAAGGAAGTCGCGTGGTGTCCACATCAGATTTTTTATTTTGAATTTAAATCAAGGAAAGCCCAGCCGTGGTGTAGTTGGTAACACGCAGCAGTACAAATGCTGAGATCGTGGGTTCAAATCCCGCCGGCTAGCATTCTTTTCTTTCTTTTCTTGATTTAAATTCAAAATAAAAAATACATTTATCTTAATACTACTATTTGCAATACATTCTTGATAAGGTTGTGCGAATGTTTGACAATTCACAGGTGTTTAAACGTAGTGGTAGTTTAGATACACCCCACACCTAACATGTGATGCGGGTCTCATACATGAGAATATAACTTCACAAAAGATTGTATAGACTGGCGGATTTGCAACCCAGACGTGGTGTAGTTGGTAATGCGCAGCAGTACAAATGCTGAGATCGTGGGTTCAAATCCCTCCGGCAAGCATCATTTTCTTTCTTTCCATGATGAAAAATGGTAAACAAAATTTATTGCAAATGTCAATCATTACATATAGAACTATTTAATTTATTTAAAATACTTATTATTGTCAAGTTAAACGTATTTTGTATAAAAATTAATTAATTAAATACTTAAATTTTTAAGTAACTGGAATTAATTATAAGCTATGAGGTCTCGTAGCCACATGCCTGAGTGTCAGTTCGTGAATCTGGGGAACCGAGTTCGACCCCGACCGACGCCAATTATTTCGAATTTTAAATAGCACGAAATTAACCCCTGTGGTGCACTCTCCATGCCAGCAATAGATAATAATCCGTGATGATCTACTTATTTACTTTATTTATTTAATTATAAACTCAAAGCTTTAGGAAATTATATTTGATTTTCAAAATAAAATTATTAAATTTATCTGATTATATTTCACATAAACCTACACTCTATATGTTTTAACTATAGAGTGGTGGGAAGTCAGGTGCAGTTTGATCTTGTTTGATTGAATAATATCGGGATATTATCCAATCAAAATACAAGATCAAACTGCTACTATCTTCCCACCACTCTGTAGTTTAAACGGATAGAGTATATTCAATATTCATTTAAATTTTAACTAACTTGATTTTAAATACCAAGCATCAAGCTTTAACACGTAATATTTATTACTCGTATTTACTGGAATGCTACAAATAGATAATTTTGCTGCAGAATAAAAATTATAAGAAATAATAATATGCTCTACACCGCAAAGTAAATTGAGTGACAGACTACATAAATGATGATAATTATTGCATTTTAAAGTTGCATTTTGTACAATGTTTTGTTATTCTGGTATTTCCGAATCATAGAGACGAGACAAGAATCATAGAGACGAGACAATTTCTGTTTGTGGATATGTATATGTATATTCAAAGATTTTCAGTGCTATTTTTAGCTCAACCCCTAATGTAGCCCTAATAAACAGATCTTGTCTGTGACAGGTATAATAGACAATAACAATGTACCGACAAAGAGAGCATTTTCTTTTAAAGATAACCTTGATAAAAGTTTTCAATATGAATTAATAAATGAGCAAATAAATATATAATCTCGGCTTGTTACCTAGTTCTGGAGGTTTTTAATTTGCTTTTATTCCCAAATTTTGGTAATAACGACATATTCGTATCGTTGAGGGTATTTACTTTTGTATTACTTAAATTTGCACATGATTATTATAATTATATTTATATATTTAACTTACATGATTCTGTACTCAAAAATCAGTAGAAATTTCATAGGAAGAGGCGAATAGGTATTTATATCACGAACAAACAAAATTTCGGGGAAATTTCCGTCTGTAGGGTTTTATAATTACCAGATGTATTTGAAGTAGGTATAACAGGTCAGTCTCAGCTCATTTTCATCCCATTGTACATTCCAAAATATTTTTTGTAGTTATTTGAACACTGTTGTTGCGTGTTTGGAGTCTTGAGTTTTTTTATTCGTAAAGGGTGTATATGATCTATATAGTATGACAAACTTTAAAAGTTTGTTAAGAGGTCATATCGAGTAAAAATGAACTTAAATCATATTCATTTTAGTTATAAAAATACAATAAAGTCCAACTAATGCATATGCCTACTTGAATAAATGCAGTCAACGAAAATAATAAAAGGAACATAAAAATTGAAGGGTAAATATTTATTAAAAGATAATAAATTTATGTTGATTGTTTACTCTTAAATATAAAATAAATAAATAAAATATACATTTCAATATTTTTATATTTCAATAATTACAAAGAAAAAACACTTGGTGTAAATTTCATAAATTTTATTTTATCGTTTTGTTTATCTTTACGCATAAGAAGATATTTTTCAATTGTACCACAATAAATTTATGTAAAACAAAACGTGATTTATACATTGTTACGATACAATGAAACATCGACATAACATGTGGATATATTTATAAATCAATATTCCAATACATCGATATATCGGATTAATCGGTATATCGATATATTTAATTTAATTCACATCGAATATTTATATTAAAATCTTGATACCGAACAACTAATTCTGGTTTTCAAGACCTACATACCTACTGTGCGCATAAGCATTTATAAAGCTTGAAAGCTTGAAAGAGCTTGAAAAGGCTTGAAAAAGCTTGATAAAGTTTGAAAATCAAGCCAAGCCTAAAATATTTAAAGCTTGAAGTTTTCAAGCCAAGCCAAGCTCTATTTCCATCAAGCCCAAGCCAAGCCAAGCCTAACATTGAAAAAAGCTTGAAGTTTCAAGCCAAGCCAAGCTTTTTTATTTCAAGCCAAGTAGCTTGGCTTGGTGAATCCCTAATTGAGCCACCGAAGCTATAATAAATGCCAGGATAGAATAGAATTCACTAATCCAAAAATGAGGTTTAGCTTATACATTTTTTTGAATCGTTAATTTTTATTAATCTAAATACATACCTACATATTTACTTATGCTGAATCGAATTCCTTTTCTATTGTTCTATTTACTTTTTTCTTTTTAAAACGTTACTAATTTTATTTTGAATGATTAGTTCTTTGATAGTGATATTTATCTGTCAGTTACATACAACTGAATAACTGCGTTTTGTTTGTTTAAAGCGTAGGCTCTGGGATTTAAATTATAGATAATTTTATAAATTTATCCATAAAATATTAGTACCATCAGGTAGAAAAAGTATTAATGCAAATCTATAGAAAATTTAATAAGCTTCAATTTTTATAATAGCATGAATCACGAAAAAATAACATTTAAAGGTATTTTTCGAAGATAAACTATTTTGAGCTTCTATTGAAATGCCATTTCCGGTTATCCGATTTTCAACAAAATCTAATGGGCTCGTTCCATTACAGAAAAAGTTCGAAATACAAGGTTTCAAAATTTTCTGAATGATAGTATTTGAGTTAGAGTGGAGGATCCACCCATACACACAGACATCATCGTGTAAATGTTAAAATTGCATTCTAGGCACCTTAAAACGTGGTCATTTACCAAAATCTAGATAATGCAATTTTAGCACGATCCTTATACCTCCTTTACCAAGGGTAGCGGGAGGTAATAAAGTCGTCAAATTATAACTAATATTAAGTCCTGCCCTCAGATCATACGTAAAATAAACGCCGCATTTCCTATGCTGCGCAATGGTTTGTTGTGCCGCCATTCCTTGCTGAATGAGGGGTTAGGAGGGAACAAGACAGAACGAGGCATTTGTTTTGCCCAGCGTGTTGCCTGTCAGTTTGTTATTATTGTTTTACGTTCGAATGTGATTTTGGAAGTTCATGTCCGGTGTTTATATTTTTTTGTGTAGGCATACCTATACTTTTTGTTTCACATTATATTTTGTTTGAACAGTAAATTATTCAGCATGGTTCACACGCTGCTTAGTACTGAATGTACCATCAAATATAAAAAGCTTATTAGAAGCTTTCATCTGTAAGTTTTACTATAAAAATAAATCCATCTAAATTTATCTACAACGGCTTCGAATATTCAAGGTAAAATATATTTTTCTCTAATATCCCGACTTTTTAGAACCAGAATTCCGACCATTAAACTTGGGATCCCGACTTTTAAACTTGGGATCCCGACGTTTAAACTCGGGATTCCGACTTTTTAAACGCGAGCTACGAATATTAACGTTCGTCCGATACCAGTTCCAAGATTAAAAATCTTATGTGGCCAACACATGACCTCTCGTCAATTCCATATTTAAAATAGCAATGAGCTTTAAGTAAAGTATCACTTCCAGTTGATCGTTTGTAAATAAAATCTAATTTGTTGTTCCAATAAATAGAAATGTCTGTAATACCAAATTTTGGATTATATTTTATAATGTTTTTCCTCGAAAATCTGTTAAGAGCTCCAAAGTAAGTACCTACCACTTCCGGTTTATCTTATAGGTATAATCAAAATTTAATGTTCTTTTAAATTATACACGAGTTTTAAATACTAAATTTGAGAAGTTTTGAATAATGTTTTAATATATTTTTTCATAAAAAATCTTTTTTTAGCCTCCTGTAAAGTAATTTATCAATTTTAGAAAACATCTAGTATGTCGTTCTCATTAATATAAAAGTCTTAAATACCAAATTTGAAAAGTTTTGGATTGTATCAATTTATTTTTAACGAAAATCTGCTCAGAGCTTTAAATAAAGTATCACTTCCTGTTTGTCAATTTTAGCCAAAATCTAATACGTTACTTCCCTTTATATAAAAGTCTTAAATACTAAATTTGACAAGTTTTGGAACATATCCTATTATATTTTTCACGAAAATCTGTTCAGAGTTTGAAGTAAAGTATCACTTCCGGTTTATCAATTTTATAAAAAATCTAACATGTTGTTCTCATTAATATAAAAATCCAAAATACCAAATTTGAAAAGTTTTAGAATATATCATAATATATTTTTCACGAAAATCTGTTGAGAACTTAAAGTAAAATATCATTGCCGGATTATCAATTTTAGCCAAAATTTAATGTATTGTTCTTCAGATAAAAGTCTTGAATACTAAATTTGACAAGTTTTGGAATATATCATAATATATTTTTCCTACAACCATGCGTGAAAAGTACTTTTCACGCACTCATTACAGTGTGTAAAGTGCCACTTTTCAAGCACTAGTGCGAGTGCTTGAAAAGTAAATAGGCGTTGCTAGGCAACATTAAAATTTGGTTAATTTACCTGTCAAGTATATAATTAGGTAGTAAATAATAATGAAAGTACTAAAATTTATTGAGAAATATGAATATACATATAAATGAAACAAATCTAATATTTTTTTAACAGATTGAGTACTAATCTAATTTTTAAGAACATTAACATTTTTTTGACATGTATTCTAACCTAACCTAATTTTTAATATTAATATTAAATGTACAATTTGTACATTATAAAAGACTAATCATCGTCTGTCTGAGATTCTTCCAAGTGTTTAAGTTACATTTTGTGCAGTGCTATGAGAAAGAGCACTAACAGTATTTGAAGCTGCTGAATGACTGTACACTCAGTATTATGAGAAACATCAATACCATTTCGGTTGTAGGAAAAATGTGGTATGCAACACGTGTGTAAAATAGTATATTTTGTCTCGTGCTACAATCGCACTCGACCAAAAAAGTACTACTTTACACACTTGTTACATAAATAACTATTTCACGAAAATCTTTTCAGAGCTTTTAGCCAAATTCTACTAAAATTGAAAAGTTTTGGATTATATTTTAATATAGTTTTTCATTAAAAACAGTTATTGGCTTCAAGTAAATAGTCACTTCCGTTTATCCAATTTTACCCAAAATCTAATCAACTCTTTATAGCTTCTATATGGAAAATAGAAATATCTGGAAGTTTGTTATAAAAGTTATCGTGGACGAAAAAAATCGTCTCTCTCTCTCTCACACACACACACAGGCACACACACACACGCACGCACGCGCGCACACGCGCACTCGCGCACTCTCGCACACTCGCACGCACGCACACACACACACACACACACACACACGCGCGCACACACACACACACACGCACGCACACACACACACACACACACACACACACACACACACACACACACATTCGTATTGTTTATTTATTTAATAAAACAGTATCGCTTGCAACATAAATACGTAAATTAATGAAGGCAGTTAGTCTTTAATAATAAAAAATATAGAAAGTCGGAATCCTAGTTTAAAAAGTCGGGATCCCGAGTTTAAAAAGTCTGGATACCGAGTTTATAAAGTCGTGATCCTGAGTTTATAAGACGGGATCTTGACTTTAAAACGTCGGGATTAAAAAAAATTACTCTGACTCTTCCATGCCGTCGTAATTTTGCAAGGTAGGTTTTACTGTATTGAATTTTTACAGAGTTTTTCATTGTGCCAAAAGTAAAGTGTATAAGTAGAAGCTGTCTGGATCAGAAGATGACCCTTAAAATGCCGGTCAAACTATAATGACACGTCATTTGGTCCTCAGTTTTTTTTAGTTTTAAGTCTATTTTTATAGTAGCCGAAAGAATTTTGTAAGTTTTATAATTTATTGAAAATTTGAACCGGTCAAAATATTCTGAGTTTGTGCTTGTACATATACACAATCCATTTACTTTTGCATTCAATAATTCTGCGCTCTAAGTACGAAACCATTTTTAGCAGAAACGGAGAGATACTGTATCATTGTCGCTAACACATTGTAAATGTGTGTACTAATGTAAATAAAGCGTTAATGAGTAGACAAAAACCGATACAGAAGGGCTAACTCCTGCACCAGCTTTCAGCTTATGTTTACATCATTTATGCGCAGGACAGAAGTATTTCAAATAAATTTCCCACCGTATAATTTTTAAAGATTAGTCTCAGATACCGAGTGCACATCAGTAAGCGTGATCTAGTGAGTGCGAAGTTATTGCGCGTAGTGTAGTGTATTAAATAATTTTATTACAATAAAATCATTTAAACATGTTATACATATCATATGTAAGAGAAAATTGCAATATTATTAAGACTGTTTTTCTGTTTTTAATACTCTGCCGCAAAAATATGGCACAGGTAAGTTTGTATAATAATTTATTTTATAACAAATATTTAGCGTTTAATGACGAATTTAGAGTATAATTTTTTACATTTGCATGTATATTATTAACAATCTAAACACAAACTAGTTATTTTATATTACTTGAGTGACTATACATTACATGATATATTTAAGCAAGCGATCATGGCATTTGCGTTCATGACTATGTGCGCCGGTAGCATGGTGCAAGGTGGCGCAGTTGCACCACCTTTAAATTTCAAATAAAAAATATATTTTTAATATTTTCACATATTGAATCCTAAAATATTTAAAAACAAATAATTTGAGTAATTTATAAAAACAGAAAATATGTATGTATATCATTTAAAATATAATACTGATTAAAATATAAACTTAGGATTAGGGTTATCCCATACGGATAGACATTTCTATTGTATAGTAATGAATACATAGTTATTTTATTCGTATATCAAAGTTGCGATATCTCTCTTTAGCGCAGGACAATCTCGAGGGCGCTAAAGGATTCCGCGGACAAAATTGTGCACACTATTTTTTGCGCAACCATAAAAAATATGTAATTACAAATTTTATTGTATTTAAACAGTTTGATTTATTGAAATAGAAAGGCGGCTGTGACGGGATTGACATTTTTGATAAACAATACAATTAGTTTTATAAAAATTGTAGAAAAGAGATTAAATAATTTCTAAAATATCTATTTTACAATATTAATTATAAAAAACAAACCAAAAAACTTATGTTGTCATATATAGAAACGTTATTATTATTGTTATTATTATCTGTCAACTCTCAAGTGTCAAAGAAATTGATTATCGCGGACTATATTGCGTCTGCGAAATATTTAGTTCGCATATGGTTGCACAAAAAATAAACAGTTGAATTTTAAAATATCATTATTTTTATTAAATTATTAATAAATCTAAGTAATGTAAAATAGTATTCTGAATGAAAAAAAAAATAAAAATCAAAATTAAACAATAATTATTTTACAGTTGTGATAAAAATGTGATCGCCAATTTCATAGATAAACAAAATGTTACTATTTTTCTTCAAATTTCTTGTATTCCAATAAATATTACGTTTTGTTCCGTGTTGATAGGTATCTGTATAGGAGTATTTCAAGAATGTAGTATCATATCAGCCAACACCGTCAATCGAATGTGTCAAAGATTAACATTTATTAAGACCATTTTTAAAGCAAATGTATACCCTCACATGAGTGGAATGCAATGCACTACCTTTCAAAAATTTCTGCCGGCGCCCATGTTCATGACATCATGACAACAAAACAAAAATCATATTATATGGACAAAGAACTAATTTGAAAACACTTATTTGCCACACGATTGTAGAAAATAGTTATTTAACTAGGCACAAAAATACCAGATTTACAGCAGAGACTGCCATTTCATTTTCCGAGGCATAATCTGTGTTTAGTGCCGTGTTGAACACATATTTTTTTCCGATTAAAAATTAATATCAATTTAGTGAATATTTTTAAAACCTATTTTGAAAGTTATCGCCATCATATTGCGTTGCTGTGCGTTAATATAGCGGTTGCTATGTAATAGGCAGTAAAAATATGTTTACTGCCTAGGCAATTCTTTTGATCTCGTATGCTAGAGTTAGACGGAACACTCGAAATTTTCAAATCACTCTCCTTGAAACGAGTGTCCAAAGTGGTACGTGTTTCCTTGCTTTTTTCCGTTAGAGCCGCAATATGAGCAAGACTCAGGACCCAGGTGGCCAGCTGTCATTCGCCTTTTTGAAAAGAATATACATAAAATCTCAACAAAAATATTTATAACGTATTATGAGGTTTTTATTTTATAATACTCTGGTATTTTAAATCCTAATTAAAACTAATGTAAATTTTTTAATTGGAAGTTGTCATTCTGACACATGATAAAATATCAACAAAAAATTCCAGATCTTAATTTAACGGGTCCATTATTAAATTAATCGAAGTTAACAAAGTGAGTAATTTCATGAAATGCACAAGTACTTTAATCAGTGATTACAGTTAACAAAGCAATTAGTTAACCATTGCAGTAACGCGAGAGTACCTACATTTGGTCCGCGAGCCCCCACCGGCGCATGGGAGCCGACGTCTATGAATAGAAGCATTCTAGTATGAGGAGGAGCCTAGGTAGACGATAAATAACAGACCAGCGCGTGATAGGCGGGCGACGTGAGGCGGGCGGTTAGGTAAACAAGGGTAGATTTGCATATCTTTTTTAAATTTTTAAACAAAGGAAACAATCAGATTAGCACACCCAGAAATGGGTAATATGCCGTGATGATATATCTATTTTATTTATTTCATCCTGTGTCAAATTCCAATACTTTACGTCAACAGTTTCAGTCCGGGAAAACGCGAAAAACGGCTTTGTCCGGTAAAAAGTTGATATTGGAAACATATAATTAAACATCGCAAAAACAATTATTTCGGCCACAAAGAAGATGCACCTATTTTCTTAGATTAAAAACATTAGTTCACAAATAAAATAATCACAGAGAAAAATGACTAGATTTTAGCAAATAAATATTCATAATTAAGGGGTGCTTCATTCATTTAATTTTTGTAACCTTGCAATAAATACAATTTAATCTTTAATATGAAATGTATTTTATTCATTCAGTTATATTATTGATTTGCCCGTGATTTATTTAATTTAAATTTAATTTAATTTTCTCAAATAAACTAACATATTTATGCTTAGTATTTTAAATTGAGATTTCTAATAAATAGATTTATAATTTTCTGAAATATTTACTTGTTTCCTACAAATATGTAATTGTTTTGAATTAATTTCAAAATATATTTGTGGAAACTTTATATTTATTACAATGGAAAATAGTTTTTATTATGTGAATCTACATTTATTTGTCACAAATAAATATTATTTGTGGCAAAATAATATTTCCACTGAGTGAACAATGTTCTATTTGACAAATGACGATTTTAAGTGAGTGACTTGTAATGACTTGTTCATTTGTTGTACGTTTCATCTTGTGTATCGTGGTGCTCATTTCTAACAGTGTTCATTTCTGGTGATTTGTTTTTCATTCGTGTGCTAAAAAGTAGTGAATATGGGTGACGAAACTGAAAAATATACTACTTGAGTGGAGTTTTGGATATTTGCTTTGCACTTTTCAGTGTATCTTTTATGCCAAGGCACATGCACCGGTAGCTGTACAGAGTGTGTATTTATATTTTTATAATTTTTTATTATGCATATGTACAATAATATTCTCAAGGATATAATTTGTGAGTTAATAAAAATATGGTGTGCGAAAAAAATAAATATACTGGTCTTTACTTAATTGTTTTCCTTCAACTTTAATCTATTTAGAGTGGACAGGTTACGAGGTAGGTATATAAACTTAGTTGAAATAAATTATTATATATCCAACAGTAATGCAATAAATTGCAATTAAAATAATTCTTACCGTAAATAAATGCATAGTTCTCATGAAATAGAAGAGATCTCAATATATATTTATTTGAGACAAGTAAATGCTTCAGATAACTTATTACATTGCTTCAATTGTAGATATATTTGGATCTATTCAAGCTTAGGATTTATTTGTAACAAATAAATTTACAGTTCACGTAATTGTATCTTTTTCTCAGTGATGAATATAACTATTTACATTCTTACCAAATCTAAAAAATAGGCCAGCATGACTTCTTCCGTAATTTTCTTCACATTATTTTCTACATTCCATTCACAAAAATGGCTGAATTGTTTTTGATACCTTTCACCAGACTTGCTAGGTATTAATTTATCACACGCTTTTCAGATTTTCTTACAATTTCCGGAGGATTTGCATTAAAGTTCATTTTGACACACCAAATTATTTCAGCGAAATCAACAAATTAAACAATTGTCAAACAGCCGTTGCTAATCATGTTCCGACAATGTCCGTTTGTCCGTGAACTCTTTTTACAGTACTCGTTTCGAGTTTCAAGACTCGGCTCCTTCGTCGCCTCGTCTTTAAGCGTCTCACTCGCACTGTAAAATATAAGTTAATTACTATTATTTAATGAATCAATGTGTCATTGATATGAAAATTTGTTTCAAGTTTATGACTATTTACTGTTATGTCGATTATTTCTTTATTTGCCATTATTTTACGTTGTTTAATTTTAAATATGGGTTGTTATTTTCGAAACAGATTGATAAGATCATCTTTTATAATTAATCGTCTCTTAAAATATATAATGTAGTCTACAATTGATGCAGAGCAAGGGGCTTCATGCGTTGTTGAGCTTTTGGCTGTTTAGCTATTCAAATACAACCTACATTGTCTTCAAATATAGTTGCGGGAAAAGAAAACGAAATCAATATGTCATCAATCAAGTAGGGATTTTGTCCATAGAACATCACAGATGGCACTGGAAAGCGCAACATATTCAGCCTCTGTAGACGATAAGGCAAATGTTGTTTGTTTTCTTGAGGTCCATGATATTGTACATCCAAACAATTGAACAGGATGACCTGTTATAAATTTACGACCATTTGCATCAGACTCAATCAGCATCCACAAAGGCTCCTAATATTTCATTTTCATCGGTTTTTTGATAAACCAGACTAAGTGACAAAGTTTCTTTTACATATTTCAAAACTCTGAGCACATAAATCCAATGATTATCTGTGGCAAACGATTGAAACTGAAGTAAGAAAATGTTGCTGATAAATCTTAAATCAGCATATATTAAGCAGCCTATCAGCTCCTTATATAGGTGTTTTATTTCTTTTTTATCAATAGCAAATGATAGTTGCAAACCAACTTCCGTAGGAGTTGAACTGGGCTTGCAGCCTTGCACTTGAAATCGATTTAAAACTTTTTCCAAATAATGCGACTTATTGAATTTCATTATTCCCTTATCGTTACCTTTTGTAACTTTTAATCCCAGAAAACACTTCATATCTTCTAAACCGGTCATTTTAAATTCTTGTCTTAATTTTTGCTTGACAGTTTTAATATCGTTTAAACATTTGGAAACTAAAAGACAGTCATCAACATAGAGAAGCAAATAAATTAAATTAGTATTCATTTAAAAAACATATAAGCAGTAGTCAGTCTTTGAACAAATAAAACCAAGAGATACAATAAAATTATCAAACCGCTTACTCCATTCATATGGAGCTTGTTTTAGTCCATAAAATGGTTTATTTAGCTTACAAACAGGATCTCCTGGTTTGTGTCTAAAAGGCGGTTCAGCATAAACTTCTTCTAAATTTCCTTGGAGGATATCTGATTTCACATCCATTTGATGAATAAAGAAGTATCTCGGAAGTTATATTGTCTCGTACTCTTCAAATTCACTGAGTACCTCATATTTTGGTATAATTAAACATACAACAATAAAGTGAGTAAATTCATCAAGAAATGTGACAAAATAACGACAGTTATCGTATTTTATAGGACCACATACGTCACTATGTACTATGTCTAGAGACCGTTTAGCCTGTACACGTCGGTTTTTGACTGTGAATTTATTTCTAGTTTGTTTGCCCCGAATACACATCTCACAAACAGATAATTCTAAATTCGTTGTTATAGCAGAAGGGATTCCCTCTACCATATTAAGTTTGATTAACTTTAATAGATCTGTGTTATTGAGAAGTCCAAATCTAGTGTGCAATAGGTCTAAAGAATTAATTGATTGTACATTACTGACGACTTCACTAAGTTCAAAAACAATTTTGTACAATTTGCCATCTCGATATTCCTCGGCTACTCTCATAGCCTTTCCATTCTCGAATAATAATTTGAATCCAGAATCTTCAATTTTTCTTACAGAAAACAAATTTGTTGCTAGCTCTGGAACAAAGAGGACGTCTCTTATAGTGCAAACTGTTTTCCTGTTATTCATTAAAACAACTATTTTAATATCTCCTATTTTTGTAGCAGTAAGTGTAATACCAACTTTAGCTACTTTTATTTGTATGGGTGAAAACAAAATCTTTGATGAGTTAATATATATATATATATATATATATATATATATATATATATATATATATATATATATATATATATATATATATATCATTATTAATGAGCAGATCAGTACAACCTGAATCTAATCAAAAATTTTTTTTGCTTGAACTTTAACTAATTAGTGGCATTGACTTCTTAACTTACCATGAATGAAATTTCTTCATTATCCTCATCTTTGGCATTCGTATTAGCTGATTTCTTAGAGTATATCTGATTAGGATAATCTCTTACCTTCTCAGCTCTACAATCAGATTTCTTATGCCCGTATCGTCCACATTTATAACATTTAAATTTGAACTTTCTTTTTGCTCCAAAGGCTGTACCTTCATTTGATGCTTCATTTTGATTAGAAGAAACCGTCTGTTTCCTTTTTCTTGACTCAGAGCATTGCCATATGATTCAGACATAGATAGCAAAAGGTGACAAATAACATCATTGTCAATCAGTTTAGCTCCTAAAGCTTTGAGTTCACGTATAGTTTGATCAAATACCAAGAAATATGTTTCTAGGGAATCTCTTTCAACATATTTCATAGTGAGTAACTTCTTGCGTGTAAACAACTGGCCTGAAATACTTTTTCTTTGGTAAACACTTTCCAACGCATTCATAATATCCTTTGAGGTATTTTTATCTCTAACATATTCAAGATGGGAATCTGCAATTCTCTGAATTATTAGAGATTTACACTCTTTGTCTTCTTCGTGATATTTCATCTCCAGGGCCTTTTTCTTTGTTACATCTGATTCTGTAATATATAATATAATATTTGCTGGACTCATAATCTGATGCAAAGCAAGGAGATACTTTATTAAAGAAATATGTATATATATATATATATATATATATATATATATATATATATATATATATATATATATATATATATATATCAGTGGCGGTGCGTCAGATGAGGCATGTGAGGCCAGGCCTCACCTCTTAAATTCAAAACATTTGTAAAATTTTATAATTTTAGTTTTCATTTAAAATGTATTGAAGTAATACAAATCTACAATATTTGAACTCATAAACAATCATTGTTACTATAATATGCCAAATAACCATGCAAATAGTGTTATTTTCACGCGAATTTACACATAGAGGCCAAATTATACTGTCCTCATGGACAATAATAGCGCAATACATAAGTGCGAGTGAGACGGAACGATTTTACCCTCTCTACGCTCTACATCTATACACTACTGCAGATGAGCCAAGCGAAGAGTTGGCCTCTCTCGTTCCGAGCAGAGGGCACGTAAGCTCTTACAAACAAGTATATTTGTATTATTTTCAATTCGTTTTTGTAAAAACGGTTTAATAATTACTATTTATTGTTACTGTTGTTATTTTTTTATGTTTTCATAAATTTGAAACTATTATTTATTTCTATTTTAATTGTACCTTCTGTTACTTGTCACAGTTATTTAAATTAAACATTTATACACAATGAAACAATAATAAATCATGTATTGTAGAAATATACAAATACCAACAACCAAGAAACAAAACAACAGTTCGAACTACTTACAACAATGGGAATAATCTAATTGAACTGTTAAGAAAAAAAGTTAAATGAATAAATAAATCATTACAATGATAACTTTTGCATTTAATATTTTCATTATTAGTTCTTTTGAATTATATAAATATAAAAAATATAATCTTTCAAGCGCAAAATAACAAGATAAAAGCATCGGAATAATAGGTGAGGTTGAGAATTCTTGGCCTCGGTTGAGTGGTGGGGAGAACCCAGTAGCTGCTGCTTGGGCTTTACGCTACCCGCTATACGCTCACGCCGCACGGCTAGCCAGCTAGCTATTACTCAGTAATATAATATATTAATTTAATGCAATATTGTATTTTTAGATTTTCTGTTTCTGTAGTTATTCCTTATATGCTCACATCTCGCATCATAATTATAATTCAATTACTAAAAAATAAAGAAGCAAATAAAAATTTATTGGTAGCTTTAAAATCGCAAAAGAAATATAAATTTAAAAATATTTTTTAATATTTAAGACTGACAATGTTACTTTTGTTATAAATTTTTTCTTAATTTTATGTTTATATTTTATTTAAATGAATTATTTATGTAACTGTTTTCTTACAATAAAATAAATTATTAGTTTTTGACTTTTAACCGATTTTATTTTTTAAGAATTTGTTAATTTTGTTTTATTGTAAAGAACTCTATATTATCTTACTTTGCTTTAAAACACGTTCGACCTTGAAAATTTTTAAAAAATCGCCTGCGGTTAATTTTTTTCTCACAAATTTTAAATCCATCGATATGGGACATATTGTGATATTATAAATCTGGCCTCACTTCACTCTAAATTCACGCACCGCCACTGATATATATAATATATATATATATATATATATATATATATATATATATATATATATATATATATATATATATATATATATATATATATATATTGACAGATCAAAAACATATCACACAATAACAAAGCAATTACTAGAACAAATATTCATAACATGGAACACTATATATAGATATTTAAATTAACTGCAATGGGGTATCCTAGTATTTTTATAAACTTTTTTTAACTTTCACATGTCTGTATTATAATTCTAAAAAATTGAGATCACTAAATAAATTTGAATTTTTATCGGATCTGGCGTAAGAGAAGCTCATGACATTTAAGAAATATATAGAAATGGAAAACATGTAAGCACATAATATGTAATAAATCTAACACAAACAAGACATTTAATATTGCGTCAATGGCAGAAAAACTGCTTCCTGAAAATATTTGGTAGAAATGTTATCAGTCAATCGTACGGCACAAACCACGTAATACCTTTTTAGCTCCAAAACAAATTACAAGAAAACTCACTCTAGGAAAAACTTTTTTCATTTTTACCTCCCGCTACCCTTGGTAAGGGAGGTATAGAGATCGTGCTAAAAATCGCATATAGAGATTTTGGTAAATGAGCACGTTTTAAGATTCCTAGAATTCAATTTTAATATTTTCAAGCTGATGTGTGTGTGTGTATGTGTGTGTGTGTGTGTGTGTGTGCGCGTGTGTGTGTGTATGTGTGTGTGTGTGCGTGTGTGTGTGTGTATGTGTGTGTGTGTGTGTGTGTGTGTGTGTGCGTGCGTGTGTGTGTGTGTGTGTGAAACCTAGTATTTCGACATTTTTCTATTATGGAAAGAGCCCATTTAGATTTTGGTGAAAATCTGAAAACCGGATATGGCACTTTACTTGAAGCTCAAAATATTTTTTCTTCGAAAAATACGATTAAATGTAATTTTTTTCGAGATTAATGTTATTATAAAAATTAAAGATTATTAAATTTTCTACAGATTTGCGTTAATCGTTTTGTACATATTTTATGCATATATTTATAAAATTATCTATAATTTAAATCCCGAAGCCTACGCTTTAAACAAACAAAACATCTTGGTTACGCAGTTATTCAAATGCATGTAACTGACAGATAAATGTCACTGTCAAAGAACTAATCATTTCAAATCAATAATAGTAAAGTTCTAAAAAGAAAAAAGTAAATAGAATAATAGGAAAGGAAATCTATACAGATTCCAGCATAAGTAAATATGTAGGTATGTATTTAGATTAATAAAAATTCAAGATTTACAAAAAAGTTTAAGTTACTCATTTTTGGATTAGTAAATTCTATTCTGTGCCGGTATTCAAAATTTAATCTTTATTTTAATATCAAAAAAGATAGTTACTTGTATTAGATTAGACTATATTTTAAGAAATAAATTGCAAAAATTAGAGTAATATGCGCCAATCCAAAAATAAGGATCAGTTTAATCTTTTTGTAACTCGGGCTGTAAATGGCAGTAGATATTGTGTTGGCCACATTAGATTGTTTTACATTATTCGGTTATTGTTTTGTATAATCCACAAAGTTACAACATTTTTACGTTAAATTTTACAACATTAGAATACCCCATTTTTGAATCAACCACATATATCTTATAAAGTAAGTTTGGTATTAAATACGTATTTGAATTTAATTACCTGAATTTAATGAAAAATTATTTTAATAAAAATATAACAAATTTTAAATATTATTCGTGCGCCTATATGGTAGAAAATTTTTGTTCTTTCAACTTCATGTTAGCTGGCTAGGCTACGCTATAGTTTTTTTTCCATACATATCGTATTAGTCACATTTTTGTATAAGTTAACGGTATATATTTACTTATAGAATTAAAAACAATATATCTATATTTTTAAAAAGTCATTAAATTTTACTAGAATTTAAGACAAACGGCGTTAAAACTTATGTACTGTCATCACCGCCAGATATAAGCAAAGAGATGAGTTTATGCCTGTTTTAAAATTGCTGTTATTTACATACATGTTTTCGTAGTCAACAATAATTCAATTTAAATTTAAAAGCATCTAACTACCAAAGATAAATATATATGAGTTTCCTATTTATGTTATAAGGATCGTAACGTCAATTATTATGGTATTAGCACTAGTCACGCAGATTATCAAGAGAGGCGAAGCTGAATTTGATAACACGACGTGTACCATATGGTTAGTTATAATCAGTATTACATACAAAATTTTATTTGCTGGTGTTAAGTCAATGAAAAATTAAAATAAAGTATTTTGTATTAAACAAACAAAAAAAGGACTGAAAAAACAGGTATACTGTTTTTACTTTATTTATAAACAAGTACCTCGTTACCCTAACTCATTATGGTATTAAATACTCTAATGGATTTATTATGGTCCAAGGCCTATAATGAAATATATTAGAGTACACAAATTCAGGACTATAATGTTGTCATTATGACACGGCAGCACTATAAAAGAAATTATTATTAGTATTATACATTTGGTATGAGTCACAAACAATACAAAACGTGGCTAAAATGAAGTTAAAATAATTATGAAAGAGATAAAGATATGTAAAGCAGATGAAAATGATAAATTATATAAATATTTGGATTCATACCACGCGGCTAAGTGTAAGTGCGTGCGTTAGTTTTAATGTTACATCACCCAAAAGAGTTAATAGCTTGTAATGACTCTTTCGTTCCAGGGTATGATTTCTCATTTTATTAATTTGGGTTCTTAAAATTGATAGAATTGCTGGATACAACACGTTAACTTTATTGAGAAAAAATGCCTAAAAGGTTATTGTACAAAATAATACAAAAAAACTTATATTAAGACTTATCTTTACTAGTTCTAATACATAAGCGGCGACACAGTCAATAAAATGGTGGCAAGGCGTAGAATTCGTCGGCTGGCTCGCTGGTTTGGGTTTGAAGACTTTGCATTAACAAGGTGTTCCACGACGCTGCTACTACGCAGTCGGGATCGTAGCCGTGGTCTCTTCAACCTGATGATCCTCTCTTGATTACTCACGAACTGTATTACGCAGTCGGATTTAGTTTATCACATTTAGTATCGGTAAAGGGGTTGCGATACACGAAAGTCCCCACACGTACTCTTCCTTATGACCAGTCTTCACTGACTGACTCTATCGATCCATTTACGTTTGCTTCACACGCAGCTGCACCAGACCACGCACCCGTAGTATCGCCGACTACCCTCGAAAACCCCCCGAACCCATTACTCTTAGTCATTCTCGATAGATGGCAGAGGAATTCACTTCAAGCTCATTCGAATTCGAGTACTATAATAGATTCGAACAATTTTTTTAAGAATAACCATCATTGTTTTTAACTTGAATAAATGTTGCATTTTTGCAGTTTTAAACAAATGACCGTAGATATGTTATACATCGTTGGAAAGCTACAAAAGTCTTTTTTCAATGGTGTAACTTTTCAATATGGCGGACATATAAAAGTTAAAACTTTGACATCAGTCCTCGAAAACCAACAGTAATAAAAAGATTTGAGCATCGCCAGTCGAAACAACAAAAAGTACCCTAAAGATATGCAAACCAAAATCCAGTATTATTTCACTTTTACACTTAGAAGTTATTTTCAAAAATAAAAATCTGGTGTGGCCAGCACATAACTTCTCGTCAAATATTTTACCTGGCTGTACGCATAAAACAAAATATATTTTTAAATACAAATACAGATATTCATGTCTCACTACAAAATAATTCTCACATATATTTGCAAAATCTATGGGATATTTTAATATAAATTATGTACAATACATACATTTTCTTTATATTCAATATCTTGAAATTTTCTTTTTCTTTATATTCGTCATATTTTCGCAAATTCCTTTTATATTCTTTTTTACGTATATTCTTTTGCGTTGTTGACTTTTTAAAATTTTCATAATCTTCACAGTGATGTACAAATACTTTTGACAGTAGCATACAAATATTTTTGACAGTGACATTTATGTGTCAATTACTAACATTTGTATTTCTTGCCTTGTAGTAGTTTGTCTGAGATTTATTACATCAAATTATTTTATATGCATTTCTTGATCTCTAAATCTATAGAAGATATAATAATGAATTTATGTTTATCGAATAAAGAATTTAACGTTCTTTAATATAAGTATTTACTTAAATTTTCGATAATTCATATTTAAATGATTTTTTTTCTTGTAACTACTACTTCCAGTTGTCCAATTGTTACCAAACTTAATCAACTCTTCCCATTATTGTTAGATTGAGGAATCCGTAGTTAAAAATATTTTTAGTCTTATAGTATTTGAGAAATCGTGGATCCAACATACACACACACGCACGCACGCACGCACGCATGCACGCACGCACATACACACACACACACACACACACACACACACACACAAAACGTGCTTATTCACTAAAATCTGGATATGCGATTTTTAGCATGAATTCAATACCTTTCTTAGCGAGAGATAAAAATCTGCAAATTTACATTTTCGCCTATATGTAGTGACCTATGCATTTTTCCGTAAATAACGGAATGCCATTAAAATTGTCTCCAAATGAGGCAACTTTTTTTCTAATTTAACCGAGTTCGTATGGACACCTGTATACTTACCCATGGAAACTAGTTATGATATTCAAATGTTTGTAACGTGACTGACAGATAAATGGCAATGTCAATTGTTTATATATGTAAAATTCATTATGTAATTTTACCGGAATTAAGGAAGTCTAATACGGGGAGTAGTATATTTTAGTAGAATTATAAAAGAACTCTTTGCAAGAATTATTATACAATATACAATATTTATGTAAAAAATCTGATGTGGCCAGCACGTTACCTTCCGTCAATTCTATGTATTTTACACAAATTCCATACAGTCAGTTTCTTGCGAAAGATTCTATATTTCCAGTGCATTAACTTTCTTGTAGTTTGTACAAATTCCATACAGAAAGTTTCAGAATTAATTCTATATTTGCAGTAAAATTATAACACATACTATGTCAATCGCACTTGTCTATCAGAATTTTTTAAATTATATTAGCTGTTTCAAATGTTATTGCACAGCTGGCTGCATTATGAAATTTAATTTCTTTATAATTTTTTAACTCAATATCCATTGAATATGAAGTATAAAATGTATCAAATCTTATAGAGAATAAAATATTCTTTAATATTTTTCAAGAAAAACTGTTAAAATCTTCAAATGAGTGTACTTCTGGTCGACCAATTATAACCAAAATGTAAACTCACACACACACACACACACACACACACACACACACACACACACACACACACACATACATACACACACACGCACGCACACACGCACGCACACACACACACACGCACGCACGCACGCACGCACACACACACACACACACACACACACACACATTCTAGGGACTCTAAAACATGCTTATTCATTAAAAACTCACGATCAAATTTTTTGACCAAAAACAACACCTACTTTATTACCTAAAGGTATGACGGAGGGTAAAAATATTGGCGAGAGATAATGTGCTGGTCAAAACAGATTTCAATAAATAATAGTTATTTGCGATATAAGTGGGTTATAGACATTATTAACGCATGACAAGTTAGGGAAATCAGATAGTGCGTTAATATTGTAGTATCCCACAAATATCGTACACCATTTTATGTATCAGTATCACCGTATACCATATCGCACTCGTTTTAATCATGTAATAGCCTGGTTATTCCATTGAGTAATTTAATGGAAATTATTACCACCGCATTCATTTCGCTAACAAGGCCATTACGTAACTAAAATTAATGCGACATGGTATAACTTATCCCACGATGATATATAAAGCAATATGAAAACATTGTTTTTCTATTTCTGTGTTTTTATGAGTCTATAAAAACACTGTTAAGCACTACAAATACATCGTTTAAATTAGATCTATAAGCGCACTGTTTGATTTTGATCATATCCACCTTATAGGTATATATGGTTTGATACAATGTATTAATGTAAACCATCAGACAAAATTGACGACACTGTCAAAACGAGATATTTCAATCGTTCACTATTTGCCAAAATTTAATTCGTTTTCAAAGGGCCTTTACGGTTTGTTATATTTTTAGCCAAAACGCGACTGGGGGATTAGTGAGGGGTAAAGTTTGACTTATTTTTCCGAGAATCCTTATAGATTCAGAAATATTGGACACAATCTATTTTTTCTCAAAATAATTCATTTTCAAATGGCCTTAGTGAATAAAATTACCGTAATAGAAAAAATAGTATAAAATCATGTATTTTAACGTACGACAAGTTTTAGAATGGACGAGTGCGTAAACAAGCTGCCTTATGATACTTGTGTTTTAATATGCTATTTGAATTTACTGTATGTTTCTTGTATTAACTTTGAACCAAAGTAGCACTGAGAAATCTGAGAAAAAATTATAACTGTACAGAACAGACAATATTTCTTTTAGTATATCTTGCAAATTTTAAAATATTTAATACATAATATATTTTATACATATGAGCACAAACATATGTGTCAACGTGACCTTTCTGTGTTATAAAAATAAAATTATCTTGTAAATAAACGATATATGTTTTTTATAAAACAATATTTTTAGAAAATAAATTATAACGTGTAAACAATATTTGATATTTAAAGTTAACTTAGAGTAGTATGTATGTGTTTTAATAATAAAACGTGGCATGCTAATGACGTAATACTATTTTATTATATTTAGATAAACATTTTTTTTACTCATATACAGGCTGATTTTTTTCAAGGTGCACATGAGAAATTAACTCTGGAAATCAGTTTTTTGCAATACCCCCCGTTTTAACTTAAGGCATTAGTTGTGGTGTCAATACAAATATTAGTTAATTTAATAATGAATCATTAGTTGTTCTTACGTTATGAAATACTGCAGTGTTATATAAGTGATGTATTGATGTAAGTGGGGATCATGATCATTATTCATTTGTTTGTTCGTGGTGCTGTGTAAAAAGGGTGAAGTGATAGAATATAGTATATTGTGATATTAGGAGTAAACGTGATACTTTGTGTGGCGAGCATGGAAGTTTGCACGACGAGCGAAGCGAGTCGGACAATTGCATGCGAGGCACACAAAGACACTTTTATTCCGAATGACACATTAATTTTTTTTTCAAACGCACTACTTTTCTTTTTATTCGCTAATTCTATGTAGTTGCTATGGATATTTGTTTATTTTATTTCTACGCCGCTGGCGTAGAAATTAGCTATTTCTACTCCGGCGGCGTAGAAAATAGCTTATTTCTACTCCGCCGGCGTAGAAATTTCCAGCGGCGTAGAAATGAAACTTCTACCTTGTGAATCAAGTCGCAAAATGTGCCATTTCTACGACGTTTGAAAAAAAAAGTATTTTGCAAAGATAACACAAAGAAAAAATTTCGGAATTTATCTAATATTTTGGCCAATAAATTAATTTTAAAAATTATTTATTTTCCTATTAATAGCACCGGCGATGCCAAATTTGAACGAAAAGATAAAGAAATGCTTGACATTTTATCTGTCAGAATAGGCTAATTGACATTGTCAAGAGACATTAACCTATTCTAACAAATAAAATGTTAAGCTTCTGTTTATCTCTTTGTTTAAATTTAGTATGGCTATTACTATTAATACGAAAATAATTTTTTTAGAAAAATAATTTATGAGCCTAAAATATTGGATAATATCCATGTATTTGGTATTTTCGGATGGGGAATTTTATTAACTTTTTAACAGGGGACAACGGTTTGCAAATAACTAATTTCCCATGTTAATCTCCTATGTACACCTTGAAAAAAATCAGCCTGTATAGCTTTTGACAGTGCTCAATACGTCATTTCCCCATAATAAATTGATATGAGTTATAAATAAAATACATTGCTTAAACACAGTACAAAAGTATAAACGCAGTCTATGCTTTTATCTAGCGATTCGACAGTACACCGGCCAAGTTCCGCCTCCTGGTTTACTAGAACAAAATAATAAATGACAAAACGTGCGTTCTGTGAAATTTGTGTTGCACAAACGAGCTGTGCAGGTGTAAACGACAATAAAGAAAAATTAACTCTTCTAAGGTTTTGCCATGCCGATGTAGAGGTGTAAAACTAAAATTTATAAACCAAGAGGCGGAGCTAAACGCATACGATGTCATATATTTCGGTAACCAAATTTTAATAATTATAATTTAATAATAATATTCTAAGTAAATTTTGTAGAGATATCGATTTGATCAGTGAATATTGGTATAATAAATAATACTGTTCGAAGCTGTGCGTACAGAGGGCAAATGAATAAGAAATGGCTGATATTTCCGCACGGTGCAAATATATCATCATCATTACCGATATCTGCGTACAAAGCAGATTGGCACACCCAGCAATGGGTAATATGCCGTGCTGATATATTTATTTATTTATTTTATTTGATATTGCCGGATGACATGAACAATATGGGGAATCACACAGTTTTAATATAAAGGCATGACTTGAACATATGGTTGAAACGCATACTATTATTGTAGTGATAGACATTCCAAATAAGTTCTACCTATCACTTGAGATTTTTTGTAAATTTTAGAGTGAGCAGGGCCGGCGCTGGCCCCATAATGGGGGGGGGGGTGGAAGGCTTGGGTATTTAAAATATAATACATATATAAATAAGAAACATAACGATGAACTTTATTTTAAAATTAAATAAGTCTGTTAAATTAAAGTAGTAGACCATTCTAAAGATGTATTTGTTTTTCCTAAAAAATTCATAGAGCACTAGATGAATGCAAAAAAAAACAGATGACATTACCTAATTGATTTTTTCATTTTCTTCAATGCACAATCACACAATCATTTTTTTTCACCCTATAAATATTAATAATAATAATAATAATAATAATAATAATAATAATAATAATAATTGTTGCGTATTTTCACTGTTTGAAACAAATAAATATCAATAAGTTATATATCGTTGGAAAACTAAAAATTTTTTTCAATGCTGTAACAGATCATAATTTTGACCTAATAATTTAAAATCTAACAGTGATGAAAAAAATTGAGCATAATCGTCCGAAAGAAAATAAAAAAGTGTCCTAAGGATGTACAAACAAAAATTCCATATGTCATATTTAGAAATATGTAAAACTACTCAATAGGTATACAACAAGAGGTTCGAAAATAATCGAATATACAGTTGGGAGGACGAGAAGTGTTTTCTGGTAATACATCGAGTTCGCAAACATATATTCAGATGATTTTCGAAGCTCGAGTTGTACAGTGTGATCAAAAATGGCTGAAGTGTGCCGCTCCATATGATTCTGACATTTGCCGCTTACTTAGTATGACAGCATTTCCATGGGCGTACCTTTAAAATTTTACTAGCTGCCATAAGAATAATGCTAAGAAGCGTCTTCTTTACGTTCAATATGTTTCAAGAAGAAATTTGTCACTCTCTTGAATAAACGCCATAATGAAAAAAAATACTCTAGATATCTTGTGCCCTAATACTCATCATTTATCATTTTTATATCAAATACTTCACATCGGATTATTACAGATTACAAAATTAATTGTGACCATATGTTCTGTGTTCTTTTTATCTATAGATATCATATGTTTTAAATTAGATATAATTAACAATTCAGTGGAAAATAAGTCTAATATTTATTGACTTAAAACTTAATCCAAACATCAAAATTAATTATTTTCACCAGCTTAGCACCGTGCTTTAATATAATTATGAATGCATATTTGAAAGCTACTAAGTAATAATGGAATAAATATACCGAATGGCGCTGGAAATCCGTAAACAAAATTCATTTCATATGTTTAGAAAATGAAAATTTTAAAAATTTCAGTTACAAATATTCGATGTTTAGACTGTCAAGTGCTAATGTTGTTAAAAAGTAAAAGTAAATTAAAATTTTATAACAGAAAATTCATACATTTGTTACATTTTTTGTTTTGTTTCCATGGCTATCACTATTTTTGAGGATCTCGACATTTTGTTTATAGATTCAAATGCAGAATTTTATTATTTACAACTTTTATTAGAAGTATTTTTTCTAAAATAATTAGGGACGCAACGCGCAACGAAAAATTGTTTATATATATATATATATATATATATATATATATATATATATATATATATATATATATATATATATATACAGGCAGTCCGGATTTCGAAGGTCACCATTGGGATCGCAGAAACTATAGGAAATACGACTTCGGTAACTTAGATGTGCTTTTGTTGTGGCAAGATTACTAAAAAACGGCGGAAAACTGTTAATGTTTCAAATAAAAAAGGTAGATACTTTTAATGTATCGACAGTGGCGTACGAAAATAATTTTTCTATCGGTAAATTGTCTAGATATAATACAAACTTACATTTTTTTTAATGGAACTCATATTTTATTTTTACTCTTAAGAAAATTCTTATTTTTTTATCTTTCAATTGGTATAAAAGTTATTATGTTCTAAATTTATTTTACCCTCAAAATCTTAGATTTTTCAATATTTCTCAAGATAATTCTTATTTTATTGTTAGCATTAAGTTTTTAAATTAGTATTTTATTTTACTTAAGTAACTTATTTCATAACTACCCTGTTTCATAATTTAATTATAACTTAATTTTCAAATTCACATAAGCCGGTATACCAGGTATGATTTAAAAAATTATTTAAAACACAAAAACCCGTACATTAATCGAAAGAGAAAAAATAAGCATTTTTTGAAGCAAAAATCAAATATAGTTTCCATTTAAGAAAATACAAGTTTGTAATCTCGGAAAATTACCGATAGAAAAATTATTTTCGTACGCCACTGGATAGACAATAAAAATATTAAACTTTTTTATTTGGAACATTATTCTCGATTACAGATAGTTTAGAAGTAATTTTAAAATGAAAATATAGACCAAATTCAGTTTACCGCCATTTTCTAGTAACCTATGAGAATTTTTGTGAAAACAAAAACACATCTAGGATGTCTTTCCAAAGGTGCACCACAATCCAAGCACCCTATATATCTATATATATATATATATATATATATATATATATATATATATATATATATATATATATATATATATATATATATTGTAACGAGAAGAGTACCTACAATATTTAGTCCCCGAGCCCCCAGCCAGCGCGTGTGATTCGATGCCTATGATAGAAGCTCTAGAGTTTAATAGTTGGCGTTGGAAGGTGTTGATGCACGACGAGGAGAGAGTACTCTCGCATCTCGTCTCGTCTCGTTGCATTATGCGAGACAAGAACAAGAGCAAGATTGCAGTTTAAAATTCGAGGCCAGATCGATATAACAACTGCGAGAAGCGAAAAATCTCGCGAGATTCTCGCGAACATCCCGCAATAAAAAGTATTTGTAACTTTGTAGCTTTGATTCATAAATTCAATGAAAAATGCACCGTACAAGGAGTAGAGTCAACGCTAATTCATGCATAAAACACGAAAATGTGAAAATTATATGAATTCATAATATTTTTGAGTCTATTTAGAGTCGATTAGTATCGGTATCTGAGCGAGAAAATGCAAAAATTAAGACAAAATCGGTATTGCACCTAATAGAACCAGTTTTCTCTAATATTTCAGCCCCTAATTCGCTCCAGTTAAAACCACGGTTAATAAAACTCTTGTCGCCTCTGAAAAGTAAAGGATGTAATATTAAGCGTCGATGCGAGCCAACAGGGAGAGAAGCGGAGTGATTGGTTGCCAGCGGGTTATCGGTGTAGCGGTTTTTTATGACTTAATCTTACTTAAATAGTGGCATATATTTAATGAAAAAGTGTAGGTACTTTTAGTTAGAAAATAGCAATTTATGTAATAAGTTGCGAAATAAATGTGTTTTAAGCACGCGACGTGAAAATTATCCTACGAGGCGTAAAATGAGTGCCTGAGAGATTGACTCTGATATTGAAAATGGTGCAGAGGCTGCATTGGCTACACTGGTTCCAGGAAAATCCAAAAAATTGTATGAAGAAACTTACAAAAAAATTGACAGTTGGTGTGCGGAGAAAAACGTTGGACACATTACACAAAGGGTAGTTTTAGCCTATTTTTCGAAATTACCATCCATTTATAAGCCATCCACTTTATGGAGAATGTGGATATAAGTAAATTTACCAATCTTATTGCATTCTTAAAAAGAAAAGCTAGTGGATATAAGCCTAAAAAATCTAAAATATTCGTTAAGCAAGAGATAGTTCGTTTCATGAAGGAAGCTGATGACAAGGATTATTTATTGGCAAAGGTTGTGTTAATTGCTGGAATCTATGGGGCATGTCGACGGGAGGAACTTACGTTTTTACGTGTAGGAGATATTGAAGATTCTACTTCTTTCATAAAAATTAATATTCCAAATACTAAAACGAATATTTCACGATTTTTTATGATAACTGAAGGGTTTATCGATGGAATCAACTGTTTAGCAATGTTTCGCAAGTACGCACAACTTCGATCTACTCATACTGAACATCAACGGTTTTTTCTAACCTACAGAAATTTCAAGCGTTGCACGCTTCCTGTAGGTATAAATAGGTGGTATACCTAAAAAAAATGCAGAGTTCCTCGGCCTCCCAAATGCTACAGAATATACCGGGCATTGCTTTCAGCGGTGTTCTGCAACATTTTTGGCTGATTCGGGAGCAGACATTACAGTGCTTAAGCAACATGGTGGGTGGCGTTCAAGTTCTGTTGCTGAAGGCTACGTTGAAAATTCTTTCGAAAATAAGAAAGAAATTTCACGAAGAATTTTGGGAGAAAAAGAAACAGCAATTAAAAAAATAAAAATTGTCGACAAAGAATCAGAATCCAGGAGCACATCTACTTCAGTTTCTACCCACATTGAGGTTAACCAAGAAGAAGTATTAAGAACGACATCAAATGTTCAATTTAGTAATTTAAGTAATTGCGTTGTAAATATTTATCATAAATAAACAGTTATAATAGGTATTTAGTACTTATACTTTTACGCATTAAACTGTCATTTTTAAGCACTAGTGCTTATAAGTACTTCATTTAACAACGGAAATGACAATCGAAAAGTTGTTATAATACGCTAGTATAAAAATAATTTTTAAATGTTTAATTCGTTTTACTGATGACAGAATGTGTTCTTATTGAAATAGTTTAAAGATCACAATTTGATGATAAATTGGATAGAGGTAAATTTAATTATTTTTATATTTTGCGTTCATAATGAAGTCATTACGATACGCAAATGCGTATTGTAATGACTTTAGACGGTTGGTACTAAATGACGTTTCTTTAACCCATTTTTACCTAATTTATTTTTATGTGCAATAAATAAAAGGCCTTCAAGTTCCAATATTCCTTATTTAATAATATTGAGGACGTTTCGAGCTAAATCCGCTCATCATCAGCAACTAACAAATTTTAAGTTGAGTATTATAAATAAATACATAAATGTTTATAATATTGAAGCAGAATTACATTGTTGTACAATATCCAAAAATGTGAAATTACATGTAAATTATAGTCAGGTGGAGCATGGGCCCCCATGGGCCGTGTTAGCGGCATGTTGAATTGTTGAGTTGGGGGCCCATGCTCCACCTGACTATAATTTACATGTAATTTCACATTTTTGGATATTGTACAACAATGTAATTCTGCTTCAATATTATAAACATTTATGTATTTCAAAAAATTATGTTCGACTGTGTTGGGGATGGAATAAATAAAGTTTCGGACTGGCAGTCAATATTACAATTATTTCACGCCGACGTTTCGACTATACAATAGTCTTCTTCAGGGCTCTGTTGTATGATGTTATCCATGAGTCTTAGTAGTGTCCAATGTGAAGAATTCAAAAAATTATGTTCGACTGTGTTGGGGATGGAATAAATAAAGTTTCGGACTGGCAGTCAATATTACAATTTATTCACGCCGACGTTTCGACTATACAATAGTCTTCTTCAGGGCTCTGTTGTATGATGTTATCCATGAGTCTTAGTAGTGTCCAATGTGAAGAATTCAAAAAATTATGTTCGACTGTGTTGGGGATGGAATAAATAAAGTTTCGGACTGGCAGTCAATATTACAATTAATTCACGCCGACGTTTCGACTATACATAATTTTTTGAATTCTTCACATTGGACACTACTAAGACTCATGGATAACATCATACAACAGAGCCCTGAAGAAGACTATTGTATAGTCGAAACGTCGGCGTGAATAAATTGTAATATTGACTGCCAGTCCGAAACTTTATTTATTCCATCCCCAACACAGTCGAACATAATTTTTTGAATTCTTCACATTGGACACTACTAAGACTCATGGATAACATCATACAACAGAGCCCTGAAGAAGACTATTGTATAGTCGAAACGTCGGCGTGAAATAATTGTAATATTGACTGCCAGTCCGAAACTTTATTTATTCCATCCCCAACACAGTCGAACATAATTTTTTGAAATACATAAATGTTTATAATATTGAAGCAGAATTACATTGTTGTACAATATCCAAAAATGTGAAATTACATGTAAATTATAGTCAGGTGGAGCATGGGCCCCCAACTCAACAATTCAACATGCCGCTAACACGGCCCATGGGGGCCCATGCTCCACCTGACTATAATTTACATGTAATTTCACATTTTTGGATATTGTACAACAATGTAATTCTGCTTCAATATTATAAACATTTATGTATTTATTTATAATACTCAACTTAAAATTTGTTAGTTGCTGATGATGAGCGGATTTAGCTCGAAACGTCCTCAATATTATTAAATAAGGAATATTGGAACTTGAAGGCCTTTTATTTATTGCACATTATCAACATGGTTCCCTCATACAACATTTAATTTATTTTTAGTTAATTGACAATTCATTTTAATAATATAATGTCGAAATTATTATTACTATTTATTTAGGGAAGATTATTTACATGAAAATTTACAAATGGTTACAAATTGCAGTTGTGTTAGCAAAGCAGAGAGAAGCGTAATTACCGGCGCATTGTTATGATGTGGAGAATTGTCCAGAAAACATTAGGGCTGCTATATATAGGCGACGCCGCTCTGTCAATTAAGAATCAGTTAGATGAATAGACAGTCAGTCAGTTGAATGTGAAGTTCAGTGAGTCGAAATAAATTATAAGTAATATCGTGAAAATAAATAGTACGTTGTTAATTGGTTAATAAATAAATAAACTTAATGTTAGTGTTTAACTAGTTAATTGTATTCGTAGTGAAATTAGTTTTTAATATTTGTTTAATATTAGTAACTGTTATTGTGATTATCTTTAAATATTTATTTATCGTTTTAATAAACATCTATTTTAAGTAATAAAAATTAATTGATTTTTGCATTTCATTCAAATAAAAAAAAAACATTACAATTGATGTCAGGTGCGGGGTTAATAAACTGTGAAGTGTAAATGAAAATAAATGAGTTAAAAGTAAGTGAACGCAAGAAGGAAAAAGAAGAGCGAAATTTGGAACGTGAAAGAAATCTGAGCTTCAAGAAAGACCGCGGCAAGCATTAATCGCTTTTGATGAAAATCCCGTCAATTACTTATTTGATACATTTGATATTCATAAATTAATAGAAAAAAGTTCTACAAAAGCACAACAAAAATTCGAACAAAAATTTCAGGAAAGTTTTAGAAAAGCAGATGAAAATTCAAGAACACTGAAAGTAATTTTCATCGTATTCTCGAAACATGTAGGTAAAACAGGATGTTTTTTGTTTGAAAAAGATTAATGGAGCTAAAACTGTTTGTTTTCTAAACTAAAAGCATTAATTAGAGATCATCGCAGAGTGCATGCGGTAATACGAATACAAAGTATCTCACAGACTAGGAAGTGATCTAGATCTAGTGACAAATAATTAATATTTTGCCATTCATAAAACACGCGATTAATAAAACATTTTACATAGCTCATTAAATAATAATAATAATAATAATAATAATAATAATAATAATAATAATAATAATAATAATAATATTTCAATAAGTAACAGCAAAATGGAAATTTAAATTTATATATAAAAGTGTTTATAGCTATTAAGGCTCTTTTAAATATTCTAATAGAAAATCAGTACGATGAAATAAAAAAATAAATAACTGGAAAATTTAACAGTTTTTATTATTTAAAAAGGAAATGTAATCTAATTTGTATTTCGTTTTATATCAGTATACGTATCATAAGATTCTAAATGAGCACTGAACGTATCCTTTGGTAATAACGCAAACCGAATTCACGACAGCGAAAAAATTGTTAAAAATCAATATTGCTATTGTATTTAGAAGTAATCATCATTCCAGTTAGGAAGACACCGTGGGCTAACATACGGCTTCTAAGACTTCGGCTCTGATTGGTAAAAATCGCGAGCAAGTTTCATAGAACTATTTTTGCGTGACTATCTAACCATCTCTTTCTCTGGAATTCCATAAGCGTACAAATTTATAGAGTACGGTACAGTCTGTACAGAATTCTACCGTTATTGCTTTGACTTACTAAGCCTGTGGTAGACCAGGCACAGCGGGATGTAGCACTACCTGGCGTAAGGGTCGGACTCCGAAAAATTTAAATTTGCTAATCTTTGTTATGCATTACGAAATTTCAAAATTGTTAGCTAATGAATTCACAGAATCAAATTACGTATTTGGCCATTGTTACAAATTAGGAACAAATAAGATTTGTTGAAACATGCTGTGACCATAGATTAAAATTAGGGAAAATAAGATTAGCAATGACGTTTCATTATTAAATGACAAACTGCTCCGCAGTGTATAATTTTAAGTAAGAATTTTCGTTTTTTTTACTATATTATGTATTCAATTTTGTTTTTTATGTATTCTTTGTTCCATTATTATTTTAAAAAAATAAAAAGATTTGTTTCATTATTAAATGACAAACTGCTCCGCAGTGTATAATTTTAAGTAAGAATTTTCGTTTTTTTTTACTATATTATGTATTCAATTTTGTTTTTTATGTATTGTTTGTTCCATTATTATTTAAAAAAATTAAAAAGATTTGTTTCATTATTAAATGACAAACTGCTCCGCAGTGTATAATTTTAAGTAAGAATTTTCGTTTTTTTTTTTACTATATTATGTATTTAATTTTGTTTTTTATGTATTGTTTGTTCTATTATTATTTAAAAAAATAAAAAGATTTGTTTCATTATTACAAAATAAAGTAAAATAAAACAGGAAAACATTTAATACGTACCTGTCCTTTCCTCGCTATAAATCAAGCTTAAATCCCTAACAATAGACCTGCTGAGAGGGTAATAACGGTAGATTTCTAGACAGACTATAACGTAAATTTACATTTTTTTTTATAATAATACGACAACCATGCCAGAGGTCCTAACAACTCTGAAAAACAAGGGTGAGAACTGGGATTATATAGGGATGGGAGTCACCGGTGAATGATTACCTATAAATTAAGATAATTATCGTCCAATGATAATGAGTCATTAAAATTTAAATCGTCCAATAAAATTTAACTTTGTAATAAATTGAAAAGTTTTGAGTTTGGTATGGGACCGAGATCTGCGTTCATCAAATTATTTTTATATTTATTTATTATTAAACTCTCGTATCCATCTAAATATCTATCGTTATTAATATGTTTTAAAAGTTTAATATTAGAATTGTTAACTTTGTGATTATTAATGAACATATGTTGAGCTACGCTAGATTTTTCTGGATTACCGCTTTTTAGATGATAAAAATGTTCTTTAAACGAGTGTCAATTTGTCTTTTAGTTTGACCGATGTAAAATTTATTACAATCATTACAACTAATTTTATAAATACCGGATTTTTTGTTAGTATCTATTTTATCTTTAGCGTTACCTAATAACGATTTAATGGTATTATTTGATTTGTAAGGTACGGTTAAATTTTGATTTTTAAAAATTTTCTTTAAACTTTTGGAAGCTTTATCGTACGGTAGTGTTATGTATTTATTATTATAACAGGGGCTACAATATTGATAGTCATATTTAAATTTTTTTTTTAAGTATTTTCCGGTGAATAGGGCGCGAGCAGACACGTGACTCGAGCGACCTTGACGTGCTTGAAGTCAGCTGATTTGTGTGCGCATATCATTTTGACAAGAATAGTGTCACTTTGACAAGACTAATGTTTTGATTTATTTCGGTTTTGAACTGGTAAAATGTTATTAATGTACAATTTTCAGACAGTAAAATACATGAAATTAAAAACAATAACTTCTCAACAGTTAAAAATTTAAATAAGAGGCGATTTCGGGCGACAACCGTTCATTTGCGGTATGTTGCGTTCAGGTGCGTTCACACATTCGGGCGCTAGGAACAACATACCCGGTATGCTTGGATCAGTGCTCACAGCTGAACGGGTTAGCTAGTCGGGTCAGCTCTCTGTTCACTATTTCTATCTCTTTTTATCATGTATTTTTTTGAAATGTCAAAAGTCAAAACAGTCGGAGTCGTGGTCTTATGTCAAACAGAGTGACATTATTTTCGTTGACTCTTTTTTGGACAAGTATGGAAAAATACTATCTTTCTCCGTTAACGCATTTTAATTGTCAGGATCTATTTTTGACAGTATTAAATGTCGCAGAATATACATAACCTCCAAGCACGGTGTCAACAAGTGAACCATTGATTTTTGGCGCCACCACTGGCCATAGCATACCGCAAGTGACCGTAACTGATCCTAAGAAGTGAACGGGTATGTCGCCCGAAATCGCCTAAGGCAAAACGTTGGTCTTGTCAAAGTGACATTGTTCTTATCAAAAGGACAAGCGCACACAAATCAGCTGATTCCTAGCACGTCAAGGACGCTCGAGTCACGTGTCTGCTCGCGCCCTATACTACTGAATCCGATCGAACAGTATCTAGTAATCTATGAGAATTTATTGACAAGCGAAAGCAAATGTTGAAGAAATTTAAATGAAGGCGGCGCACATTGTATTAAAAAAAATATATTTGTAGAAATATGTACGAGTATATACGCCAGCAATGAGTGCCCGTGAGGTGACGCCTGGTAAGCGCCCGCACGGTGCAAATATTTCATCATTACCGATATCTGTGTACAAAGCAGATGGGCACACCCAGAAATGGTTAAAAAGCCGTGATGATATATTTATTTATCCGGATTTCGAAGACCACCATTGGGATCTCGGAAACTATAAGAGATACGACTTTGGTTTAATAGGACATGTGGTACGCCTTTGGAGGGTCATTTTAGATATGCATTTGTTTTAACAAAAATTCTGATGTTACTTGAAAATGGCGGAAAACTGAATTTTTAATTGGAACCAATATTCGATTTTATCTACAAAAATGCTTATTTTTTTCTCTTTCCATTGGTGTAAGGGTTTTTGTTTTTTTTAAATATTTTTTTTAGATCATATAGGTATCTGGTATACCCACTTCTGTAAATTTAAAAATATAAAGTTAAAATTAAATTATTATTTATTGAATAAGTTTTTTAAGTAGAATAAAATACTATTTTAAAAAACTAATGGAATTACTCACAGAAAATAAGAAATTTCATTAAAAATAATGAAAAATCGAAGATTTTAAGGGTTAAATAAATTTAAAAGACAAAAACTCTTACACCAGTCAAAAGAGAAAAAATAAGTATATGCAAAAATCATCCCTTTATATTATAAAGATGTTTTAGTACCTTACACTGGATCATTTGAAGCAAATATTAATTTTTAAACACAACTATCTAACGTATTTCTAAAATTACTGATATTACATTCAAAAGAATAATGCCTACTCGTAACTAAATGCAAAACCAATATTTAGTAGATATGTAAAAATAGCATGTGGTTGTGTATATAATAACAAAATATTTTATTTTCGCTTGTAATCTCTGTGATCATATACCTAGCGAACTCTGTTCAAAGTTCAAAGCATAATGTACTCCCTAATTCATAGAAACTCAAACGGCGGGGAAAACGTTACGGCTCCGTCTACTTCTTACCTCACCTCTTACACTTGCAAAACCGTAGATGGTTAGGGATTGATACTGAAATACAGTTTAGATGCTAGATATCTAATGGATATTTTATTAATTCTTATTTGGATTTCAGTCTACAATCAACTTAACGGGTATAAAAACAAGC
Source organism: Harpalus rubripes (assembly GCA_963082715.1). NCBI lineage: Eukaryota > Metazoa > Arthropoda > Insecta > Coleoptera > Carabidae > Harpalus > Harpalus rubripes. The sequence continues at coordinate 18,948,493 of OY720465.1, forward strand.
TTTAAGATATAAATTCAAAATATTTACTTTGTTAATGGCCGTTGACAATATACACTTACCGGGTGTAACACGAAACTGGGACGTAAGCATTTACCACATGCGAACATCATTTTCCATGGTGAAGATTGGCCTTTTAATTTTAGACGAAAATGCTTCAAATAATTGATCTTGCGAATTAAAATCTTCATCCATTTTAATAATTACATTTTATTTGGTACGCTTTGGAACTGAGCAAACAAATGAAAATTTTTGTAAAAGTTATTTCGTGCTAGCGTTAGTTATGAATTTGACGGAAAACCACATACAAAAATCTGATAAAACGAAAAATATTTTTAAATACAAATACATATATTCATTTCTCACTACAAAATACTTCTCACATATACTTGCAAAATCTATGGGATATTTTAATATAAATTATGTACAATACATACATTTTCTTTATATTCAATTTCCTCTGAAATTTTCTTTTTCTACTATCCTTGTCTTTTTCTTTATATTCGTCATTTTTTCGCAAATTCCTTTTATATTCTTTTTTACGTATATTCTTTTGCGTTGTTGACTTTTTTTATTTTCATAATCTTCATAATAATGTACAAATATTTTTGACAGTGGCATACAAATATTATTGACAGTGACATTTATGTGTCAATTACAAACAATTGAATTTCTTGCCTTGTAGTAGTTTCAGAGGCGTAAACTTTTTATTTTGGCTGTGGGTGCACTATTTTTATTTTAACTATGGGTACCTATATGTTTTTAAAAATGCAAATAATACAATAAAAATAACATACTTATTTTGTTATACATATATAAAATTATGTATACATTTAACATAAATAAAATTAATATCTATTACAAAAAAATAAACTAATACTCCTAATATTAATATAAGGGGAATCTCTAAAACACGTAGACATGGCTTAAACATAGATTCCTGGGCCGAAAATAACACGATTTTTTAACCTAATTTACCAAAATCCGAAAAACGAAAGTGTACCGTTTAGTAAAAAAAATTTTTTTTTTTACTTTTAATGACAAAACGCTTTGTTCGGTTTGAATGAAACTTAGGTGTCACGACAATGATACATTCAATGGTAAACTTTTCTGTCTCTGCGTAAGTTGTGATATCTGTAACGATTTAGGCAGAAAAATATGAGTGACAGTGCATAGTGCAATTTTTAAAATAAATTTCGTCTAGCAATCTATCCAAATGTCAAACAACTAATTTTTTATGACAGTATTTGTTTACAGGTTGCCAATAATTTTCTTCGCAATATCGTATAATTATTAACATATCCGTTTGTTCGGCTTAATAGTATATAGTATTTTACTGCCATTATCATGACACGATTAAATAATGTCAGCTTACTCTTAAACAACTTACAAAGACTGACAACTCATTGTTATAATGTATGAAATATAATTAAAATGTTAGAGCGAAATTATTGTGGGTGCTGTGTGTGCACTCACACTTTTACTTTCTGTGGGTGCATGTGCGTTCGTGCACCCACGTAGTTTACGCCCCTGAGTAGTTTGATCTGAGATTTCTTCCGTCAAATTATTTTATATACATTTCTTTATCTCTAAAACTATAGAAGATATAATAATGAATTTATATTTATCGAATAAAGAATTTAACGTTCTTTAATACAAGTATTTACATAAATTTTCGATAAATAATATTTTTTTTTCTTGTAACTACTACTTCCGGTTGTCCATTTGTTACCAAAACTTAATCAACTCTTCCAATTATTGTTAGATTGAAGAATCCGTAGTTAAAAATGTCTTAAGTCTTATAGTATTTGAGAAATCGTGGATCCAACATCCACACATACACACACACACACACACACACGGACATCATCATAAAAATGTTATAATCGGATTCTAGAGACCATAAAACCTGCTTATTCACTAAAATAAGGATATGCGATTTTTAGCATGAATCCAATACCATTCTTAGCGAGAGGTAAAAAGTAATAACAATTTGCCAATCAGTAATTATAAAATAAATATCTTTATTGCACCATAAGAGTACAAATGGGGTACGGTTCAGCTAAAGTTGTTTTTCAACTCTCTCAAAGTTACAATGAACATACACAGATGTAAAGATGTAAAAGTCAGTGGCGGCTTGTCAGGGTAGGCAGCTGAGGCAGTGCCGCACCAGAAAAGAAATAAAGCTGTAAAAAATGTAAAGTAGTATGTAAATTAAATTTCAACTTATTGTCTTTATAAATATCAAAAGAATAATTTAAGCCACCACCGTAACTAATCTGAAATGCAGTTCACTTAATTTACACCCTTTGAAGTGCTTCTCCAAATGAGTAGTTTAATGCTTAATATTTCCTAATGTTTTTGATACGGCTTTCATTCATACGTGCGCTAGACAGTGCTGTTCGAGGCAGTGCTTCACTTCAAATACAAAATGCAGTGAGAGGATAAAAGATAGTTACTTTACTTTCCACACGGCCCTATAGAGGCAGAGACCGTACGTGAATACAATCAAACGCGGCATGCTGACAAATTTTGTAAATAAGTTCACGACATCTACTGTACATGTTGCAAGCCAGATTAAATTATATTCACGACATAAACATAACATAACTTGTCTAGCATTTTTATTATAATAGGCCCTGGTTTGCGACTTTGATACGTATGGAAGTAAGTATTTAATTCTTTTATTTTTCTCGTAGTTTTTATAGTTTACCTACATAGGGTTTTTGTATTTTTTTTTTTTTGTAATTTTAGTTGAAAACAAAACAAGTGTAATGTCTTCGACTGGGACTTTAAAAGATAAGAACTTGGAATTAAATGATAATAATATAAGTACTAATTCTGAAAATATTATTTTTTTAATTAACAAAAATCCATTTCATCGACTGTCTTATGAAGATAAACTGTTTGTCAAAGAATCAAAACAAACAGACCGTCTCTGCTTTGTTCTGACCTTAGTACATCATTAATAAATATTGCAACTAACACCTGCTATGATAATTATTATAACTGGCTTGTCGGCAGTGAAGTACTTAATAAATTATTTTGTTTGTCGTGCATACTTTTTACTAATACTACTAACATACGTAAAGATCACATTGCTTCAAGTTGTAAATTAGTACTTTTAAGGAAGCAAAATATTTCTACCGCAATTGATAGTGCAAGAAAAATTGAAATTCAAAATTTGAATTCGAATGTGGAAGAAATGTTTTGTGGTCTGGCAATTAATTTTTGTACATGAAAAGGGAAAAACATGCAGATGCACATCCCTTAAAAAATGTAACTTTCAATTACAAGGCATTTGACCTTGAATGAAAAAAAATATCGCTTGCGGCACATTTTTTCTCTATATGCCATGCTTCATCAAAGTTTTGATGCACGAGGCGCCACTGATAGTCTCTAGTACTGGAGGGTCAGAAGAAGACGTAAAAAGACGGATTTGAAAAGCAAATGTAGCAATTGTACAATTATATAAATAATGGAAATCAAATGAAATATCGTTAAAAACGAAACTAAGAATTTTTAGAAGCAACGTCAAATCAGTGTTGCTCTACGGCTCTGAAACTTGGAAAGTAACAAAAGCTATATTAAGTCAACTATAATCATTTATCAACAGGTGCCTGAGAAAAATTCTGATAATATTCTGGCCTAATATTATCACGAACGAAGAACTATGGGAACATACCAAGAAAAAACAAATTTCTGTCCGAATAAGGCGTCGGCAGCGCGCACGTTTTACTTAGTTGCGTCGGGCTGCGCTCGCTACAATGTATTTTTACTACAGCTTACAAGTGTTTACCAGACATCTGTCTAGGATAGTTGCGGAGACTGCACCGTAGTAGTTATTTATGAATGAGAAAATTTGTACAAGTGATTTTATTTACATTGAATTAAACTAAGGAGTATATAAATGTTATTAGATATAGTAAATATTCATGTGCGCCTGAGTGATTTAAATGTTACAATAAGAAGAAGCCACCGGCAGAGGTTATTCTAACGTGCAGTTGGACACAAAATGTGCAGTAGGAAAAGTAAATTGTGCAGTGGGAAATTAAAATCTGTGCAGTTATTTTTTATTTATTACGAATAAACCAAATAAAGCTTAAAAAGCATAAACTAAGAATAATATAGGATATATATTTATACAGTATGTTTCTAAACCTGTGTCACAAATTTTAAGGGTATATAGTACTGACCAAAATGAGTAAAAAAAGCTTAATCAACATAGTTCCGATCTTCAATAGTTTCCGTGGTACAAGGCAGTGAAAAATGAGTTTTTACGAAGTTATCTCTTCTATCTCGAAAACTATAAGTTACGACTTCTGTTTTTCAAAAATAATATTTTTACTAATTTAAATGTTGTGGTGACCTTGGCCAATATTTACTGGTATATACAATATTTCGATCGATCACTATCTGTGTCAGTTTTTCTTCGATTTTTCGTTTTTCTCGGAAACAAATGAAGATCAGACCTATTATGATTTAGCTTTTTTTACTCATTTTGATCAGTATTATACATATACCCTTAAAATTTGTGACACAGGTTTAGAAACACCCTGTATAAGCACTAAAATTGTGCCAGCTTTTCTCTCGGCCTTATCTACAGACTCTTCGCTTGCCTCATCCTCATCATTGGCATTGGCCTCAGCAAAAATACCATTGTACCATCTTTGTTGTTTGGCTTTAGGGGTTGCCTTAACTCTGTGCTCACGCTTATTTATTAACCAAATCATTGTGGCTTGCCAGGGATCTCACTCTGACAGAGAAGGCATATTGTAATAAATATACAAAAACGCATTTTTGGAATCTACCGACAAGCTATTCCGAGAGTATTGCTGGTATTTGTCTTTCCACATCCGCACTACGCGGTTTGGCAGCCAAAATCCGCGCGAAAATTTTAGTTACTGTAAGGAATTCCGAAGAAATAGTTAAGAACTTAAATAATTATGGAACACTGGAACCGTCAGTTTCCGCAACTTTTCTATTTTTGGATGTTCTAGTATTTCGTCAAAATCCAACTTGAATTGAGTGAAACAAAGATCTTTCCTTAAAATATTATAAGCTTACAGCTATCAATTTCCTTTATGTGCAGTGGAAAAAAATCCTTAGAATAACCTCTGGCCACCGGTCCCTTGTTGACTGTAAATTGATTAATCACTCCAGTAAAGTAAAATTCAGTAAAAAAATATGCATTCAAATTTTGCCTCCATTATGGTTTACATAAAAGACAACTTGCAATATAATAATATACATTAGAATTTAGTTATTTTGTAAGATATTAATATCTGTGCGTCATTAAGTATTATTAATAGCATACTATATTTTGTTAGTCTGACGAAAACGATCTCATTTTCTCATTTATATTAGTTACGTCATAGTTTATAAAAATTCTAAATTAATTGGTTATATTTACATACAAATATGATTTACGTTTAACAAATAATCTGTTTTTTATTCTTGTTTCACATAAAGCAGTAAACCCTAAACTGTGTTTCCGGTTGATCAAATATCGAAAGACAGGTATCCGTAATAATACTTTTAAAAATGTTGTTAATATTCTTTAGTTTATGTAATAGTTTGTGCATTTTTTAATGATTCTATCTGCCTTTGAAAAATGAAAACTCTTTATACATAATACTCCACGAACGAATATCACCACTTAAACCACATATTCGTCAAACAATTTAAAGCAAAAAAATTCAAGAGACATATTCTCAATCACTCATCTTCTCTCCTCTCCTGCAGGAGTATCAACCACTTGAAATGGGAGAGTTTAGTCACAGTATACACAACATATACAGTAGCGAAACACTGGGTTGGCACCTTTGAACTTTTAATACCAAACTGAGTAACCTTGAATGAAACCGCCATGTTCCTGTCGCGCGTAGCGGCGCTAATTCAAATGGTACCGCAAAGTATAATATCGTATTATACTACAATTAGTTATACAATAGAAATAAAAAATACGAGTATTTTACATGGTTTTAGTGTAATAACAGTATACTTAGTTGTTACTAAGAATGACAATGTTTAAATTTCGCGCCTTGCACACAGAAAACGGAATTAAAATTAAAATCAAGATTAAATCAGTTCAAGAGTGAGATCACTTATCTTCTGATACCAAACATTACTGGAACATTTTGTAGCTCTTCTTCATGATATTCTGCTAACGCAGACTGCGGACATTTGTAGAACTATAAATTTTAAGAAGAACAGTTTGCAACACTAGTTCAAGGTGCGTTGTTCGTGTTGAATTTGCAAAACAGTGCACGCCAAAATTCTGTCAAGAATTATTGCAGAATATAAAAAAAAAACAAGTAAGCTGCAAGGCAGCAAGCTGAGCACTGGGCAGTGCTATGCAGTAAATATGTAGTTCATTATTGTAAACTAACATATTATTTTATATTATATTATATTTAAAACTTTTGACTGAGGATGGACAAATTAATGTCCGAAACGTCCACAATAAATAAATGACGTGACTAATGTCTTAAATAACGACGGAATTTATGGCCTACTTTCTTAACCCTAAACAGATTTTCTAGAAAAAATATATTAAAACGTGATCCACAACTTCTCAAATTTGGTATTAAAAACTCGTGTATTATTTTAAACAACATATTAAATTTGACCATACCTATATGATTAACCGGAAATGGTACTTAATTTGTAGCTCTTATCAGATTATCGATGAAAAACATAATAAAATATAATCCAAATTTCATATTACAGACTTTTCTATTTATTGGAACAACAATTTAGATTTTGTTTACAAACGATCAACCGAAAGTGATACTTTACTTATAGCTCATTGCTATTTTAAACGTCGAATTGGCGGTAGGTCATGTGCTGGCCACATCAGATTTTTTCCCTTTGTCGATGCACCACGAATTTTAATTTTCGCTTTATTGACGATATTTTCCAGTTCCATAATCCATATTCAAAATTTTTATTTATCACAACCAAATATACAGGATACAGACCAAGTACAAAAGAAATTTTGGTTTTGTTTTGTACATGGGCCATGCGGAATATTATGAAACGCGTAAGAATAATATAAAAAACGCTGTAAACTTTTACAAAATGTGAAACTGCTGTTGCTGCCACCTACAAAAGTTTGTCGTGAACGCTCCCATTGATCCATGAAGTGTGTGTATAGTGTATGTGTTACGCCCAAACATTGAAAACTCTCAGTGTGCGAAGAAATCAGCCACAATGCGTTGCGGATGGTGCTGAAATACCAAATACCGAAATCTGGTCGTTTGTCGCGTTGTATTAGGTTCAGTTCCATAACGCTCACTGAGCGTCTTCGGTGTTTGTGCGTAACATATACGTACACGAATACTTTGATCCCTAATTTGAAAATCCTAATAACGAAACATACCTATACATACAGGGTGTAATCATACTTCGGGAAAAAAATGAAACAGCAAAATGAATAAAAAAAAAGCTTAAACAACATGGGTCCCAGCAAACACAGTACGTACTTATTACGTTATACAGATATAACTCGTATTATATGTTACATACCGAATAAAAATCCTGGAAAGTACATATATATATATGTATGTAACTCTCGAGTGAGTCAGTGTCGCTGGCGTGCCATCCATATATTTGGAAGTTTAGTGTGGTAAATTGTGGAAATATTCCTTGAAACTATATTTAAAGTGTGCGTAACTTTGTGCGGAATTTCGTGATTATAGTGTATCTCTGTATCATATCACGTATTTGCAGTATTTAATAATAAAGTGCATATATGTAAATCGTATCCGTTAAATACTAATCAATAGATTAATTAACGTGAAATATTATAGTCGTACCAGTTCGCAAAAGGATTGCCTAAAATGCCCACACTCTGCGGTGTTTGTAAAATCACATGTGATAAATCATCATCTATGCATTGCCCTCGCTGCAATCTTGATTTCCATCATAAATGTGTAGATGTCCCTACAACGGATACATATGTTTTACGGTCTAAGAAAAATTACAAGTGGTTTTGTGATTCATGTGATAATAAACCATTACCATCATCAGCTGATGTCATTGGAGAACTGAAGGAAATAATATTAAAACTTCAGCATGATATTAACGAAATCAAGACCAAAGTAAGTGCTTCCGAATCAACTAAACTTCAAAGTTACACTGAATTCGAGGATATTATTACAGAAATTAATGACCGTAAAAAACGTGAACTAAATATTGTAATTTTTGGTATTGCTGAAAACCCATCATCAGATCAGTCGTCTGCGAATAAGATCCTATCCGCATTAATTCCCAATATCACGTCTAATGATTATAAATCTATGCGTATTGGAAAGAACAGTGGTAATAAAAGCAGACCAACAAAAGTGATTTTTAATAATATACATTTTGTGAAATCAGTTTTTAAAAATATTAAAAATCTTAAGAGCATTGCATCTTCTGAAAAATTAATAATAACGAGTGATAAAACACCTCGTCAACGCGAACACTATGCACTACTCCGTAATGAACTTAATAATTTAAAAGAAGGAGGCAATAACGATTATGTAATTAAATATAATAAAGGTGTTCCCAGTATTGTGAAAAAAAACTGAATAAAATCTCCACTAAAAACATTGATGTTTCACTATACTATCAGAACGTGCGCGGGATAAACACTAAATTGTCAAAACTTTATTGTAGCGGTAAAACCACAAATTTTGATTTGCTTGTATTTACGGAGACTTGGCTGAAGGACAATGTGTTCGACTCCGAAGTTCTCGACCGTCGCTACTCGATCTTCCGAAGTGACCGGGACCAGGTTGCAACGGGCAAGAAGAGAGGAGGGGGTGTCCTTATTGCTGCTAGAACATCTCTTAGCCCCTCTGTCCATAACATTACATGCAGCGTCAAAGATATTGAAATTTTATGTGTTAAATTAGTTATTGTTAATGTAACAATGTATGTAATTGCGGTCTACATTCCCCCAAAAGCATCTGCAACCTGTTATGAAAACCTTTTTGATTGTATATGTGCCTTGCCTTTTGTTTACAAAACCAATGTTCTTATAGTTGGAGATTTTAATCTTACAAATTTAAATAAATTTTATAACGATAATTATATTTCTGATGTAAGTGTTAATAGTTTTATACATTTTATAGATTTTCTGAACATGAAACAGTATAATGATGTCTATAACTCAAATGGTCGTCTACTTGATATTGTATCATCAAATTTTAATTGTAATTTAAATCGTTGTCTGGATCCTCTGTTACCAGAAGATAAACACCATCCTGCTTTAATTGTTGATATATCTTTCACATATAATTACAATTATAAACCATGCTCAAAAACTCATACTTATTATCAATATAAAAAGGGTAATTACGTAATGCTCTATAACATGTTAAGTACAATTAATTGGAGCCATGTCTTGGACTGCAATAATATAAACGATGCTGTTGATAAATTTTACTGTACCTTATATAATATTTTGGACTTATGCATACCTAAAGTTCAACGGCGCAAAACTTCATACCCAATCTGGTTTAACAAGGAACTTATTAGTACAATTAAGTCCAAAGAACATTATCGTAAGCTATATCAAAACTCGAATTTAATTATCCATTTAGATAAGTTCAAAGAATTAAGAAGAAAATGCAAACAGCTTTCATCTGACTTATATGAAAATTATATTGCTCAAATACAACATAATATCTCTATAAATAATGATACGAACAACTTCTGGTCTTTTGTAAATAACAAGAAAAAAAGCTGTGGAATTCCTACTACAATGTACAATGAAAACGTTGCTTTATCTTGTAACGTTAGAATCAAGGTGTATTTAAATAAAACTCACACGTGGTTCATTGACAAGTTTAATACGTACGCACGCCACAACTTACAGTTTTGTACCAGCCGGAAGAACAATAAGACAGTTGAATATATAGAATCAAAACAGGAAATACAACTACCAACATAAATATATTTGACATTAAATATTACTATATATTATTTGTTTAAATAATATTATTATAACTTTACATCCCCTAACCTAAGTAAGGTTAAATCGAAAACAATGTGTACATAAGAGATTCCAAAATCAAGTTCAAAGTATAACTTATAGCTAAACCAATTTTTTTTTTTTTTTTTTTTCAGCCAGAAAAAACTTAACTAACCATACAAATTACAATAACAAATTTTATGAACAATTTAATAACAATCAGTACAAACTTAATACTACTAATAACATTCATTACTTCCAAATCTATCTGGCTTTTTTATCAATTCTCTATCACGTAATGCATAGTGATAACTAAGTCTTTGTGGTTGATTATTTTCTATGTTGAAATTTGGTTTGCTAACACATGGCCTATAAATTAAGTGTTCCCTAGTTCTTCTATAATGTTTATTGTTACAATCGCTAACTAAATATGATCGCGGCTGAGGGCCACGATTTTTAATTTTGCCACTTTTCCAACTGTTTCTATATTTAAATAAAACATTATCATTAACATTTCGTTCTACCAAGTTCTTTGCATTTTTATTGTAATAAAAAGCCTGTTTTCTCTGTCTATTTTTAAAAATATTTTGTAACTTATTTTGATCAATTAATTGAGGCTCATACAGAGAATCTACAGATGGCAAATTGTCTCTCAAACGCCTATTGTAAATCATTTGTGCTGGTGATAAACCTATATCTGGGATTGGAGAATTTCTATATTTTAATAGATATAAATGAATGTTACCATTCTCAAGAGAACATTTCTTAAGCATATTTTTGCATATATTGACTGCCTTTTCAGCCATCCCGTTACTTCGGGGGTAATTTGGACTTGACAAGGTTAATTTAATATCGTATTTGTCTGTATAATTTTTAAATTTGTGTGAACCAAAAGGGTTGTTATCAGCTACAATGATCTCTGGAATTCCTAAACTGGCAAAAATTGAGTCTAGAATTTTCATTATTTCTTGTGCTGTTTTATATTTAATCTTTTTTAATTCAATCCATTTCGAGTAATAATCAATTACTGACAAGTATGTTTTGCCATTAAATTCTAAGATATCCATGCCAATTTTATTCCATGGCCTTTTTGGTAATTCATGGTGCATTAGGGGTAATTTTGCGTTATTATTTGATAATGAATTGCAAATTGGACAGTTTAGTATCAAATGATTTAAATCTTTTGACATTTCAGGCCAAAAAATGCATTCCTTTGCTCTAGCTTTACATTTATTGAGGCCTAGGTGCCCTTCATGAATTTTCTTTAAAATTTCTGTACGTTCTGATACCGGAATTATTAGTTTATCCCCATAAAAAAGTAACCCATTATATTCTGATGTTATTTCTTATTTGATAATATTTTCGCAATTCTAACGGAAGATTTTTATAGTTAATATTCCAATTATCATTTATATATTGTTTGACTAGCGTTAAAACTTTATCATTTTTAGTAGCCAAAACTAGTTTATTAATTTTATTTTCAGACAAAGGTATTTTTTTTACAATTGTATGCACAAGTATTAGTTCGGGATCTTTATAATTTAAATCTTGTATGCTAGCTCTGGATAAAGCATCCGCGATATACATTTCTCTGCCTGGCAAGTATGTTACATTTATATCGTATTTAAGTATCCTGTATAACAATCTTTGTAATCTACTTGAGACATTATTTATGTCCTTTTTAAATATATTTACTAGGGGCTTGTGATCTGTATTAACTTCGATTTTTCTACCATATGTATAATAATTAAATTTTTCAAGCGCGAAAACTATGGCATTTAATTCTCTTTCAATCGGAGCCCACCTTTTCTCACAATCAGTAAGTGTTCTTGATGCAAAGGCAATTGGTTTATTATTTTGAAGTAAACTAGCACCCATACCATTTTTACTCGCATCACACTGAATTTTTAGTGGTATTTTATGATTAAAATGAACAAGTACTGGAGCTGTTGTAAGGAGATGCTTTAATTTATTTACCGTTTCAGAGTGCGTTATATCCCATGTCCAAGCAACATTATTATTTGTCAATTCCCTTAATGGAGCTGTTAATTCAGATAAATTGGGTATGAATTTCCCTAAATATTTCAGTAAACCTAACAATCTAAGTAATTCCTTTTTATTCTGAGGTTCCGGCATATTTAAAATTGCCTCCGTTCTTTTAGGATCAATTTTTATATCCTCTTTTGAAACAATGAACCCTAGCAATTTTACTTCAGTTTGTTTATATTGAAATTTGTCTTTATTAAATTTAATTCCATATTTTTCAGCAGTTTCCAAGACCTCCTTTAAAACTTTATCATGTTCAGCTTCTGTTGCACCTGCTATTATTAAATCATCAATATAAATTTTACTACCTAAAATACCTCCAAAAATTTCAGTGTTTTTGCGTTGAAATATTTCAGCTGCTGTATTAATTCCAAAGGGAAGTCTCAAAAATCTCCATCGCCCAAATGGAGTTGCAAAAGTACATAATTTTGAGGAATCATTATCTAAACATATTTGATAGAAACTATCTTTTAAGTCCAAAATAGAGAAAAACATTTTGTTTTCTAAATCATTCAGAATTTCTTCAGGGGCAGGAATTTGATAATGTTCTCTTTTAATGTTTTTATTCAAAGCAGAAGGGTCTAAACAAACGCGTAATTTTTTTTCTGATTTTTCTGTGATTACTATGTTATTAACCCAATCGGTTGGTTCTGTTTGTTTCGTTATTACACCCGCTTTTTCTAATTTATTCAATGTGGTTTTATATTGCGGCATTAATTTACTCGGGATTCTTCTTGCAGCATGAATTACCGGCTCATGGTTTTCTATTAAATGTAGCTTGCAAGGCCTACCAGGAAATTTTCCCAACTTGTTATCAAAAACATGCTTATAATTTTTCAAAATGTCCTCTTTAGAACCTAATCCATTAGTACATCTTTTATTCTTATTAATAGTGTTAATACGCTTAATTAAATTTAAATTAATACTTGCTTGCAATCCTAGTATAGGCCTATCTACAGTTTCCACAATATAAAATTTTATAACCCGTTCTTGATTCCTTACTGTACATTTGACATCTGCCGATCCTCGCACCTCAATCCTTGATCCTCCAAAGCCGATTAACTTAACCTTGGCTCTCTCAAGCGGTACCCCTTTTACAATGTCATCAAACAACTTGGCAGGAAGAATGTTGCATTCGGCGCCGGTGTCAACCTTAAAATCAATTTTGTGTTCATTAATCACAACTATTTCTGTTATTTCTTTCATGTTATTGGAAGAAGCTTGAATATTATTAGTACCATTATAGTGACTGTTAGTATTTTTATATTTTCTATTTCTTAAATGTGTTAGTTCATCAGATTTGTTAGAATAGTTTAAAGTATCAATAGATATAGTATCAATAAAGAGATCTGATTCATCACTTGAACTACTAACATGGCATTCATTTACAATTATTTTTTGCTTTTTATTAAAATTGTTACTATTTCTTTTCTTTTTTAATAAACATCCACTTTCAAAATGATTTAATTTTTTACAAAAATTACAACTCTTGCCATAAGCTGGACATTTGCCTCTCCCATGTCTATGACCACATTTAAAACAATTATAATTGGCACTTTCATTATTATTAGCATACTTCTTGTTATTATTTTTATTAAATGTACTTAACTTATGTCGTTTGTTGACTACATCGACGTTGATGCTGCCTGCGCTGTGGTCCGCACCAGTGTCTGCCCCCATCGCATTGGTCTGCTTGCGGCTCACCTCTGCTATCATGCAAACGTCTTCTGCCTTCTTGAGTGTGAGCTTCTCTACCTGCAGCAGTCTCTCCCGTAGTGTGTCGTCCAGGATTCCCATTACGATTTTGTCGCGTACCATCTCATCTTCATTCTCGTACTCACAGCTTGTAACCATTGTTTTGAGTTCTGTTATGAACTCGTTCACTGGTTGTCCATTCTGTTGCCTATGTGCCAGGAACTTGTATCGTTCATATACCGTGTTCTTCTTAGGTTGACAATAGTTATCAAATAACTTCAGAACTTCACTCAATTTTGCTTTGTCAAGCTTCAGTTTAAAAGTATTATATACCTCATTACCTTTATCTCCGATGAGGCTTAAGAATGTTGCTACTTTCACTTGTTCTTCTGATGCAGTTTTACCTGATGCGAGTATATATATTTCAAATTTTTGTCTCCATGTTTGCCAATATTTACTTAGGTTGCCATTGAAATCTAATATTGGCGGTGTCCTTAGTCCATCCATTTTATTATTTTGTTATATTATTATTACGACGTATTATTATTATTTTTACATTTGCTTATTTTTTTACACCTGACACCATGTAAGGTTAGAATCAAGGTGTATTTAAATAAAACTCACACGTGGTTCATTGACAAGTTTAATACGTACGCACGCCACAACTTACAGTTTTGTACCAGCCGGAAGAACAATAAGACAGTTGAATATATAGAATCAAAACAGGAAATACAACTACCAACATAAATATATTTGACATTAAATATTACTATATATTATTTGTTTAAATAATATTATTATAACTTTACAATCTGGTGGCTCTCAGATTGTTGAAGGGTTTGCAAGTTTCTTTCAAAGTGTATTTATATCAGCTGATAATGACAATGTTGATAATTCAAATTTCTGTGCTAACGTATATGCTGACACTAATTTATATGTAGATATTGGAACAATATCTGAAGATGATGTTATAAATGCCATAAAGTCTCAAAATAACTCTAAATCTGTAGGTCCTGATGATATTCCTGTTTATATAATTAAAGGTTGTGCTGAATTCTTAATTTATCCACTTTGTTCAATCTTCAATAAGTGCATCAGAGCTCAAATATTTCCATCAAAATGGAAAATTGCAAAAATTTGTCCACTTTTTAAAGCTGGAGATAAAACAAAAGTGTGTAACTATCGACCAATCTCTTGTCTGAATTCTTTTGCTAAAATATTTGAATATGTTATATTTAAAAATCTGCAGTCTCAAACGCAAAATTTTATTAGTGAGTATCAACATGGATTTGTTCCTGGTCGCTCTACAGTCACAAATTTAGTAAATTTTACACAATACGTTTCAAACGAAATGGAGAAGAAATTTCAAGTTGACTGCATTTACACCGATTTCTCAAAGGCGTTTGATACTGTATCTCATAAATTATTACTTCATAAGCTTCAATTAATTGGATTTTCAAGTAGCACTTGCAATTTTTTATCATCATATTTACGCAATCGATTACAATATGTTTTTGTAGACGGATTTGAATCTTTAATTTACGCTGTCCCTTCAGGTGTGCCTCAAGGCTCTGTGCTTGGCCCATTATTATTCTTGCTATTTATTAATGATATTGTTAATGTTATAAATCATTCTAAATGTTTAATGTATGCCGACGATTTCAAATTATTTCGTGTTATTTCGGATTATTCTAACTGTTTAGAACTTCAGCATGATTTGCAAAATATTTATGATTGGTCTATTAGAAATAAATTGTATTTCAATATTGATAAATGTCATGTTATGAGCTATACTAGAAAACCTCTTGTTGTTAATTTTGATTATTCAATGAGCAGCAAAATACTAGCTCATGTTATTAGTAAAAAGGATCTTGGCATTACATTTGATCCTAAACTAACATTTTATCCACATATTCTTGACATCTTATCACATTCTTATAAAATTATTGGTTTCATAATGCGAACAACAATTGGTTTTCAAAATATTTCATGTATAACAAAACTTTTCTGTACTTTAGTTCGTAGCAAATTAGAATATGGCTGCATTGTTTGGTGTCCATTTTACGCTTATCAAATTTTGTCACTTGAAAAAGTCCAAAAAAAGTTTTGTAAACACTGTCTTTTTCGTTTAAACAATTCTTGGCCAGACCTTGACTACAAACGTTTACTCTCTCAATTCAACTTAGAATCACTTTCTGCGCGTCGAGTCAAGCAGCAGATTTTATTTATTTATAAACTAATTTGAAATTATTTATACATATTTGAAATTATTTATATTTGAAATTATTTATATTAATTATTATTATTATTAGTAAGGGTTGTTCTAAATGTATTTTTTCTCTTTTTTTGTATTTTCTTATATTATTATGTATATGTACTCACTGATTATTTGATTTTTTGATATCTTGTAATATTATTCTATAATTGGGTGTATCCTGTTGAATAATAAATAAATAAATAAATATATAGATCTATGTCCGCAACATGGTCATCATAGCCCATGTATGTAGATATTATAAAGTAAATGATATATAACAAAAGTATATCACTACTTTGTAATTTTTTGTACATACTACTTACATTGCGAAGTTATATACTTGGGATATCCACATAAATGATATACTGCTGTGACTTTTTTTAATCCTAAATTTAAATATTAAATATTATGAAGGATTGTAGGAAAATGTATAGATATTAACTAGAATATATATATATATATATATATATATATATATATATATATATATATATATATATATATATATATATATATATTTAAATATGGAGTTTATTACAATACCTATATTACATATTTATTATTATACAAATTTTATTTAAAACAACTTAATGAATCGATTCGTTCACATCTGTAAGTCGTAAGATCTGTAAATACGAACAAAATTGCAACAAAAGCAACCACTCTTATGTATAATTTTATATTAGTCAACAAGAATAGATGTTTTTTGTCACTAATTTAGAGATCTATAAAACTTAGAGATGTGAACAGAATCGACACAAATTTCACTCACTAGTTTAATACAATTTGTTAATACAATACGAAAATATATAGTATGTAACATGTATAGGCGGTTTCATTTACAATTGTAATTTTATAGTATTTTAGTTTGAAATAATTTTGGGTTATCTATTTGAGCAAGTATTAAAGTATACACAGCACATAAAACATAAACAAATACTGCAATGGCTGCAAAAGCAAAATGCGTCATTGTAAAACTTCTGCACAACGGGCTTGGCATGGAGGCAGACATATATATATATATATATATATATATATATATATATATATATATATATATATATATATATATATATATATATATATATATATACCGTGTGTCTATCTTAAAGGTGTACATAGGAGATTAACATGGGAAATCAGGTTTTTTCAATTTCCTGCTCGCCTAATTATTTTAAGCAAAAACGCGCCAAATAAAATTTTAAGACGTAAAATTCTCTATCTAAATCAATAAACAGAATTACCTTTACATGCTTTGTAATGACAGAAATTAAATATGAACATTTCGAAATTATCGACAGCCATGGAATTGAACAAAAAATAAATAAATGCTTGACGTTTTATCAAATTGTCAGAAACGTCAAATAAGTTAACTTACGTTGTGACAGATAAAACGTCAAGCATTTATTTATTTTTTGTTTAATTCCATGGCTGTCGATATTTTCAACGTAATTTTTGAAATTTTCACATTTAATTTCTGCCGTTACAAAGCATGTAAAGGTAATTCTGTTCATTGATTTAGATGCAGAATTTTATGTCCTAAAACTTTTATTTGACGCGTTTTTGCTTAAAATAATTAGGCGAGCAGGAAATTTCAAAAAACTTATTTTCCATGTTAATCTCCTATGTACACTTTTAAGACAGACACACGGTATATATATGTACCATGTCCAATATCAATGTGACATACCGAAAATATAATTTTATGGTCTCTTGAGAGATGTCCGACATGGTACTCGTATATGCATATTACGTTATAAGTAGGTAAATAAATTATATACTACATAGGTTTCAGATATCAAATACCTGGTACATACATGTTAGAACTGTGTTTGCAGGGGTCTGATCTTCAATAGTTTTCGAAATATAAGGCAGTGAAAAATGAGTTTACGGGGTTTACCTGTGCTATCTCGAAAACTATAAGAGTTACATCTTCGATTAAATAAGACTTTTTGTTTACCTTTCAGAGGTCAACTAAGTCGTGCATTTTTTTCTTTTTTAAAAGATTCAGATGATTGTACTAAGTTAAATGTTGTGGCAACCTTGGGCAATATTTGATTTTCAAATAACTTCGTTAATACTAGAAATTGAGTGAAATGTTTCATATAAAATTTTATTCTTTTTTTATAGTCTTATTTACTGACAGCCAAAATGTTGTTTAATCACTATCTTTGTCTATTTTCTTCGATTCGATTCGAAGATCGGACCCATGTTGCCCTTTTTACTCATTTTGGTCAGTACTATATGTCCTTTAATTTTTTTCCCGAAGTATGATTACACCCTGTATACTACTACATAAGGAAATTATTTTCAATTATTTTTTTAGATTTTTTACAAAACTTCCTGATTGGTTACTAAAGAATGGTGGCGGTAAAAACAATGGAAACTTTTTATTCTTAGGAAGTAATGACTTTTTTTGGACCTCATTTAAGAAACATCTGAGTGTTAAAGAAAAGTGCACTGTTTTTGAAATAACGAAATTTGCTTATTACTTTTTCCAATCACGTTAGACCAAGTAGATCATTAGGATAATAAATGAATATCATATAAACTGCCGACCATGCAAAGAATAAAAAGAGCAATAAAATAGTAGATTCGTAAAGTTTGAAAAAATATTCGTATATTTAATTATTATTTAACTTTTTAACTATTAACGATGCGAAAACTGTCACAAGTTTTATTTCAAAGTCGCGTAGTTCAGCTGCGGACCGCGAAAACTTTTCTTTCCGAGAATATAAGACGCGTATAAATAAACCAGGTGTTACGGTCTAATTTTGCCCTATAACATTTTTTGCTCTAGATTCCTTTTCCTATCTTTTACGTACCTTTCTTTCACTCTAAATCTGGATTTCCCTCGTCGAATCTTTACTGTTATTCTGTCCATCCCTTATATTCCTTGTGTTTTTCAATTGTTATAACTTGTTTAGTTAGTGTTCTGTTCAATAAATCTTCTTTGCAACTTCATGTCTCCTTTTTATTGGTTGTTTGCAGTGTTGCCTCTGTTCCTACATTGTGTATCTCTTACGTAATATATGTTTCACTTCTATTTAGTAACTTACCTGTATTCTATGTTGATTATTTTTGGTCTATTTCTATTTTATTTAACAATTCTTCCAAACATTAATTCTGTAGCGACCTTCTGAAGTTTTGTTGACATTTTTGGCAGGTTTAATGTGGTCTAATTCTACAGCGGCGTGCGCGTTCGTTTTATTGTATTTCGTCTTTACGTTATTTTTTTGTTTTACTGTGGCGTTGTGTTTCCAGCCACAATTTGAGGTCCGTGTAAAAGTTTCGGATCCCGGGGACTTTGGCTCCTGATGTGATGTAGTAAGGACGTGTTTTTACCTCCCGCTGGTAAGAGAGGTATAGGGATCGTGCTAAAAATCGCATATTAAGATTTTGGTAATTGAGCACGTTTTAAGGTCCCTAGAATCCAATTTTAACATTTTCACGATGATGTTTGTGTGTATGTATGTATGTGTGTATATGTGTATGTGTGTGTATGTGTGCGTGCGCGCGTGTGTGTGTGTGTGTGTGTGTGTGTGTGTGTGTGTGTGTGGATCCTCCACTCTAACTCAAATACTATCATTCAGAAAATTTTGAAATCTAGTATTTCGAACTTTTTCTGTATTGGAAAAAGCCCATTAGATTTTGGTGAAAATCGGATAACCGGAAATGGCACTTTACTAGAAGCGCAAAATAGTTTTTCTTCGAAAAATACCTTTAAATGTTATTTCTTCGAGATTAATGTTATTATAAAAATTAAAAATTATCTATAATTTAAATCCCAGAGCCCACGCTTTTAACAAACAAAACGCAGTTATTCAAATGTTTGTAACTGACAGATAAATGTCACTGTCAAAGAACTAATCATTTCAAAATAATATTAGTAACGTTTTAAAAAGGAAAAAGTAAATATAACAATATAAAAGGAATTCAATACAGTTTTCAGCATAAGTAAATATATAGGTATGTATTTATATTAATGGAAATTAACGATTCGCAAATATATTTAAGCTAATTCTTATATTTGGATTAGTGAATTCTATTCTATCCCGGTATATAAAATTTAATCTTAATTTTATTATAGTTCCGGTGGCTCAATGGTTAGAGCAACGCCTAATGTCATGAGTTCCCTCGGGGCTCTGGGTTCAAAATCCCATTAAGGCATGGATGTGTGTTAATGTGAACCCACTCTGTAATTGGAATTTAATCCTGTTGAGGAGTTAAAAAAAAGGTAGTTACTTGGATTAGGTTAGATTATATTTTAAGAAAGAAACTGTCAAAATTAGAGTAAAATTCGCTAATCCAAAAAACTTAATCTTTTTTGTAACTCGGGCTGTAAATGGCAGGAGGTATTGAGTTGGCCACACCAGATTTTTTACCTCTCGCTAAGAGATGTATTGAATTCATGCTAAAAATCGAATATCCAGATTTTAGTGAATAAGCACGTTTGAAGGTCCCTAGAATCCGATTATAACATTTTTACGATGATATCCGTATGTGGATGTGTGTGTGAATGTTGGATTCACGATTTCTCAAATACTATAAGACTTAAAACATTTTTAACTACGGATTCCTCAGTCTAACAATAATGGGAAGAGTTGATTAAGTTTTGGTAACAATTGGACAACCGGAAGTAGTAGTTACAAAAAAAGTCATCTTAATATTATTTATCGTAAATTTATGTAAATATTTATATTTAAGAACGTTAAATTCTTTATTCGATAAACATAAATTCTTTATTCGATAAACATAAATTCTTTATTCGATAAATATAAATTCATGTTTATATCTTCTGTATATTTAGAGATAAAAAATGCATATAAAATAATTAGATGTAAAAAATCTCAGATCAAACCACTACAAGGCAAGAAATTAAAATGTTTGTAATTGACACATAAATGTCACTGTCAAAAATATTTGTATGCCGCTGTCAAAAAATTTGTACATTATTATGAAGATTATGAAATTAAAAAAAGTCAACAACGCAAAAGAATATACGTAAAAAAGAATATAAAAAGAATTTGCGAAAAAAATACGAATATAAAGAAAAAGAAAAGGAAAGTAGAAAAAGAAAATTTCAGGATATTGAATATAAAGAAAATGTATGTATTGTACATAGTTTATATTAAAATGTCCCATAGATTTTGCAAATATTTGTGAGAATTATTTTGTAGTGAGACATGAATTTGTATTTAAAAATAATTTTTGGTGCGTACAGGCAGGTAAAATATCTGGCTAAAGGTTATGTGCTGGCCACATCAGATTTTTTCATCGTATTTCGGCACATGGCCATTGTTCGGCGTAGATTCTTTGTGTAGTTATTGTTTTGATGGAAAAGTGGAGTATTCGTTTGTTGTCGTTTTGAACCAATATTTTTTTAGTCTCGCCATTGTGCGAATTTGATAGCGTCGAAGTTCCGTTTTGACTGTCTGGTCTTGGTTTTTCGGTGATGCGCCATTGTGGATTCATGGGCATTACATTTTCGTTCTGGCAGTTAATCTCCGAGGAAGGATTTGGCCGCTCTACAATCTTGAGTCCATCCGACAACATCGCCTACCTACATAGCCCTTTTCCGCCCTGCATACGTCACATCAGTTAAGTACTTTACCTTCTTTCAAGATCGTTCTTCCGTTTTGTGTTTTTTTTTTGCGTGGAAGAACTGAAGTTTCATTTTAAAGTTGTGTGTTGTGGAGGACTGTTCTACAGTGTCCGCACTGTTAGTTTCATTTCGACACTTTTGTATTTGTATTTTTTTATGAAAATGATTATTGTATGCCAGATCAATTTATTTTATATATAGTATTTTTTGATATTTTTATATGTGATTACATTGTTGCCCAATTTTTGCAACTTATAATTCAGGAAGAACGCGCGTATTATCTGGCATGTAGCTCACGTTTGAAATGGTACCATTTAAAATAGTTGTAAGTGTATATACGCCGCGCCCGAAACTAGGCTATGGGTTAGGGTTCAACAATTAGTGTGTTTATGATCTCTTTACTTTTTTTTTCAACTTATATTCATTTTTTCATATTGTTGTACAGGCTGTCTCATTTTCGATGTTTTTTTTTAAGTATCTTGGGTAATATTAACAATAGAACAAATCCCACAGGAATTTTCGATCTTTTTTTGTTTCTGAGTTACAGGTAAAAACTCGTTTTTTGCTCATTTTGAAAATATATTATGTTATTTATTATGATAGTTAGAGAAAAATTGTTTGTACAAAAAAATTATCATTTTTTAGATAGAATAAAATGGCGCAATTAGATTTTATTAAAACTTAATCATTCTCGAGATATAACACAAACTTATGATTTTTTAAATGGGAACCTTTATTGAAAATAGTGTCATCTTTTTGATTATTTTATAAGCTGTTCAATGATATATAGCAAGTCTACATTCTTTTGTTTTTAACATGAATAAAAGATGAATTATTAATATATTGGGGTGGAATAATTGAAAATTATTAAGAAACAAATAAAAAACCTATTACAGATCATCATATGTTTATTTTTAATAGTACTTGTTTCAGTTTTACCATTTTTTCAATTTCAAAACCATATTAAATCATTTATTTCGGATCGTGTCACAGCTAACTCTAACGTCGATAAATAGTAATTTAACTAACCCAAAAATAATTGGTTAAGAATAATTTTGAGAACATAATTAAAATAGATATAGAATCAAAATAAAAAAATTATTTGTAATAATTTTTTTCATTTGTTTGTTAATAATTTCCGATATTTTCACCTCAATAAATTAATAATTCGTCTTTCATTCATGTTTAAAACAAAAGAATGTAGACTTGTTATATATCATTGATAAGCTTATAAAATAAGCAAAAAGATGACACTATTTTCAATAAAGGTTCCCATTTAAAAAATCATAAGTTTGTGTTATATCTCGAGAATTATTAAGTTTTAAAAAATCTAATTACGCCATTTTATTGTGTATAAAAAACGGTAAAAAATTTGTTAAAACATTTTTTCTCTATCATAATAAATAAGATATGAGATATTTTCAAAATGAGCGGAAAACGAGTTTTTGCCTGTAGCTCAGAAACAAAAGAAGATCGAAAATTCCTATGGTGACTATTAAACTTTTCTCGAAAAGTTGACCTTGGAATGTGCAAACAGTTTTGCTCTATTATTAACACTACCCGAGATACCTTAAAAAAACATCGAAAATGAGACACCTGTACATTTACAATTTTTACATTTTTTACACCGTGCTTTAAGCACGCAGTAACTTGCGCTTTATTAAATTCCGTTTTAACAATTATTTCTTTTATTTCGCAAATCTTAGTCGTTTACAGGCAACAACGTTACGGTAGGTAAGATCTCTTTTTAGTATTTTGTTTCGCACCGTCCTTTTTGTAATTTTGAGGTTAAAAATTACGTGGCGCTCTTATTCCTTTTTATAACCATTCCTCTGGTTTTTAACCCTGCCCATCTCCACTGTTTAAAAGCTGTCAACCTCCCAACAGAACATCCCTGTGGAGTATCCGTGACTTAATTAACCGTTTCGGGAAAAGTTACGTCACACAGGAAACAACCAAGTAAAAGGTCGCATTACATATTGTACCCACGGCTCTAGTATTTTATTTAGGTGTTGTTTTCGTAAAAAAAATCAACACTAGTCTACTTAGCAAATCTGTATAAAAGATGTGCTCGAAAGTTCATCGAGGCAGTTGATTATGACATGACTAATCTATCACCAGTTATAGTGATGCACGCGAGACTAGACAACACATGAGACGAGAAATATAAAATATCTATCTCCTCTCGGTCTCGGATATGTAGTCCCGATTTCGATCTCGTTAACGCTCATATTTTTGGGCATCGTCTTGTTCTCGAGCGAGAGTCTTGCTGTAAAAATAAGCGCTTGCCCATTGCGTATTTACATTACAGTTTAACTACAAGTGACAAGTTTGTAACAGCCATCCGTGTATTTGCAGTCGTAAATCTTTAACTATAATAAAGGTGACCGAATTATTTCAATACGAACATTATGTTTTTACATTTACGGTTACCAGAAAATGTGATGTTACTATAGTTATTTAAGTATTAAGGTGCTTCCTACCGGTTGAGGGTGATTTTGGAAATGGAGATCCAGACGAAGTCAAGTTCTCCAATACATTTGATACCGGTAAAAGAGCACTTATTAACCACAATGCTTATTACGTGTTTTCCACGACCAACGCAAAAAAATAAAAAAAAATATTTGAAAATTATTTTGACGTATTTTTTTTTGTTTTAATTTTTAACATTTCATTTTTGATTTTATTTGCTTACCGCCTCCGCCTCCTGATTCCTGATCGGTGATACACATCACTTACCGGTCAGTAATTTGTAAATGAAGATTACTGCCTTGGAAACCCTATCGGTAAACATAAAAACCGATAGTGCAAAATGTTTTTTTTAATGTTTACTTATTGAGTTTCCAAGGCAGTAAATTTTATTAACAAATTACTTATCGGTACGTGATGCGAATCACATAGGTAAGTGATTCGATATATTATATTAAGTATTAAGTACGGTACGGACAGTTTACCGGTCAAAGACAATGGGCGTTTTTTTGGCGTTCAACCAGTTTCGTTATGTTTTCAAAACTATGTCGAACATAACGTCATAAATGTGGGGATCGCTAAAATACTGTGTTTTGACGTATTAATTTCAATCTGTAAAACGGAGGTTTAAAATAGTTTGAATTGGTAGTGTAAATAAAAACTCTTCAAAACAGTGATTCAAATAAACCGGTTTCTTGTGTAACACGAGTTTGAGGAACGAAATTTATGTGTAAGGTGGAAAACATTGACTTGTTGATATATTTATTGCCAAACGATACTTACCGTAGACGAACTGACTGAACAGCTGATGTTCTGGGCGTTGTTCCACTGTCTATCACTTCACTGATAGTTTCGGTTGCAAAAGGAATAATATCTTAGTTAAAGTCCAAAAGAAATTTATTTAAAATTAAAAATAAAGTTTGTAAAATTAATGAAAACAACAGCAAACAATAAAAACTAAGGTTTATAATATAACTTAGAGTTAAACAGAAAATTAAAATTTATTTATAATTACTGTATTAAATGTATAAATTTTAAATTCAGGATGATTTTTTTCAAGGTGTACATAAGAGATTAACATGGGAAATCAGTTTTTTGCAAACAGTTGCCCCCCCCCCCCGTTTTAACTTACGGCAATAGTTTTGGTGTCAATACGAAGATAAATAATTTCTCTATGCGAAAATACCAATTACAAGAAATTATCCAATATTTTAGGCCCAAAAATTATTTTTTTTTCATTTTCTTATTAATAGTAATAGCCATGTCAAAGTTGAACAAAAAGATAAACAAATGCTTACATTTTATGTGTCAGATTAGGTTAATATCTAATGACAATAGAAATTAGCCTATTCTGACAGATAAAACGTCAAGCATTTGTTTATCTTGAGGTTGGTAAGAGTGTTGCTTAAGTTAAGTCACATTAAAAATTTCTCAAGTTAAGTGCTGTGAAAATAAGGTAAATAATAAATTATAAATTTTAAAACTCTGCATGATCTAAAGTTTAATATTTATTTTGTGTGTTCCACTAATATAGAATTGTTGAAGAAAGGAAATTTTTGAAAACACGTCTCAAAAACGCCAGAGATATGGGAAACAAAGCCTATCTAAAATATAACATTTTAGTAGTTAATGGTGCAGCATACAACTATCAAGATTTCTCACACGGCGACCAAGAAAATGCTAGTATTCCTTATGCAGCCCAAATATCAAATACCAGAAGAAAATCAACTTTTCTGCCTGAAATATACCAAAATAATCAGGAAATAGAGCATGAACCAACCACTGAAGAAATAGAGGCACATCTTGTTCTACAGGAAAATATAAATAAAGATAAAAATGAAGAAAACAACTCTATACAAAAAGTGGAAAATACGAATGAACACAAACCATAAAACAAAGATATTCGGAACACAAAACCAAAAAATAACATACAGGGACCAATTGACAAACACGTTACGAGAATAACCCGTTCAAATACAATTTCTTCTCCAAAAAACTCGCCAACGATGTCTCAAGCGCAACCCAAATAATGTTTTGGAATATCAATGGCTATAAAAATTTATTCAACTTAAATAAAGAAGAAATTTCGTTTATCGCCAATCATGAAATCATTTGCATTTCCGAGACTTGGTCAAATTTTGAAATTAAAGAAATACCTTGCTTTTTAAATAACTTTAATATGTATCAAAAACAAGCCATTAAAAAGAATAAAACCGGAAGAGCGATTGGTGGCCTAACAATTTATATTAATAAAAATATTCCCTTTACAAGAATAATAGACCAGGAACAACACTGGATTTTCTTTGAGATGAAAACAAGAAATATAAATATAATCATAGGCTTAGTTTACTTTTCGCAGAGCTACGATAATGTAACACTACTTGAAATATTTAAAATGACATTAGAAAATATTTCAAACTCTTATCCAATGCATTCTTTAATAATAGGGGGCGATTTTAATGCGAGAATTGGTGATTTAAACCAAGAAGATGATATAGTATTTCAGAACTCCAACATAAGTGGTACAAGAACGGTTACTGACAAAAAAATTAACAAAACAGGAAGAGAGTTGACAGAAATAATGGAGTCCGAAAACCTCTATAATTTAAATGGCAGAACAGCAGGGGATACACCAGCGAAAATTACATACGCTGGTCCTAATGGTGCGAGCACAATTGATCTCGTTTGGGTAAATACTAATATATTTCAGATTTTACTCGATTTTACTGTATGTACTGAAGTAACAGTCTCTGATCATATGATCTGTACGGTAGCTATTCTCCCTATATCACCACCCGGACGTGCAAAGAATAAAACAGAAGAAAAAAATCAACCTACTATGTGCAAAAAACTACTTTGGAACATAGGCAAAGAAAACGAATTTACAGATGAAATGAGAACCCGTCCAAGTGAAATTAATCAAAACGAAACAATCCAAGATATGTATAAACACCTAATTACTGAAATTGAGAATGCATCATCAGAATTAGGATTAATTACACTTAAGAAAGTTAAAGCCTCAACTACAACACAAAATAAAAACAAACCATGGTTTAACAGCAAACTAGCTGATTTTAAAATTGCTATAAGAAAAGCTCTTAGAAGATGCCACAAGCTGAACTTCGATGCAAACAGTTTGAAAAATTACAACCATGCTAAAAAGGAATATCGCGAAAATGTTGAACTCCAGAAAAAAATATATAGAGCGGAAATTAAAGAAAAACTAGAAAATATAAGCGATATTAAGGAATTTTGGAGAACAGTAGGGCACTTTTTTCCTCGCAAAAACTTTACAAAAAATCCAATAGATATGAAAAAATGGGAAAGCTTCTATATAGCATGGTATGGAGAAAAAATGTACCGACAAGATATTTACTTTGATGCCCGTCATCCATATCTGGACACTGAAGTTAATAGAGAAGAATTAAATCACGCTCTTGCAAAACTAAAACGAAACAAAAGCCCCGGAAGCGACGGTATTATAAATGAACAATTAAAAATGTTACCAGAAACTTGGAAATTATATCTATTAACAATGATTAATAAATGTCTAACTCATGAAAACGTACCACAAGAAATGACAAATATTAAGCTTACGCTTCTATACAAAAAGGGTGATAGAAATGATGTTAACAACTTCAGAGGAATTGCACTGGTTAACACAATAACCAAGTTACTTACGTTTATTATAAACAACAGAATGCAAAAATGGGCAGAGAGCAACAACCTATTTCCAGAGGCGCAATCTGGGTTTAGAAAACAACGATCATGCATGGACAACTTGTTTGTTATGGACGTAATTATTAGATCTCGAATGATAACGAACCCTGAAGGTACATACTGCATTTTCGTTGATTTTCAAAAGGCATTCGACTCTGTAATTCATAGTCAACTGTGGTATAAAATTTTTGCGTTAGGAGTGTCAAGCAAGATAGTCAGACTGTTAAAAAACATATATGATCAAGCAACAATGCAAATAAAAATCAATAATGAACAATCCAAACAAATACCAATTGGCAAAGGAGTACTGCAGGGCGAGTGTACTAGTCCTCTATTATTTTCGCTCTATATAAGCGATTTAGAAGAAAATTTCAGAGAGAAAAATCTTGAGGGTATCTTTGTAAACCCACAATTAGATATACTCACTTTACAATATGCCGACGATTTAATTATATTTGGAAGAAATGCAATTGATGTTCAGAAAAAATTAACTGCTCTGGAAGAATTTTGCAACTCTTTAAACCTAACTATCAATCACAGCAAGACTAAGATCGTACACTTTCATAATGGACGTCCCCCAAGACAGAGAATTAGATATTATTGTCAAAATAATGAAATAGAACTAACTTCACATTACACTTACTTGGGAATATTACTATCATCCTCTGGACTATATAGAGCACAATCAAACCAAATAACCAGCAAGGGCAATAGTATAGCAGGTGCAATCAAAGCAACAATGATAAAAAGTAAAACGCACTCCTGGAATACCTGTATACAATTATTCAACTCGTTATTTATTCCATCAATTTTATACGGAGCAGAAATATGGGCAGCTAATTATACAGATAATATTGAAAAATGTCAAATGCAGTATATGAAAACCTTTTTTCACTTTCAAAAAACTACTCCAAATTATATTATCAGACGAGAAACTGGATTAATGAAGCTAGAAATTGCAGTAATACGAAGAATGCTAGAGTGGTGGTACAAAATATTAATTTTGCCAGAATCCAGATATGTGAAAGCATGCTACAATAAATTAGTTGAGCTTAACAACAGATCTTCTGCAAGATTTACACAGTCTAACCAAATCAAATACAACTGGGCTAGGAAATTGCAAACTGTTCTATACCAAGCAAATTTTGAATGGATCTGGACTGAACAGAACTCTTATATCTTAGAAACGAATTAAATAACATTATCAACTCATATTCGCAAACGATGTATGACGAGGACACAAAAAGAATAATTAATTCATCTTACAACTTAGAATTTAAATATTATAACATATCTTACAACTATTTCTCTATAAATGTTTCATTACATGCTTTACGAACCGTCGCCCAACTAAGAACAGCAAACGGGAAAAACAGTCAACTATACTTGAAAGGAACCTTATATAAATTTAACTGCGATGAAATATGTACCTTATGTAATACTTACGAAGATGACAGTCTAAACCACTTCTTGTTTAATTGTCCTATATTCAACCCAATAAGAAAAGAGTTTATCCAAAAACACTTTGACCAAAACGTAAACGGCTTTAGTATTATGTCTGACTTAACAATCAATAAGATCTACGACATTCACAATTACATAATCGAAGCATTAAAACTAAAATCATTCATAATTTATAATTAAACCAGTAGTGTGTGAAAATGTAATCGCGAATGGCCTGTATATAACTCGTGCTTTCGTACAAAACACGAGTTCAGTGGTTGTGGTAGTGTTTGTTCCTGATTCGCAGTAAGCTCCAGGTCCAGAATATCGTAAAACAATAAGACTCTTTTTTGTGTATATTATGTATATGTGTATACTATATAAAATTGCATGTATTTAGTAACTACCAACTTTCTTTGTAATAAGCTTTGCTTGTGGTACAAATATATATATATATTATTATTATTATTATTATTATTTGTTTATCTTTTTGTTCAAATTCGGAATGGCTATTGCTATTAATAATAAGTACCCCTGTAGAAGATTCTGACACCATATTTATTTTCACAGTTATTTATTGTCTATTTTTATATATTTACAATGCCAACTTATAACATATCTACAACACATCTCCCTCTTTAAAATAATAAAATATTATCTTAATTGTCAAGGAGGAACTACAAGTCTAACGGCTCGTTGGATGACTTCGCTTGTTGTAAGGATTCGGTTACTGAGGCTCGGGACAATGCTCTTGCAGTGGATCGTCACCAACTGGAATACGATCTTGCTGGGCATGCTGTAGTGACAGCACGCACTTTAGAATTCGCCACGAAGCGAAAATTTGGTACCATGCGTGTCTCAAAATATTTGCCTGCAAGCGTACGACTCGAGGCGAAAGTATTAAACTAACGTCATTATTTTGTCACAATTCAATTCAAAACCAATTTATATATTTATTACACACAACTGATATAATATTTTCTATTTTAATAGTATAAAAACCAAAAATTTCCAAAATAAAAAGCGAATATAGAATTATAAAGTGCATGCTACCAAGATTCGTAAAGGTAAATTCGCATTCGCCTGTATTCTATGATAGAATTCTAAAGTGCGTGCTGTCACTACTGATCTGCAGCAGGTTTGTTGTCTTCGTCTGTTGCAGCAGGTTTGTTTTCTTCGTCTGTGGGAACTGGAAATTCGTTATTTTGGTTTAGCGTGTACGGTGTTGGGATTAAATTGAATCTGTATTGTCGCACGTTTCTTTTATCCGTCTCTACAATATACGATCTAGGTGCATTGTCTTTTCGTAATACTTTACCAAAACGTCCCAAATCGGTTATCTAAACGATATCTCCTTTACTTAACTCTAGTAATTCAGGCACGCCGTGATGTTTGTCATAATGACGTTTCTGGTTTGCCCGCCGTTGTTCCTCTCTCTCCCTTACGATTTGAAGGTTTGGGACTTCAGGTATCAATTTCGTACTTGAAATAGGCAACGACGTTCATAATCTTCTCCCCATCAAATGTTCTGCAGGCGAAAAATCATTTGATAACGGTGTAGTTCGGTATGTCAGCAGAGCTCGATATGCCAGCAGAGCTCGATATGTGTCGTCGCTTTTCTTTAGGCTGCGCTTAATAATTTTAACAGCTGCTTCAGCGAACCCATTACTTTGCGGGAACTTTGGCTTGACGCGATAACTTTGACTTCCCATTCTTTCGCGAATTTCGTAAACCCGGAAGTGAAGAGAGGAACGAAATGTGTCCTGTTGTCGTTGATTACTGTTTCAGGTTTGCCATGGCAAGCGAACACCGATATCAAGTGTTTAATCACTTCCCTTGATATTGATAGAGATCAATCTTGGGATATCTGGGGAAAAAATCGGTACCATTTATTTTTTAGATGGAATAAATCCAGTGCGATTTTCTGTCATGATGTGGAAACTCGGATGGCGTCAGTGGCTTATGCCGATTTTTTCGGGTGCAGTTTGGGCAGTTTTTAACAAATTTCTCAATATGAAGTAAACTCCACTATACTGAATGTCGGACTCGGGCACGGCATTTTGTAATTCCTTAATGAATTTTATCGAGAAAGTATTTTCGCAAAATCGCTAGGATGACCATCCGGGATCCTCTCATCAGAATTCCTTCCGTTATAGCGATTTCGGCTTGATATTGATATTGCGAATATTCTCCTAGATCGCAAGGTATGTCTCGTTTAAATGATGGCCAACGAGTTTCTTGCATACATGATCTTTTTCTTGAGTTTCAAGTAGCTGTTGAAGTCGCACAACTGTAGCTGGTAAATTTTAAGTAACCATTTGAATGTATTCGCTGATTTCGTTGATAATTCAATCAGAATTTTCGGAATTTTTCAATGGTCTTCGAGACAGGAGATCTGCTGCTCCTAATTCATTTCCTAGAACGTGGCATACGTCGTATCGATACCTTCATAAGCGTAATCGCAGTCGTGAAGCTTTGGCGTCAATTCGTCTAAAAGTTTGGACGTTAATATTGGAAGTAGGGGTTTATGATCTGTCTAGTATAATTTTAATTCCGGTTATAAAGTTACGATATCGTTCGTTCGCAGGCCAAAACCAGAGCAAATCCTTCTTTCTTGATTTGAGCCCAACTTTGCTGAAACGGCGTCAGGTTTGAATTAAACCACGCAAGAACTGCAAGAATGCGTTTTGTTGATTCTTTCCCCAGTTGGATTGATTCTTCGGACTTAGAATATCATTCAACGCCTTGGCTTTTGTTGCTAAGTGCAGGATGAATCGCGCCATATAATTTATTGTTCCGAGTAGACTTCTTACTTTGGAAACATTTTGAGGATTTTCCATTTTCGTAATGGCCTCTATTCGCTTTTTCATCAATCAATGTATTCCATTTTCGTCAATAATATGACTCAAGAAATCAAACGAGTTGTACCAAACGAACATTTTTTATAATTTAGTGTGACGCCAGCTATTCTAAATCGTTTTAAGATGGTTCGGAGTCTTGAATCATGTTCTTCTATTGTCATACCGTACATCAAAAGATCATTCATGTTGTTCAAGAATCCCTCTAAACATTCGAGGATCTGAGTCATTCGTTTCTGGAAAAATTCAAAGTCTGCAGAAATTCCAAATGACATACGCTTGTACTTGAATTGTCCAAATGGCGTTATGAAAGTGGTAAGTACCTGCGACTCTTCGTCTAGGTTGCACTGCCAAAATCCGTGTACGGCATCTATCATCGAAAAATAAATGCTTCGCCTAACCGACCTAGGACATTCCCAGTATGCGGCATTAAATGCATTCCCCGTTTTATATATTTGTTTAGCGCGACATAATCGACGCATATTATCGTTGTACTATTTTCTTTTGGAATGAGTACCATACCGCAACATCAATCAGTAGGCTGCTCGGCCAGCTCAATCACTCCCATTTTTTACTATATTATCAAGGTTTTGTTTTATTTCCTTCAATTTTGGAATTGGAACAGCTCCTTCTCGCAGACATATCTTGTACGGGATCTGGATTCTTCGTAGTCCTTTGAACAAGTCGGCATATTCTATAAATGGATCGAAGGACATCATATTTTCGCCTACAGCATCGATATTGCGCCGTTTAATTTTACCAAGCTTATCGCAAGTACTTCCATCAAGGGTGATCGCTCGAGTTTGTCAACAACATAAATTGCGATGTTTTGACTTGTGTTCTTGTAATTGACTTTCTCCCAGAAAAACCCTTAAACCGCCATTTCTTCTTTATTTGCATTAAATAATCGACGATTCAATTCTCGTAATTTAATATTATTAAAAAATAATCGTAAGTTGATTTTGGGATACATGTTGAGTTGGCTCCTGTATCGACTTTACACGAAATATTTTTATTTCATATGCGAACGGAAACTTGCCAGCGATTTTTAATTTTCGAGTCCGTGGACGCTATCTCTGCGCGAATCGTTCCACAAAACGCATCAAATTGGGCATCTACTTCTCTTACTGCAGCTAGCTTTTTCTTTGATGTCCAACAATATTTGGTAAAATGTTCGGACTGTTTGGATATTCATATCGCTTGTTCTAATGTCAAATTCGAGATAAGCTGCATTCTGCCCGATAATTTTTGATCTCGAATACCCGCGACGATTCGGTCTCGAATTAGTTCGTCTTTAAGATCTTTATAATCGCAAAATTCGGCTTGTGCGTGGACTATGGTAATAAATTCGTCTATGCTTTCACGTTCACGCTACACACGACGATTAAAAACTAATCTTTCATAGATTATATTTCGTTTCTGAATAAAATAATTTTCAAACGCCTTTAGTGCCGTACAGTTATCTTTGCGATCGGTTTCAGATAGTTTTAGAGCCGTTAGAAAATCAATCGCTTGGCTCCCTATACAATAGATTAATGTATTAACCTGTTCTTATGCTGTTTTTGTCGATAAACCAGAAATATTGCGAAAGAGATCGAATCTGTTCTTCCAGAGTGGCCAATCACAGGGTTTCAAATTAAAAGATTCAGGTGGTTGCCACATTTTATTGGAACTTGCCATGTTTTCTCAACCAGGTAGAAATTCATGTTGGAAAAAGACTCAAAGTTCAAAAGATTTACTTAGCTTTGTTGAAGGTTTTAGGATGATGCAATCTTCTTTTCTCCTCTTTAGGTTGAAATTTTACCCATCCAGCTACAATTCTACTCCATTTCCTCTTCCAAATTCACTAAGATTTACTTATCCCGCTGCCACCATGTAGGTATTAAATGTATAAATTTCATATAGAAAGATTCTGACACTGTATTTATTTTGACAGGTATTTATTGTTTATATATATATATATATATATTTACACTACCAACTTATAACATATTTACAACACAATTACTTAGTAAAAATACAGCATCCATATTGTCCTGAATCTAGTGCACGTAGGCTTAATAATTCTTAAGAATTAATGACCAATAAATAAATACCTTGACTATAGATGCAGAGACAACGTTGGATACCAATTACCCCTGATACAGTATGACAAGGATGAACCCAGGTACAACTATCATAATATGATAGGAACTTCTAAACTGAATTTTAACATTTATAAATTAAATAGATAAAGAGTTAAAATATGATTATTGAAACTACAATTTAGAAAAGTTTGTTTGTCGTCCGCATTCAACAATGTCACACTTGAATGTACTCTATTAACAGGTAAAATATATGTATTTATATATATATATATATGTACAAACTTTTTATTTTCACAATAATAAATAATCCAGAATTATTATTTTTTAACTAATATGTAATTATTTAGAAACGTTTACCAGTGTTCCGTGGTCATGACGTTAATCCCTCAACTACGAAATAATTCTAAACAGTTTCATACCAATCCTGCGGATCGGTTTGAAAACATACGGAACTGTTTCAACCATTTTCGTCTCTAACGTCACCGTTGCGTAGCCAAAACATAATGGTTTGAAGCACTACGAGATCGGTAATTCCTTAACGTTTATGAAGCTATTGAAGCTTAACAAATTTTGAGCACGATCGACGCACAAAATTTAAACAAATAAGTTTTTAAAATTATTTTAACATATTAAAAAAATTAGTTGCCATTTTTAAAGTAAGCTTTGATTTACTTATTGCCTCGCCTCCTGATCGGTAAGCGATTCAAGTTACTTACCGATGTGATTCACATTACTTACCGATCAGCAATTTGTAAATAAAAACCTACAGCCTTAGAAACCCTATCGGTAAACACTAAAAGAAACCCGATCATGCAAAAATACTAGAACATATTTTGACGAATTACACACTTGTTGAATAATATATTGTCACACTATATTTTCCATAAACAATATTTTTTATTCTTTACAAATTTACATACAATTTTAGTGCATTTCATTTTTTATAATATGGCATACATTAAAAAATTATATACGTATCAATAGATCAATGCTGAAAATACAAATTAAAATTAAAACTATATAGTATTTCACAGTATCTAGTAGCTTACAATAAAATATAATATTATCCAATATAATTGTAAAGTACAAAATATAATTAATTGTATGAATCCATGGACCATTATCTTGAAAAAATTAAATGATTTTTGTATATGCAAACTTGCTTTTAATCGTAGATTTCAGTAAAGATTATATACAGGCTGGTGGCGGTTAGGGGTGAATGTAGGTATTTAACATGGGTTTTGAGGTACATTTACAAATGAAAATTAGGTTTAGATTTATGGTTTATACTTTAGATTTAAAGACTTTGGCCGCATATTATGTAATCACTTCATTCACACTTCAGAATTTAGTGTCTCTAAATCCAAATCATAAAGCCAAACATGGCAAGGTCCAATCTTTAGGTTTATGATTTAGTTTGACGTCACTTCACCAATGAGAACGAATTTGAAACGATACAGATATATACACTTATCTTTATTTAGTATTCACTTGGTGGAACAGCTTTTTAAATATATGCTAGAAGAACGTAGAACTGTCAAAATTTAATTGCTGAAATATAACCAATAATGCTAAGCGAATGACAGTTTCACGGCGCACAGGTATCTATTAAGTTTTGTTCTCCGATATTTTAATCTTGTTTTTGAAACATTTATATAAATATCAGTACAATTAGAGTTAAATTAAACTTGCATTTATGAATGACTTACTTAAATCTAAACAAAAACCATAAACCTAATTTTCATTTGTGAATGCGCCTTTAGTTTTATTTAATTTCCTGCTCTTCTGTTCGTATTTTGGCGATAACTGTAAAGTGAAGTTTTAAAAAAATAACAGTTGCACACAAACTGTTTTTACATTTTTTATTACGTATTTGGCTTTATCACACTTAAAAAAAATTTCCCCTAATTAGTAGCAATAACCATGGCACTTGCTTTCTTTTTTTCTGTTTTTTATAAATTATTTATTAACGTCAAACGTCAACCTAACTTATGAAAAATATATCACGCATTCTTTTATAATTATTTCCGCCATAATATTTGATTTTTTCCAATATTTAAAATATCTCATAAATTATTACTTCTATCAAGTTTAAAAAAGAGTACTATTTTCGTGTATTTTTACACTGTGTGTAATATTTTATAAGTAAAAGATAAAAAACGGTAATTGGTGAAAAAGTAATGATAAACTTTCACGACTTCTACATATGAGACGTCTCTGGTTGAAATATGCCAACAAACAAAAGTATAAATATGAATTTAAATAAATAGTATCTTCATACAAAGTTCCAAAATTTTAGTGTAACTATTTTGGCACAACCTTCAAAAATCATCCTGTAACGTGTAATCGCATGTTTTCTATCAAAGCACGTGGTACGGTTAAATTTGCGGCGCTCGTACGCCGAAACTATTCGTTTGACAATAAAATAGACTAGAGAAAACAATTATTGAAAATTTTATGTAGAGCAATTTTGTACATAACAATTTTTCTCCAAAAATCAACCAGTAAGGTGATATTTTCGAAAAATCTGTTTTTAGAGCTATTTAACCCAAAATAGCGCCATTTCCATACAAGGTTACAGCACCCAAAAATCTATAACACTACCCATTTTTAATACTTCAGCTAAACTTCCCAGCAAACCCCTTTCTGAGCACCAAATGACTGGAGTATATCCATTTTGGTTAGTTTTTAAAAAGTAGATATCTCTCGTCTTAATGTGTCAATTCTATCGGACGTTTAACCGATTTCAGTAATTTTTGACACTGTTTTTAAATAGGTATCAAAATTGCATTGTTGTTCTCGGAAATTCAAATTTTCTGACTACATACTTATTCCAAAATTAGTCAAAAGTGCGCTGTTTCTTTTATTTGGACTAAAAGTCTTTATACCGCGATTAAATTCTTAATTGTATGTAAGTTAGTGGAATTTGTTAAGCAGATTTCAGAATTAGAGGCAATCGGTTGAGATCTTTCTCGAATGCTGGAAAATAATAATTTCCTGTTTCGCTACCCTGAGAATTCCCTATTTTGAGTCAGAACATATAAGCTCTTGTTAGTTAAAAAGTTGTTGAGTGCTATGAACAGTATTCGGGAATTCTGTTTTATTTATTCTTTGTGTAAAATTATACAAAGAATGTGAAATCTCTTTTGTTATCTCCGAAAAATTTTCCATCGAAATTCTTTGCTGAATCCAATCTTCATGTATATATTTTAAATTACCGTCTAAATCAGTGGTGAGTTTTGTTGCGTCTATAAATTCATATAATTCATCACTGGTACTCAAGATTACAAGGCGAAATTTAAATTATCCTTTAAAATATTTATTGCTTACTTCTGATAACGCGTTTTGAAAAAAGCTTGCCGGGCGAAGGACATAGACAATTTGAATTAAAATATGCAGATATTTTTAATAATGCTGTTTTAACAGAACTCCATGAGTCTTTTCTTGTATCTATAATAATATGAACTCGTAAATCTGCTTGTTGCATAGATAAATTCGATTGTCTAGTTTTTAACCAATCATGATGCAAAACACTTGAAAATTCAACCAATGAGAACAGTATTATACTGATAAAACTCCGTTACCCCGATAAATTTCCAAACCAATAAACAGTTGTTATTGTTTACAACTGTCAGTGTGACAATTAATATTTCATGTTTCAAAGGAAATAATAATAATTAAATTGTTTCATTTTGCGTTGTCTTTGGAATTTATCTCTGCAAATACCACACGACCTCACTGATTTTCAGAAATAATATCACAAGACTTCCTGATTTTATCGATTTTTATTTTGCACGAATTGCATAGTAAATCCCGACTCCGAAGGAGGAGGAATTTTACCTAATGTCAGTTTGCTTGACTGATTTTGCTTAAAAGCAAAAAGAATGATTGCTTAAAAATAAAAATTTATTTGAGAAAATCAGAGAGATCGTGTGGTATTTGGCGAGATAAATTCTAAAGACAGCGCAAAATTAAACAATTTAAATATTATTTTCTTTTTAAACATGAAATATTAATTGTCACACTGACAGTTGTAAACAATAACAACTGTTTATTTACATAGTAGCGGAAATTTATCGGGGTAACGGAGTTTTATCAGTATAATACTGTTCTCATTGGTTGAATTTTGAAGTGTTTTGCATCGTAATTGGTTAAATACTAGTCGTTGGCATTTATCTCAGATAAATTTTTATTTTGCACGAATTTTTTTGCTTCTAAGCAAAATCACTGAAGCAACTTGACATTAGGTAAAACCCCTCCTCCTTCGTAATCGGGATTTACCGTGCAGTTTACTTTTGTTTGTTGCTAAGCAAAAAAAAATCCTGTAAAATAAAAATAATCGATAAAATCAGGAAGTCTTGTGATATTACTTCTGATAATACTGAAGTTAAGTATAGAACCAAACGTTCATAATCGGCGTCATTTAGTAACTGGAAGTTAATATTAAAGTTAAAAAAAGGTTTGAAAATTATTTAGACATAGGTATTAAAAAAAAAATTGGCTGTCATTTTTAAAATACGTTTTGCTCGTTGTTTTTCTTTACTTACCACCTCTGCCTCCTGATCGGTGAGTGATTCACATCACTTATCGATCAGTAATTTGTAAATAAACTTTACTACCCTGGAAACCCTATCGGTAAACATTAAAAAAATTAAACCGATCGTACAAAAACAATATTTAAGCTTTTCAAGATCAGAAACTGTAATTCCATACTGGTCTAAATATTTTTGTCATTATCTTTTCTCCTATGGTTTCATATTATCTAATATCCATCCAATATACAATCCAACCCTAGTATACACACCCGTTACTCCTCTCTGCCCACATTGTCTACCTCCATAGCTAACTATTCCTTCTAGGTAACCCTTCCCTTCCAAAATGCCATAATTTTCGTCGTATCTTCCCATAAGAGGACCCCCACTATCGCCATGAAAACCCTTACTATCCCCATGAGAACCCCCACTATCCCCATAGCAAGGGCCTACTCCTATATACCCCCCAGCGCAAATTTGCTTCTCAGAAATTTTAATTCCGATGTTCTTGTACACTGGGGAGCAATCGGAAGTGGATATAATAGGGACGTCTGCTTTGTGGAGGACAGAAGAGAAAACTCCGTGCTCTGTATAACCCCAGCCAGCGATGGTGATGTTTTTACCAATAGAAGTTGCTTCGTTCTTCAAAGGCAGACAGATTGGTTTGATATATTCTGCAAAAAAATCTGTGTAATGACGATATTTGTCAAACGTTACTGCACGGATATTTAACGCCGCTTCAAAAAGGGGCCATAAAATTTTTGTATTTGTATAGTATGACAAACGCTGTTTCTATTTACAACTCTCCCCTGTCATTTGTTTTCAAATAAAAATGACCTATATGTATGCCGTTAGAGAAAATTAGAATTGTGCGAAACATTGAAGTGTGAAAATTTTTGCAAGTACTTATTCAAATACTGGTCTAAGATAACTTAGAAATACATTAGCATGTCTTGCTTAAAATAAATGGATGACTACGGTATCTGCACCATAACAATAACAAGACAAGGGTGCATTTAACATACTTCATCTTTTAATAGTCATCCATGTATTTTGAGCAAGACATGCTAATGTATTTATGGGATATCCTAGTCCAGTACTTGCATAAGTACTTGCAAAAATTTTCACACCTCAATGTTTCCTTTCAAAACAAATGATAGAGAAAAGTTGTGAATTGAAACCGCACATCTGTAAAATAATTTAAACATCAAATTTCATTCGCTAGTCATACTATTGTTTATATAGAAGTTTTCGTGATATGCGAAACTGACGTCACATAACATACATCTAGTGATGGGTCAATTCCCGAAATTGAATGATGAGGAAAAATTCCCGGAAATTACCAAGAATTTTTTTTTAAATTTCCCAAGTAATTTTAAATATTGCGTAACACCATAATATTTGTTGACGGGCTAAGAGTAGGTAACAGACAGGTATAGGCACAAATATGCAAAGCAAAAGAACAGGCGCCAAGAATAATATTATCTAAAATAAAATTTAAAAAAAAATCCAGGAAAAGTCAAGATATTTTCTCCCACAAATTGTAATTGAATGAATTTCCGGGAATTTTTACGGGAAAAACAAAATTCCTTACGGGAATTTTTTAACAGCACATCACTACATACATGCTTCCCTCCACTCCTACAGTATACTACATGTCTTTCTAAAAAGACAATAAACCCGAAGAGAAAGATAGTTTAGTAATACCATGTCCACTGTTTTGTTTTGCCGTTGTGTTTGATCAATACACAACTATCTCTCTCTAAAATATTCTAAAAAATAATAATACCGAATCACAAAATTGTACAACTGTATGTGGCGTACGAAATTGGTTGACCTGAGATTGTAAACAATAAAGTCTTGGCTTTAATCCAGTAGTTTATCTTCATCAGTATCTTCTTTTACCTGTGAATTTTTTGACTGGGGTTTTCAATCGTAATAAAGCGATATCGTTATGCTTATGCCTCGAAGC
Organism: Harpalus rubripes; assembly: GCA_963082715.1. Lineage (NCBI taxonomy): Eukaryota > Metazoa > Arthropoda > Insecta > Coleoptera > Carabidae > Harpalus > Harpalus rubripes. Next base: position 18,989,138 of record OY720465.1, read on the forward strand.
ATCGTTGTATTCAGGATGTACTAAATATTCTTCAACGTCTATATTTTCTACTGGATCCGTGCATATTGGGTCTTCTTCTGTTTCTTCACAATCTTCTTCTTTGTCCAAATTGTGTTCTCCTAGTCTTACTTTAAACCTAGAAACATATTTATTGCATTATATGGATGGATCATATTGAAGTTTCGATATATGGGTTATAAAATATAAAAATTATCTACCATAGTTTCTTATTAAATTTTAAAAATTAAAACATTATTTTGTAATAATATAGTTATTTGCAATTGAATGTTTTGGAGGAGGGTTATGGTGATGCCAGTATTTCCTGAGTTTATATTTCTACTGCTATGACCCGCTATGGCAAATTATCTGACTTTGTCTTCCTCGCTTTGGACCATACTGACGTCACTATACTTCTGCGTAAATATTTAATCAATTATTTCTCATAAAAATAAGTATTTTCTTTAATAATAGTAAAAATGAAAAGTTTGTCCGAAACTCAATTGCTCTTTAACAATTATAGGCCTAGTCTCTAAAATATTCACTTAATGAATCGTTATCATAACGAAATCGCTATTACAATCGTTATCATCGTATCCGTATTCTGTAACACATTTTCAAAAAGAATAACCTTGAGAGCAAGTTAAGAACTTTACTTCCTAAAATCAAATTATAATTTTAAATTAAATATATAAAATAATTCAATATCACTCACAAAACTTTAAGGTTAGATAACTTTTGGCGGAAATCAGCTGTCAGCTATCAAACTGTTCTTCTTCTTGTTGTGGACTATGAGAGCAACTAATACCATCTGTAGACAAATTGTGAATCTTGCGCTAGACGCTAGGAATATATACTTATTAAATTATTTTAATATTACCTTGCAAAAATACTATAATATGATGGGTTTTTGAGATCACTATTCAACATATTAGCAATTTTATTTTGACACGAATAAAAATGCTGAATTACTGACAAAACGTTTATGCAATGACTGATTTTTTCAGAAATAACAATATCGTTCTTTTTTCGTTATATAGAATTAAATTATTGTTTACAGAATACCACTTTAATGATATTCGTTATAATAACGATATGACAATTGATAACATGTCATAACGAACGTTTGTAGAATAAGCCTATTAAATGATTTTCGTTATTATTATAACGATATAACGTTTTAGCGAGTCGTTATATCATAACGATATTTACAGAATAACCCTATAGACAGCACATTTATGCAAAATAATTGTGATTTTTTTAGGGCTGTTTACGTAGTATTTTTATAACGGAACAAGGTATTCGCGAGTGAAATAGAGCAACATGACATCTAGTGACGACAATATGAACGAGTACAGGGTAGTAAGTTCCAGCCGAAGTAGCGGTGAACTGTTATGCAAACGCAACGTTTCTGTTTCTGGTGGGTTTCTGTCGCTTATTTGACAAATTCAACAGGAGTGTGTAGTGTTCCCACTTAGGAAATCAAATGAATTAAAACACTTGTTTTATTACAATTATATGATGCAACGCCAAATGGCAATCTGTTGTACTGGCATAACCCTTTATTTGCATTGAGGGTTAAAACGTGACGATCTTCTTCGTGAATCTCAATGTTTGTAAAAGCTTGACTTATGTCTATTTTCGAGTATATTTCTTTTTTCCCTATTTTATCCAGGACATACTGAATCGATGGTATAGGATGTTGATCCACTATGAGTTGAGGATTTACTGTTACCTTAAAGTTTCCACACAAGCGTACAGTACCATCCCTTTTTACAGCGGGAACTACCGGTGTTGCGAATTCGGAGTGATCCACCTTTGTGATTATACCTTCTTGTTCTAATCGATCAATCTCCTGACTTATTTTATCTTCTAGCGCATATGCGACTCTCATTGGCTTCCTGAACACTGGTGTATAACCTGGTTTTAGTTTAATTCTTGCTTTCACGTCTTTAATTTTTCCTATTCCTGGTTGAAAAAGGACTGCGTAATTATATGTAAGCTTCTCCAACTGTTCTTTCGGATTTCCCTCATTTCTTGCATTGATTTTTTCGCTAAATATTTTTGGCCAATCTGATTTTAATGTGCGTAGCCACTCCATACCTATGACATCTTCGTAATCTTCTTTTACAATATAAAGTTTTAAAGTTTGTTTTTCTGGGTGTTTCGATTCAACTTTAACATCTGCTACTCCTGCTAAGTTTACCGGTTCGCCTGTATATGTCGTCAGTTGCATTCTAGCAGGCTTAATTTCCGTATTAGCGTTTAATTTACGGTAATTATTGTAGCTCACTAATGAGACAGATGCCCCAGTGTCAACTAGGAAACGTGTTTCTGTTCCCTCTATCATCACGTCGGTGACAATCTTCTGTTGATTCGGTCTAATGCTCCAGATTATGATTTCTTGCTCATCTTCAGTTTCATCGACTTGACGTACTCTTGACTTTGTGACCTCTCTCGATTTTTCACTTTCTGACTTAGTTTTTACTTTAGATAGGCATGCTGGTGAAATATGTCCTATTTTTCCGCATTTGTTGCAGACTGCCTTGATAAATTTACATTGTTTTGGATCATGATTTGTGTAATTGCATCTGTAACATTTGGACTTTTTGTTACTATTATTCAGTTTATTTACTTGCCTTGAATCTTCTAGTTTATGGACGGTAATTTTCCTATCAGGTTCTGTAAGTTCGGCGAATGCTTTCTTATTTCGGTCTATGAAAGTTGCCATTTCCACCGCTTTTTCGAATTTTAAATCCTTGTTTTCAAGCAATTTTAAACTTGTATCTTCTGACTTCAATCCATATATATATTGAGTCGTTAGTGCGTCTTCAAACCAGTCTACGGGAAATTTACAATGTCTTGTTAGCTTCCTAAGTTCAGCCGCGTAGTCTTGTGCTGTTTCTTCGTTCTTCTGCACTCTTTGTTGGAATTTTACCCTCTCTGCTAAACTATTGGGCGTAGGCTGAAAAAATGTTGTTAATTTCCCCGTCAGGAAATCAAAACTCTGTTCTTCTGGCTGCTTAGGCTCACATAAATCGCATAGCCTCCCGTAAATATTTTCTCCAATAACATCTAAAAGTACCAAAACTTTTTTATTTGCGGGAATATTATAGAGGTTAAGTTTATTATTTAGTCTTTTTAGGTAAGTACTCCATACGGACTTATCTGGATGAAAAGGTTCGATGTTTAATCAAAAAATTTTGCTGCTTCCATGCTCAGTAGCTGGAGTTGTTGCATCATTTTCGCTTCCACATTCTGCAGCTGGATTTGTAACATTACCGGTTTGGTTTTCGTTCGGCATTCTTTCCAAATCTCGTCGCCAGTTTCTTTGTAATGTTCCCACTTAGGAACTCAAATGAATTAAAACACTTGTTTTATTACAATTATATTTATTATAGAACTGTGATACACGCGTTCTTGCCGCTCCATAACCTCTAACCTCTATATTTTCCCTGTTGCCAACTGTGTATCTCTATATTTCCTTATTTCAATAATACAATTATCCGGTAGATGGATCTACGTACATAATAGAGTGAAATGAAATTTCTGAGTTTAGCAACAAAATCTAAAAGTTGTGAATCAATCTATTAAAAATGGAAAAGGATCCGAGCAAAAATATGCGTGTGTGCTCCTTGCTCTTTATGAAGCAAGATTATATTTTGCCAGGAATAACTGCATGATAATAATTACTACATGCTTTTTTGTAATGAATTCTGAACTTGTAGACATGTCTGCACAAAGAAGACACGCTTACGTGTCTACTAATTTTTCAAAAACTGTAAGTGTAAATAATGCGAAATTCCCGAAAACAAAGGCTCGAATATCGTAAACTAAAAATTCGAGAGAACGCTAAACCGGTAAAGAACGCGGATATAAATTTTTACGCAATCCCTTAAGAAAAATATGAGAAAAATGAAATAACAACTGATATCAACCCCACAGAAAAAAAAAACCGATTTGGGGAAAAAATAGTTTAGGGATGCAGCATGCCAAATTAAAAGTGGTGATCTGCAAATTTCAGTATTAGATTTCCTAGATTCAAATGAGAAACTGATTTCAGCAACCGGTTTAAAAGACTATGGACTTAGGTGATGATGTTTTTACATATTATTTATTTGTTTGCGAGATACCAAGAGTTATGTTTCGCGAAACACAACTTAACAACGCAAATGACCGAAGTTATACAGCCCAACTAAGAAAAATAGAGCTATCTGATTGGTCTATTTTCCGATGAGTTGTATAGTCGCAATAGTACAACAAGTAATATTTTCGGTATGGACAGACATATGACAAAAACGAAATAACAGACAGGAGACTGAAAGAATAATTGCTAGGCTTATCTTTATAATCCGGGCGGGACCCTGAACAAGATGGCGGCTCTGTCTCGTGGTTTCGAGATCGGGGTTTTTCAGGTACTGGCAATGTTGGGTCGCAGTATTAGCCGGGTAGGTAGGTACGCCCAGTCGCAGAAATATGTCCCAACAGTACGGCACAATAATGGTAACGAATGACATTCCCCAACAAACGGCACAACAATCGGTAGTTCACAACAGTATCTCCAAATATTCGCAACTCAGTACGACCATACATCCGTAATGAACACCGGTAACAAATATTAATGCATAACGAGAGTTGTGTTTTTTACGATTTTTTTAAATATTATACACAAATTGATGTAAATAACTGGATTTCATATAAAAATTGTAAATAATAATTATAATAATAAATACCTTTATTGGCGGATATTCAGCAACAGCTGTTCTTCCATATTAACCTTATATAATAATTATAATAACATGGACATAATATTTGCATATAGCGAAATGAACAGATAAATAAGTGTGAATTAGAAACATGAATTTAAATAAGCAATCAATAATAAATAAGATATAATAATATGATAACGAGTGCAAGGATTTCAAAGGAGTGAAATGTCATTTTGTTTACATTCTTAGCAAAAGTAACAGGCTTGAGAGAAATAATTGTGGGTGACATCTTATTGAGAATCGTAAGAATAGTATACGAAAATGTGCGTTTGTACAATGCGGAATTAAACTTCGGGATGCGATATTTCAAATTATTCCTTAAATTACTATGATGATTTGTACGCAAAGTTGTTTTGTTGTCAAAATTAGAGGAAGATTTATATTTATACGCAAACATGAAGTCTGTTTCATATCCAACCAATTGAGCAACTCTTTTCTTTTAATCTCATTACCAAACAACATAACCGCAGACTTAGATTCATTTAAGTGAAAACAATGATTTTTGCAAAATTGAGCTAATGTTTTAGACTTACTTGGATTAAATGATATATAAAATACAAAAACGTCAAAAACGTAAAGAAAACTCCAACTGCGCTTGCGCGTGGCTTGCGCAATGTAGCTCTGTCTGTTGTTATCACTGCTGTCAGTTTTATGTTTTAGCAGTCTCATAAAAATAAGTACTTGCCATTAGGTATTATTAAATTAACTATATATGAGATACGAGTAAGTTTTAGTTTTTTACGTTTTTCCATAGGGTTTTTTACATGAAGTTAAGTTTTGTACATGTAAAAAACTAAGTAAATTACTCGATGTAAATAACTTGCACAACTCTGTCCGTGACGAACAAGGATCCGTTACGAACATCGGTACCAAACAGACTAGGGGAGAAAACGTGGAGTCAGCATATTGGTGATAAAAAAGTCGTTAAAATAAGCTAAATTATTACTGTATTTAACAAACAAAATGGCTAAATAAAATTGACATAGTTACTATACCTTAAGGTTGCGAGCGACTGTGTAGAATTTATATCGACGAGGATTTCTTTCGTTACAAATGAATTTGTGGATATAATCCCAACACTTGGCACTTAAGTTCGCAACAGTAAACCCAAATCACGAAAAAACTAAAGCCGATATCTCACAAAAGGTGTACTTCACAGCCAATCTAACCAGAAGTAAGAATTCTTTCTTTTGCCAAATTTAAAAGTTTACATCCGGAGATTTCAACTACATCCGAAGTACAAGAACATATATAAAATTCATAAAGTAAAAAATAACATATAATAAAAATTACCAGTCACTAACCTAGCACAAAAGTATCGCGTTTAAAACATTGGCGCACGACAGGGCCTCAGCGTGCATAAACGAACGCAAGACTCGAAATGAAACTGACAGTAAAAAATAAACAATCATCTATTTAGCAAAAAATTGCAAGGACTCGAAACTAGAACATATAAAAATAATGAGACTATAGAAGATAAAATAAAAGACGGTACGTATAAAATAAAACAGAATAGAACGATAAATGGGCGACATTAAGTACATGAAGAAATGTTTTTTAGATTGCAGAGCAGCATAAAATACATACAAAAACGAACAAAACACAGATTTGGAACTTACATTTTTCCTATTTCAATCTGTACTCTTCCCACAATGCAATGAGCAGCAGTGAGCACATATCTATTACTAATTAAGGCTCCCATACAGCTGTGTCCAACAGATTTCCCCCTAGCGTCCTTATACTCCAAAAGGGCTAGCCAGGGAAACTCCCCAAACTTTGTATGATCCCGTCCAAAAGCCTTATCTGTTGTTTGAATTTCACACGATTTGTTGGAGGGGAGGAACCTAATGTTAGGGTGCTCGAAAGCTTTAATATTGGAGGGTACATATGGAAGAGTTGTGGAAGGAGGCGGGAAAGTGGAAGTGTAATGGGCAACGCTTCCACAACAAACGAGGGGGTCTTCCATATATCCACAACGGGATTGACGCATGAAACGAATGGTGGAAGATGTACGGGTGGCCAGACTATTAAGGAAAACTGAACACTTGTAGATGCTGATACATTGGGCTGTTTCGCCGTTGGGAGTTATGCAGGAATTGTCTGCAAAAGTAGAATGATATTAGAAACATGTTATGGTAATGTGCTGGTTTATGTGCACATAGCAATGAGCCGGTTTTACATTATTTAAAAGTATTTTAAATAAAAGTTTATGCATTATTTTTTCATATTATTAAAAAGAATAATAATAATAATTTGTTGTTATTTTCGTAAATAATTTTTAAAAAATGGCGTCAGAAATAGTCATGAAAAACAATCTCTCCCACCTGTGACATCAAATTACATACAGCACGTCATTCATAGCCAATAGGAAAACAGTTCGTACCATCACCTACATTATGAATAAAAGTAGGCAATAGTTTGTTGCATGTTAAGCAGCTCTATGACCTTTGACGTGACATTTTGTTTCATATTAATGAGAATCAAACTTGACATATATTTCGATTTTAGTTTCAGTGTCGAATGTTTTTAGTGTGGGTCATGACCCAAAACTGTTTTGAAAACGATATTTTAGAATCTAAGTATTCTCTGTATGGGACCTGCATAAAATGACATTATGCATATGTACATGGTAGTCGATAATATGCCAGTCATTTTCATTCGTTGCAGGGTGCGCTAAAGCCTTTTATTGCTGTGAATTTTACCTATTAGAAATTGTACATATCATTCTATCCGGGTTTTAGTCAACAAACACTAACAAATTTTACCGTAAAAGACACAAAAAATGTAGGTCCGATATAGAATATCTAAATTTTAAATTTCATTATTTTAAAACAAATTTGGGTTATGACCCACAGCTGAGTAGGTCGTCTTTTTTCCGGAAAAGACAACAAATCGTTCTCTAGGGTATTTAAAGTGAACACCAAGGATTAGTATTTGAAATACCATGATACATTTTTCACGTAGTACTAGCTCCCGGTGTATAAATCATAGTGACTATGAATAAGTGCGTACGTACAATGCATGTTATTGACGGAAATTATTATTTTCATAAGAAAAATTCACCTGTCAAAATTTCTTCTCATCTTTCGAAGAACTTGAAACCAAAAGTCGCTTACATTGCTCCCTGACCTCACGGGAAGGTATGAGAACAGGTTCTTATAGTACCTACTTATATTAGGAGAAATATACATTTTATTTATATTAGGCATATGTTATGGAGACTTGGATATATAAGCAAACTAGAGTAGATGCTATTATATTTGTTCCAACATACATTTAAATCAGTACAGAACTGTCCGACGTTTGCGCAATATTAAAATAGGAACGCAATTTTAATACTGAGTATGCATCGGACAGTTCCGGACTGATTTGATTGTATATTGGAACAAACTTATTTATTACTTCACGTTATCTGGCATATTTGTCACTGTTTTATGTACTTTATGGTATTTGGCATGATGGTAGTGCTTGCGGTTTAACAAGAAGTGACATTAACTATCATATTTCAAATGGGATACCCTATCTATTTTTATATATTTGGAATCTACGTAAAATTACTGTAAAGTGTTTTCTTTCTCTTAAATTAGTATTGTAACGATTAATGAGAATAAGAAAAATAACGTATTTAAACTCAGTCTTTGGCAGCGGCCATGATATATTTTCAGTTCTTTTTTACATCCACACTAGTTCTATTTAATTTTTACTAACCTATACACTACATTCTCTTTCTTCTCACTTTTATGGATATAAAATGCATATTAATATAAATTATACTAACTATTACATTATTAAGTTGATTAACAAACAAAATCTGTCATCCAAGCTGGTTTCTTTGTAGCTCGACGCTCTCTTGTCTATCTGTCTCCGCGTATTGGTGATATACTCATATCTGGAAACTTCGTTGTTGTAGGCTCGTTATGGCGATCTTGATTATTTGTATTTGAAGATTGCTTGACTGGATCTTGTTCTATTCCATGAGTTTTTGTCTGCTCAGGTTCAGGTTCTCTTGTAGCAAGCTGTTTAAGGAACATAGTGTTGCGGTCGTACTGGTGTCCTTCTGGTGTTTCAAACACTACTGAATTCCCATTTTTCTCAACAACTCTCATAGGTTTAGAATTAATCGGTGTCGATAACTTGTTGTGTTTTGGTTGGGTTACCAGTACCAAGTCACCTCGGTTGATTGTGCTCGTTTTTGTTTTTCGGCGAGCATTTGCATATCTCTTTCCTTCTTTCTTCTACCTCCTATCGCGCATCTCTTCATCAAGGTATTGCTTCCCCATATTTTTGATTTCTGGAAGTTTCGAACGAATTTTCCGGCCAAACATAATTTGAGCAAGTGCCACTCCTGTGGTCGAATGCGGTGTCTCACGGTAAGCCAGTAAATACGAATACAATTTTTCCTTCAGGATAGTCCCTCAGCTTGTGCGATACGAAATCTCTTCATAATGGATTTATTCCGTCGTTCCACTTCTATATTTTCCTGTGACCATAGCGGAGTTGTAAAACGATGTTGTATTCCGTATTCACGAAGAAATTCGTTGAACTTTTTATCTCGAAATGTTCCACCATTGTCGCTGATTAAAATTTCAGGAATCCCGAATCGAGCAAAAATCACTCGCAGTCGAAATATAAGGGTCTTGGGCTATCATGGTTATTGTGATCTCCACTTCATAGTAGCGACTATAATAGTCGATTATAACTATTAAATAATATCCTGTAACGGACCTAGATAATCAATGGAAACTTGTTGCCGTGGTTTCTCTGGTAACTCATGTCTTGTCATAGGCTCTGGAGGATCTGGAAGTGCAGTCATTTGGGTTAGGCAATAAACTTATTATTATTATTATTATTAATTATTAATTATTAATTATTAATTATTAATTATTAATTATTAATTATTAATTATTAATTATTAATTATTAATTATTAATTATTAATTATTAATTATTAATTATTAATTATTAATTATTAATTATTAATTATTAATTATTAATTATTAATTATTAATTATTAATTATTAATTATTAATTATTAATTATTAATTATTAATTATTAATTATTAATTATTAATTATTAATTATTAATTATTAATTATTAATTATTAATTATTAATTATTAATTATTAATTATCAATTATCAATTATTAATTATTAATTATTAATTATCAATTATCAATTATTAATTATTAATTATTAATTATTAATTATTAATTATTAATTATTAATTATCAATTATCAATTATTAATTATTAATTATTAATTATTAATTATCAATTATCAATTATCAATTATCAATTATCAATTATTAATTATTAATTATCAATTATCAATTATCAATTATCAATTATTAATTATTAATTATCAATTATCAATTATCAATTATCAATTATTAATTATCAATTATCAATTATCAATTATTAATTATCAATTATCAATTATCAATTATTAATTATTAATTATCAATTATCAATTATTAATTATTAATTATTAATTATTAATTATCAATTATCAATTATTAATTATCAATTATCAATTATCAATTATTAATTATTAATTATTAATTATTAATTATCAATTATTAATTATTAATTATCAATTATCAATTATTATATATTAATTATTAATTATTAATTATCAATTATTAATTATTAATTATTAATTATCAATTATCAATTATTAATTATTAATTATTAATTATTAATTATCAATTATTAATTATCAATTATCAATTATTAATTATTAATTATTAATTATTAATTATCAATTATCAATTATTAATTATCAATTATCAATTATTAATTATCAATTATTAATTATCAATTATCAATTATCAATTATCAATTATTAATTATCAATTATTAATTATCAATTATCAATTATTAATTATTAATTATTAATTATCAATTATTAATTATCAATTATCAATTATTAATTATTAATTATTAATTATTAATTATCAATTATTAATTATCAATTATCAATTATTAATTATTAATTATCAATTATCAATTATCAATTATTAATTATTAATTATCAATTATCAATTATCAATTATCAATTATCAATTATCAATTATTAATTATCAATTATCAATTATCAATTATCAATTATCAATTATCAATTATCAATTATCAATTATCAATTATCAATTATCAATTATCAATTATCAATTATCAATTATCAATTATCAATTATTAATTATTAATTATTAATTATTAATTATTAATTATTAATTATTAATTATCAATTATTAATTATTAATTATTAATTATTAATTATTAATTATTAATTATCAATTATTGATTATTAATTATTAATTATTAATTATTAATTATTAATTATTAATTATTAATTATTAATTATTAATTATTAATTATTAATTATTAATTATTAATTATTAATTATTAATTATTAATTATTAATTATTAATTATTAATTATTAATTATTAATTATTAATTATTAATTATTAATTATTAATTATTAATTATTAATTATTAATTATTAATTATTAATTATTAATTATTAATTATTAATTATTAATTATTAATTATTAATTATTAATTATTAATTATTAATTATTAATTATTAATTATTAATTATTAATTATTAATTATTAATTATTAATTATTAATTATTAATTATTAATTATTAATTATTAATTATTAATTATTAATTATTAATTATTAATTATTAATTATTAATTATTAATTATTAATTATTAATTATTAATTATTAATTATTAATTATTAATTATTAATTATTAATTATTAATTATTAATTATTAATTATTAATTATTAATTATTAATTATTAATTATTAATTATTAATTATTAATTATTAATTATTAATTATTAATTATTAATTATTAATTATTAATTATTAATTATTAATTATTAATTATTAATTATTAATTATTAATTATTAATTATTAATTATTAATTATTAATTATTAATTATTAATTATTAATTATTAATTATTAATTATTAATTATTAATTATTAATTATTAATTATTAATTATTAATTATTAATTATTAATTATTAATTATTAATTATTAATTATTAATTATTAATTATTAATTATTAATTATTAATTATTAATTATTAATTATTAATTATTAATTATTAATTATTAATTATTAATTATTAATTATTAATTATTAATTATTAATTATTAATTATTAATTATTAATTATTAATTATTAATTATTAATTATTAATTATTAATTATTAATTATTAATTATTAATTATTAATTATTAATTATTAATTATTAATTATTAATTATTAATTATTAATTATTAATTATTAATTATTAATTATTAATTATTAATTATTAATTATTAATTATTAATTATTAATTATTAATTATTAATTATTAATTATTAATTATTAATTATTAATTATTAATTATTAATTATTAATTATTAATTATTAATTATTAATTATTAATTATTAATTATTAATTATTAATTATTAATTATTAATTATTAATTATTAATTATTAATTATTAATTATTAATTATTAATTATTAATTATTAATTATTAATTATTAATTATTAATTATTAATTATTAATTATTAATTATTAATTATTAATTATTAATTATTAATTATTAATTATTAATTATTAATTATTAATTATTAATTATTAATTATTAATTATTAATTATTAATTATTAATTATTAATTATTAATTATTAATTATTAATTATTAATTATTAATTATTAATTATTAATTATTAATTATTAATTATTAATTATTAATTATTAATTATTAATTATTAATTATTAATTATTAATTATTAATTATTAATTATTAATTATTAATTATTAATTATTAATTATTAATTATTAATTATTAATTATTAATTATTAATTATTAATTATTAATTATTAATTATTAATTATTAATTATTAATTATTAATTATTAATTATTAATTATTAATTATTAATTATTAATTATTAATTATTAATTATTAATTATTAATTATTAATTATTAATTATTAATTATTAATAATTAATTATTAATTATTAATTATTAATTATTAATTATTAATTATTAATTCTTAATTCTTAATTATTAATTATTAATTATTAATTATTAATTATTAATTCTTAATTATTAATTATTAATTATTAATTATTAATTATTAATTATTAATTATTAATTATTAATTATTAATTATTAATTATTAATTATTAATTATTAATTATTAATTATTAATTATTAATTATTAATTATTAATTATTAATTATTAATTATTAATTATTAATTATTAATTATTAATTATTAATTATTAATTATTAATTATTAATTATTAATTATTAATTATTAATTATTAATTATTAATTATTAATTATTAATTATTAATTATTAATTATTAATTATTAATTATTAATTATTAATTATTAATTATTAATTATTAATTATTAATTATTAATTATTAATTATTAATTATTAATTATTAATTATTAATTATTAATTATTAATTATTAATTATTAATTATTAATTATTAATTATTAATTATTAATTATTAATTATTAATTATTAATTATTAATTATTAATTATTAATTATTAATTATTAATTATTAATTATTAATTATTAATTATTAATTATTAATTATTAATTATTAATTATTAATTATTAATTATTAATTATTAATTATTAATTATTAATTATTAATTATTAATTATTAATTATTAATTATTAATTATTAATTATTAATTATTAATTATTAATTATTAATTATTAATTATTAATTATTAATTATTAATTATTAATTATTAATTATTAATTATTAATTATTAATTATTAATTATTAATTATTAATTATTAATTATTAATTATTAATTATTAATTATTAATTATTAATTATTAATTATTAATTATTAATTATTAATTATTAATTATTAATTATTAATTATTAATTATTAATTATTATTATTATTATTATTATTATTATTATTATTATTATTATTATTATTATTTGGCATCCGTGACACGTTCTCACCCATTTCTAGGCGTCCTTGTCCATTGTTTTCCACTGGACCTTTGTTCGTAGTCGTTGCTTCATACCGACGACGCCTAAATGTCTTTCGTAAGCTAATTTAAACATAGTCTCCTGCAAAATCTCCGGTATGATAATTCGTGTTCCTCTTACAAGAAGTCTATCAACAGTAATCATCTCATCCTTTGTCAGCTCATACATATTCATTTCTGAAGTTCAAATTCAATGGTTGTGTATAAAGCTTTAAATTTGTATGACAACTGAACACAAGGTGGTCCAGCTGGTACGAAATACGCGAATAGAGATTAACCTTTTCGAAATCTGGTTTTTCAAAATCTTATTACCTAACATTGAGGCCACTCGAGACGGTGATGAGAACGTAGTGATAGTCGGTGATAATCTAGCAAGACATTTTTCGCCAAAAGTAATACAAGCATGCAAAGAAAAGAAGATTTATATGACTCCTTTTCCACCGAATGCCACTTACCTGACGCAACCGCTTGATATGGCACTGTTTGCATACATGAAAAAAAAAATGGAGGGAAAATTCAGGACCAATGGGGGAAGGAATGCCGATATCCTGGTAGCATCCCAAAGGTACAAGTTCCACACCTCCACAGTTGCTTCATAGGTTATGGAATGGGATTAGTGACACTGTAGGCGAGTTTTAGAGCTACCGGCGTGTACCCACTAAATCCAGATAAAGTTCTAAAACGCATTCATGGTGGGCTTGAGGAGGATTCTAGAGAAGTAAGAGATTGTTGAATGAAAGCTACGAAACAAAAGCGTAAACGAGGCAAAAAGATTGAATCTGGAATCGATGCCTCCACTGTACGCGAGCTGCAACATACTGATGTCACAACTCAGATATTAGAGGACCCTTCTTTTGTTGTTGTTGACCTGGGTACTTCTACATCACAGTTTGATCCGGGTCCGTCTACATACATACTACGCTTGTTCTTTAGAAAAACAGGAATCGAATCGCAAAAGCAACAGACAAAGACCCGGAAACACTTCTACCTGCGGAATTTGTTGCAAAAACTGGAAGGACTATAGAGGTAAAGTTGATTGGATTCATTGTGTAAAATGTCGTCGGTCGCTCTGTGGACCATGGAATAAAGACAGTAAGGATCCATTCTATAACTGCGAGCGATGCGAAGATTATGAATCTTTTGACGACAGTGATGCAGACAAAGATTTCATTCCTGACTAGATTAGGTGAAATTATTTCACCAAATTGCCATGTTTTTACCCAAAGAATAAAAGTTTTATTTGCTTATTTCAATATCAAACTTTATTTTTCTATTATTATGTTATTTAGAAAAGAATATAGTATTTATTTTTATACTTTTGTATGAGTAATTAAAGAATAATAAAATGTATCGAAAATATTCAAATTTAGCAATTTTTTTTTAATAAAGTGGGCTACATATAAACCTTTTGTACATCTCTACGGGGTACCTTAAACGCTGTGAGCATTTATAAGCGTTTAAATCGCATTTTCCTCAACTGACCAAATAGCCCCAACAATGGGGCTATTTGGTCTCCTCAGAAAAAAAATTCTTACTCAATGGCTGATTTATTCTAATTTGTAAACCAACCATGTATAGCAATGAGTTAGGTCAGTACAATGCATATTTTTTCATACTCGTTCGGCTAAAACTTAAAAAGATATTCCGTCATAATTTCCGCGTAGACGCGAAATAGAACCGTAATCCTGACATGTTGTGGTTAACCAGAACTTTGTTCACCGCGGTTATGTTACGGAATATACTATCAATCTATGTTTTAATTATTACAAATTAATCAACTATTAATATTTTCTATTAGTAAAATATATTTAAATATTTGAGACCAGAAAGGATTCGCTGTGGAGCTATCTGCTTCGGCAGACAAACATTGACTACATTGGAAGAAAACGAGCGAAATTATTACATTGACGGTGTAGTCAAACTGCAACTCAACCAATTATGTGACACCGTGGCCAGTTGCATAAAACGTTGTTAGCTGATCATGTGTTTAACTACACATTGTAACCATGGATACGTATCAAAAATACATTGGAAAAGAAGTCTTGTTAAAGTTAATAACGTGATTAAAGTTAACAATGCTTTATGCAACTGGGCCTAAATGTTCAAATGTATTTCAATATACGTAGAGGCAAATCAAAAATATTTTATATATTTGCATAAATAGGGTACAAAGCAATATTTAAACACTTTGCTGTAAAATATAAACGCGTTTTAGTGTAAAATTATATTTTAACGTAGGAAAACCTACCACTTCAATAAACTTTAATTTTATATTTACGTAAAGTTTACACACTGGTAAAATGGCAAAACAAAAATGTCGAATAGGAGAATCGTGGAATGCACGTTCATGGGTGCCGGCAGAAATTTTTGAATGATGGTGCGGTCCATCGCCTGCGTCTCATGAGAGGATATACAGCTGCTTTAAAAAAATGGTAGTAAATGTTAAACTTTGACACATTCGATTGACGGTGTTTGTTGATATGATACTACTTGAAATACTCTTATACAGATACCTATCTACCATGGAATAAAAAATAATATATTTTTTGGAATGCAAGAATTGTGAAGAAAAATAGTGAAATTTTGTTTATAAATTAATCAGGGAAAATTTGTAATTTGTGGAAAAATGAAATTGACGACCACATTTTTATCACAACTGTACCTACGCGCCTATTTAGAGACATAAAATAATCATTGTTTAATTTTGATATTTTATTAATTTTTTCATTCAGAATACTATTTTATATTGTTTAGATTTATTAATAATTTATTAAAAATAATAATATGATTTTATAATTAAACTATTTATTTTTTGTGCAACCGTGTGCGAACTAAATATTTCGCAGATGCAATATAGTCCGCGAAATTCAATATCTTTGACCCTTGAGAGCAAAGATGACAGATAATAATAACCATGACAGTAACGTTTTTAAAATATGACAAAATAAGTTGGTTTGTTTTTACCTTCCGTCACCTTTAGGTAAGGAAGGTATTGTCTTTGGTCAAAAAATTCGGTTGTGAGTTTTTGATGAATAAGCACGTTTTAGGGTCCCTAGAATACGATTTTACTATTTTTACGATGATGTCTGTATGTGTGTGTGTGTGTGTGTGTGTGTGTGTGTGTGTGTGTGTGTGTGCGTGTGTGTGTGTGTGTGTGTGTATGTATGTGTATCTGTGTGTGTGTGTAACAAAATTTTCGTCTACGATAACTTCCATACTATAATTCGAAAAATTATAATTCTTTCGTATTTCTCTTCGTTACATCCATGTGAAGAGCTGATTAGATTTTGGTTAGAATTGGACAACCGGAAGTACCCTCATTTGAAGATTTTAACAGTTTTTCGTGAAAAAACTATGTTAAATATCATTTTTTCACATTTAATGTTATTATAAATATTAAAGAATATTTTATTCTTTATACGATTTGACTGCCTTTTATACTTAATATTAAATGGATTTAGAGTTAAAAAATTATAAAGAAATTAAATTTCATAAAGTAGCCATAGCTATGAAAACAGCAACTATATTAAGAAAATTTTTATTGAAAGATGTCAGTGTCAAATGAAAGTGACATAGTGTGTTTGTCTAATAATTTTACTGGAAATATAGGGTCTTTTGCTATAAATTTTCTGTATGGAATTTGCATAAAATACATGCAACTGCCGGAAGGTAAAGTACAAGCAAGGAACATTCTGTATGAAATTTGTACAAAATACATAGAACTGACGGAAGGTAATGTGCTGGCCACACAGGTTTTTTTAAAATGAATACAATAAATATTGTAAAATAGATATTTTAGAAATTATTTAATCTCTTTTCAACATTTTTTTTACAAAACTAATTGTTTTATCAAAAATGTTAATCCCATCACAGCGGCTTTTCTATTTCAATAAATTAAACTGTTTATATACAATAAAATTTGTAATAACATATTTTTTTACGATTGCACAATAGTTATTTTTATCGCTAGGCTAGAAATTGAACATTTACGAGATCGAATAAGCGAGACCTGCAAATATGAGATCTCGCAAAATAGTTTCTGGACGTGTTATACACAAGATTTTTTGTGCCGACTTCATAAATTCTTCTACACTTTTATTCTAGTTTACATAATCTAAAATAAATATTTTTACGGTTGCAAGTTTAATTATAATTATTTGTATTTGAGCATAAAAGGCATAATTATTTTATACTTACTAAAAATATATCATAAAAACATTAGTTATATGGCGGAATATCATAATTGTATCACGTGAAGTTAGTTGTAGTTTGTAGTTACAAAACAAACTAGTCCTAAAGTTGGAACATATAATTAATCAGTGGCGTGCGGTGAAATTTTAGTCGGGTATGCGCCAAGGATAGGAAATAATTTATAATTTTTGTAATTACGATATTTATTGCATACTTTAATATAACATAGAAAAAAATCAATATTAATTAATATAACTATTCGTAAATAAATTCCATTCTTCTTTCTTTTTACAAAATTCATGAATTATTGCAGAATGAAAATTATCTTTAGTTTGCATTTCGCATAGTTGAGATTTTTCAATGGACAACAGTCCTAAGCTTGATAATCTTTATTGTCCCTGGGATGATCGTTCGTATGATTTTAGGCGCTTCAAAGCCGAAAATGAGCGTTTAACGAAAGCTGTAGAACTCGGAAGTGTCAGAAATTGCCAATGTTTTTGAATTGCTACTAAATAACAATTTAAATTTTCAAATCCTTGTTTATTCCAAACAGTTATGTCAAAATAATTTTCCAAATGATGCTGATCTACATAACCAGAAAACTTTTTCATATTTTGTTACATGAAAATTTCGCGTAAATCTTCTACCTTTGTCCTTATGAATCGTTTTCAAATTATTTAAATCAGAAGTAGGTTTTCCACTTTTGATAATTTCATTTTTCTCGTTGAATGCTCTTCTCAAAAGTGACTTTTCTATTAATTTTTTTATAATGCAAACCATAGTTATCCAAAAATATGCGCTATATTATAATACTGTAGAAGATAATCATTAAAAGCAAAATAAATAATAATACCTATGTTCATGTGCCTGTAGTGTAACAAAAAAAAAAAATTCTGTAATTCTATATGGTGGATGATGCTTATACAAAAATTACTACATCAAAATATACCCGGGTAAGCGATGAATTTAGCGCTTACCGACTCACCTACAGCGCGCACTCCCCTCTGCTTATTTCACGCAGTTCCTCTAGCGTCGCCCTGCCCCGATCCGTCTACAAGTCATGCGGCAGTGCCTAGCGCTATCCACTAGCTTTTTTCAGTGTTATTCAGTTATTCATTTTATACAAGTAGAACTAAATAAAATTTAAAAGTAATAGAATTTATCTTACATATAATTTAAAGTATTTACATGTATTATGTAAAAAAATAACATTATAAAATTTAATTAATTTCTAAATACGAATGGGTATGCGCCGCATGCCCCGCATACCCTGACCGCACGCCACTGTAATTAATCTATACGAGTTGACAGCACATTATTATTTTTATGACAAAGTTTAGTTATTTAAGTTACAATAATTAAAGATTTAGTCCTAAAATTTGTAAACATTTCGCTTATTCTTGTGTTAAAAATAATCTTAAATTGACATTTCACCAGAACAGTAATGCTGATTAAATAATTATATGTTGTTAGTTCTCGCAAGAAATGAATAAAATCTCGGAGACTAATGAACGCAATGCAACATTCGCGAGCTACAGACACTCTCCAGTGGACACGGTCTTCATAGTAATTTGTAACAGTAACTCCCAGACTACTATCAGAACTACTCGCCAGAGTGAAACTCTCGGAAAAATACTCTCACGTGGACACAGTCATGAGAGTACTCTCGAGAGTAACTACTATCCGAATTTACTTTCATGTGGGCAGGTACCTTTACACTATTTATGCAGTTTGGAAATAGTAATTTGGGAGTTTTTTGTATTTAATATGTGACAGGAGAAGGAGTATTCGATATAAAAAAAAGTGTTTGTTCTAATTTTATTCTCTTTATTGCCTACCGCCGTAGTATTATGGAATAATTTATTGTATGTATATAATTATTTTGATAGTGTATAATTACGGGAAATAAGATAATTTCCTTTGTTTACAAGTATTCTAAAAACAGCCTCGAGCAATATACCTATGGATGCATACAACGTCAATGGAATGATTCACAAACCGATAATGCAATTATTGCAATTTCAATTATTCAGATTTCCAATGAATTATAAAAAATAATTGACCCCTGTGGTGCACTCTCCACGCCAGAAGTGAGTGCCCGTGAGGTGACGCCTGGTAAGCGCCCGCACGGTGCAAATATTTCATCATTACCGCATCTGTGTACAAAGCAGATTGGCACACCCAGCAATGGGTAATAAGCCGTGATGATATATTTATTTTATTTATTTATTTTCCAATGAATTATAAAAATTTGTTACTTACAGGCAAATAGTAGTCTACTAATCACAAATATATGATGAGTTATTTATATTTAGTACTTTTTTTGCATAATGTGATCAATGATGATTGCATGTTAAACAGATATATGTTTAGGTAGTATAACAATTAATTGAAATCTGTCATACAGCATTTATTCTTACAAAATTGACTCTTCGGTCGATACACCTTTATACCTTCATCTGGGTCACAAATACATTCTTTTATCGTTTCAGTTTTATAAGTATTATAAAAAAAACTGATGCGTGTATGAATCTACCAGTGTGTCTATGGTTCGGGTTCTGAAGAGGAAAACTTTTTCATTTTAGTGAAAAATATGAATCTTTATTAAAAAAAACTCTGGCTTCTGCAAAATTAACAAACATCTATCTACATTTTAATTATATAGTACAGGGCGGACATAAATAAAATTACAAATAAAAAAATACAAAAAATTATTTTCTTATTTTATTATGCAATACAGGGTGGACATAAATCATAATTAAAAATAAGAGAATACAAAAGCATTTTTTTATTTTTTATTATTTATTATTATTATTTTATTATGGAGTACTGAATGAACATAAATTAATATTAGAAACAAGAAAATAAAAAAACTATTTTTTTTATATGAAGGATACCTACTACTCTTGTTTTTATTTTGATTTATGTCCACTCTGTACTTAATGATATAATAATAAATAGATAAATAAAAAAAAATTAAATTGTTTTTTTTTGCATTTTCTTGATTTTAGTATTGATCAATATGCAGCCTGTACTGCATAAGAAAATAATAAAAATAATAATAGATAATAATAAAAACAAAAATAAATTTTGTATTTTCTTTTTTGTAATTTTGATTTATATCCAGCCCTGTACTATATAATTGGATAGAATTTTGTTAATTTTGCAGGACCCAGTTTTTTTATAAAGAACAACATTTTTCACTAAAATTAAAAAAAAAAGTTTTTATTCACAATCACTATAGTAATATGTTGATTCCTAACCTTTCAGAGATTGGGAAATACTTAATTCCTAACTGCAATGACAATCTCTTGAGTTGAAAATAATATATTTCACTTCCACCCCAGGGGTTGGAAATGTTTATATAGGAGTTGCCTAGCAACATTGTCGTAGATCCCTGTAATAAATTAGGCTAAACAAATTTTAATAGAGCTGTCACAAATACTAATTAATTAAAGGTTATAACTCATTGATTTATTTTGAAAATTATTGATATAAATAGACGATGATTGTGAATAAAATAGTATACATACCACGGTGGGACTTTCACCACAGACGCGCGCTGTATTTGACATCGAGGCTTCAACTCTCGGTAATATACATAAGCCGTCGACTGTAATGAAACATATACCACCTTGGTTGTAATAGAAATAGTGTACTATTCCTCTTCAGCAGGGCCGGCGCTAGGCGGTAAGCGAGATAAGCGTGTCAGAAGGGCGCCAAAGGGTAGAGGGCGCCGAAATTTTTAAAAAATAAAAAAAATTGTTATAGATTTATCAAAAAAATTACGTATAATTCTTCAAGTATATATCTAATAGATACTCTTAAAATACCTTTATAAAAAGCAAATGAAATGTTAAGTATGTCTTTCCAATTCGATATTTTAAATGCCTAAACTCAGTTTTACACTTTGAAACGCCCCAAAACAGCGTTACTTTAAATTTTTTATTATTGTCTTGCTTTCGTGTATTTATCTTTTTCCTTTCATGCAACAAGGTGGAGTATTTGCATTAAAAAGTAAAACTACGTTAGAATTTTAAATGTTAACTTTAAACTGGGAGTAAATATAAATACATATACATATTGTAAACAAATCTTGGCAATTGTTAGCCCTCATAAATTCGTAAGGATCGATTTTGTTTCTATATGTAATACAGGCCCGGATACGGCCACCGGGCAACCGGGCAAGTGCCCGGTGGGCCGACCTTACTGCAATTTTTAAATAAATAATCAAAAGAAAAAAATATTTTTTTAATCTGAGCAGAAACGGCTAGTCTAGAATACTAATCGGTCAAGAATTTTATTTTCATCATTGTATACCGAATATCTACTGTTTTTGTGGACCATAGGAAATACAATGTTAAAATTTTGCGCTATTAATTTTAGAACAAAAGTGTAAATACAAAAATGTTCAAAATTAAAAACTGCGTTTAACAAGTCCAAAATTATTGTTTGCATGCGTTTCGTTAGCTATTTAGAGCGAGCCACGAACAATAGCACAAAATGTTAAACAGTTGTATTTCTTAAGTTTCGCAGATGACATCTCTCATAAAGTTTTAATAATTATTAAATTCATTAATTTATTTATCAGTAATTATGGATACATTTACCATAGCAGATGTCAAAGTGAAACAATACGACTATGGAATTGTATGTTCTGTCTTGCTTAAAGACGGATATTTTATTTTATGTTTGTCTCATGACATTAATCTATTATATCAATAAATTTAGACTCTTTTGCTACAGTTTTTAATTCTCAACATTTTTTTGTATTTAAACTTTAGTTCTAAAATTAATAGAGAAGAATTTAGAGCCATGTGAAAATGTATTTCCTATGGTCCATAAAAAAGTAGACACCCGGAATATATTTGTAAAACCAATAAAAACACTGAATTCCACAAAAATTAGAGCCCGGAAAGCAATATTTACAGTCATCTTGGATTTATTTCTGAAGGGTTTAATTCCTATATAATGAATGTATAACTATCCGAGTTTCGTCAAATTGAGTTCTGGCGTTGGGATAATATTACATTAAAGTATTTTTTAATTTGCAAGCGATATAGTCACTTTTTTCACAAATACGAACTAATAATAATTTCGGCGCGAAATACCTATAAAATGCATGCACCACCCGAATTTTGCCAAATTGAGTTCAGCGCATTAGGTGACTTTACGTTCAAGTATTTTTTAAAAATTTGCGAACGAAGAGGTCATAATTTTCACAAGAGCCTTTAGATGAGGTAAAATCTGACTTTATTTCTGCAAAAAAATAATAAAAATATCTGTTTCCACGCTTTAATTTTGGGTTACTTCATTGCAATAAAAAAATGGAATTTCAAGGGTGGTAGATATTCTAGAATCCAACAATAATTTAAAATGATTATCTTTTCAAGTTGAAATTAATTTTTAATTTGGGCCGGTCTGCCACTATTTGCCTGGGCCGGCTTTAGACCCGTATCCGGCCCTGTGTAATAAATCATAAGCATGATAATCATCGTTCGAAAATGTATTAAAAATTTCCTAATGATGTAATGTTTAGGAGTTACATGCAAAAATAAAAAAAATCCGGGAGAGATGGCTTATCGGGTGAGATGACTCCTTTGCAAAAATTCAAAGAATAGAATACATCGTTTCGTTCTACTATTATTTAGATTTTGGCAAAAGAGTCATTTCACACTGTAAGCCATCTTTCTCGGAATTACTCTATGCATGTATCTGAATTTTTGTATTCAACTGGTACTTGCATTTTTCGGGTTAAATACAACTGGTACACAAACGGGGCAACTTTGACTTAATTTTACCGACTTCATCTTTTATAATAACGAAGATCCTAATAGCGAAGGTGGAAAACGGGCATTCTTTATATGTATCATTTCTGCAAAATAGATGGTTAATATTTCAAGTATTCATTTATATTTTCTGTATAATAAAATTATTCGAAATACGAATCGGGAGATTTTTTAAGTATTTTTTTATATATTTTAGGGGGGGGGGGGTTATTTTATAGGTTGTGGAAGGGCGCTAAATACCATACCATCGGCCCTGCTCTTCAGAACCCTAGCTGTGGACACACTGTATGATTATGAAACTGAAAGATTTTATTTGTAAATATATAATGTTTACGTTAATCCTATGCGTATAAAAAATAAATGCTGTATCTGAGATTTTGAGTAGTTGTTAACACCTAATTTACACGAAGAAATAAAAAAAATTGCCACAAGAAAAGTATAGTTTGGATCTATTATAATATTTCGAATAGTAAAGTAGGTACATATACAATTTGGCAATCCATAGATAATAAATAATTTTTAAAATGAAAAACACGCCTCAGATTTTTTGTGACTTTTATCCATTTACAGTTATTTTATTGTAGAAATTGTATCTATTGTCCAATAAATTTGAAAATTGTTACACATATTTATTTTTTCCGCAGAATCGAGTGGTAGAGTCGTCAGGCATGTATAAAGTGGATGACAACCCAAAATGGGATTTTCTGATCCAAATTTGAATGCAAATATCTAAGAATTAAAAGAGATATTTTTTGCGGTTCAAAAATTTAAAATCAGTGCGTTAAAAATAGATATTTAATATTTTTACATAAACTCCAAAGTTGGGTTTATATGAGTTTGAAGCGTATAATTCAAAAATAGGTAGAGATACAGACTTGTGGGTATTACCAATTTATTCTATTGAAGAGGAGACACTATTATTGAATTAATATAAGCAAAAATAATACTTACGACAAGTAACAACCCCTATTACACTAAATAAAACCACTAAGAAACCACTCCCATCCATGTTGAATCTTTTACAACAAACTATGTTGAAGAAATCAGGTCTGTCTTGACTTCTCCAATCATTGAAGACAATGACTGCCTGTTAAACTGTAATAAAGTGAAGGTGATTTTGTTTTGCAGTGTATATGGTTACAAACAAGTTGACAGCTAAGATACAAAGATTGAGGATCTTGGGATTCCCAGTGACGCACACAAATTACGATACCTACTTTCCTGGTTTGCTCGTAGTATAAATTATTCATCATTTTATAATAATTTGTGTAGCACAATTTATGTGGCATATAAAATAATAGTTATGAATCCAGGAATATATCCGCAGTAGGTATGGTAAAGATATTTTAGCAAGAAAATAATGTTAGTATTTTGCCATGGCTTTTATAAAATCCTGAATTGAATTCTATTGAATATTTATCAATTAGAAAAATACATAATAATTCAATGTCTAGATACATTGACATTGTTTTTTCTCTGTCAATCATTCATGCATTATTTTAGAGAATAATACGTCAAATAATACGAGTAGTTATAAAAAAAAAATTAAAAATTATTGTACGCATTTTTATTTAGAATATTTTTTCAAAAATCTTCTACTAAACGATTGACGGAAAAAACAATGTTAGTCAATTGCTCGCACCTTTTAAGAGAAGACGGCTGGGCGGGCATGCGTGCGTTTGTGTCGTTGTGTATTGCGTGGGTGTGCGTGCGTGATGATTATTTCTTCCACGGTACATCTTATATCAAACTTCCAAAAATTCATATTTTTCGTATTTTAGCTTTCTACATTTATATAAAAAGTTAATTAGATTTTGGTGTGGGTAATATTGGACAACCGGAAGAGATACTTTATTTGAAGTACATAACAATTTTTAATGAAAAACTATATTAAAATCTAATCCAAACCTTTTCAATTTTAGTATTTAAGACTTTTATGTCAAGGGGAATAACATATTTGGCTAAAATCGATAAACCGAAAGTGACACTTTACTGGAGGCTCTGAACAGATTTCCGTGAAAATGAAAAATATATTTATATACTCCATTAGATATGTGCTAAAATTGACAATCCGGAAGTGTTAGTTTACTGGAAGTTCTAAATAGATTTTCTTAAAAAAATGTATTAAAATATGATCCAAATCTTCTCAAATTTAGTATTTAAAATTTGAAACAAAATATTATATTTTCATTTATATGATAAACCGAACGTGGTGTTTATAGACCGGGATAACAGTAGAATATAAAAAATTAAACATATTAGTGTATTATAATGGGGGGTTAAAGTCAAAGTTGGGTCTGAGAGACTCAGTCAGTCGAACGGTGTGGTTTTTAAAGCACCCGTCAACTGGAAGGTTAATATATTAACTGTACAAAAAATATCATTTGTATTTTGTGTACAAAGTGTTTTTAGTACGTTCGAATGAAAATCGCACGCACTAGAAACTTCGTAGATTTAATACAAAAATAACTATTATAATTAAATAAAATAGATACCTATGTAGTTTAGTATAGTATAAATAATAATAATAATAATAATAGTAATAATAATAATAATAATAATAATAATAATGATAATAATCATAATAATAATAATAATAATAATAATAATAATAATAATAATAATAATAATAATCATAATAATAATAATAATAATAATAATAATAATAATAATAATCATAATAATAATAATAATAATAATAATAATAATAATAATAATAATAATAATATTAATATTAACAATAATAATAATAATAATAATAATAATAATAATAATAATAATAGATATAACACAGAGATGACGATACCCTTTGGGGAATAAAATTGCCCTACACAAATTTCCAGTGACATTGCCAGTCTTCCTATTAACTAATCAATGCCTGTGTGTTTTTCGATAAGCGCCTGATTGCATTAATTTTGGAAGCCTTTTAATTAATTAAATTAAAATTAAATTGGAGTATTATTAATTACTAACATAACCTGACAAGATATGACGTTTAAGCTAACAATGGTGTTTGCACAACAAAGATTATGTTATCACAACAAAGATTATGTTATCTGGTAAAGCTATCTGACAGCTAATGTCAACTATTACTATTATACATATTCGTATGCGAAAAATTAATGAATATATACAGGTTGTTCCTCGACTCGACCGACAAACTTATACCATATATTTCGGGGGTCTTTACGATCAAAAAATGTTATATGACCTATAGGTGAATTCCTTTTTGTTTCGGAAATATCGAAGGAATTAAAAAAATTATAATTGAGTTAGCCTTGACGAATGAACGTATGTTTGCCAAATGAATGATTTTTGTGCTGTCTTATTAATATAAGGCATTATGCTGCATTTTACTAATGCAGAATATGCCGATATGGTTTTCGTGTATGGTTTCTGCAATGGAAGTGCAGAAACCATACATATAGAAATTACAAAATTTTAACTACCTAAATTCAATACTTCTGTGAACAAAAAATTAACTAGCATAAATTAAAGAATTTAACCCTTTTTTCTAATGCTTGTTTAATAAGCTCATTTCTCTCGTAATATATTTTTCTTCCATTTTTCTTTCTTCTACATCAAGTCTTTGTTCTATCTTTTCTTATTTCTTGTAACACATCATAACTTAATTTTTTGTGAATTTTCCTTGGGGTACTAGATGGTGCAGTTGATGCGGAATCCAAATCTGTTGTTTGTGTAAAAGAAGTTTTTGTTACAGGACTCCTATTCTGTAACATTTAGCAATACTGATATATCTGGATACGGCCATGCCAGAGTACGAACTATACTCGATTGAGAATCTTAAAACTACCTACATAGTGCTATGGACATATCTATATTGATTTGACAGTTTGTTCAAATTTTGTTTATCTCACCTTTTATTTTTATGAGGTAAGTTGAAAGTATAATTACTATTATTGCTAAGAAAATTTGATATATTCTATTATTATTGCTAAAAAAATTGATATATTCTATTCAAAAGTGAATAAGGAATTTATTATTATATTTTTTTCGTGTAAATATTCATACAAATAAATATAAGTAATGGTTCGCTATCACAAAAAACAAAATCTTTTTCTGGTAGACATCCCTATTCACCTTTGAGTAGTTTACATTGTTTTATATTTCAATGGATATAATATTTTTATTATACTTTAGATGGCATTGTTATATGCTCAACACCAAGTTGTGGAAAAGAAAGAACTGGATTTGGAGTTGGAAGAAGCTGCTCTGATCTAAAAGACGCTCAACATCTTTTCGGTGTATCAGAAACAGAATTTGTGGCTAATTTTAAATTAAATAAAGAGGCTTGCCGATATATAATCGATGTAGTGTTTCCACATATGGAAATCGGTCAAAAGAACGCAAGAATTCCGCCGCATACAAAAACAATTATTTTAAAAATGATGGTAGAATTTATGGTATAGTTTTGAGTAAGAAATAGTTATGATTATGCTATATACATAATTATTATTACTATCCCTTTAAAAATAAAAGTGTTTTTACATCTAATGTTTTGTTTTTTATATAAATTTTGCATACATTTATTTATATGTTTATCTTTTTACATCCACAGAGGGTATGTCTGCGACTAATGTGAATATAAGCATTTATTCGAGATTTATTCATAATAATTTTTTAATCTAATATATTCATTTTGTTGACTAATTTGTGCGGTTAAACGTTTTAAGGAAATGTCAGATTTAAATGCATAACCAACACACTTTGATTTCCCCAACAACATGGCCACAAGAAAGTTACTATACAGTGTCCCACCCCACACTCTATGTTCAGTGTAGGGTCTTATAGAGTACCATATTGCCATATTTACCTATTGTATGTCTCCAAGACAGAAAGAGCAAAATAGATGCACAAAAAGAGATGAAATATTCTGGGTACTTCATTAAATGTATTTATGACTGGTGTACTTTCAGTGTATCTAAACAGGTGGGTGAAAAGAAAAAATAAATAAATAATAAACTGGTCAGTTTTAATTATTTAGCATTATTATTTTTATTTAATTTATATCTTCTTATTTGATAATTTACTAATACTAGACTTTATAGAAATACTGCATATATTTTACATATTCTTTTTTTATAATCTCCAATTTGAATTTATAATATTTTAATATTCTAATTTCTAATACATTTGATCAAGATTAGTATGCCAATCAGTTTTAAAATATTGTATTGAAATATTACTTATTACAGGTACAAATAGTTTCGGGTGGGTGAAAAGAAATAAAATTAAATAATAAACTGGTCAGTTTGATAATTTACAAAAAATATAAAATAATACAAACACAAAACATAAGTAGGGTATAAAAATATAACAAGCGTAAATGAAACTAATTAACATATAAACTCTAGTCAATTTAAAGTAAATAATATAAAACATTTTGTACTTAATTGGACGTTTTAGTTTCGTCGTCAACAATATAAATTCTCTGTGTTACATATTTCCATTCTACTAAAAGATATAAAATTAATACATATACGAGTACAATATATAGATGTAAAATGTAACAAGCAGAGGTGCGAAGATAAAAATGAAATTGAATAAAACACTTGTCAGTTTAACGAGTATTTATACAGGATGGTGGCAATTAAGGGAGAACATAGGACATATGGATTTAAAATGGGATTTTAGTTTTACGCAATTTCCTGCTCTCCTGTTCATTTTTAAGGCAAAGCCTGTAGAGTTCAAAGTTGTTTAGAAATTAAAAGTTGCTTATAAACCTGTTTTTACATTTCTTATTATGTTTTTTTTTTGGTTTCTTCACAATTTTAAAAAGAAATTTCAAAAGTTTCGTTAATTAGTAGCAATAGCCATGACTTACGACATTGTAGAAAACAATAGTAATATTGTGTCAATTTTATATTGTATAAACTAAATTAAATAGGAAATTAATGTTTATTCGAATAAGGAACGTGTCTTTATTAATAAAGAATTTATTTTCCATAAGGCAGATCGATGTTTAACATTTATAAATAATTTCTGAAACACAGAAAAAAGAAAAAAATATGGTTATTGCTATAAAGCAAAAGAAATTTTGAAATTTCTTTTTAAAATTATGAAAAAAATAAAAACAATAAAAATGCAAAAACACTTTTATGTGCAACTTTTATTTCTTAACAATTTTGGTCGTAAAATGAATAAGAGAGCAGGAATGTTGCGTAAAACTAAAAATATATAAACAAAATTATTACTAAACACAAAATAATAAGTATAAAAATATAACAAACATAAATATAATACATTTTGGTACCTACTTAATTGGACATATTACAATCGTCCTCGTCTAGGATATGGATATAAATAATTTTAAATTTCTGACTCGCTATTGCTGCCATCAACATTGTCTTCACTATCGCTGTCTTCTCCTAATTGTATAATAATGACTACAATATCATCCATCAATCCACATCTTTTCTTCTGTTTGTATAACTTGGTTAACATATTTACCCCAGTTTTGTGCCGTCACATGTTCATATGCTTCCTCTATTAATTTACGCACATCAGGTCCTTTAAAAGTGATATTATTACTTCTAATGTAACGTTTAACTTAACTCCATACCATTTCAATTGAATTTAACTCACAATGGTATGGAGGAAGTCGCAAGATATGAACATTTTTGTTTATTGCCATAGAATCAATGATATATTTATCAAATTGTTTTTTGTAACAATCAGCTACCCCCAACAGTTCCTTTTTTTATAATCTTCCTCGAAATATATATATCTTTGGAAAGTACCCAATTTTTCATTTGTGTTACGGACCACGAGTTATTTGGCAGCTTTTCGAATTTACAGCTATGATATGAAGCGTTGTCCATAACCACTACACATTTATTTAGCAAATTTCTCTTAAGTAACTATGGCGCCACCTCACTATATCATTACGTTCAATAAACAATCTATTTCGGTTTCGCTTTTCATAAATGAAACCTAAATCATGTATTACACGCCACAACGTTGTTCTTGTGAACGATGAAAGTCCAACACGTACACATTCTGCACAATTTTTAATGGCACTTAAAACACGATTTAATGTTGGAGGTAAATTTTGAAAATAAAATTCGTGAACTTTACGCCGCAGTAAACTTTTTTGCTCTTCACTTATTGTAAAATCTCGGTTGTTGGACTGTCTTCTCGTCTGACAAATTTTCTTACGATATTTTATTCCTTCCGTAGAGTCGTTTTCCTTTTTGATGTTGAAAATAGTCTTTTCACTGATTTCAACTATTTCTAAAGTTTTTTTAACCACACAAGTTACTGACATGTTCTGATTTAAATTAAAATTTAACACATTTATAACTATTTTTTATTTGCACTGTTAAGTGAAAATTACATTTAATAATGTTTGCCATGGCAGAGCAAAATCACCTTTGTAAATATGACAGCAAACAAAAACTGAATGCACAACATTCAATTTTGCTATTTATATTGCTTGCTACGGTAAATTTAAAATTTAATCCTATTTATGAAAAAAAAAAATATCATTAAGAACAAATGTACTTACCAAAACTGCAACTTACCGGTAAAATTAACACTGCGGGGTGCTATGCAACAGCAATAGCCTCTTTATACATAAATTGCATAATCACATTCCCTAATTGCTTGCTATAATAAAGAAATAGTATTTAGCTTTGCTAGGGTCCGTGCGTTTAGAGAAAAAATTAATCAGCGCAGAAGAAGTTGTACTACCCAACTTACAGATGTTGACTATTAATAAACATTTAACTGAATAATATTTAAATGTTATTTACGATACGTAATATTCATAAACAAGTATACATATAATTATTACTCGCACAAAAGACATTTGATTAAATATCTTTGGCCATATATTTATATCTGTAACCTATACGCTACAAACAGCTGCTACCTGTCACAATATCGTACCATCCCTACTTTCACAAGTTGGACCCGCCCGGATGAATTTTGGTCTGTGCGCCGGTTTTTTCTCTTAACGCACGGACTCTATTTACATTGTAAGTAAAACGGTAAATTGATATTTGAATCCTTTTTGTCATAAATTTCTTTATAACGAAAGAGCAAATGCTGTTACCAAAAACTAAATTACAGACGAAACTGCATAATTTATTGGTATTATTTCATTTTATTACAAAGAACAAAATACTATTCTAATCAAATCTAGTTAATTTGAAGCATTTTTGCTTTAAAATCAATATGGGACGATATATAGCTACATGAAATAATTAACACTATATTTTCTAGAGTCCATTTTTGTAACACTATACTTGCCGATTGGAGCAAATAGATTTGATGACTTGAAATACCTAATTTTTTGTGTTCCTCCTACGATACATTACCCCAATGTCATACTGATAAAGAATTTTTTATGTTTTATGCTATTTATGTAGACATATTATAGGTGAACTTTACATTTATTTTCTATTTAATTTTGTTTATTTATTTGTTATTGAAATGTATTAAAAGTAAATAGATTTTTAATTTCATAAAAAGTTAAAATGATTAAGCATTATTTTTACCTCTCGCTATGAGAGGTATTGGATTCATGCTAAAAATCGCATATCCAGATTTTAATGAATAAGCACGATTTAAGGTCGCTACAAACCGATTTTAATAGTTTTACCATGATGTGTATGTATGTGTGTGTGTGTGTGCGCGCGTGTGTGTGTGTGTGTGTGTGTGTGTGTGTGTGTGTGTGTGTGTGTGTGTGTGTGTGGATGTGTGTGTGTGTGGATGTGTGTGTGTGTGTGTGTGTGTGTGTGTCTGTGGATGTTGTAGACACGATTTCTCAAATACTATAAGACTTAAAAAATATTTAACTGCAGTTCCCTCTATCTGACATGCCTGGGAAGAGCTGATTAGATTTTGGTAACAATTGGCCAATCGGAAGTACTAGTTTGTTTAAAAAATTCTAAATATTATTTTTTGAAATTTTTTGTTATTACTAATATTAGAATATAAAAATCTCTATCCGATACATTTAATTTTTTTATTATATCTTCTATAGATTTAGAGATAGAGACATAAATATTTAAAATAATATATTGTACTGAATCTCTCAGCCCATAGAAAACAAGTGGAATAATTAAAATGTTTGTAATTGTCAGAGATAAATGTCAGTGTCAAAAAACTAGAGACATTATTGAAGACTTTTTCTGGGAAGTACATTTAATATTTCTAATTTTGTTATTAATTAAATATTAGATAGATACATACATACATATAATACATATACCCTTCAGAAATACCGCCAATCTCATCAATGAATTGGAAGAATCTCGAACATTAGAAGAATAAAAGGAAACTTGTTCATAGAGTGAATAAAAAAATATAAATACATATAAAGAAGATATGTGCATATAGTGCGACGAGACAGATCATCTACATCCTCCTTAAAATCTGATGGTGGTGGTGTGCTCATCGGTATACGCAAGCATTTAAACTAGATTAACTTCGTTAACTGTGACTCTTGAGTAATTTATTTTAAGTCCGAGGCGAGCGCTAGTGCGGTTTATTTTGAAGCAAATCGATATAGAAGAAACCTTTATATTTGCTAGTCGCAACTGTTGGGTAATTGCCATACTTATATCCAAGACACAAACCAAAATTCAAAGAGTACCCAAGTAATAATTTTTATTCCCTTAAAATTTTAAAAATGTTGAAATCAAGACAATAGATTTCAGAAATATAAAAAATGTACAAAAATAGTTACATACTGTATCGTCATTAAATAAATATCTTCCAAATATCGTTCAATTTTATTTTGTATTAGTTTTCAATAATTTAATATAATATCTTTAGTGTAATAGTACATAGTTTATAAGTAGTATTAAAAACATGCAAATTGCGAATTTCTCCATAAAACGAACATAATAGTAAAAATATTATTGATATAAAACTAATCAACTTAGAAAATTCCAAATTGTAGATATTATTTCAATTTACGTTTCATATCCTAACCTACACTTATTTATTTTTGTTAATTATGCTGCTGTTGAAAACATTATTGGTGTATTATATTCAAAAATATAATGGACAGATGGAAAGAACATTTCATAGAACTACTGGAAGGAAAAAATAGTACAGATACAAACACAAACATCCACGAAGTAGTCACACTAAACACCAAAAATGACGTCTCAGAAGAAATATCAATCGAAGAGCTACTCGAAGTATTACATAACCTCAAAATGGGGAGAGCACCAGGAAACGACAACATTACAACAGAAATGATAAAATACTTAGGAGAAAAAGGCACTGACAGATTGTTAAAAATATTCAATATAGCAGCAAAAGAATGTAGAACACCACAAGATTGGCAAACAGGCATCAGGACACCAATATACAAGAAGGGAGACGCCAAAGACTGCAAAAACTACAGAGGCATCACCCTACTCAGCGTAGTCGGGAACATGTACGCAAAAATACTGGAGAAAAGAGTAAGGTTAACCATTGAAAACAATCTAGAAGATACTCAAAACGGCTTCAGACCAGGAAGAGGAGTACATGATCTCATATTCGCTCTACGACAGATATGCGAAAAAGCAAAATTAACAGGGAGAGAACTGTATATCTGCTTTGTGGACCTGGAAAAGGCTTTTGACACAGTAAACAGAGAAGATGTATGGTCTACCCTAAAGAAAAAAGGCGTAAATGAAGAAACAATAAATCAAATAAAAAGCCTATATGGAAAAAATCAAAATCATGTTAGAGTAAGAAATGAGAAATCAAGCGCATTCGAATCCAAAAGAGGACTCAGACAAGGATGCCCGCTCAGTCCAATATTGTTCTCCATAGTTCTAGATAACGTCATTAAGAATTGCAGGAAAGAATTTAGAAGATATGGAATAGGCCACTGGAAAATGAAGAAAATTGAAGTATCAGAACTATGCTACGCAGAGGATATAGCCATATTAGCAGAAACGGAAAAAGATTTACAGCACAACATAGACATACTACAAAAAGAATTAACAAAGAAAAACATGAATATAAATGTAGAAAAGACGAAAATCATGAGAATAGGTAATGAAGAAAAAGAAACAAATGTACTAATAGAAAGGAAAAGACTACAAC
The DNA here is from genome assembly GCA_963082715.1 of Harpalus rubripes. Classification (NCBI taxonomy): domain Eukaryota; kingdom Metazoa; phylum Arthropoda; class Insecta; order Coleoptera; family Carabidae; genus Harpalus; species Harpalus rubripes. Next base: position 19,024,006 of record OY720465.1, read on the forward strand.
AGGTAAACTCATTTAAATATCTAGGAGTAATGATAAACGATGAAGGAAACATGAAAGAAGAGATAAGACAAAGAACTAGCACGACAACTAGACTATTCAACGCAGTCAGAAACGAATTCTTCAATAAAAAAGAGATACCAAAGGAAATAAAAATTCAAGTATTTAAAAAAGTGGCAACACCGATCCTCACTTATGACAGTGAATCATGGACAACCACAGAAAAACACAGAAATCACATACAAAGCGCAGAAATGCTATTCCTCCGGAAAATTGCAGGAAAAACAAGACTTGATAAAATGAGAAACATAGAAATCAGAGAACAGCTCAAAACAAAGCCTATTTCACGCACAATACAAGAGGGACAACTAAGATAGTTGGGTCATGTCCAAAGAATGGAGAAAAACAGAATAACGAAGCAAGAATATGAAGCGAGACCAACAGGTAAAAAAACAAGAGGAAAACCTATCAAAACATGGAGTCAAGAAGTCAGACAAGCGGTAGAAGACAGAGGGGGGGGGGCAATATCAAGAAATTTACAAGCGACAGGAAAAATTGGAGAGACTTCTGGAGAAGCACACCAGTAGATCAACCAACTCAACACGCCTGACACCGTAAGGTATAAAGGCTCTGGATTAAGTAAGTAAGTAAGTATTCAAAGCAGTGATGGCGAATTTTCAAATATCAACTATTTCTCAGAATATTTCCAATTCTAGTTGCGTCACCGTATCGTACCTAACAATCTTTTTATCCCTTGCAAAATTCTCTCACGAACTCTCGATTGGCTGGCATATTGAATGTGATTTTATAAATGTTATTCATAACAGTTTTTATTTAAAATATTAATAAAATAAAAGTAACATCCGAAATACTTTGAAGGTTACACTATTTAACAATAAATAAAATAGCTATTTATTTCCGGTGAAGACAGGAATTCAGAAATATAGTAGACAAACAACTCGTGACGTATTTAATTACATGCGGTCGCCTGAACCTTTTGTGTACATTATTATTATGCGTTCGAATATTCTAGAGCTTCAAAGATATGAATGATAAATATAGAGATATATACAATTAATTTGTACAAAATAAAATAATAAATAAATATAAATAAAATATATCATCAAATATTTGCACCGTGCGGGCGCTTACCAGGCATCACCTCACGAGCACTCATTAATAGCATGGAGAGTTCGCCACAGGGGTCAATTTTGTGCCATTTAAAATTCGAAATATTTGGCGTCGGTCAAGATAAAATAATCATTTTAAGTACATATTTTGCAAAATTAATATAACAAAATTTAAGCATATTGCGTTTTCATTTATTAAAGAATAAAAATAAATATATATCTACATAAAGAAAAATCGTCAAAGATATCGATATATGATTTTTTCACGATCTCTATATCTCCCTTATCTGTGGTAGTCGGGAGGTACATATCAGCGAGAGGTATTATGGTAGCCACAAAAATGTACGTGTATTACTTTATATTATTTGTATAGTACATCGTTTAATAGCATGTTATACTTATCCTGTCTTCACGAAATTTGACCTCGTTTACTTAATTTGCGAGGTGCAATATAAGGTACATTGTCACCCATAGTGTCAGCAATAGAATAAAACGATAAATATAAAAAGAAGTTTGTAATAAGCGAGTTGCTCTACCAGTGATGCACACTCTGCACAACGACAAACTAAACTGAAAGTTTATTAGGGAAGATAAATTACCCCTCACCAATGAATTTTCGGTATCTACGAGGAAATTATGTTGTAAACAATTCCCTGAAATTAGGGGTGAAACTGAATATGTTACGGTCTAATTTTGCCCTATAACATTTTTTGCTCCAGATTCCTGTTTCTATCTTTTACGTACCTTTCTTTCATTCTAAATCTGGATTTCCCTCGTCGAATCTTTACTGCTATTAGGTCAATCCCTTATATTCCTTGTGTTTTCAATTGTTATAACTTCTTTAGTTAGTGTTCTGTCCAATAAATCTTCTTTGCAACTTCATGTCTCCTTTTTATTGGTTGTTTGTTGTGTTTCATATGTTCCTACATTGTGTATCTTTTATGTAAAATATGTTTCACTTCTATTTGGTAACTTACCTGTGTTCCTATCTTGATTATTTTCGCCCTATTTCTATTTCATTTAGAACTTCTTCCAAACTTTCATTCTGTAGCGACCTTCCCATGTTCTGTTGACATTTTTGACAGATTTAATACGGTCTAATACTACAGTGGCGTGCGCGTTCGTTTTATTGTATTTATTCTTTATGTTATTTTTTTGTTTTACTGTGGCGTTGTATGTTTCCGGCCACCATTTTGATTGTCCGTGTAAAAGTTTCCGACCTCATGGACTTTAGTTCCTGATGTGACGCAGGACGGACGAGTTTTTTTTACCATAGTATTTCGGCATATGGCCATTGTCTGACGTGGTTTTTTAATGTAGTTTTGTGTCGATGTAACCGTAGAGTGCTCGGTCGTTGTCGCCTTGAACCAATATTTTTGGTTTCGCTGTTTGCGGATTTTGACAGCGTCGAGGTGCCTTTTTGACTGTCCAGTGTTTTGGTGGTGCGCCGTTGTGGATTCACGGGCATTATGTTTTCGTGCTGGCAGTTAAGCTTCGTGGTAGTAGATTCCCACTCGCTGTGTTTGGAGTTGAGGACTCCTAGAGAGGATTTGGCCGCTCTACAATCTCATCTTCGTTTGTTGGGACATCAGCCAGCTTGAGTTCTATCCGTCGACATCGCCAGACTCCATAGCCCTTTCTGCCCTGCACACGTTACATGAGCTAAGTACATTAACTTCATTCAAGATCGTTCTTCCGTTTTGTGATATTTTTGCGTGGAAGAACTGAAGTTTCGTTTTAAAGTTGTGTGTTGCCGTGGAGGACTGTTCCTACAGTGTCTTCACTGTAAGTTTTTATTTTAACGCTGTAGTATTTGTAATTTTATTGAAATTATTATTGTGAATATGACATTGGAGCCTTTAGCTCAGTATATTTAATTAGTTGAGATTTATTTTGTATAGTAGCATTTTTGATGATTTTTATGTGTTTGAATTATTGCCCAATTGTTGCAACGTATAATTCAGCAAGAACGCGCGTATCATCTGCTTTGTAGCCCACGTTTGAACTGATATCATTTCGAATATCTGTAAGTGTATATACGCCGCGCCCGGAACTAGGTTATGGGTTTAGGGTTCAACAATTAGTGTATTTATGATCTCATTACTTTTTTAACTTATATTCATTTTTTGATTGTACATTTACAATTTTTACATTTTTTTCACCGTGCCTTAAGCATGCAGTAACTTGCGCTTCATTAAATTCTGTTTTAACAATTCTTTCTTTTATTTCGCAAACCTCAGTCGTTTACAGGCAACAATATTACGGTAGGTAAGATCTCTTTAAGTATTTTGTTTAGTAGCGTCCTTTTCGTAATAGATCTCTTTAAGTATTTTGTTTAGTAGCGTCCTTTTCGTAATTTTGAGGTTAAAAATTACGTGGCGCTCTTATGCTTTTTTTATAACCATTCCTATGGTTTTCAACCCTGCCCGTCTCCACTGTTTAAAAGCTGGCGGCCTCCCAACAGAACATCCCTGTGGAGTATCCGTGACTCAATTGACCCTTTAGGGAAAAGTTACGTCACAAATACAGTAGGTAATACTCAGAAGTTACGCACTAGGTGGGACTGACAAAAATCACTAATGTCGATTTCGCGTAAGTCGGGATACAACTTTATGTATAAATACACGTATTACGGCTTTTTTTTGTAGAAAATAAAAACGTGCCGGAACGCACATTTTGTGTACTTTTTTATTGACAAAAATAGAACAGTACATAACATGTAATTTGTATTTCCACAATTTGAAAAAAAATAAATAAAATAGTAAACAATTAAAAAAAAATTGATATAATCGGAAATATCTTCGAATATAGGTGCCGAAACGTTACGTTATAAAAAAGTCTTGTGTATTACATATTTAATTGGGACCAAGGAGTAAAAAACACTAGTTTAGGAAAAATCTTTAATAAAAATTATAATTTTATACATAGTACTGGAAAACAATAAATAACTAATATTATAATAGTCGCTAAGTGTGTAACTGCAATCATGGTTTAGGCATGAATACTGTTTCACTTTTTATAAATATTTTAAATCTGGTAATAATACGGATTTAAAGTAACTTTTTTGTTCGCGGCAATAAAATTCACACACTTTATTCTCAATATATACTAAATTGTTTGATATATATTAAGAAACAATTATCAAAATACAAATCGCATGCCGAGATTCATAAATACGAGACGATAAATAAGTTAAAGCTGGTTGCTCCAAGACTGACAAAGAAAAATCTCATGACAGATTACAAGCTAAGGACTTAAATTTAACAAATTTAAATCTGTTATTTCTAAAAAAAAATAGTGGATAAAAGCTATTATAGCATTGAGGAATATCTGACAGATCCAGAGTTTTGATACTGACTCTTGTTTACATTCGTATGTCAATAACTTCTCTAGTGTATTGTCTGACGAATATTTTAATTTTTTATATGTACCTGTATATTTATGACGTACCATACATGTAATTGTTTTTTGGTAAATAAATATTATTATTATTATTATTATAATTATTATTATTATTATTATTATTATTATTATAATTATTATAATTATTATTATTATTATTATTATTATTATTATTATTATTATTATCATTATTATTATTATTATTATTATTATTATTATTATTATTATTATTATTATTATCATTATTATTATTATTATTATTATTATTATTATTATTATTATTATTATTATTATTATTATTATTATTATTATTATTATTATTATTATTATTATTATTATTATTATTATTATTATTATTATTATTATTATTATTATTATTATTATTATTATTATTATTATTATTATTATTATTATTATTATTATTATTATTATTATTATTATTATTATTATTATTATTATTATTATTATTATTATTATTATTATTATTATTATTATTATTATTATTATTATTATTATTATTATTATTATTATTATTATTATTATTATTATTATTATTATTATTATTATTATTATTATTATTATTATTATTATTATTATTATTATTATTATTATTATTATTATTATTATTATTATTATTATTATTATTATTATTATTATTATTATTATTATTATTATTATTATTATTATTATTATTATTATTATTATTATTATTATTATTATTATTATTATTATTATTATTATTATTATTATTATTATTATTATTATTATTATTATTATTATTATTATTATTATTATTATTATTATTATTATTATTATTATTATTATTATTATTATTATTATTATTATTATTATTATTATTATTATTATTATTATTATTATTATTATTATTATTATTATTATTATTATTATTATTATACAGGAACAAAATGGTCGGTAATATAGTATTAGTAGTACCGCTACTCCACACTTGGCTACTCGTGGCGCCTGATACCTGCACAATACTTATGAATATTTCTGTGACTTTGTAATAATTTTTTACCAAATACAGTATTAAACTTTAAAAAATCTCTATGTTGAAGATAATGAAATATATTTTATAGCAAAAATTGTAAGATTGCAATTTTCATTTACGTTTCAAAGAAAAAGTTATAAATGTCTTATTTTAGTCAAACTTTGCCTTGCAACAAAAAACTGTTGTGGTCAAATTTGTTTAAAAAAATATGTGAATAGAGCGCGCTACCCTACATAACATAAACAAAATTTTTAAAAATTGTTGGTTTTGTTTTTCAAATATTAATTTTTGTCAGCTTTTGTGCCAAATATAACACTTTTTTTAATTACACAAAATAATTAAATTGTATATGTGAGTCAGTGGGATATTTACACATAACATACAAAAAAAATAAAAATCGTTGGTTTGGTTTTTGAGTAATTAATTAAAATTAAAAAAATTAAATATATTTGCCCATATATCTATAATTTTACTGAAACTATCATATATGTCGCATTTTCAACAATAAACATAAACTATCTTCTTCATCATTTTAACAAAAAAAATATATAATTTTTATAATTTTGTTGTTAAAATAATTGAATTCATTTGTCAGCGTTCTGATCAACGTTTGAACGCGCGCCAGTTGGGGTTCCGTAGAGTGGTTCAGTGACGCTGAGGATGTGTGTATTTCATTAAATATTAACAATATATGTCTTCATGTGTGTTGTGTATATTTACCATCTGACAATCACAACATGACTCATATTTTTTAAAATAATTTAATAAGGATACGAGATCAGAGTGTTAATGGAATTTTCTTTATTTGTGGTGATTTTAATTTCCCACTTTTGCAGTGGTCATTTGTGTATAATATTATGTTGCCAAGTAATCGCTATAATACTTTGTCCGCGGAATTTGTTGACTGCATGTCTTATTGTAGTTTTTTTTAGTATAACTCAATTAAAAATCATAATAATAGGATTTTAGATCTTGTAATCTCCAATGTTGAAGATACGAAAGTAAACGAATGTGATTCACCTCTTTTTAAAATTGATTGTCATCACCCTCCTCTCGATATATATTTACATATTTCCAACGAAAATAATATTATCCCAGCAGACAGGAAAACCTACTTATTCAATAAAGCAGATTTTACCTGCATTAATAATAAAATTATTGATACTAATTGAGATAAATTATTTCACAACCTGGATACTGAGGGGATGGTGTACTCATTATACAGCTTACTGTATGACGTAATAGAGGAATTTCTACCTTCTAGTAAACGTTGTAACGATGGTTATTCTATGTGATACTCAAGTGAATTAATTAAAGTCGAATATAAAGCACATAGACAATATAAACGATTTAAAACACTTGAATACTATACAATGATTTTTCTATTATTCGACGAAAAGTTAAACAATTAGCTTTACAATGTTACAGAAATTATTTGGCAAGTATGGAGAATCAAATAATAGTAACAAATTCTGGTCTTTCGTATCATCAACATCTAAACGATGTAATATTTCCAATACCATTTTATACAATAATGTAGAAGTATGAAACGGAAAAGATATCTGTAATTCATTTTCTAATCATGTTGCGGCTTCCTTCAATGATGATATCACTCCAAATAATAACTTAACTGATTTACAAATCAGCTTAAATTCTATTTCTTCTGTAGATTTTAGTACTGAAGAAGTTCTTGAAATCTTGTTGTCATTAGACACTCGAAAAGGAGCAGGTTCTGATGAAATCCTACCATTATTCATAAAAAATTGTGCTTCTTCCCTTTAATGTTAATTTTCAATAAATCCTTAACAGAAGGATAATAAATGGAAAGAAGCTTATGTCGTGCCTGTATATAAAAATGGAGCAAAGAATAACATAGAGAAAAAATATTTGAAAAATTAATATACACAGTTCTGTATTCGTCTGTCAAATCCCTGAGCTGCACGGCTTTATGCCTGGAAGATCGGTTGAAATCAACTTACTGACTTATTCCAACAATATTTTATCTTCTATGGACAACAGATGCCAAGTTGACTCAATTTATATTGATCTTAGCAAGGCGTTCGACAAAATAGATCACAATATATTACTAAGTAAATTAGCTAATGTCGGCGTAAATGGTAGTTTATTAAGTTGGTTTCGATCGTACCTGACGGGTAGAATTCAGTGTGTAGTTTCTAGTGGATACAAATCTGACCCTGTCTTAGTATCTTCTGGAGTTCCACAGGGTGGTAATTTAGGGCCTCTATTATATTTTTTTAAATGATATAAGTTATTGTTTTAAGTTTAGTAGATTCCTGCTATATGCAGACGACCTAAAAATATATCATCCGATTACTATAACAGCTCGCTGTATTGAACTTCAATCAGATTTGAATAGATTTGTAAACTATTACGGATTAACATTAACAAATGTTTTTATATAAGTTTTACAAGAAATAGATCTATCATACGATATACTTCTAATATATCAGGTACGAAATTAACTAAAGTACATGAAATTAAAGACTTAGGTGTAACTATAGATAGAAAATTTCTATTAGATAAGCATACTGACAACATTGTCAAAAAATCCTATAGAATGTTGGGATTTCTTATTAGAACTTGCCGAAATTTTAAAAACCCTCAAACTTTTTTGACACTATATTTTGCTCTAGTCAGAAGTCAGCTATAATTCGCAGTAGTTGTTTGGAATCCGCAATACTTCACATATATAAACAGAATTAAAAGTATTCAAAATAAATTTTGCAGATATTTTTTCACAAAATTCCTGAATTACAACCCCAACCTTCCATCACTGTGTAACAGACGCAATTTACTGGACATTGTTTTATATATAAATTACTTAATAACATAATTGATTGCCCACTATTACATACAAAACTTTCGTTTCGCGTGCGGTCGCACACGTTAAGATCGAATGAACTATTCATTATAAATTTTTACAAAACTAATTCTGGTGTCAATTCTAGTATGAATCGTTTACCTATGTTATATAATAAACTGTCAAATAATGCCAATTTTCCAGACATTTTTAACACTACTTTGAATTCATTCAAAAAACAGATGCAACTAATCTTTCGCAATATGTAATTTAGAGGTACTTTATATTATTATTTTGTATTACTAATTTAATTTTTGTACTAATATTTTTCTAACTTTACCCATGCTTTATATTGTATATCTACTACCGAAAATTTATGTATTTTGCATGTAGTGTAATGCTTCTCTGTAATAGGAGCACTTAGCTCTGGTGAGAACGCTAAATTAATAAATAGCTTGCTATGTTTAATTCTGAGTGTAATTTTATTAGTACAAATTTTGAAAATAAATGGTTTGAAATGGTTAAAGTAAAACTATGATATTTTGTTATCATTGTGAAGCTATGTTTATGTACATTCTGAGTAAATATATCAAAATACATATTCCCTATGCTAGATTTGAAGTTGTACCCATTTCCGCTATAACCGGAAGTAATGCAAAATTCCTACTATGCTCAGCTTACTTGTATGAGCCCCTTTGCCTAGTTTAAGTTTGCTTATTAACATTTTCTTGTATCTCTCAAGATAAACGAAATATTCTTGATGTCGGACTTACGCCAAACACCCTGTACAGGATGTCTCATTTTCGATGTTTTTTTAAAGGTATCTCGGGAAATATTAGTGATAGATCAACACCGTTTGTACATTGTATGGTCAACTTTTCCAGAAAAGTTTAATAGTCACAACAGGAATTTTCGATCTTCTTTTGTTTCTGAGCTACAGGCAAAAACTCGTTTTTGGCTCATTTTGAAAATATATCATACCTTATTTATTATGATAATAAAGTAAGAAGACTGTTAAATTAAAGGTAATTTACTTACACATTTACTTATTCCTTTTAAAATTAAGAAAAAACTAAAACTATAATAAAAAAATGTAAGAACTGTTTTGTATACAACTCTGCATTCTACAGTTTTTGTCGTAAACATAAGAAATTGAATAAACCAAATATCCCATGATGTCCCCGAAACCGCCACCACCTTGTGTATAAATGTATATTATATCAATATTATTCCATATCGATGTTGTTCGTTGTGTATCGACATGATACGAAAATTATCAATATTTATTCGATAATATTTGATGAGTGTCGATACCATTCAATAAATATCGATACTATCCAATAAATATCGATGTTATTCGATAAATATCGATATTATTCGATAAATATCGACATTATTCGATAAATATCGATATTATTCGATAAATATATCTATACTTCGATAAATATCGGTATATCAAAACTTATCGAGATATCGAAATAACGATTATTATCGATAAATATGTGATATGGATTAGTGTCTCGTCTCGTCTTGGTCTTATCGAGACAAGACCATCATTTTGGTCTCGACTAAAAACTCAAGACGAGACGAGACCAGTATTAAGACTTGTCGAGAAAGTCTTGAAGTCTCGACACGACTCTCGACTTCAGTTATTAGGTATTTTTTCAAAATATTTTTCTAAATGTGCTTCAAAAATTAAGAGCAATGTTATTAATACTATTTGAAAATTCATAAAAACAAGAGATATATTAATTTTTTATCATGTGTTCCCAAACATTAATTTATGTAAATAAAAAAATTCAAATGCGATTAGAAATTCGCAGATTAGGCTGGAAGCTCGGCTTAAACATTAAAAAATAGGCATAATACTCGTATTCATGTTACATCTACACAAATAATGAAATAAAAGCATATTTACTGCATAGATATTAGTATAATAAATAAATTCATAAACCTTTAAACCATTACATTACAATGTATACGTTACGTAGGTTAAAAACTACGCAGTATAAACCGAATATTTAAAAATTTGTAATTTTATTTATATCCTATGAAAGGTTCTAAAAAAACTGAATTTTCAAATTGACTAAAATTATTTCCATTTTTCAATCAGCACAAAAGTTATACCTACCGACAATGAAAAATATATTTGAAAGTAAACATAAACTCTTAAAGTGGCAATTACAGCAAATAATTTCGGATTTATTTATTTTATTGTAATTTTATTTTTGTTTTATATAATTTAATACTGCACCTAATTGCGACTTAGTGCTGCTGTATTGAAACATGTGTAATATTCACTTCAAATATATAGTATTTTTCATAAATTTACAAAAAAAAATCTGTTGTGACTTTTAGAATTGTATTACAATGGAAAATGCCGACAAAGATTTAACGACCTTACGCCCTTAGGGAAACCCGTTTTAAAACAACCATATTCTAGATTTTCAACAGATGTGTTCCTTATTTCACTTAAGTAATTCATTTGAAATTGAAAATAGTTATTATTTTATTATACAAAACACAAGGATTCTTAAAAATATAACCCCATAATATAGCCAATTGCGCATATTTATGTACATTACTGGACAATGTCAGTTTCGTTTTATATTTTCAATTTTCACCAATGCTTTATTTCAATAGTTTAACCTTGAGTTAACTGCCCTGATGAGTATGACCATTGGGTCCACAAAACTGAAGAGAAAGGGATGGAGGACAAAGCAATGGATATTTCCAAGATTTTTATATATACCTACTTATACATTCTGCTATAATTTCTACATTTTGAATCTCTCAGAGCTATAATAATTATATGAATGAATATTTCTCAGTTTCTTCTATTACAAATCGTAATGTAATTTTCTTTATATTCATGTGGTAATATTATGCCTTTACATCGAAACACGCGTAAAATAACATGAAAATATTGTATTCCCAAATAATGTTGTTGTTGTTGTTCTGTAATTTTTAATCCCTAGATTTTACTGTTTACCTAGTGCTATTAAGAAAAACGCACTGCTGCCAATTATAATTCGGTATCTGAATCTAGTTATGTACCTTTAATTGAAATAAAAGTATATTCTATGTAAGAATAAAATAAGAAAGAAAAAAAACACTCAGTATAATTATAGTCATAGAATACTTTTAAAATTTATATCTCAAACATTCTTTGAAATTTTTAATCGCGATTATACGTTTTTTTTAGATATTCATGCACTATTACATACAAATATTATAAACAATTTGTTGCTGGACTCAAAGTCGAGAGTCTTGTCGAGACTCAAGACAAGACGAGACTGACTTCAAGTCTCGTCTCGAGAAGACCAAGACAAGACCAATGTAGTCGAGACTAAGTCAAGACCAAGACAAGACCGACCTCAAGTCTTGTCTCATTTCGTCTTGTGGCAACACTATTATCGATATTAAATTTTCAATTTGGCACACCCCTAATCATGAGTTGTGAGCCCCTTAGCCTACTTTACAAAAAATATATCTAGAATATTAAAAAAATAATTATAAATAAAAAGTTATTTTGAGTGACCCGTTTTCCAGTGCCATACTGTATAATATGAATATTATCAGGCGTAGCAAAAATTCACGTGAGCCTAGCCTGAGTGATTTGGATGTTATGATTTTTATAAGAAGCTATCGGTCCCTTGTTGGCTGTAAATTGACTGATCACTCCAGTAAAGTAAAATTCAGTACAATAATAACCAATGGAATTTTGCCCCCATTACAGGAGGCAACTTGTAAGGTAATAATTTGTGTAAGAATTTACTTATTTTGTAATGTATGATTAATATCTGTGCGTCATTAGGTATTAAATAATGAGAAAATGTATTTTGTTATACCAGGGAAAAACGATCTCATTTACATTATTTACGTCATGGTTTATTACAATAATAAATAATTTGGTTGTATGTACATAAAAAGATGATTTACGTTTAACATATGCTCTGCTTTTGCTTCTGTTTTATGTAAAGCAGTGAACCTTAAACTATATGGTGCTGGTTGATGAAATATTGAAAGAAAGAGTTATGTAATTTTACTTTTAAAAATGTAGTTAATATTCTTTAATTTATGTAATAATTTGTGCACCTTCTTAATGATTCCAATCGTCTTTGAAAAATGAAAAATCCATATAAGTAGGTACATAATACTCCACAAACGAATGTCAGTTAAACCACATACTCGTCAAACAATTTTAAGCAAAAAATCCAACAAACACATTGTTGATCACTCATCTCCTCGCCTGCAGGAGTATCAACTACTTGAATTTGATCTAAGATATATATGGACTTTGATTTCTAATTTGAAAACCCTTATAACACTATGCTCAAAATCGTACAAGGATATTTTACAAAATTAAAAGAAAACCGGAACCGGTGCCGTTTCCGGTGGCGCCCAATGGAGCTATACACACACACCGACATTTATGGTGTCGTTGCTTTTTAAACTAGCATGGTTTTGGCACTGACGCAAGAAATATGAGGGATGAATAGGGCTGGGAAAAAGATCGATTGATCGTTCTTTTATAAAAGAAATCGGATTGATATTTTATTTTAAGAAGATTGAAGAATCGAAAAAATCGATTTATCGGAAAGATAGATTAATTGAAAAATCGATTTTTTCAAATAGATTGATAAGTGGAAATATCGATTTTTTTCAAAAAGATCGATTAATTAAAAAAAACATTTATCCGAATTTCTGAAAATCAATCTTTCTAAAAGATATCGATCTTCTAAATTCTGAAAGATCGGTTTTTTTAAAAAATATTTATTTATTTATTTTTTTTTATATTTATTAATCTTATTGATTTCTCCAGAATTTCATTTCGGTCCTCATTATGATTATTTAATGAATACATCCAATAAAACATTTCGTTTCATTATTACAAATTCACGTAACTTCACTAATATCACAACTCTCAAGTCCTTATACTTCTCTCTAGTTTGATTCAAGCTTGTGTATTGCCTGATTGTCCGGAATCCCATGTATCATACTTATAGTATCAAAATTGAATGGGTACAGAGAAAGTTTGTACGATATTGCGCGATAAAATCTTCTCTTTTTAATTCATTTGCTTACAGTTACACGGCGACAAATTTAATTATGCAAACATTGGATTCTAGACACAAGATTCGCTCATGCTTATATTTACATGGGTTATTGCGAAATGTTATAGATGACGTTAATTAAATAAGCCGTATATAAATAAATATTACTCGGTTGGCATCTAGGTCTTATATAACGTTTTGCACTAGGCTATGTAGAAAAAATTATGAAACTAGAGATCCAGTTAGACGATTACGTCTAATATATAATGAAGTCGAAAGTATTATGAATGATAAAATGGATATTTTCAGTCTTAGCTACTGTCAATTTACAAATATTTTATGTAAAAATTTATTGCAATATTCTAACATCAATTTTTTTTGTACTTGGTTGTTTTCTTATTGTATAGAATATATATTTTTGCATAATGTGTGTTTATTCATGTTGTTATTGTGATTAGTGTATTAGTGTATTCAACCCCCCTGTTATTGGGATACTTTGTGTCCTGTTGAGAGGATGTAAAATAAATTAAATAAATAAATAAATAAGCGTTTGGCGGTTCACACGCGTTAGGTATTATTCGTGAATATTTGATATTACTACTCATCGATCTTTTAATAATATCGATCTTGCGATTTTTTATTCAAATTGATTTTTTAAACTATTAAAATCGATGTTTTGATTTTGATTAAAATTGATTTTTTGATATAAGTAGTATTTCGATTTCATATTAAAAAATATCGATTTTTTTCTATTGGTCGATCAATTCGATTAATCGCGACAAATCGAGTTTAGTAAAAGGTCGAAAATTGAGAGCAGTACTCATGTACTGCTCTCAATGGGTATTGTCTCCTTGAGATATTGTATCCTAGAATAAGTTACTAGTTTATTTTATATGAGTTCAAATGAAGTAACAACATTACTTAACACTTTACTCATTTTCGCTAAATAAACTGTAATAAAACAATAGTAAAATAATAATAGTATTAATGGCAATAACAGTAATAATAACAGTGTAACAATAATAGTAATAATAACAGTATAAATAATAGTAATAATAATAGTAATAACAATAATAATAATTCTTTATTGAATTTAAACTTTTACAATTGATAGGTATGAGGGTGAGTAAATTTTTGCTATATTTTTTTTATATCGTGGTACATTTCTCGTTGCATTGATGGAGATGAGATGATGAAAACGCACACAAACATCCAAGCCCCTGGTGGGAATCGAACCCACTACCCCGGGGCCGAGCGGTGATGGTCGCTTTGAGCGCTGTCGAAACATGCTGCCTCAACTCGCTCGGCCACCGAGGCGGCCTAGTAATAACAATAATAATAATGATAATAATAATAATAATAATAATAATAATAATAATAATAATAATGATAATGATAATGATAATGATAATGATAATAATAATAATAATAATAATAATAATAATAATAATATTAATAATAATAATAGTTATAATAGTAATAGTAATAATAATGATTTTTTTTTTGGTTTTGGCATCAACTGCTATGGTCATTAGCCTTTGCCTTTTTTAACATTATAAATGCGTAAAACATTATTATTATCTAGACATCACAAATACTTAAAAATATATCACAGATTATTTATTTTAACATGCATTAAAAAAAATTATATTTTAACATGACTGTTAACAATAAATAAATTTTTTGGTATTTTCTACGCGAAAATTTGACACTGCTGTTAAAATCATAATTTTAACACGTCTGTTAAACACCAGAGTAAAGTGACAGAAAAAAGGCACGTCTTGCTAAAGTCATGTAGTTAGTAAACGTAACACAAATAAATAAACGTAATAAAAAAATCTGATATGGCCAACGCATGACCTCCCGTCAATTCCATGTTTGAAATAGCAATGAGCTTTAAGTAACGTACCACTTCCGGTTGATCGTTCGTAAATAAAATCTTATTTGTTATTCTAATAAATATAAAAGTCTGTAATACCAAATTTTGGATTATATTTTATTATGTTTTTCCTCGAATATCTGTTAAGAGCTCCAAATTAAGTACCACTTCCGGTTTATTATATAGGTATAGTCAAAATTTAATGTTGTTTCAAATTATACACGAGTCTTAAATACCAACTTTGAAAAATTGTGGATTGTATCAATTAATTTTTCACGAAAATCTGTTCAGAGCTTCAAATAAAGTATCACTTCCGATTTATCAATTTTAGCCAAAATCTAATATGTTGCTTCCCTTTATATAATAGTCTTAAATACTAAATTTGACAAGTTTTGGAATATATCAATATATTTTTTTTACAAAAATCTGTACAGAGCTTCAAATAAAGTATCACTTCCAGTTTATCATTGGAATCCAAAATCTAATATGTTGCTCCCCTTCATATAAAAATCTTAAATACTAAATTTGAAAAGTCTTGGAATATATATCATAATATATTTCTCATGAAAATATGTTTAGAGCTTCAAGTAAAGTACTACTTCCAGATTATTAATTTTAACCGAAATTTAATATGTTGTTCCTCTTCATATAACAGTCTTAAATACTAAATTTGACACGTTTTGGAGTATATCATAATATATTTATTCACGAAAATCTGTTCAGAGCTTCAAGTAAAGTATTATGGTTTATTAATTTTAGCCAAAATCTAATATGTTGTTCCCCTTGATATAAAAGTCTTAAATACTAAAATTGAAAAGTTTTAGATTATATTTAACATAGTTTTTCATTAAAATCTGTTATGAGCTTCAAAAAAAGAGTCACTTCCGATTACCCAATTTTACCGAAAATCTAATCAACTCTTTATATGAATGCAGAAAGCTTAAATACGGAATGAAGAAATATTTGGAAGTTTGTTTTAAGAGTTATCGTGGACGAAAATATCGTCACACACACACGTACGCACGCACACACGCACACACACACACGCACACACACACACACACACACACACACACACACACACACACATACACTCACACAAACAGACGCACGCGCGCGTAAAAATAGTAAAAACGTGTAGTGGGGACCCTTATTCGTGCTTATTCACTGAAAACTCACCAAAAAGAACAAGTTTAATTCCATTTTATCACTTCCTTCTTTACCGATAGTATTTGCTGTAACAGCTGTCAAAATTATGGATTTATTTTTTGATTTATGATACTGTTTATAAACGAAAAATGGATTATGTTGAAAGTATATTACTGTACGTATATCTGTATATGTGAATATAAAATTTGTTGTATTATATAACCTCAAAATGCAAACTGAGTGTTTGAAATCATTTTGAGTTTTTTAAACTGGCAGTGTAGCATCGGAAAGGGGGAAGTGAGTTTACTCAGTACAACTCAGATCAATTATGTCAAAAAGAACAACGATTTCCTGAGTTTATCTGAAGTGATTTGAGATGAGCTTAGATTTTGTCCAAAAGGAATACAGCTATTATCTCTCTTACCTACGATATGATGGGAGGTAAAAATTAAACAACTGTCAGTTTATGTGTTACTTTGAAATTTTAGAAATCGAATCTGTCACTTTGAAATTTTAGAAAACCGAATGAAAATAATGCTTCGAAAATAAATAAAAATCTGCTGCATAATCATGTCTCATTTGTTAGGTTCCATATTAAAAATTAATTATATTGAAATTGTAATTTATTTAATTATCATTAGATATATAAATTTTCATCTTCTTGATCCAAAATGTTAAGCTACGTTGGTTTGACGCACAACACAGGAATAAGCAATTTTAACTGCATTTAATAACTAAAGAACTATGTTTTATGATACATCTAAATCGTAAATCTTTCTCGAATTATGTTAATTAAATATTCCTACTGGCATTAAGCTGTGATTCACAAAGAAATAATGTTGGAACGGGTAACAGTTATTAAATAAAATACTTCGTACAATAACAGTTGTATATTGTACTCACCTAGATATTTTGTATCATCCACAGTAATTTTCTTTCGTTTTCTATTACATTTTTGTTAATTAGAAGTGCAATATGCAAGATGTTAAAATTTTAAAGGCATCGATTTGAATGATGTTAAAATATACAGTTTTAAGACTTAATTTTAACACTTGAGTTAAAATTTTAACAGAATTGATAGTTACAGAATAGAAAATATATTTTAACAGCAAGTTTATTTTTAACATACTGCTTAAAATTAAGTTTCCTTACAGAATACACCTCATATTACAGTACGTTTAGTGCCCGCCGGCAAGGTCAGATATTAATAAGTATTTGGACAAAAACAAAACATAATTAGAAGTGAATAAATAAATAAATAACGCTACCTTGTAACATTCACAGTTAAAAATTATATCTCCCGATATAGGTCACAGGCCTTCAGGACATTTAAAACTTCCTTGATTTTCCGGTGGTCTGTCAACATCTTAGATAAATTTCTACCAAAATAGAGCAGGGCAATCGATTAAGAAGTGCTGCACAAACATAGGCGCAAGACATTGCTCGCACAAGCGAGGGTTTTGTCTTGTTAGTCTATACATATGTGTCAGCCTAGTGTGGCCTAGGCGTATCCGGTGGACTTTGACTAGTTCTGAACGTGACATACCTTTGGGAAGGTCCATTGGTGACAATGTTTGCTTTTACTCGCCAACTCGCCTCATGTGGTTTTCAACCCTTTCTCACTCACGTTGCCATTTGAAAAATTATCTTCGGTATATAGCTGGTTTCTAACATCCGTATACATGAGGATAAGCGTCTCTGGATGTCCCAGCTCCGCTACCCCGCGTGCTGCCTCACCTGCTAATTCATTACCCTATAACCCAACGTGACTAGGGACTCAAAGAAACGAAACCCGTTTTCCGATATCGTCCAGATGTTTTATGGATGATAAAATCGTCTGAACGATTGGATATTCGGAATAAGGGTTCTGTATCGTAGTGAGTACGCTAAGGGAGTCGCTGACTATAAGGGGGTCGCTAGAATTCCTCTTGCATACAGCGTACATTATGGCTTGCCAATGGCGTATACCTCAGTGGCAGTGGTGAATTTCCGCGAAGGCGCACGAAGCGCGCGCTTGGGGCCTCTTAAATCAAGGGGGCCTCAAATTTCAGGTCTCAAAAAAAATTTTTTCTTTTTATTTATTATTATTATTTTCCTAATAAAATAATTAATATTTTAATAGTATCCTCTAAATTAAATTGACAAATGGATTACGTTATCTGTGTTTTATGGCAGCCCTATAGCGATCATATTCCAAGCGATTTGCAAGTTTGCTGTACTGACGACATAAAGATAAAATATCCTTACTGACTTACTGTTGGTAGCACTGTTTTTCTAATTTAATTAGTGTGATTCATTTTGAATGGGCCCAATAAACCTTAATCGAAATATAACAAATTTATATAAAAATAGTAAAATACTTACTGGTTGAGAAATATTAAAATACATTCATTATAAAGTTATATCGAATTAAACATTTAATGACATGACGGTTGTGGATTTGATTCTATTCGCCAACAATACGAAGTATTCCCATTGGTTTGAAAGATGGCGGATCTCTCATGAAAAAATATTGTTACAATGTCACTGGTCTACACACGTGACGTCAAAACTTCTCCCACAATTGAAAAAAAAACGTATCTTGCTTAATATGAGGAATTTTAAAGTCGGGATTTCATTAATAGTCATATCTTTGTACAATTTTTCATAAAGAAAAATAAAAAATGGGTTTATGGACCTATTTGACAGAAATAACGGTATAGTCAGTTCAGTGGTGTTTTAGTTAGTAAAGAAATATATTGTTTTCCTACCAAGTAAGCATTTTTAGATGTTTCAAGGCAAGTAAAACGTTTTATGAAGCGTAAAATTTGGCTGGATTCTAGAATACCCAAAAACATAGCCCCCTTGAAATTCCTATTTTTTTATTGCCAGTTTAATAAACAGACTGATAAATATGTTGTTGCATTTTTACCTCCCGCTACCCTTGATAAGGGAGGTATAGGGATCGTGCTAAAAATCGCATATCGAGATTTTGGTAAATGACCATGTTTTAAGGTCCCTGGAATCCAATTTTAACATTTTCACGATGATGTCTGTATGTATGTGTGTATGTGTATATGTGTGTATGTGTATATGTGTGTATGAGTATATGTGTATATGTGTATTTGTGTATATGTGTATATGTGTATATGTGTATATGTTTATATGTGTATATGTGTAAATTAAATTTGTGTTCAACTTAATATTGAAAAAAAAACAAAAGTTTATTTTCATAAATTTATTTATTGAACTTATATTCTCTAAGTACAAAGAATCACTTATCGAGTCGATATGTAACGTGGAGAGTCGTTAATACAATAATGAACGCTTATCACTAGAATACATAGATTTTTATAACTACAATTCCAGAATAATCTGGTATATACTGGTTATAGCAGAAAAGTACAAGTGTTAACTGTTATCTTGGTTGATAACAACTTAGTAGTTTTCCTATATGGTCAAACAAAGGAAATGGGTATAACATAATTCCTCCCCTCAAAGATTGAACTTTGTTTGATCATCCGAGGCTTTCGAAAATAGAGTCTTATTTCACAGAGTGTATTGTTTTAATGGTATTTCGTCCTTTTCAATTGGAACATTTTCTTTTTTTTGTTTAAATAATTTGTTTCTCAATAAAACTCTATTCTTTACAATAAGGTATAAACATATAATAATTATAATTATGGTTAGTAATACATATTGGTAATGGTAATGGGGTGTTTCATGATGTTTATTTAATTCTTGGAGTTCAAAAAGGCTAAGGTCTTTTAGTTTTACATCCTTAATGTCTATAGTTTTCAATGAATCTATTTTGTTTTTAATAATATCTGATTTTTCTATTTCCAAAATTATTGGTTTGCTAATTAATTTGTTATTAAACTTTCTACCGTTTATTTGGCAATTTAGTTCAGTAATTTTGTAAATTCCTTTGTCTTTCAAAATTGTGTTTTGACTAGAACACTTTAATTCTTGTGGTGTGTCTATTTGAATAATATAAATTATGTTGGAGTTTTCAATTTCGATAATATTATTTTCTTTTGATATTTCCCTAATATTACAATTTTTGCTGTTGTGTTTTTCCATTAATGTTTCTGAACATAGGTCTGTTGTTTCGAATTTTGTCTTACAAAAGTTTTCGTAGTTCACAGTTATAAGATTTTCGCAAATATAGTTAACATTGTTTATTTTAATTAGCAATTGTTTTATGAAATTCAATTCAAGGAGTTGGTTTTGTTGAAGGAAAGGTATAGGGGTGATTTGTCTTGTGACATATTTGGTTTTTGAAAATTTCGGAATTATTATCAAATATTGTAATTTGTTATTTTTTATTCTACAATATGAGTGTGTGAGGTTTAAATAGTTTAAATATTAATTTTCTTGGATGTCTGTATTACTTTTTATGATGGTCATTAGTTCTTTGATATTTTCATTTTCCAATAATGATATGTGAAAAATATTGGTACTACAAAAAGCTAGGGTTATTTCTATATTATTTATAATATCGTTAAGTTCTATAATATTATTATTTATTAAGTCTAATGTGTTGGAAATTATAAATACGTTTTCCCAACTAATAGTTTCTTAGGACTGTTTGTACATGTCTAAGTTGGCTTTGTATGTTTATTTGATTATCGCGTATGATTTTGAATTGATTGTCATATGTCAATGTGGCATTATTTAATTGATGTGCGATAAGTTTATTATTATTGTTTGTAATTTGGATATTTTGTTGTATTTCTTCTAATAACTGATCATATTTCTCTTTGTCGTTATTGTCGAGGTTTCCCGTAATTTGTTTAATTATGGAGCCAAGTCCGTTTAGAATACCGCGTCTAAATCGTCTAGGAAAGAGTATGTTCAGTCTTTCTGACAATTTAGAATATTGTTTTATTACATGCATGTTTTTTGTGTTGATTTCGTTTTGGTATGATTTGCTCATATTGTTAGTAACGTCTTTGAGTCTGTTTACCTGATTTGTTATAATGTCATGGGCGTCGAATATTTTGTCTATGTTGTAAGTATAATGGGCGTAAACTTCGTCTTCGAATACTCGCGCTTCATTTAGTTCAACTATTGAAATGCCGTTGTTGTCCTTTTCAATGGATTGTTGAGATCCATGGATTAGGCTGAAAAGATTTTTATGGTTTTAATTTATCTAGTTTAACTTTTCTTTCAATACGCTTTCCAATGACGTGAGCTGTTTTCATATTATCATCTATTTGTTGGATTCTAACTTTTTCATATAGAGGTTGTTTGAATTTTTTCATTAGTCTAGGATTTCGTTTTAAGTATGCATGATCTTTAATTATTTCATTTGGGGGGTTTGGTTTAAATCTTTTTGCTTTATCGTTAAAAATTTTATCTTTTACTTTCATATTTTCCTTACGTTTATTTTCTTGGTATGTTTGTAATCGTTCTTGTAATGTTTCTTGTTTTGAGGGAAATTTGTTTGCGTATGATTTACCAAACAGAATTTCGTTGGGTGTTAATGACGTGGTTGCACTTATTGAATTATTGTAGGCGTGCATGGCTTGTTCGATAATTTGTTTTAGTGTATTTTCGGGAAATCTTTTGAATAATATTCTCATATGTTCGATTAATGTGGAGTGAAATCTCTCTATTTGATTGGATTTTGGATTACCCGCTGAAGTAATGTGTAAATGAATATCTTTATTGTGACAAAATGTTTTTAATGTTAGGTTGTCAAATTCTTTGCCTGGGTCGCAAATTAATTTGTTTGGATACTGATAACTATTGCAAAAGCATTCTATGTGATCGCATATTTCTTTAGCTGTTTTGGATTTCAATGGGTATATTCGGGTGTATTTTGAGAATTGCTCTAGGATGGTTAGGAATATTTTCCCGTCTAATGTTAGTAAATCTGCGTTAATAATTTCGAAGGGCAGATTTGGGGTTTCGGTAAGAATGTCATTAATTTTGATTGGTTTCCTATCATATTTGCAAGTTTTGCAAATTTCACAATTATGAATAAATTCTGTTATTGTTTTAATCATATTAGGCCAATAGAATTTTTGTTTTAATTTGTCATAGGTTTCTTTTATTCCTCTATGATTTGTTTTTCCATAATGATATGAATAAACAATTTCATTTTGTTCTGCTTGATCTTCTATATCGTCTACAATTTGGTCTACTTTTGTTAGGTTAATTGAAAATGGTTCAAAATTTTCTTTAATAATTTGATTTACCTTGTTTTGTAAGTCAACTGTTTTGAATATACAAAAGTATCTAACTTGTGGGACAATATATTGTTTCAAAAATTCTAATATCTGTTCGTTCTCTTTTCCTGATTCTAATAGAACTTCTAGTCTTTGTTTGTTTTCAAACATTTTCTTCATATTAATTTTGAATTCGTTTTGCGTTTCAAATGTAATTTGGTTGTTGGCAATGTTTAAGCGATTTTCTAAAATTTTCATTCCGTTTACTGGGTTTTCTTGGTCACTATGTTTTGTGCCGTCAGTATTTGAGTTTGTTGATGAATCTACATCCGTGTTGAGTAGATTGTTATTTAATTCATACAAATTTATCTTTATGTTTGTCTCCGCGAATATGACGTTTAATATTTTTATCAATTCTTGTTTGTCAAGTTTGTCCAAGCCGCAAGATAGTTGTGGAATGTTTATTTCAAAAATATCGTTTTTTATGAGGAAGTCTCGTAATTCTTTTATAGCGGATTTCAACATTTTTACGTTGGCGTTTTCGTAGTAATTTTGTTTGGTAATTAAGTGAATGATTTGTTTATTATTAGAATTTTGAATAATTATATTTGAATTTTCCTTTATATTTTCTTGACAATGTTTTTTACTATTGAATAATGAGTCGACTTGTTTAGCTAGTCCTTTGCCTGAATGACAGTCTTTTGAAATGCAATGTGCGAAAATGTTAGTTTGCGTTACGTCACCTTTGATATTTTGTATTGTGAAAGGTTCGCGAATTCGGCTTAGAAAATCTGCAATTTTATTTGTCTTGCCCTGAATGTATTCGATATCAAAATTATATTCACTGAGTTCTATTTTCCATCTCATCAACTTCTGGTTGGCATTTTTCATGTTAAAAAGCCATACAAGAGGACGATGATCGGTTCTTATTGTGAATTTTCTACCCCAAAGATAGTTATAGAAATTTTGAATGGCCCATACTATGGCTTTGAGTTCTTTCTCGACAGTGCTGTAATTACATTCTGCAGAGTTGAAAGTTTTAGAGGCATAACAAATAGGTTTTTCTATTCCGTCTTGTGTTTGTGAGAGGACCGCGCCCATAGCGTAATCGCTAGCGTCTATTGTTAGTATGAATTTTTTGGTAAAGTCAGGGAATGTGAGGATGGGTGGATTTGACATGAGTTTTTTCGATTCCATAAAACATTCTTGATACTCTTTATTAGTTATATCAATTTTTGATCCTTTCTTTAAATTTTGTGTGAAATGCTTTGTTAATTTTGAAAAATTGGGTATAAATCTTCTATACCATGATAATTTGCCTAGGAAACTTTTAATTTCTTTTACTGTTTTTGGAATAGTAATTTTGTCAATTGCTTCTACTTTTTTCTGGTTTGGCTTAAGGCCGTCTTTTGAAATGATAAATCCTAAATATTCTACTTCTGTTTTGAAGAATTCAGATTTATCAATTTGAATTTTGAGATTTGCTTTTCGCAGTTTATCAAAGACTTTTTGAATATTTGAAAGGTGTTCTTCTATGGTATTGCCAAAAATAATTATATCGTCTAAATAAACCAAACATATATCATTTACTAATTCACCAAGAGTTATATTCATCATACGTTGAAATGTAGCTGGTGCGTTGACGAGGCCAAAGGGCATACGAACATATTCGTAATGTCCAGATGGGGTGCTGAAGGCAGTTTTTTCTATGTCTGATTCTTCCATTTGAATTTGGTGGAAACCAGAGTGCAAATCTAATGTAGTAAAGAGTTTGGGTTTCCCAATTTTGTCTAGGAGAGTGTCGATGTTAGGGATAGGGAATTTATCTTCTTTAGTTTTTTGGTTTAGTTTGCGAAAGTCAATTACAAGTCGAGTTTTTCTTTTTCCCGAAGCATCAGCTTTCTTAGGTACGATCCAAATAGGGGAATTGTACGGGGAATAAGATTTACGTATAACCTTTTCGGTTAACATCTTTTGAATGTGTTCTTCAATATCTGATTCGTAAACTTGTGGTAGTTTATAATTTTTTGTATGGATGGGGATTTCATCGGAAAGGATTATTTTATGTTTAAGTACGTTAGTATGGGAAAGTTTTTCACCTTCTTGTGGGAATAAGTCAATGTTTCTGTCTATTAGTTTATTTAATTGTTGTTTTGTTTTATAATCGAGATGGTCGTCTCTAATTTGTAATGCATTGAAATTTGTTTTTACTTTGTTGTTGAATTGATATGTTTTTCCTTTCAGGTTTAAAGTTTCTGATTTGAAATTTATTTTTACATCTAATTCTTTGAGAATTTTGATTCCAAAAAGTAGATTGCATTCACGATGGAAGTCATGGATGTAGAATTCAAATTCTATTCCTTTAATTTTTAACTATACTAATTGTTTGAGCGTAATTTTGCCATTTGCAGTGCGTATTGTCATGGGTTGAATTTTTGGTTTGAGTTTTAGTTCGTCAACTAATTTTTTGTTAATAAAATTTATGTCTGAGCCTGTGTCAATAAGAATGTGGTATTGGTCGTGAGTAATTGTTGGGATCTGTCCGGTGTCAGATGTCATTACGTATTTTGTTCTTCTTCTGTGGATTCGAGAAAATTTTCATTCTGTTCCTCGTATTCTATTTCGTTTTGATTTTCCTCATTGTCATCAATTTGTGTTTGAATATCCTCTAAGGGGTATTCGTGTTCGTTGTTTATTTCGAGATTATAATTTTGGCGAGTTGTTTGAGTTGACATGGGAATTACATTTGTATTTCGCGTTTGAATCGACATTGGTGTCGGTTTGAATGTTCTGTTAGTATTTTGATAATTTTGTAAATTTTGTAGTGCGATTAAATTTTTTCCAGGACCTTGTTGTTGTGGTGCCTGTGGTTGATTAAACCTTATTGGTTGGTTAGGAAATTTCTGTCCGGGGAATTTCTGAGGTGGGGGTACAAATCTAAAGTTCTGCGCTTGTGCGGATGGTTTAGGAGTAGGATTGGGTTTTTGCATTGGTGAATTGTGCAACAGGAAGTTGAATTCGTTGTTAATTAAATATTCACACTCCTCAAGTGAAGTGGGATTTGCATTTATGAATGCGCCTTTTGTATTATAGGGTAAACAATCTATGAAGTGATGGACAATAATTTTTTGTATATGTGTTATTAAAAATTTTGTTTTGTCTTTACTCTTTTCTTGGGTTTCAATTTTCCCTTTGTAATTTTGAAAAATATTTTGAATTTCTTTTAAGAATTTATAAATGTTATTCTGTTGGGGTTTTGTTGTAATTATTTTATAGAATAATGTTTCAGATTTTAGCCTGTCTTCGAAGTTTGAACTTAA
This sequence comes from Harpalus rubripes, assembly GCA_963082715.1. NCBI lineage: Eukaryota > Metazoa > Arthropoda > Insecta > Coleoptera > Carabidae > Harpalus > Harpalus rubripes. The sequence goes on from OY720465.1 coordinate 19,049,928, forward strand.
GTATGTTTTTAATTCTGCCCAATCGGAAAATGTATTTTCAGATATTATTAATCTAGCATCTCCTACAAATTTTGTTTTTAAAATTCCAAAAGCATATTTTCTATTTATTTCTGCTAATGTGAAGCATTCAAGAACTTCTTTTGCTTCGTCGCATGCTTTTATGAAAGCATGTAAATGTTTTACGTTTCCATCATAAGGAGGAACGATTTTCATGTAATGGTCAATGTCTTGTAGACTGATTGTAGTCATTGTGACTGGGTTTTCTGAGTTTAAATTTATTTTGTTAAAACTATCAGAGATTAATTCTACTAGTATACGATCTGTTTCGAACGTCTCGTATTCTATGTCACTATTTTCTGGTGATGACATATATTTGTTATATAATTTATTTTATTTATTTGTCTCGTCGTATAAACCCGACCTGACTGGTTGTTTTATTATTTAACAATTTTGTTTTGTTAGTAATTTTATAAGTTTGTCTTGCAGTATAGTCCCTGCTTGACTGGACAATTTTATAAATGTAAAAGCTTTACAGAAAGACTTACAGTACAAATAGAAGGGTGATGGTTACGCTCATCGTAGCGGGAATTCCTGGTGTGATTCTGCAGGCCTTCGGAACGTGATGACTGGGTGTAGTCTCAGCAAGTTCTCGATTTGTGGGCTGGTACTTGGAATGTGGGTCGCCGTGTTTCACTGGTTGTGGCAGCTGAACAGCAAGGCTCTCCGTGTGGATTCCGTTAGAGATGGACCGTATGAATAGGTCTCTGATGGGCTACTGTCTTAGCCGTAAGTTCGTTGAGTTGTTGATGCCAATTTTCAGAAAATTGATATTTTCAAAGGCTCGAAACGTTTCGACTTCACTGAATTGTTAAGGCCCTTTTGGCATCCTACCGACTGCGCCAATTAAATTTGTGTTCAACTTAATATTGAAAAAAAACAAAAGTTTATTTTCATAAATTTATTTATTGAACTTATATTCTCTAAGTACAAAGAATCACTTATCGAGTCGATATGTAACGTGGAGAGTCGTTAATACAATAATGAACGCTTATCACTAGAATACATAGATTTTTATAACTACAATTCCAGAATAATCTGGTATATACTGGTTATAGCAGAAAAGTACAAGTGTTAACTGTTATCATGGTTGATAACAACTTAGTAGTTTTCCTATATGGTCAAACAAAGGAAATGGGTATAACATAATTTGTATATGTGTATATGTGTATATGTGTATATGTGTATATGTGTATATGTGTATATGTGTATATGTGTATATGTGCATATGTGTATATGTGTATATGTGTAAATGTGTATATGTGTATATGTGTATATTTGTATATGTGTATATGTGTATATGTGTATATGTGTATATGTGTAAATGTGTATATGTGTATATGTGTATATGTGTAAATGTGTATATGTGTATATGTGTATATGTGTATATGTGTATATGTGTATATGTGTATATGTGTATATGTGTATGTGTGTATATGTATATGTGTATATGTGTATATATGTATATGTGTACATGTGTACATGTGTATATGGGTATATGGGTATATGGGTATATGTGTGTATGTGTGTATGTGTGTATGTGTGTATGTGTGTATGTGTGTATGTCTGTATGTGTATATGTGTATATGTGTATATGTGTATATGTGTATATGTGTATATGTGTATATGTGTATATGTGTATATGTGTAAATGTGTATATGTGTATATGTGTATATGTGTAAATGTGTATATGTGTATATGTGTATATGTGTATATGTGTATATGTGTATATGTGTATATGTGTATATGTGTATGTGTGTATATGTATATGTGTATATGTGTATATATGTATATGTGTACATGTGTACATGTGTATATGGGTATATGGGTATATGGGTATATGTGTGTATGTGTGTATGTGTGTATGTGTGTATGTGTGTATGTGTGTATGTCTGTATGTGTATATGTGTATATGTGTATATGTGTATATGTGTATATGTGTATATGTGTATATGTGTATATGTATATATGTGTATATGTGTATATGTGTACATGTGTATATGGGTATATGGGTATATGTGTGTATGTGTGTATGTGTGTATGTGTATATGTGTATATGTGTATATGTGTATGTGTATATGTGTATGTGTATATGTGTACATGTGTATATGTGTATATGTGTATATGTGTGTATGTGTATATGTGTGTATGTGTATATGTGTATATGTGTGTATGAGTATATGTGTATATGTGTATATGTGTATATGTGTATATGTGTATATGTGTATATGTGTATATGTGTATATGTGTATATGTGTATATGTGTATATGTGTATATGTGTATATGTGTATATGTGTATATGTGTATATGTGTATATGTGTATATGTGTATATGTGTACATGTGTATATGGGTATATGGGTATATGGGTATATGTGTGTATGTGTGTATGTCTGTATGTCTGTATGTGTATATGTGTATATGTATATGTGTATATGAGTATATGTGTATATGTGTATATGTGTATATGTGTATATGTGTATATGTGTATATGTGTGTATGTGTATATGTGTGTATGTGTATATGTGTATATGTGTGTATGAGTATATGTGTATATGTGTATATGTGTATATGTGTATATATGTACATGTGTATATGTGTAAATGTGTATATGTGTATATATGTAAATGTGTATATGTGTATATGTGTAAATGTGTATATGTGTATATGTGTAAATGTGTATATGTGTAAATGTGTACATGTGTATATGTGTAAATGTGTATATGTGTATATATGTAAATGTGTATATGTGTATATGTGTAAATGTGTATATGTGTATATGTGTAAATGTGTATATGTGTAAATGTGTATATGTGTATATGTGTATATGTGTATATGTGTATGTGTGTATGTGTGTATGTGTGTATATGTGTATATGTGTATATGTGCATATGTGTATATGTGTATATGTGCGCATGTGTGTATGTCTGTATGTCTGTATGTGTGTGTATGTGTGTATATGTGTATGTGTGTATGTGTGTATGTGTGTATGTGTGTATGTGTATATGTGTATATGTGTATATGCGCATATGCGTATATGCGTATATGTGTATATGTGTATATGTGTGTATGTGTATATGTGTGTATGTGTATATGTGTATATATGTATATGTGTACATGTGTACATGTGTATATGGGTATATGGGTATATGGGTATATGTGTGTATGTGTGTATGTGTGTATGTGTGTATGTGTGTATGTGTGTATGTCTGTATGTGTATATGTGTATATGTGTATATGTGTATATGTGTATATGTGTATATGTGTATATGTGTATATGTGTATATGTGTAAATGTGTATATGTGTATATGTGTATATGTGTAAATGTGTATATGTGTATATGTGTATATGTGTATATGTGTATATGTGTATATGTGTATATGTGTATATGTGTATGTGTGTATATGTATATGTGTATATGTGTATATATGTATATGTGTACATGTGTACATGTGTATATGGGTATATGGGTATATGGGTATATGTGTGTATGTGTGTATGTGTGTATGTGTGTATGTGTGTATGTGTGTATGTCTGTATGTGTATATGTGTATATGTGTATATGTGTATATGTGTATATGTGTATATGTGTATATGTGTATATGTATATATGTGTATATGTGTATATGTGTACATGTGTATATGGGTATATGGGTATATGTGTGTATGTGTGTATGTGTGTATGTGTATATGTGTATATGTGTATATGTGTATGTGTATATGTGTATGTGTATATGTGTACATGTGTATATGTGTATATGTGTATATGTGTGTATGTGTATATGTGTGTATGTGTATATGTGTATATGTGTGTATGAGTATATGTGTATATGTGTATATGTGTATATGTGTATATGTGTATATGTGTATATGTGTATATGTGTATATGTGTATATGTGTATATGTGTATATGTGTATATGTGTATATGTGTATATGTGTATATGTGTATATGTGTATATGTGTATATGTGTATATGTGTACATGTGTATATGGGTATATGGGTATATGGGTATATGTGTGTATGTGTGTATGTCTGTATGTCTGTATGTGTATATGTGTATATGTATATGTGTATATGAGTATATGTGTATATGTGTATATGTGTATATGTGTATATGTGTATATGTGTATATGTGTGTATGTGTATATGTGTGTATGTGTATATGTGTATATGTGTGTATGAGTATATGTGTATATGTGTATATGTGTATATGTGTATATATGTACATGTGTATATGTGTAAATGTGTATATGTGTATATATGTAAATGTGTATATGTGTATATGTGTAAATGTGTATATGTGTATATGTGTAAATGTGTATATGTGTAAATGTGTACATGTGTATATGTGTAAATGTGTATATGTGTATATATGTAAATGTGTATATGTGTATATGTGTAAATGTGTATATGTGTATATGTGTAAATGTGTATATGTGTAAATGTGTATATGTGTATATGTGTATATGTGTATATGTGTATGTGTGTATGTGTGTATGTGTGTATATGTGTATATGTGTATATGTGCATATGTGTATATGTGTATATGTGCGCATGTGTGTATGTCTGTATGTCTGTATGTGTGTGTATGTGTGTATATGTGTATGTGTGTATGTGTGTATGTGTGTATGTGTGTATGTGTATATGTGTATATGTGTATATGCGCATATGCGTATATGCGTATATGTGTATATGTGTATATGTGTGTATGTGTATATGTGTGTATGTGTATATGTGTATATGTGTGTATGAGTATATGTGTATATGTGTATATGTGTGTATGTGTATATGTGTGTATGTGTATATGTGTATATGTGTATATGTGTATATGTGTATATGTGTATATGTGTATATGTGTACATGTGTATATGGGTATATGAATATATGGGTATATGTGTGTATGTCTGTATGTGTATATGTGTATATGTGTATATGTGTATATGTGTGTATGTGTACATGTGTGTATGTGTAAATGTGTATATGTGTATATATGTAAATGTGTATATGTGCATATGTGTAAATTATGTAAGGCCCTGTAGATATTTCACAATAATCATATCCTGTTTGTGTAAGTGAGACATCAACCAAGCTTCCCTTGGAAAGTTTCCATCTACCCACACGTATGATAAGAAACAGTTTAAATAGGCTGTAGAATTAGATAAGCTTGTTCAGTTCATTTAAGTCTTTGGGCAGTTATGCTGTTGTATCGTAATTAAATAAATAAATTTTTTTAAACAATTATTAAATCGAGAATTTAATTGGCGCAGTCGGTAGGATTATCAGAAAAATACGATCAATCAAATAGACATCGTATGGTGAATATTTATTCTTTATTCTGAAAAATCCAAAATCATCGAATCTACGAAGAACTCCGCTTTCTACCACACTCGTCTCCAATAGTCCGTGGAAACATCAGAAACGCAGACTTCACGAGAGAAACCCAAGTTCCGTCGAAGACAACGTACAACAGAAGAAAGAAAAACTTGCTGTCCGACCTGCAGTTCACGTCTCCCGCCAACCAGAGAGATCTTGCTGTCCTGTAAGCCGTTCACGTTCTTCGAGCCGCCAGACGAACACACGAACCCGGGGATGTCCGTAAAACACTTAACAATTATTATATTGTTATTACCCTTGTAAGTTAATTATAATTATTATTAATTATTATACAAAGGGATACTTCTAGCAAAGACTAGTAATAAAAGTATCGAGAGACCGGCACAGTCTCAACACACACAAATAATATATATGAATCTTAACAATTCGTTAGAATTAGAAAATACTAACAGTCCAGTAAACAGAGTTTTATTGAGACCCAGTCGCTTAGACAATATAAATTTAAAAATGACTACTACGTTAGCAGAACTCAAAAATCTCTCAGAGATCATTCCTCATTATGATGGAAATATTAAAATTCTTAATAATTTTATATCAGCTGTAGATGATGTGTATACCACACTAACTAGCATCCAAATAAATGCTATTCAAAAAACATATTTATTTGGATTAATAAAAAATAAACTCACCCACAAAGCTGCTGAATTATTAGCTGAAAATAAATTCGCAGACTGGGAAGAATTAAAAGCGTACTTAACATCAAACTTTTGTGATAAAAGTACAGCAGAAACCATTTTATTAGAAATATTACAAACTAGAAATAAAATTAATTCTGAAAAAACTTTAGAGTCCATTTCACAGAGATTTTCGCAATATAAATCAAAAATACTTTTAACGGAATATAGTCAACTTCAAAAAAATGCGATAATCACGGAAAATCAGAAACTTGTTATTTCACATTTTATTTCATTATTACCAATCACTATACGAGGATCCTTTATTGTAAAGAATCCACAATCGTTAGAACAATGCGAAACTCTCTTGCGAAACGAATTTAATTTTTCACATCAATCACCGATGCTAAAAGAAAAATCAAATTTCTCATTCAACATACCTCCTAAGAAATTCCCAGGTCAACAATTCCCCTCAAAACCCATACAATTAAACAATAATAATAAACAGCCTACACCATTCGCACCGAGACAAAATTTAAAAAATTTCTATGAAACAAAACGTTCCTTTCAACCAAAACCCATGACACAACAGACTCGTTTAACTGATCCTATGTCAACACAAACTATAAAACAAAATTATAATATTGACGAGACAGATGACTCAATTACGATAGAGCAATTAATTGACACAGAACGCGAATCCGAAATAGACGAAGACGCTTTTTTAGAGGTAGAAAACGAAGAGGACGAACAAAACACGTAATGTCAAGCATCACGTATAACCTCCCATCTTTACAGATACAAGATTACACTATTCTTTTTGATACAGGCTCTAGTATAAATTTAATAACTCCGGAATTAGTCATGATTAAAAATATGAAAACTTATAAAGAAAAATGCACCTTTAAAACTGTAAATGGCAAAACTACAATAAACGAATATGTTATATTAAAATTAAACAAAATTCCAGTCAAATGTTATGTTTATAACTTTCACAAAGAATACAACCTACTTTTGGGTATAGAAGCATTCAAAGATTTAAATATACAAATCGATTTCACAAAAAATATTGTAAAAGTACAGGGAAAAGAAAAATCACTACAAGTATATTCAGATACAATAAAACAAAACAATAACATTCAAATTCGAAACGAACACCTAAATAATCTAGAAAACCAAAAATTGAATAAAGTCATCACAGAATACGAAGACTTATTCCCAAAGAAAGACGAAAAATTATCTAGCACTAATATCTGTTCACATAAAATTATAGTTAACGAGGAAACTCCTATACACACAAAAAATTATAGACTTCCACAAATATACGAAAAAGACATCGAAGAACACGTTCAAACTTTATTAAAAGAAAATGTAATTCAACCTTCACATTCTCCCTGGAATTCACCTATTTGGATTGTACCAAAAAAATTAGATGCATCTGGCAAACGCAAAACTAGACTAGTTATTGATTTCAGAAAATTAAACAGTAAAACAAAAGACGATAGATTCCCAATCCCTAATATAGATACTCTTTTAGACCATATAGGACCCTCAAAATATTTTACAACACTCGATTTACACTCTGGCTTTCACCAAATATTAATGAATAAAGACGACATTGAAAAAACTGCATTTTCCACAACATCTGGTCATTATGAATTTATTCGCATGCCTTTTGGACTCAAAAACGCACCAGCCACATTTCAAAGAATGATGAATATTGCATTAGGCGACTTAGTAAACAAAATTTGCTTAGTGTATCTCGACGATATAATTATCTTTGGAAAAACATTAGACGAGCATTTAAAAAACATAACTTTAGTTTTCGAAAAACTTAGAAAAGCAAATCTTAAAGTACAAATTGATAAATCCGAATTTTTAAAAAATCAGACTACATATCTCGGTTACATTATTACACAAGACGGTATAAAAACAGACCCATCAAAAGTCGAAAATATAAAAAATTTAAACATTCCAAAAACAAAAAAGGAAATTAAACAATTCCTTGGTACTATCGGATGGTATCGTAAATTCATTCCTGACTTTGCAAAACTCACAAAACCTTTTACACGCTGTTTACGAAATGGTCAAACTATTGATATCTACAATGAACAATACAGAAATTGTTTTAATAAATGTAAAGAAACACTAACCAGTTCACCAATATTACAATATCCCGACTTCAATAAAAATTTTATTCTTACAACCGATGCTTCAGATTTTGCTATAGGATCTGTACTACTTCAAAAAAATGAAAATAATAAAGAAATGCCAATAGCATATTTTTCAAAAACACTAAGTAATGCTGAACAAAATTATAGTACCATAGAAAAAGAATTACTTGCAATAATACAATCCATAAAAAACTTTCGAACTTACATATACGGGAGAAAATTCATTATAAAAACCGATCACAGACCACTTGTATGGCTATTCAACATGAAAAATCCAAATCAAAAACTTATGCGTTGGAAAATAGAATTAAATGAATATAATTTCGAAATAGAATATTTACAAGGAAAAATGAACGTTATCGCCGATAATCTATCACGACAAAGAAACGAAACACATATCATAAAACATATAGGAGACGTAACTAATACAAAAATATTTGCACATTGTATATCAAAAGACTTTAACATGACACAAGGTTTAGCCAAAGATATAGATGATTCATTCCAAAGTAAAGAATACTGTAAAAACCAAAAAGACAATAATAAGAACATTATTATACAACACATTAATAATAAAACAATATTTCATTTAATTATAAAAGAAAAATTCAATGACATGCCTACCATTAAAAATTTAGATAAACCTCTTAAAGAATTACGAGATTATATGATATTAAACGAATTACATGAAATTAATATTCCAAAATTAGGATGTGGACTAAACGAATTAAAATGGGAAGACGTTTCAAATAAAATTTTAAAAATATTTGAAGACACAAATATACAAATTAATTTATATACGCCCCCTGAAACAAATCATAACGATCTAATAAATAATATTGATAGCGACAATAATACAATACACTCTGACCCAGAAAACCTTGTAAATGGATTAAGATTTATAAATGATAGACTCAACATAGCAAATAATCAATTAATATTAGAAACACACGACGGAAATACCGAAATTGAAACAAAACGACTATTTGATCATAATAAAATAAGAATACACTGTAAATTCAATAAAATGAGGTTGGAAGAAGAGATCATAAAATTCTTAAAAGAGTACATTATTCCAAAATTACGCTATTACGCAATAATAGAAAAAGATCTAGACTTAATACTTTCAAAAACTATAAAAAATAATTTTGAATATGATACCATAAAAATAATCGCTTGTAATAAAATCGTAACAGATATAGAAGACGCGGATGAACAAATAGAAACAATTCACAATTTCCACAACGGATTAACAAATCATCGTGGTATCGTAGCAACATTAAATGCATTAAAAGATAAATATTTTTGGCCGAATATGATAAAAAGCATTACCGAATACGTTAATAATTGCGACCACTGTAAATTGAATAAGTATAACAGGAAACCAATACCAGCAACTGATAATCTCACCCCAACACCCTCTAAACCTTTTGAGATAATAAATATGGATTTACTATGTCTAGATAAGAACTACTTCCTAACAATCTACGATCAGTTTTCCAAACAAGGACAAATATATTACCTTGAAAATAAATCCTCAAGAAGTGTCCTGAATCAATTAATAAAATACTTCCAAACATATACTATACCAAACAAAATTATAATGGATTCCGGTCCTGAATTTAAAGGCAGTCTCATACAAGACCTACTCAGAATACATAATATAGAAAGTCATATTACTTGCGTAAATAATCCAAAAAGTAACGCAATTGAAAGATTGCATTCTACCCTCATAGAACATCTACGTCTAATAGAAAATAACAATAAATTTAATAATAAAACGTTATTAGAAAAACTAGAATTAGTAATATTGGCTTATAATAATACAAAACATTCCATTACAAAATTAACCCCTAATGAAATATTATTTGGTAAAAATAACGAAGTACCTCTCAGAACAGTCCCACTCATAAATGAAGAATTAATTCAAGAATATAAAGAAGAACAAACCAAACTATTTGACATTGTTAAAACAAAAATCGAAACAGAAAAACAACAACGTTATAAAGAAAATAATAATCCTTTACAGATAAAAGATAAAATATTCGCTAAAGAAAACCCTAGACTAATAACAAAATTTAAAAAACCATTATTCAGAAAAATAAAAGTAGAAGAATACGACCCAATATTAGGCAAAGTAAAAGTAAAAGATCAACTAGGTACTAAAAATATTCGAATTAATAGACTAAAACAATGAAATCATTGAAACATATTGTAGAAATGACAATGAACAAATACACTTCATAATAAATATCCCTACATTTACACAAAATTCTTATCCATTATTTCAGTTCACTCCAATCCCTATGTATAAAGATAATACCCTCATTATACTCAATGAGAAACAAAGCATTTATTATGTAGATGATAGAAATAAATATAGCACTTATAACTGTATACAAATAAATAAAATATATTATTGTAATAGTCGATATATTAATATAAACAAATGTATCACGAATATTGTAAAAGACCAGAAGAACGATGGTTGTTCATATCATAATATAAAATTAGAAAACACATGGGAACAAATTGAGAATACAAATGACTTAATAATTATAAGCCCTAAAGAACAACAAATTCAAATCAATTGTCAAACAAACACATTAAATAAAAATATACAAGGAATATATAAATTTAAACTGAAGGAAAATGTAAAATAAATAATTTTAAATTCAACATTATTCAAGAAACACATAAAGAAATACAATTTGAAAATTTTAATTCCTTTAATACTTTAAAAATAACAAATCACACCGAATGGAAAGATATAACACCAGTAAATATAAATATGAAAAATGTTCCACAAATAAAAGAATTACAAATAAATAGTAACCATCATTCTTACATCTTGTATTGTATAATTACTATTGTTATAATATTCATGATATGTTATAGATATAAGAATAAGTTTGTGAACCTATGTAAACAAAAGAAATTACAAGGTAATAACCAAATAGATATAGAATTAGAAACAATAAAATAACATTCTATAATTATTGTAAAATTTTGGAAGGGAGGAATTATGTAAGGCCCTGTAGATATTTCACAATAATCATATCCTGTTTGTGTAAGTGAGACATCAACCAAGCTTCCCTTGGAAAGTTTCCATCTACCCACACGTATGATAAGAAACAGTTTAAATAGGCTATAGAATTAGATAAGCTTGTTCAGTTCATTTAAGTCTTTGGGCAGTTATGCTGTTGTATCGTAATTAAATAAATAAATTTTTTTAAACAATTATTAAATCGAGAATTTAATTTGTATATGTGTATATGTTTATATGTGTATATGTGTATATGTGTGCATGTGTGTATGTCTGTATGTCTGTATGTGTGTGTGTATGTGTGTATGTGTGTATGTGTGTATGTGTGTATGTGTGTATGTGTATATGTGTATATGTGTATATGTGTATATGTGTGTATGTGTGTATTTGTGTATGTGTGTATGTGTGTGTGTATGTGTGTGTGTGCGTGCGTGTGTGCGTGCGTGTGTGCGTGTGCGCGTGTGTGTGTGTGTGTGGATCCTCCACTCTAACTCAAATACTGTCATTCAGAAAATTTTGAAACCTTGTATTTCGAACTTTTTCTATAATAGAAAGAGCCCGGTAGATTTTTGTGAAAATCGGATAACCGGAAATGGCACTTTACTAGAAGCTCAAAATAGTTTTTCTTCGAAAAATACCTTTAAATGTTATTTTTTCGAGATTAATGTTATTATAAAAATTAAAGACTATTAAATTTTCTATAGATTTGCATTAATACTTTTTCTATATATTTTACAGATAAATTTATAAAATTATCTATAATTTAAATCCCAGAGTCTACGCTTTAAACAAACAAAACGCAGTTATTCAAATGTATGTAACTGACAGATAAATGTCACTATCAAAGAACTAATCAGTTCAAAATAATATTAGTACCATTTCAAAAAGAAAAAAGTAAATAGAACAATAGAAAAGAAATTCAATACAGTTTCCAGCATAAGTAAATATGTAGGTATGTATTTAGATTAATAAAAATTAACGATTCACAAAAATGTTCAAGATAATCCTCATTTTTGGATTAGTGAATTCTATTCTATTCCGGTATTTAAAATTTAATCTTTATTTTATTATAGCTCGGGTGGCTCAATGGTTAGAGCAACGCCTCATGTCATGAGTGCCCTCGGGGCTCTGAGTTCGAATCCCACTAAGGCATGGATGTGTGTGAATGTGAACCCATTCTGTAACTGGGATTTATCCCGTTGAGGGGTTTAAAAAAATGGTAGTTACTTGAATTAGATTAGCTTACAGTTTAAGAAATAAACTGTCAAAATTAGAGTAAAATTCGTTAATCAAAATTGAATTGCGCATGGAGCCTCTCAAGTGCTAAATCCGCCACTGCTCAGTGGTATACACGGAGGTATCTCGAGGCATTGCCAATGAGTGAGTCGTCATTTCAGCTACTAGAGCCGATCCAGCACCATGGTCTCTTTTGAAACCATCAGTATACAGGACGTTACAATTACGTAGTAAATAAGTAATATTGTTTATATTCAATCTTGTCGAAATTTCAAATGAAACATTGAGAACTAAACCGTTTTGCAGATGTTTAATATTTTAGAGGAATTTCTTATAAATTTAAGTTGATAGTAACTTGCGAACCGCTCATCGGCAAAACCGTGTAATACAAACATGATGAAGAATTACATACTGAATTCAAAACCGCGTTATCATATCTTTAATCGGATCAGAGTGGTGTATGAATTTGGAGAAAACGTTGAAAAAATATTTAAAAATCAATCATTTACTTTTTTCGATGCCACGACTTCTGTAAACTATTATTGTTATTCTGGTTAACTATTTTTAACATAACTCTTTGAGAGTTTATCCTATGTAAAAATTGTGACTATTTTTATAAAACTATATATTAATTTTTTGATCAATGTGTACCACACAAACCGACTTCCAAACACCGTTTTCCGCCCTGATTCTCTAAACATATTATCACATTGCGAAAGAAAAAAGAGAAATTTAGGAAACTACACAAGAAATTTCCTAGTAATAGTATCTATTCTCAAAATTTTCAAAATATTCGATCACATATTAAATTGTAAATCAAAATTGCCTCTTCTAGCTATGTGAACAAATGTGAATCCTCTATTAAAGATGATCCTAAAAAAATCTGGTACTTTATCAATAGCAAAAGAAAAATGTCAACTATTCCGAATGTCATGTCTTACAATAACGAAGATTTAACTACTCCAGATGAAATTGCAAACTCTTTTGCCTATTTCGTTTAAATCAGTTTTTTCACCTCTTTCCCTAGGCGCCCACAGGGGGGGGGGTCGAAAGGGTCGACTGACTCCCCTTTCATTTATAGACTGTATAATTTTATTTTTTCATTTCAATGTATCATTGTATTTTTTAATAATTATTGGTAATATTTTCTAATATTTTAATCAAAAATTTATTACATACTATCTATTACTAAGTACGAAATAGCTGAAGTGTCAGAATGAGTAAACTATGTTATGTACTGTTATTATATTACATTATCTTAGGTGTTGTATTTTCTTTAATATGCCGTAGTTTATTTTAATCATTTTTTGAACACGTTCTCCTCAAAACTTTCACAATTATCGATTCTACTGTTATATAGAAATAAAGAAATAGAAAAGTAAATAATGAATAGACATTGCATATTTATTTATATTAAAAGTACCTACGTATGATTAGGGTTGCCGTATTTTGTGAGGTGCGCGATTTAATTAACATTTAATTATTATAAATTTTATTTTGAGCAGTTCAATAGAATAATTATATTGTTACTCAGTAATATATTTTAATTTAATGCAACATTGTATTTTCAGATTGTCTGTGTCTGTAGTTATTGCTTAGGCTCGCATCCCGCATCGTAAAGCCTAGTAGAAGGGGCAATTCTACGCTTTTAGAGCGTACATACGCATTTTCGTCATAAAATATTAATTTTAATTTTTTAAGAATATAACTATAGTAAAGTATTCGAAAAAAATTTGTACCTTAAAATTTAACCTGAAATCATACATTAATATCACAATCTCAACATGGCTTCACCGAAAAAAGATCTACATCTATTAATTTATGCTATTTCTCGCACATTGCAACTAAAACACTGTATAATAAAGGCCAGTTAGATTGTGTGTATACAGACTTTACTAAAGCCTTCGATAAATTAGATCATAATATTTTATTGAACAAACTTCGCAAATTTTCTTTCTCCTCTTCACTTATCTCCCTTTTGTCCTCCTATTTATACCAAAGAAAACTCTTTGTTCAATGTCGTGGTTTTAATTCTGATACTTATATTGCTACATCTGGAGTTCCCCAAGAATCAAACCTAGGGCTCCTATTATTTATTCTTTTTATTAATGACTTACCACAAAATCTCAAGTGTGATAAACTTTTATTTGCCGACGACCTTAAATTTTTTTACCCCATTCTATCTTTTGACGATTGCCTTGTAATGCAAAACGACCTAAATATTCTTTCAGAATGGTGCTTTGTAAATAAACTTGCTCTTAACATAAATAAATGCAACGTGATGACTTATACTCGCAAATTATCTCCTATAACTTTTAATTATAGTATTAATAACACAGATCTAAATCGCAAAGAAAATTCTAAAGACCTCGGAATGACTTTAAACTCCAAATTTAATTTTTCACAACATAATAATATTTATAATGAGTCCAGTCGGTTACTAGGTTTTATTATCCGTAATACCAAGAATTTTATCAGTATCTCGCCCATCATTACACTATACTACAGTTTAATTCGCTCCAAATTAGAACATTGCTCATTAATATGGAACCTGACTTACGAGAGTCATCAAGACCATCTCGAAAGAATTCAAAAGAAGTTTCTGAAATACCTGTATTTCAAAATAAACAAAATTTACCCGGACTATTCAGTATCTTACTCCACCTTACTGCACACCTTTAATATGCCCAGTCTATATCATCGCCGTGAATTGACTACTGTTTTTCATCTCAGTAAGTAAATTCATGGCGAACTTAACGACTCGTCTAGTTTGACTCTCCTTAATTTCCACATCCCATCCTTTCACTCACGGAACTTTAGTACCTTCTACCTTCCTACCCCTCGTACAAACAGATTATTCTTGTCCCATATACAGAATGTACTCAACCTACAATACTAAATATTCTGATGTTGACAATTTTCATTTGCAACCTAAATCTTTCTATAATGTAATACGGAATGTTTAGTATACAATATTTTCTATTTTTAGCAATATTAATTTATGTTAAGTTATACTAGTTTATGTATTATGTTTTTTCCTGTCCTCAATTGGGATTTTTTTCCTGTTGGACAATGTATATCTAAATAAATAAAATAGCTAAAAAACCTTTGATCCAAGATGGCGGCTTGCTTCGAACCTCCCCCAGGTAAAATTTTTAATTTTTCATGTTCGTCCCGACCTAAATAACATATGTTAAAGTCGTTTCTACACCACCTTTTGTAAGGCAAAGGTTTTTTTTTTGTTTCCATTAACTGGAGTATAACCCGTTATCCATCCAGTCGAGAAATTTTCCACAAGAGTTCTCCAAAGCAAAGGCTTTTGAAGGAATAAGTATTACATAGAAATTTTAGAAAAAAGTATATTAATATAAAATGAAAATAATAATGAATTATATAGTATTTATAAATTAATTTTTAAATTGAAAAATATATATGTTCAAAACGGTCGCCAAATGACGCCACAACCCTAACTAGGTTACATAACGAAGTTATTTCATTTGATGGTGTTTGTACGCATGCCTGGCTTTTACCGCGAATTATTTTTGATGATCTTCAGAGGTTAAATACATGTGTGCAACAAGAAAACTGTAGTTAAACTTATGCGTTTAATTAAAAATATATACAAATAAAAAGAACACACACGTGCTGAATCAGTAACCGCCCAGTTGACATGGATCACGTGGATGCAAGTCAATGCAGGTTATGTGTGTACGTTTACGTTTAATTTTCCCGCGCTACATTTTTGTAGCTACATTCACATGACAACTGTTTAAAGCTTTCTCTCTTGCTGAGGCTGAACAAGGTCTTGCTGGGGTTGTGACGTCACAGGATGACGTTATGACAAATTGCATTTTTTTGCATTTTGCTCCCGTACTATGAACTTTAATACATAATAAAAAAGTATAGTTGTCCTATTTTAATCTCTACATTGACACAAAAAAATGGAAAAATCGTGAAAAACTCTATTCTAATATTATAATTATTATTTCACCCTATGAGGAATTTTGTACTACTCTTCTAAAATGTTCAAGATTATTCCAATTCATTGACATGATTGGTGGTATTTCTAAGAATATTTATAATATTTAATATACATGCCCATAGTTTCAAATATTTGATAAATAATACAATAATAAATATAAAATAAATTTCCCAGGAAAAGCATTCAGCAATGTCAGTAAAACTATTGATTTTTCACAATGACATTTATCTGTCAATTATTTCAAACATTTGAATTTGTTAATTGATTTCTTTGGTTTAGTTTGGACTGTGAGATTTATTACAACAGATTATTTTATAAACACCGATTTTTCTCACTTCATAGTTTGATGCTCGTATTTATGGTATTGGTAGTGATGGAAACAGATCTAAAACAGTTTTGTGTACAAGGCAGTTATGTCCTGGTTACGCCATACAATACGTCATAAACTAGCCATAGACTGTGAGGGCGGACCAGATACCTGTGAAAGTGTGGAGGAGCCTGGATAGCATACTGTGGAACCTGATAAGGAAGCTGGAATAACAGGACAAAATACCGGAGAAATGGTGAAAGAACATTCTCGTCGTAACTATCGAGGGATTAAGCTTATGTCTCACACAGTGAAAGTATAGAAACGTGTGATCGAAGGGAGGTTACGGCAGGAAACAAGAATTGGGCATGAGCAATTTGGCTTCATGCCAGGAAGAGGGACAACGGACGCGATATTTGCACTAAGGCGACTGATGGAAAAACATTAGTGTGGAAACTAAGGTGAGATCCAGTGTGGGTGTGACTGAGGGGTTCCCCATCGTCGTCGGACTCCATCAGGGATCGGCCTTGAGCCCGTACCTCTTCGACCTGGTCATGGACGTGCTGGTAGAAAATGTGAAGATGGAAGCGCTATGAAACATGCTGTTCGCGGAAGAAATTGTACTCTGCAAGCCGACCCGAGAGCTCCTAGAACATATCCTAGAGGAGTGGAAAACTTTATAAAGGAATCTCAAAGTAATTATATTGAAAATTTATTGAAAAAGTTTAAAATGACATATTGTAAACCAGTCTATACACCGATGGAACCAAATATGAAACTGGAAAAATGTACAAATATTGAAGAATATTCCATTTCAAAATCTAATTGGTTCATTGATGTTCTTGCAATTGTTACTAGACCTGACATTATGTATCCTTTAAGTTATTTAAGCCAGTTTAACAATTTTTTTGGTGAAAAACAATGGAAATGTGCAAAACAGATACTAAGATATTTAAATGATACAAAAACTTTAAATCAAAATTATCAAAGAACTGAAAAATCACCTATTGGATTTGCAGACGCAGATTGGGCAGCTCGTACTATTGACAGAAAATCGTACACAGGTTACTGTTTTAAATATGGAATCCAGGAAACAGAAAACCGTAGCCCTACAGCTGAAGCAGAGTACATATCTTTAACTGAAGCAGTCAAAGAGCCTATACATTTAAAATATTTGTTGGATGATACTGGTATAAATAAAATTAAAATATATAATGATAATCAAGCAGCGCAAAATCTATGTAAAAATCTGATTATAAGTACAAAATCTAAACATATAAACATAAAAGAACACTTTATTTGGGAAACTATTCAAAATAATATTATTGAAGTTGAATACAAGAGTACAGAAACTATAGAAGCGGATTTGTTCACGAAAGCACTACCAGGACCCAGATTCATTCAATTAAGGAATAAAATTGGTATATATTAAAAAATTTACGTCTTTCGTGAGGCGGAGTGTTGGAAAGGATCAAGTGAGCCATCAAGACAAAAAAATATAGGTATACAGTTCTTATATATTATATGTTTGATATGTTATGTCATAATTTAATAAATACTAAACAAAACAAAATATTCAACTAATTATATCAAAAGGTACTGGAGGAGATAGGCATGAGGATAAGCGAGATAGGCATAAGGATAAACCGGGCGAATACAGAATACATGACTACCTACGGGGAGTACCGAGGACGTGTTTGTACGGCTCCAGGATGACAGGCTAGCATCGGTGAAGAAATTCAAGTATATATACCTGGGTTAGGTTGCCGAGAGGGATGGCAGATTAGACGAAGAGATACAGCACATAGTAACATTCGGGTCGATAAACTGGTTTCAGACCACGTCCATAATTATTCATATTCGGAGCGTAATTTGCCGTTTAAAATTCATGTTCGTAATACAAAATTGTTTAAAATTTAACGTATATTTGTAAATTTTATACGGAATTATTTCATTCTTAAACTAAAATAATACTCCATTTTACAGTTATTACTAAGATTAGATTTACCTAAGAACGAAAATCATTGTAGGAAAAGGTAAATATCGCCAATAAATTATAAAAATAACACTGACATTGACAAATATGTACATCTAAAAAGTCAAACCTACATTTATATTTCACACATTTTTTGTCCAAAATGAAATTAATACTTCCTGAATTTCACAACACTTTCGTAAACAGAGTGAGGTAGGGTGACCATATTTTTTTATTTAATGTACGGTCATATAGTTTATTGGTTTGGTCTCTAAAATGGGCAACTTTATGTTCTTCGCCATTATCTGTTAAGATTTTTATAGCGTTTTCAGCTTACAAGTCGAGTACGCACTGGTGCGCACTTTTTTGCACTGAGCGTTTTCAGCTTGTCATTGAGTGCAAAAATTAGTCAGCTGATGCGTTTTCAGCTTAAGAAAAAGTTACACCGTGCACTGGCCCAGTGCGACTTTTGTGCACTGACTCCTTAGGCAAGTGCAATAGTGTCAGTTCAAATATGGCAGCTAAAAAAATCGTGTTCAGCTTAAACTGCACTACCACCGGATGAGGGCAGAACTCGTTCAGTATGGTCACGTGATATGTTGCACTCAATGCGCACTTGCACTGTGTAAGCTGAAAACGCTATTAGTATTGAGCTGACTTTAATTGGAATAAAATTGCTAGTCTTCCTTCGCTGTCAGTGATTGACAAATATTTTTAAGAATTTTTCGTACTTCAATAACGGATATACCATTTTTTTCTATCCGATTTTCTTGGAATATTGCCATGAATGAATGTGACATCCACAGATATGCCTCATTTATATCTTCTTCAAAATGACGTTTTATAATTACTGGTGTTTCTTCTAGAGATAAAAAATATGATTTTATTCCTTCGTATATTTCCAAAATTCGATGTAAAGTCGGATATAGTGATAACCATCTTGTTTTAGAATGGTACAAGGTTGGTTTATAATCTGTCTCCACAAATTTACAAAAATCTTTAAGAGATTCAACTCTTACAGTATAAATTGAGAAATGGTTATGTATTACTGTAACCAAAACTTCGATATTTACTTTTAGTCCATCGAAATCATGATGCACAGTATTGTTCAAAATATGAGCTGGGCAGCAATACCAATTAATTTTTCACTGATAGTTTCTTTTAATTTAAAATAGACGTTTCTTTTCCCAACTCTTTTAATGCCACCGAAATTTGTGTTGCAGTTATCCTCCGAAAAAGCTACACACTTAGATACAATATTAAATTTATTTAATGTATCGAAAACCATACTTGATATTGTATCTGCTAATTCATTTGGTTGACTAACAATATCCAATAATTTGCATTTAGTCCCACCGTTTTTATAATCAAAATACTGAATTAAAATGGGAAAAAAATTTAATGCCCCATGATTACTAGCATCTGTTGACACACTTATATATGGTATCTCATTTAATTCTTTCAGAATTAGTTCAATTGTATGTGGCCCAAAAATATTATTAACAATTGCTTTCGCTTTATTTCTGCCACATGACATCTTTTGGCAAATGTTTGAATCAAAATATGTATTTTTAATCAGAGGAATTGTGCAATCTAGTGATCGGTATGATTGGTGATGCATTACTGTGTGGTAAACAGTTGCTCCTTCTGCAGCTCTAATGAATTTTACATCTTTGTTAGATACAAGAAAAGTTTCTAAAATATTTGACATGTGAGATAAAGATCTGATGTTACGTTTATGTTTTTCAGTGTTAACATGTTCTGTTAATTCCAGTTTTCCCTTATTTGCAATCGAAATGTCGCGTTTACAAATCATACATGTTGCTTCATATTTAGTTTCTCCTCTTTTAAATGATGGATATTCTTTAAGAATTTCTTCCGTTAATAGAAATTTTCTTTTCCCCATGCTGTCAGCATTAAATAATTAAATATAATTTTTTGCCGTCGTTGTCTAAAATGAGAAAATACGTGTGTTAAACTTAATAAAAGATAATAAACTAATTACTAATTCCATTTATGGACGCCTGGAGGCTAGAACGCTGAACTGGAGAATCACAGATCACAGTATCATAGACCTCTAATTCTATAGACTGCAACTGGAATGCCCACAAGCTAAGCGCAATCTTACACATCAATAGTAAAATTTTATTAGATTAAAATTGAAATTCTTTGAAATTTCGTATAGAAAGCTGTAAAATAAATTCAAAAAATTTAATCATGTGATTACTTTAAAAAACTAGGATAATTTGTAAAAATCCGCGAGGACGCCTCAAAAAAGAGGACATGTCCTCGTAAACTAGGACGTCTGGTCAACCTAGAGTGAGGCATAATGGTAACTTCACTAATTTCACCTGAATTTAGGTTGCGAACGAGCATGCAAAAATATTGAGTACCACTGCTGTCGAATGTCATATTCAAATTTCGTATTACTATATTTCTCTAAATGCATTAGTAAGACAAAGATGAAGCTTTAATATTTGTAATAGCAGGAATTTTCAAAAAGTTAGAATTTTTTTGTGAAACTACTACGTTCGGTTGTCCAATTGTTACCAAAAACATTTCAGCCATAGGCGCCCACAGGGGGGGGGGTCGAAAGGGTCGACTGACCCCCCTTTCATTTATGGACTGTATCCATTTTTAAAAATAAAATTGTAATTTTATTTTTTCATTTCAATGTATCATTGTATTTTTTAATAATTATTGGTAATATTTTCTTATATTTTATCTATTACTAAGTACGAAATAGCTGAAGTGTCAGAATGAGTAAATTATGTTATGTACTGTTAAATGTGTATTGCAATTATTTTTACATTATATTACATTATCTTCGGTGTTGTATTTTCTTTAATATGCCGTAGTTTATTCTAATCATTTTGGCTCGTAGTATGATCACGGTTTTAACTAAAACACTGTTTTAAGAAATGTCAAATTCAAATTTCAATATTTAATTTCGGTCTTATGTTTACAGAACGATTTTTAAAAAAATATTTATTTGAATACAAACTATGTTCTGCTTTAAAATCATATTTCGATAAATTTAATATAATTTATTATTGATATTAATCAAATTTGACATTTCTTAAAACAGCGTTTTAGTTAAAACCGTGATCATACTACGAGCCTTTATGATCACGTTCTTCTCAAAACTTTCACAATTATCGATTTTACTGTTATATAGAAATAAAGAAATAGAAAAGTAAATAATGAATAGACATTGCATATTAAGCGATTTTGGTTTAAAAAAGAAAAATTATATTTACAATGATGGTATCAAATATTTACATTTTGATTATAAATAAATCATTTCTGAAGAAAATTTAAAGATTGCACTATAATATAACAGAAATATGGTATTAGTATGTAGATAAAGTGTTATTTTTATTGTTTTGAAAAACGAAGCATTGAGCAACACAAAATTAATTTTTGAAAAAAAAAAATACTTCAACATAGAAATTTAAGATTAATTGAAATACAAACGAAAGAGTTATGTGAATTAATAAATGGATAGATTAAATAATACACACTTATAGTTTTTATTGAATCGATAGAATAAATAATACAAGATTGATAGTTTTCCACGCCTCCTTATCCTTATCATCAAATGTCTTGCTGATATCAAAAAAGATGAATGGTTGCTATTAGATTTATTTGCTCTTGTCGATGGAGAAGTCTATTTCACGAGGTGAACTACAATAGAATTCAATAATAAACATTTACACGTACCATTTTTTTTTTATTTGTTAGGTTTTTAAAAATAATGGCCCGTATTCCCAGCGTACTTTTATAATAAAAGTGCTTTTATGGAGCACGCTTTTACGTTATATTCTTATGAGGAATGTGCTCCATAAAAGCGCTTTTATTATGAAAGTGCGCTCGGAATACGGGCCATTACCTTTGTTCTACTGCCGCAAAAACTTCGACATCGCAGGAAATATTTTCCGCAGAAATCCTAAAATACATATTAACATTCACTTTTTCTATATTAATTCAATAATAATGTCTTTCAGAGATTTACCTTTCTATTATACCCAAATCTATTGCTGGTTCAATAGTGGACTCGATTGCAGTCCTACATGTATAAACAATTTATTAAATTTCATTCTAATCAAAAATAATTGCAAGTTTACAACACCTAGATGTTGAAGCAACAGGGAAAATATCGCTCGAAACTTTTGTCTCCTAGGTCTTCATTCTGAAAACATTTATTTTGTTTCATTTATTTTCGAATGTTAATTTCAATTTCAAGTACTTACTTATTCTGTATTTGTTTTCTTATCGAAGAAATATTTGGTAAATCGAAGACAGTTGGAACCGCATCTTTTTTTAGTCGATTACCAAGGAAACTAGACTCTTCAAAATGCCGAGAACAGACTAAAGAATATTTCGATGGGACACGTTTCAAAATAATGCCTTGTTGATGTATTATATTCAACCATTCGTCTTTGTTATCTGTATCCTTTGGCAACCTACACAATCTTTTGTAGTAATTAACAGATCTATATTTATAGGAAAACTTACCGATGAAAGCTTCTATGGAGCTTTTTGACATTTGATAGTTCATCACATATTAAACAATAATGAACCATGCTGAATCATTTACGGTTTAAATAAAAAATATACACAAAACGTAAACTTCACCGCACCTAACCTTACAAAATCACATTCGAACCTTATTTGAACGTAGAATAATAATAACAAACTAGGCAGGCAACATGCTGTACAAAAAAAATGCCTCATTCCCTCCTATCCTCACCTAACCCCTCACCAGGGGAAGGAATGGCATCACAACAAACCATTGCGCAGTATAGGCAATCCGGCGTCTAAATGACCGTTAGTATGAACAACTGATTAAGGGTGATTATCGAGCATTTGACTAGCATTGTTTTATCTCTGTCATTCGTGTATGGATCCTTTTAGGGGAAAATCCTTCAAATAATAGTTATAGAAAAATTAATTGCTCGCATCTTTTATTTGAAGAATTTTTCTCTAAAATAATCTCTAAACGATTGACAGAGATAAAACAATGCTCGTCAAATGCTCGCTAATCACCCTTAATCACCCTTCATACTAGCGGCCATTGTGTTTAGTCTGAGGTCTAGTATATATCTTTCCTAGTCTATGGATCTGCCCCTTTACTTGCTTTGAAACGACAGAAATTAGCTGTGAAAATCTCGAAAATCACCTGAAAAATAGTAATAGTAATGGAATTGAGACAAAAATAACAAATGTCTAACGGTTTATCTGTGAAGTAGGTTAGTTTATTTTTAATATTATTTCTAATTTCTGTTCAAACGACTAATTATAAATTTAAATTAATAGATAATTGTACACTGAAACATAAATTAGATATAATACCTAATAAATATTAATAAACCTGCGAACGCGCACGCGCATACTTATGTGCACACACACACTGTACTGGCGAGGGTATTGCCTTTGTCGTTAGGCGAAATTATTATGATTTTGTACATAGAACGATATACAGGCTTCCATAACTTAAGACAAAAAATTAAAGGGTATATACTGTACGATGTGCTGATCAAGTAAAAATTTTTTTTAAAAAAATTCGCAAAGTTAAGGGTAGTTTACTTGAAGTAGACATTTTTTGGAAATGTTAAAAGAAATTAATTATCAAAGAAACATTATGTAATGTTCGTTAGATTTAGAGATAATAATAGTTCTGAATACAAAATAATTTATAATATTAATGCATTGTATTTAAGTTAAGATAATTTGGGAAATAACTAAACACATACCTGAAGCAGAAAACTATAAATACTGTTCAAAATTTGCACCATTCATCCCTACACACATTGCATGATCTAGTACAGCCTTGATACGAATTTTGTACTCGTATTGTTCGTGCTGAATTTTCTATTCTCTGCCTAAGTTCTTCTTCGTTTTCCGGCGCATTTTGGTTATCGTACACGAGTGATTTAAAATGACTCCAGAAATAAAAATCCCGCGGATTTAGGTCAGGGGATCTAGCAGGCCAAGCTATAGGACCACCGCGACCAATCCACCTGTCCTCAAACACTTGGTTTAAATGTTCTCTTACATTTACAGCATAATGTGGTGTCGCACCATCGTGCTGAAACCATGCCTGCTGACACAATCATTTAAAGGCACATTTTAAAGTAGTTCTGGCAAAGTATTTTGTAAAAATAATAAATAATTCGCTCCAGTCATCCTATTTGGTAGAACGTACGGCCCAAGTAACATATTATTAACAATATCTGCCCAAACATTTATCGAAAAACGATGCTGAAAATTGCCTCGTATGACAACGTCCAGATATTCTTGAGTCCAGTAATGAGAGGTATGAGAATTATGAACTCCCTCCCTCGAAAAAGTTGCCTCATCAGAAAATATTATGTACGAAGGGAAATTAGGATTTTCAGTATGTTTTTGTAAAATCCAGTTGCAAAACCGTACTCTAAACTGATGGTCTGGTTCTGTTAGCCTCTGTACCCCTTGAAAATGGAATATGTGGTAGTTATGATCTCTTAAAATTCGCCATACTGAATTATATGGTACTCCTAATTGTTGAAATACTCTTCGGGTACTAGTAATTTATTCAGCATGTACAGCATCTAAGATATCATTTACCAAATTATGGTGTTGATGCTGGCGGCCACCACTTCATCCACGATTAGGTCGCACAGATCCTGTGTCTCGAAGGCGCTGGACTATCCTCACAAACAAACGATGAGTGGGTAATCGCCGTAAAGGATAACGTTCAGCATACAGACGTCCTGCCAATAACGAATTTTGCCCTTCTTCTCCATAAATTAACACAATGTCCACTAATTCACTGTTACTAAATGCATCCATTTAAAAAAAAAACTATATTACACTGCTGTTCACTGTAAAATTAGAACACTGCACCAGCATAGATGAATGATAATTAACAGCAATGTCGATGAAAGAATTCCTTACCACCTATCAAATTAAATTAAATTATTAATTACACAATATTAGACATTTATTAGTATTAGATATTATGTAAACAATTACTTTCATTTGCTTGAAATACAATGCAATTTTTTTTACGAATTTTTAAAAAAATTGTTTTTGTTTTATGATCAGCACGTCGTACAGTATATACCCTTTAATTTTTTATCCTGACTTGTGGAACAGCCTGTATAAAAACGTTAAATCTCGTGTGTTTACTGTAATTTTTCTATTGTGGTTTTACAATATATAATAATAATAATAATAATAATAATAATAATAATAATTTATTTTCCAAAGACCATATACAGCGGTATAGGAATAGTCAAAACATAAGCATAAAATGTACAATGCAAAGACATAAAATGTACAATACAGGAATAGACAATTAGTATTTATCACTTAAAAATTCGCTTACATCACGCTTTTGCAATTAAAAATTTCTTTATTTCTCTTCTAAATTTATTAAAGTCGGTAATATCTTTAAATGTTTGGGGCAATTTATTGTACAATACCAATCCATAATAATTTGGGTTACTTTTTGTTTTATTTAGCCTAATTTTTGGTACTTGTAGATTTAGTTTTCCACGAGTATCGTAGCTGTGTACGTCACTTTTTGTAGGTAGTTTATTTATGTTATTTTTAATAAGTAGAATAACATTATAAATATAAATACAAGGTAAAGTTAAGAATCCTTCTGTTTTAAAAATATCCCTGCATGATGATCTTTTATTTAATGAAAATATGTTTCTCACCGCATGTTTTTGAATTTTAAAAACACGTGTCGCATGTAAAGAATACTAAAATTTATTAAAGAAAAGAATACCAAATTACATAATAGAAAACGATTACAAATATCTCAAATAAATAAATAAATAAATCTTCCAATCCTCAATCCCGGATGGTCCACACTTCTCCCCACGAGCGCCAATAGTCTGCAAAAGATAAAAATAGATGAGTATATTCTCAGTGAGTATTTAGGATCCCCGTAAATGCTCCAGGCTCGAGCCCAACTTTTGGGATTAGGATAGGATTAGGTACCAGTCCCAGCCGCACTGTAGACTCTTCCTCAGCCCGCAAGCGAGGGTACAGCTGAACCACAGAACAGCTCTTTCTCAACACCGCAGTGTGAGAGCAGCACTCATCTCCGCAGAGAATGAGATAGTCCCAGCCACACTGCAGACTCTTCTAGTCCCAGCCGCACTGTAGACTCTTCTAGTCCCAGCCGCACTGTAGACTCTTCCTCAGCCCGCAAGCGAGGGAACAGTTGAACCGCAGAACAACTCTTTCTCAACACCGCAGCGTGAGAGTACTCAGTCTCATCTCCGCAGAGAATGAGATAGTCCCAGCCGCACTGTAGACTCTTCCTCAGCCCGCAAGCGAGGGAACAGTTGAACCGCAGAACAACTCTTTCTCAACACCGCAGCGTGAGAGTAACCACACATAATAACCACAAAACCATAGCACTCACCGTTTCAGAAAGAAGTAAATGCACCAACTAGACGTCGTCGCTTCGAAAACACTAGCACAACTGACCGATAATCAAATGAACAGTCATTTAATAAATATACGATCATGTAATTCAATTTAAAGCTGAAATTAAAAATTAAAGAGAAGGAATTAAACATAATACTTGCATAATTCAAAATAGCGCTAACAGTTCGGCTATCCTGACTCTCTCTTCGCGTCCCCGCGAACTAATCCGCGACACCGTGTAAGTCATCATCGGACTCGCTTAATTCACTGGATGAATCAGACATTGTTTGTGGTTCTATATACGGTTTCATGCGGTCTACAGCTATTACGTTACTATATTCTCCTTTTCTACTTCAATTCGTACCAGGCAAATCTTCTACTGAAAATCTATCTTTCGATAGAACTTTCTTTATTTGGAATAGTCCTTCATATGGATGGTATGAAATGGAATCGGTAGTTTCTCAACTGGGTTAAATAGTTTTGGCTGATTTCCTCTCTGTTGTTTATGGTAAAAACATTTAATACACGAGTCAGTGTACTTCGCGAATTTTCTCATTTCAGGAAACCAGTAAATTCCAAAATGTCCAAACTTATCAAGACAGGAACGTACTATATGCAGCCGTTGTCCTCTAGGTACAACCCACTAGGTTCCAGACGCGGTAATTTTGTAAACCCGTTCGTCTCACGTAAACAGTAATTTTTATAAATATTCCTTTCGTAGTTAGTTTCCGGCGGTTTACTTACAATGTTTTTGATAATTTTTAATTTATCATTTGTCCGGCGAGTATCCAGTTAGCTTGTTATGAAAAATTTTAAATTCTACAGAAAGTAATACTCCAGACACGGGTTTTCGAATTAGCGCATCGACGTGACCCATTCGTAATCCTGACGCTATTTTGTATCGAATGAATATTCCTGCAGTTCCAGCCACTATCTTCCAATCCTAGGTACCAAATTCTGTTTAGTGCTAGCAGTTCGTAGTGCACTGCAGTCTGTTACTAATTCAAAATGTATTTCCAGCAGATATACTCTAAATTTCTTTAACGTTTCGACTGTTGCTAAAGTCTCCAGCTCACACGAATGATACCTCATTTCCGTTGGTGAAATAAGCAACTGGGTGGAATTTACCTGTGTCCAATTTCTGCAGCAGGATTCCTCCTAATCCTAACTTGCTGGCGTTCATGTGCACCTCTGTTTCGGCATTCGAATTGTATGGTTACAAAATGGTCGTTCTGTAAGCTTTTCCTTTAGGACTTCAAATGCTTTCTGTTCTTTCGCCTCCCAACTCCACAGTGTATCCTTTCTCGTTTAGTAATCGTTCGCAAAATCTTAGCGTAATCTTTAATGAAGCGTCGAAAATAACTTGTAAGTCCTACAAACTGTCTTACTTGATGCACATTCATCGGTGCCCGAAATCCGGTGACGGCTTTTATTTTCTCCTTTCCAAATCGAACTCCATCTCGGTCAATCTGAAATCCTTAATAATTGATGCTGTTCTGAAAAAGAAACATTTCTTCATATTCATTGTAAAGTTGTTTGCTCCAAAAGAATGTCAAATGGTGTCGTCAGTCCCTGAATTCCCTCTACAAATGATGATGGGCAGATAATGTCGTCTCTGTAAGCCATGGCGATGGTGTTACGACATGATCCTAGAACTTTGTTGATCAGCCCCTGAAAAACTGATGGACAATTAGATAATACAAAAGGGAGACGATTAAACTCGTAATGTCCGTCCGATATTACAAATGCAGTTTTTGTATTTCGAGCTCTCCGCGATAGGTTTCTGGTAATATCCTGACGTCATATCTAAAGTTGTGAAATACTTCGCTCCTTGCAATTGATTCAGTTGGTCATCAATTCTTGGAAAGGGGTATCGGTCTTTTACTGTTACTTTGTTTAAATGCCTGTAGTCTATACACATTCGCGCTTCTCCGTTCTTTTTCTTCACTAGAAGAATCGGTGCTGAAAAGGGTGTAGTGGATTCGCGTATAATGTCGCCATCAAGAAGCTCTTGTACTATTCTCTGAACATGTTTTCTCTCTGGAATTGACAATATATACGGCCTGTAAGTAATGGGTGTATCATTAGTGAGTAAAATATCCACTTCGGTCGCGTTCGTGCATCGAATATCCTTCACAGTTTTTGCCACACAATCACTATATTCCTTCAGCAGACGTACCAGTTGTTCGCGTTGATCCTCCCTTATATCCGTTCCCACGTGTAGTTCATCCTACGTAAAGTAAATTCCTTCATTTTCTGCGCTTCTGTATTATCAACTTGACACTTCCATCCTCTTGTTATAATTTTATCCTTCTGAATTGTTAATTCCGCATGTGATCAGTTTAAGACTGGTATAAGACATTACATATCCTTGTCTGCTATTACAATTGTTCGCGGGAATACGTACTTGTGTCCTTCAGCTGTACGTACACTAAAATACACAAAAAGTTCTCCTTTGTCTTCCACATGGCAGATCACGTGTCCTACATATCCTGGTGGTATAACAGTTGCATGTTTGGCTCAGATGTTAACCTTCTTACGGGGTGTCGCTTCGATTCCACTGGATGGTGAGTCTTTTTTTCCTGAAAAATCTTAGCCGATTTGAATCCTTGTACATAACAACTTTCGGTGATTCTGTGAAAGGCTGTCCAACAATGATGGGTATGGATTGAACTATGTCTGGTACTATGTTGAATACTACATTTAGTTCTACTTCGTCAATTGTCAACTTGTGAACTCCAGTTTAGCCTCAAGACCTCAACCATCCATTACCGAAACCACGCAGAGTAACTGTCTTGTTTTTGTTGAATGGTAATTCTAGTTGTTGTGCTACGGATTCCTTCATGGTTATGCAAGTGGACCCCATATCGACGTACGCTTAGACTCTCGTTCCATTAGCTCCGCAGAAGGTATTAAGATGTTCCTTTCTGGCAGTTGTGGTTGTGGCTCTTGTTGACGTTGAACATGCTGATATTGACGTTGTTGTGGTCGCTGGTTCCTACTTCCACTGAATTCGCCTCCATTTCGTCCTGCACATGTCGATACTCGTTGACGTTTGTTGTCATAATGTGAGCGTGTATATCCCAATTTTCCAAAAATAAAACAACGAATGTTCGCCATTCCATCGTTGTGTTGCTGCGTAGTATAGTATGGCCACTTGTTCTTCTGAAAAGTACGATATAAATCGCGTTTAAGGGGAGTAGAAAGGTTTCGAGTCGCTAATTTATCCTCGATCGCCTTCACAAATAATAAAAGAGACTGCGGCTTCTTGCATTCTCTGATAAGAGCAAGTGTTGAGTAGCGCCAGCTTCTCATAATAGTATTGCAACATGGGTTCATCTGGTTTCTTGTTGCGAGAAATCATTTCTTGAAGCAACTGAAAATAATTTTCCTGTGACGGAAATGCCTTCAATAACATAACCTTCCATGTCTCCCAAGAATGATTTATTCCTTGCAGCGCTTTATACCATATTTCTGCATACCCTCTCCAGCGAGATGTCACATACATGATGGTAGTTATTTCGTCCCATTTATGCATAGCGCGTAAAGTGAACGTACATACTGAAATTGAGGACTGTTGTTAGGTAACGCCATGTTGTAATGTTGTTCCAGTTTCGTAATCCAGCTAAACATAAACGTAACCAATATCCGCACTGTTCCAAAAGTTGTGCTGGTGTGGTCCCAAAAGCTGAAAGTTAAAAATGTTCTGATCCCACTTCTGAAATGTAAAGAATACTAAAATTTATTAAAGAAAAGAATACCAAATTACATATTAGAAAACGATTACAAATATCTCAAATAAATAAATAAATAAATCTTCCAATCCTCAATCCCGGATGGTCCACACTTCTCCCCACGAGCGCCAATAGTCTGCAAAAGATAAAAATAGATGAGTATATTCTCAGTGAGTACTTAGGATCCCCGTAAATGCTCCAGGCTCGAGCCCAACTTTTGGGATTAGGATAGGATTAGGTACCAGTCCCAGCCGCACTGTAGACTCTTCCTCGGCCCGCAAGCGAGGGTACAGCTGAAACACAGAACAGCTCTTTCTCAACACCGCAGTGT
Organism: Harpalus rubripes; assembly: GCA_963082715.1. Classification (NCBI taxonomy): domain Eukaryota; kingdom Metazoa; phylum Arthropoda; class Insecta; order Coleoptera; family Carabidae; genus Harpalus; species Harpalus rubripes. The sequence goes on from OY720465.1 coordinate 19,081,210, forward strand.
GAGAGCAGCACTCATCTCCGCAGAGAATGAGATAGTCCCAGCCACACTGTAGACTCTTCTAGTCCCAGCCGCACTGTAGACTCTTCCTCAGCCCGCAAGCGAGGGAACAGTTGAACCGCAGAACAACTCTTTCTCAACACCGCAGCGTGAGAGTACTCAGTCTCATCTCCGCAGAGAATGAGATAGCCCCAGCCGCACTGTAGACTCTTCCTCAGCCCGCAAGCGAGGGAACAGTTGAACCGCAGAACAACTCTTTCTCAACACCGCAGCGTGAGAGTAACCACACATAATAACCACAAAACCATAGCACTCACCGTTTCAGAAAGAAGTAAATGCACCAACTAGACGTCGTCGCTTCGAAAACACTAGCACAACTGACCGATAATCAAATGAACAGTCATTTAATAAATATACGATCATGTAATTCAATTTAAAGCTGAAATTAAAAATTAAAGAGAAGGAATTAAACATAATACTTGCATAATTCAAAATAGCGCTAACACGCATAAGAAGAATTTGCCCAGAAAATTATTCCGTAACATAATATGGAATAAAATTTAGAAAAATAATTTTTTTTTGTTATATGCACATCTGTCATATGTTTTAGTCTTTTGATTACATAACACAAAGAAGATAAAGTACCACAAATAGAATCTACATGTGTATTCCACTTTAGGTTATCCTGTATATGCAATCCTAAAACTTTGGTATTATTAACATTTACTAATGATTGCCCATTGTAATTTATAGTTGTGTTATTTTCCCTATTAGTACTTGAAAAACTAATCATTGTTGATTTATTAATGTTAAGTGCAAGATTTAATGAAGCAAACCAAGAAGATAAGTTCTCAACAATGTTTGATATTTCATGTACTGTTGACGATAGAAAAGCAACATCATCAGCATATAAGATGAAATTGTTGTTGTGAAGTATATTTATAATTCCATTAATATATAATATGAATAATATTGGTCCCAAAATTGAACCTTGTGGAACACCGCAGTTCACTGATAAAGGATCGGACTTTTGATTATCATGAAACACAATTTGTTCTCTGTTACAGAGATATGAGCGAAACCAATCAGTACAAGTCCCTCTAAAGCCATAACTTTCCGAAATACCCAGTAGCTTTTCATGGTTTACGCAGTCAAAGGCCTTCGACAGATCTAAAAATATGCCATATATGTTACTACCTGTATCTATTGCGTTATAAATGTGATCCAAAAAATTTAATAAGGCAGATGTTGTGCTGCAACCTTTTCTGAAGCCATGTTGTTCTCTAATTAAGATCTGATTCTTTTTGAGGAATGTCAGAATTCTCGGCAACATAACCTTTTCAAAAAGTTTATGAAAACAGAAACTATGGCAATAGGTCGATAGTTTGAAACATTATTTCTATCACCTCTTTTATGTAAAGCAATAACTTTAACCGATTTTAACATCTCTGGAAATGTACCAGTTGAGATGGATAGATTTAAAGAATGCAGTAGTGGTGTGAGAATTTGTTCATAACAACTTTTCAATATGTTACTGGAGATTTCATCAATTCCTGCAGAAAAAGAATTTTTTAGTGATTTAATTAGAGAAATGAGTTCGGGTTCGGTAATGGGATCTAGAAAAATAGATGCTGAACATGTTTTTACAATGAAATTAGAGTTCTGGTGAGAACTAGGGGGTAAGTTGTATTGAATATTCTGTGGAAGATTTATAAAGTAATTATTGTACATATTGGCAATATCTCCTGAATTAATAACTGTTTTTGTGCCGTCAGTGAGATTACTAATTTTTTTCTTACTAGTGGAATTGTCGTTTAGATTGTTAGTTATACAATTCCATATTTTTTTGGTATTATTATTACAATTTTTAATATTGTTTACATTAAATTCTTTTTTTGCTTTATGTATATGGTTACGATATTCGTGTTTGTAGGTATTATATGTTTCTTTGTTAATGAGTCCAACTTTATAAAAATCGTACAACTGTTTAATTTTTTGAGAATATAACTTGATATCATCGGTTATCCACGATTTATTTTTATTACGATTAATGTTTGTTTTTGTTTGCGGGTGGGATATTTCAAAACAATGCATAAAAGTTTCCATAAAATTATTATAGGATTGGTTTACATCAACTTCATTTAAAACATCGTGCCACGTTTCCTTTGAAAGTAAAAATTTAAACTGTTCCATATTGCCTTTATGAAACAACCAAAATAGGAATTACTAAACATGAAATTACGTATATTTTTAAATAGTTTTTGACAAAAGGACGAAAATAAAAAAAAATATGTATAAAATACATGTTTCATAAGACATTGCAGCGCACTTGTCCCCTTAGAAAACTTGCGGCAAGCCGCTCGTTTCTAACAAATACGCTTACACTAAAATTATATCTTATGAAACTTGTATTTTAGTGTAATATTTTTTAGCCATTTTCTTATTAATACTGTTTGTTTTTATTCGTTCTGTTTAAGCTTAACTACTCGTGGTTTATGTTATGTGGTTATAAAAATAAATCCATTCTAGCTTGCAATAAATTCTTAAATAATCAATAAATTGTGACATTTTAAAAAAGTTCATCGTTCATCACGAACTTCATCAGAAATGTGCACATTACAAACTGATACTTAAACACGCGCGTATACAGTTTGGTGTTATAGGAGAGGTAATAGGTCATGCAAAAGTAACCCGTAAAAATGCCACCGCAGGTCAGATGCCTTATATTTAAAAGTTACATTTTCTCAAAAGGGATGTGAAGCTGCATGTTTTCCTTCTTTCATGTACAAAAATAATTTTCTAGATCACAGAACATTTTAGAAAAGAAAATATATTTAACAAATTGTTGACTTACCTGGATATACTGTCTACACCAGGGGTCATCAACATTTTAAAGTGTTGAGCTACTTTAAAAAATTTCAAACAGAGAGTGAGCTACCTATACTTGGTGAGGCAAGGTATTCATTCAAGGTCAAATGTTCTATAATTGAAAGTTACATATTTTTAAGCGATGTGAAACTGCATGTTTTTCTCTTTTCATGTATAAAAATAAATTTCCAGATCACAGAACATTTTAGAAAAGAGAATATATTTAATGGATTTGCCTCCTTTGCTAACATTTATTAATGATGATGATCAAGAAAAGGAAAGATGGTCTGTTTGATTGTGCAGCGAAACATGATGAGAATTTACGGAAATTTCTATTATTTTTAGTTCTTTTGGAATATATCTGTAAACTATCGGAAGTATCCACGCAAGCTACCGGTAGCTCGCGATCGTTGGGTTGGCGACCCCTGGTCTAAACTATGAAAATTTAATATTACCTATTTTAACTGACATGCATATTATGTTATCAAAATTTATATTTCAAGACAAGCTATCAAATATTAACTGTGAAATATTTTATTTAATTCTTTATCTTAAATTATAATATTTGTAGTCGTTGTTTTTTTTTATCAAGTCATGGCTTATGGGAGGGGTAAGTACCCCTTCACCCCCCCCCTTGTATACGCGCCTATACTTAAAGCAAAAAGTTTAATAATCCTGGCATAAATATTAATCTGTTACTGATAATAAAAAAATGACCATCTGTTGTGTGTTCAAATAATACATAATTTAAATTTTTACACATGTAAAATTTCACGATGATTATTATATTTCAGCGCTATATATTCCGACTCACGAATAAAAGTTTCCGTTTAAATTATTTTATAGACGTGGTTTCTTTTCATAACTTTTATATATTATATATTTATAAGTTGTCTGATATAATATTGCTTGCAGATAATTTCATTACATTTCGTATACATATGCGTGCAACATGTAATATTTATGGATACGTTTTAACTGAAATAAAAATGTAATTCATTAAAAATATATGTTTCTTTTTAAATAATGTATTTCTCAAAGTTCTATGTTATCCAAAACACAAAAACATAGACTTGATATAAACTACTGAATAATCATTTTATTTAAACGTCAACGACAATGAAGAAAACTTAGTACAAAGGTAGTGTACGGTGTAGTAGATAATTGGATATCTGTAACTATACGACATGCATGTTGATTATTTGTAGTGTGTTAGAAAGTAAATGCACCCATTTACGCATGTCTGTCACACAACATAAATTACATAGACATGCGTCAAATAATCTTTATTTTTCTCATTTCCTAGTCCAGTTTTTGAGTGGGTACTTCATACTTGAATATTTCGTACAATTTTAATCTTTTCTATTGGACAACAATTTGGTAGAATGTTTTTGGGGATTTTTTAAATTGTAAAGTTGGTAACTTAGTCTAAGTGTCAAATCATTCAGTATATCATTACCTGTCATTACTCATGGTAAATTACTGAAATTAGAATTTTTATAATAAAATATTTACATAAACAGTAAAACACTCAATTAAATTAAAATTCAATATATTTATTTGTAGTTTCATAACATAATAAATATAAATTATAACTCTAAACTAACTTGCAACTGTTGCCGAAATGTTGAAAATCAAAATAAATTAAACTTCAAATGTTTATTGAAATTGTCAATGTTACCAACCTTGATATTTTAAAATTTATTTCAATAATAATTTTTAAATAAAAGTAAATTTTTGAGAAATAGGAAAAATAGTATGTAAAAACGAATAACAATTTCCATTTGTAATACTCGTACTTTGCGTAACTCGCTCGCGGCTCGATTACGCAAACTGTATACGTAGGATCATTGTAATAATTGTTTTTCAATATACTATTAATTAAACGACAACTTTCATTCGCTAGTAGTACTATACATCAAATAAATGAAGCATATTAATATACTCGTATGTCTTTTTTTCAGGAAAATACAAATGCAGTGAATAGTACGAATCTCAGTGGTAAGAAAATTAATATATAATTAGTAAATTATCTTCCAGAGCACATACTCTTATTAATTATTAACAAACTTTTCCGTAAATTATTTAAAATTCAATGTTTATTTTACGTGCACTTTCATAAAAGATTAATGCCTCAAAAATCTCATATGACCACATATTATTTTCTGCCATTAAATTTTTTATTTTATAATTTTATGTTTAATAAAAGTAGGAGTCTTAAGTAGTACATTGTTTCCAAAAACAAAAATTTTGAAATATATTTTTAACATTGCGAAGAAAATAAAAACATAACAAAAAAATCTGATGTGGCATAGCAATGAGCTTTAAATAAAGTATCACTTCCAGTTGATCGTTTGTAAAGAAAATCTAATTTGTTGTTCCAATAAAAAGAAATGTCTGTAATATCAAATTTTGGATATTTTATTGTTCTTCTTCGAAAATCTGTTAAGAGCTCCAAATTAAGTACCACTTCCGGTTTATCATATAGGTATAGTCAATATCTAATGTTGTTTCAAATTATACACGAATTTTAAATACCAAATTTGAGAAGTTTTGAAACATGTTTTATATATTTTTTCACGAAAATCTGTTTTAACTTCCTGTAAAGTTGTATTTCTGGTTTATCAATTTTAGAAAACATTTAATATGTCTTTCTCATTAATATAAAAGTCTTAAATACCAAATTTGAAAAGTTTTGGATTGTATCAATTTATTTTTCACGGAAATCTGTTCAGAGCTTCAAAAAGGTATCACTTTGGGTTTTATTAATTTTAGCTAAAATCTATTATGTTGCTTCCTTTTATGTTTGGTGTAAAAGTATGAAAAAAAAAACTATAGGCAAATTAAATATTGAATGAACTATGGATGGTACAAACCCACGGGAGTTAATGCTCGGATTAAACACCGTGGATAAAACTGACAAGATTCGATAGCTGGTTCACACCACTGGACTTGGCCAATATAACCAGGACAATATTATGTTGTGAAACAAACGAAGGAGCGAACGAACGAACACGAACGATCAAAGGACCAGTCAGTCTACGAACTAAAAACGTACTAAGCTTAATTAAAACAACAATAACAACAACAAATGAAAATCCATTTTAAGAGATATATTATGGTATAGCGTATTGAACAAAAGCAACCTAAACTACAATCAACCAAATATACAACCAAGTACTATATGGTAGAAATTATTCAAGTCAATTAATAAGTATATTGTAATGTGCAGTGCCCGCCCTCGCCGCCACTGTTACCGTCTCTGTCCCCGTCGGTGTCGCCGCCGCTGTCGCAGGGACGAGCGAGCGTCTATTGTTAGCGATGACGCAACCGACTGGCCGGCGCCTGCTTAATTACGCGGTTGATGTAACCTATTGTGTTGTATCTAGAAGCATTCCCGTGCGTTCTCGAATGTTCGGCTACGGTATATAAGCACCGTTGGCGAAGGCACTGGACAGTCTGATATAAATAAGCGTTGCGTGTTAAACAGTTGGTGATATAAACAGACAGTAGACAAGTGGTGGATATAAATAAACATAGTTGTATAAATAAATAAGTGATCTATATATTGTTGAAATAAATAATCTTAGTGTTTAAGTGTTTTATAATATTCTTAGTCTTAATATTTGTTTAATCGTAGTGTTAGTTATATTTATCATCTTTTAATTATATTTAATTTCTATTTATCGTTATAATAAACTTTTATTTTCATTATTAATAATTGTCTAATATTTACACTTCACCCAGATAAATAAAAACGTTACAATTGGTGTCAGGTGTGGGGTTAATAAATTGTGAAGTGTTAAATAAAAATAAATAAAATGGCGACTAAACAATTAAAATTAAATGAATTAAAAGTAAGTGATCTCAAGAGAGAACTGGAAGAGCGGGATTTGGAAACAGCAGGAAAGAAGTCAGTGCTTCAAGAAAGATTACGGCAAGCATTAATCGATGCTGGTGAAAATACTGAAGAATACTTATTCGACCCATCCGATATTCATAAACTTATAGAAGAGAGTTCTAGAAAATCAGAAGAAACCTCCAGAACACTAAAAGAAGAAAAGGAGTCGGAAAACTAAATCGGGTTGATGCGAAGGGGCAATTGTCGACCCGTAATCTAGGAGCCTCACAATTCATCAGTTATGTCGCATCCCTTCATCATCAAGCCAGCAGCATCTACGTGAATGGCTCTGTTGATAGAAGACCACTAAAAATGTTACTGGATACGGGTGCGACGAAGACTATAATTAGACCCGACTTAGTAAAGAACACAGGCAAGACGCATCTTCAACCAACCAAGTGGCGATTACGTACAGCAACGGGAGAACAAGCTACCACATTAGGAGAAATAGATATGACCATCACTATTGGCAACACATCCTTTAAACATCGTGCGCTGGTAGCTGACGTTGAAGATGAATTAATACTCGGTATGGACGTAATGAAAAAGCACGGTTTCAAACTTGACTTGAAGAATGGAGTAATGATGGTCAATGAAGAAGAACTTGTTTTAAACCCTCGAAAGACAAGGCTGTGCGCGTACTAATGGCTGAAGATGTTACCCTTCCAGAACGAAGTGAATCTATCGTGCAAGCACAATTAGATGGTAGTTTCTGTGAGGGGAATATTGTTATGCTTGAGCCCAAGAATGATGATGTGAAGACTGGTACTGGAATTGTTGTAGGAAAATCACTGATCAAAGCCAGTCAAGTAATACCAGTTCGAGTAATGAACGTAAATTGTTATCCAGTTGTTCTTAAGAGAGGAACAATTGTAGGAGAATGCTCGGCAGTATCCTCGATTATTCGAACTGTTAAGGCCAAGGGAAACATATCTCAGAAAGTTCCGGACAATTTAAGTAACCAATTATCAACATCTTTCCAAGAACTGACCGCCGACCAGAGAACCAAGGCGATGAAATTAATTGGAAGATTTCAAGATGTGTTTCAATTGGACAAGAAGACCAACGGGAGAACTAATGTGGTTCACCATAAGATAGACACCGGCGACGCAAGACCCATCCGCCAACCAGCAAGAAGACTACCATTGGCGAAGCGTGAGGAAGCGGAAAGAATTATCGAGGACATGAAAAAGGAAGGTGTGATTGAACCTTCAAGCAGTCCATGGGCTTCACCAGTGGTGTTAGTAAAGAAGAAGGATGGCTCTACACGATTTTGCGTCGATTACCGTCAACTTAACAACGTGACTAAGAAAGATAGCTACCCGCTACCTCGAATAGACGATACACTAGACACTTTGTCTGGCTCAAAGATTTTCTCTACTCTGGATCTAAAGAGCGGATACTGGCAAGTGGATTTGGATTCAAAAGATAAGGAAAAGACAGCCTTTACCATTGGTACCGGACTCTGGCAATTTACTGTAATGCCATTTGGGCTCTGCAATGCCCCTGCAACGTTTGAACGACTTATGGAGACAGTATTGGCTGGTCTATCATGGAAAACTTGTTTAGTCTATCTCGACGACATTATTGTGGTAGGTAAGACATTCGAGGACCACATGAAGAATTTGGAAGAGGTTTTCCAGAGATTGCGGAAGGCTAACCTGAAGCTCAGCCCCAAGAAGTGTCACCTGTTCCAAAAGGAAGTTCATTACCTTGGACACGTGGTTTCAGATAAGGGTATTGCAGTTGACCCGGAAAAGATAAAGGCTGTGAGAGATTGGCCAGCACCTAGAGACAAACACGAACTTAGAAGTTTTCTTGGTTTGTGTACTTATTATCGGCGATATGTACCTGGATTTGCCAACATAGCCAAGCCACTGACAAAGCTTACTGAAGAAGGTCGAAGATTTATCTGGGAAATGGACTGCAAAGTTGCGTTCAAAGAACTTAAACATGCTTTGACAAGCGCACCTGTCCTGAGTTATCCGTTACCTGCAGGAGAATTCATACTAGACACAGATGCAAGCAACGTGGGAATTGGTGGTGTTCTTTCCCAGATACAAGACGGACATGAGAAGGTTATTGCCTATTTTAGTAAGACTTTGTCAAAACCAGAGAGGAATTATTGTGTTACTAGAAAAGAACTCTTGGCCGTCGTGAAATCCGTGGAACATTTCTACAAATATTTGTACGGAAGAAAATTTTTGATTAGAACTGACCATGCTGCATTAAAATGGCTGTTACAATTCAAGAATCCTGAAGGTCAGGTAGCTAGATGGATTGAAAGACTACAGGAATACGATTTCAAAATCGAGCAAAGAACAGGTACCAGCCATCGTAATGCCGATGCATTGTCCAGAAGGCCGTGCCAAGATGATTGCAAGCATTGTAGTCGACTAGAAGAGAAATTTTCCATCGTCGCCAGAACAACAGTAGTCGACGATAATTGGCAGCCCGATGGACTACGCGAAGATCAAGAAAAAGACCCAACTTTGAAAATTATACTCGAATGGAAAGCAGAGGAGAGCAAACCAGTATGGGAAGATGTTGCACCACACTCACCAAGTGTAAAATCGTACTGGGCGCAATGGGACTCCATGGTGATTGAGGATGGCATGTTAAAGCGTGTGGTAGAAAATGCTGATGGAACTGAGAAGAGAACTCAGTTAGTTATTCCTAAGAGTAGAGTACCAGACGTGTTGAAAGAGATCCATGACGGATCTGGAGGCCATTTCGGAGTCATCAAAATGCTAGAAAGATTGCGTCAGCGGTTTTACTGGGTTAACTTCACGGAAGATGTTAAAGATTGGTGCAAGAAATGTGTGGTTTGCGCTGGAAGTAACGGTCCGCATAAACGACGAAAAGCTCCAATGCGGCAATACAACGTTGGCAGCCCATTCGAGCGTATTGCGATTGATGTGGCTGGACCATTCCCAGAAAGTGACGAAGGAAATAAATACATCGTGGTTGTTATGGACTACTTCACCAAGTGGGTTGAAGCATATCCATTACCCAACCAGGAAGCCACCACGGTCGCTGAAACTTTAGTTAAAGAATGTATATGCCGATTCGGAGTACCACGTGAACTCCACTCCGACCAGGGAAGAAATTTTAGTCTGCCGTTTTCCAAAATGTCTGTAAGATATTAGGAATTAATAAAACTAGAACAACTGCATTACATCCGCAGTCTGATGGCATGGTTGAACGAATGAACAGAACGATCAACCGATATTTGTCGAAGGTAGTCTCCAACCACCAAAGAGACTGGGACCGACACCTCCATCTGTTCCTGTTGGCTTATCGTTCATCCGTGCATGAAACAACAGGGCAAACTCCTGCAAACATCTTATTCGGACGTGAGTTGCGCTTACCATGTGACTTGGTGTTCGGCAGTAAACCTGGCGAAGATCTGGCCGGGGAAGATTATGTTACGGACTTACGGAGAAGAATGGATGACATTCATGAACAAGTCCGTACGAACATTCAAGCTGCTAGCGACCGAATGAAGGACCGGTATGACATCAAGGCCGAAAAGGGTGGATATCAACCTGGGGATTTAGTGTGGCTTTACAACCCACAAAGACGTCGTGGGTTATCACCAAAGTTGCAAAATAATTGGGAAGGCCCCTATGAGGTAGTCAAAAGGATAAACGACGTGGTATACAGAATTAAGAAACAACCTAGCGGGAAGCCGAGAGTAGTACACTTTAATCGGCTAGCCCCTTTCGCCGGAGACAACCACGAAGTCCATAACGGAGCAACGGTTCGTCGGATCATAACACAAGAACCAACTTTTGAAGACTTCATGGAGAACTATTCCTTTGGCCGCAAAGCGCGGTTCGGCGTGACGAAAGAAGAACACCGAGATCTATTCACTGTGTCTTCAGATTATTCCCTCGGTCACTGCGTATCAGAAGACTTAAAGATGTCCCGTGGCATAGCTTCAGCCTTTAAGGCGAAATTTGGGCGACGACAAGAACTGGCCAACCAACGCCCAACTGTTGGGAAAACGCTGCGCCTGAGGGTTAACAATGCAGACCATCAGCGGTACATCTATTACCTGGTTACAAAACCACGCTCGTACCAGAAGCCGTCGTATCGTGACCTGTGGAACTCGTTGTGCGATTTGAGGGATCATCTGCTTAAGAATGACATTTTGAAGCTAGCCGTACCGAAGTTAGGATGTGGTCTAGACGGTTTAGATTGGAGGATTGTTAGGAACATCATAGAAATCCTCTTCCGTTTTACCGGTGTTGAAATTCTCGTTTGCAGCTTTAACCCTAACGGACATAAAGAAGAAGTCGAGCGGACCATCGATTGTCATTTCTTCAAAACTTCGAAATGCACCAAGGGTAATGCATGCAGATTTCGTCATCAGGAACTGTTCCGGGACGAAACAGTCTTAAGGAGGGGGCAGTGTAATGTGCAGTGCCCGCCCTCGCCGCCACTGTTACCGTCTCTGTCCCCGTCGGTGTCGCCGCCGCTGTCGCAGGGACGAGCGAGCGTCTATTGTTAGCGATGACGCAACCGACTGGCCGGCGCCTGCTTAATTACGCGGTTGATGTAACCTATTGTGTTGTATCTAGAAGCATTCCCGTGCGTTCTCGAATGTTCGGCTACGGTATATAAGCACCGTTGGCGAAGGCACTGGACAGTCTGATATAAATAAGCGTTGCGTGTTAAACAGTTGGTGATATAAACAGACAGTAGACAAGTGGTGGATATAAATAAACATAGTTGTATAAATAAATAAGTGATCTATATATTGTTGAAATAAATAATCTTAGTGTTTAAGTGTTTTATAATATTCTTAGTCTTAATATTTGTTTAATCGTAGTGTTAGTTATATTTATCATCTTTTAATTATATTTAATTTCTATTTATCGTTATAATAAACTTTTATTTTCATTATTAATAATTGTCTAATATTTACACTTCACCCAGATAAATAAAAACGTTACAATATGTACAAACACATCTAGCTAAAGTAATATCAGGAACCCTAAATGAACCTAATAACGACCAAACCAAAATACAAGAATGAAGAAATGTATTTATACCACGAAGCCACAACAATAAATGCAATCCGATGATGTCACTCGAAAGAAACATATGCAAACTCACTCTACAGCGAAATACTATTATTAAAAACAAAAATATGAGTCAAATCCTAACAACGCGGGTTTCCGTTAGAAATCAAGTTGTGTAACACGGTTTTACAACTGATTTCTGAGCAACTGCTGGTTGTATAGAATGGCGACGCAATAAGTTTCACGACCCAACAACAAGAACAAAATCAAATAAAGCTCGGTTTATTTGATGTAATTGGCAAAATGAATGATAATTCTAACAATAAATAAACTACTTGTCGTGCTAGGCAAGCAGAGTTAAATTTTAATTGCAAAATTACAGCAACGACGCGAGAGAGCGAGCAACGAGTATACTCTCTACGACAGCCAACTAACTACTAACGTACTAACATTACTTACTGACGCTCACGCTCACCGATTGATACGGCAGTCGGCTTGGGCTGTTCGGAGGGGTTTTGCGATCGCACTTGGGCTTGTAACCAAAATATTATTTTTATAATAGGACATCAAGTTTGTGCTGCCCTCTTCTATGAACTAACAACTGCCTTATCAAATATGTAAAAATGGTTGCTACCTCAAAGTGGTTAAATATTTCAAATTCAGTAATTATTTAAGACCTGTTGGTCTTAAACACCGTATATACAAATCTTAAATACCAAATTTGACAAGTTTTGGAATATATCGTATTATATCTCTCACGAAAATCTGTTCAGAGCTTGAAATAAAGTATCACTTTCGGTTTATCAGTTTTAGAAAAAAACTAACATGTCATTCTCATTAATATAAAAATCTTAAATACGAAATTTGAAAAGTTATGGGATATATCATAATATATTTTTCACGAAAATCTGTTGAGAGCTTCAAGTAAAATATCATTTCCGGATTATCAATTTTAGCCAAAATTTTATATGTTGTTCTTTTCATATAAAAGTCTTAAATATTAAATTTAACAAGTTTTGGAGTATATCAATATATTTTTTACGAAAATCTGTTCAGAGCTTCAAGTAAAGTGTCACTTCTGGTTTATTAATTTTAGCCAAAATCTAATATGTTGTTTTCCTTGATATACAGAATATTATATTTTAATGGACCCAGCAAATATCTTGCTTATTTGGCAATTTGTTTCATATAACATGATTTATACAGGAACATGTAAGCTACTTGATGACGGATGTACATTCCTGATACCACTTCCGGTTTATGAGTAATTAATATCTACTTTGAAATTTCAAATGGAACATACTATATTTTTTTACAAATTTCAAAAGTACATCAAATTTGCTTTACAATCATGTTAAATAATCGATAAGTTACATGATTAAAAATTAAAATAGCGAGCACTTTTTTATACACCTAATTGGAAAGAGAATAGTGAGCCATGACTGTGGCTTGAAATAAAACAATTAACTAAAACAATTGTAACTATTATTATTAAACGAAATAATATTTTTTTGTCATAATAAAGCAGAAAATAAGAATAAGGAACACAAGCCACAGTCATGGCTCACTATTCTCTTTCCAATTAGGTGCATAAAAAAATGCCCGCCATTTTAATTTTTAATCATGTAACATATGGATTATTTTCCATGATTGTAAAGCAAATTTGATGTACTTTTCCAATTTGTAAAAAAATATAGTATGTTCCATTTGAAATTTCAAAGTAGATATTAATTACTCATAAACCGGAAGTGGTATCACGAATGTACATCCGTCATCAAGTAGCCTACATATTCCTGTATAAATAAAGATATATGAAAAAAAATGTCAACTTAATAAATAAGCGAGATATTTGCTGGGTCCATTAAAATATAACACCCTGTAGAAGTTTTAAATACTAAAATTGAAAAGTTTTTGATTTAATTTTAATGTAATTTTTCATTAAAAACTGTTATGGGCTTTAAGTAAAGAGTCACTTCCGATTATCCAATTTTACCCAAAATCTAAACAACTCTTTAATATGAATGAAGAAAGCTTAAATACGGAAAATAGAAATATTTTAAAGTTTGTTATAAGAGTTATCGTGGACGAAAAAATCATCACACCCACACACACACACACACACACACACACACACACACACACACACACACACACACACACACACACGCACACACAAACACGCACGCACGCACGCACACACACACACACATACATACACACATACATACACACACACGCACACACGCACACACGTACACACGCACACACGCACGCACGCACACACGCACACACACACACGCACGCACGCACGCACACACATACATACACACATACATACACATACACACAGACACACAAACGATAAAAAATTGCCACTGTCAAAACTGTCAGCTGATCATTATTGCAATAAAAGTGATTTAAAGCGTTAGAAATAATTATACAGGAGATATTAAATATAATATAATAAATATAAGAACCTTTTAACTGAAATTCTACAAATACAAGAAGCAGAACCAAATAAACAGTTTACTTTCAATGCTTACACTGATGGAAGCAAGGTGGAATCAGGAGTAGGACTAGGAGCTATAATATTTAATGGAGATAAAATTATTGCCAGTGTCCAAGAGAAAATTTACCAAAAATGTAATAATAATCAGGCCGAGGCTTTAGCAATACTAAGAACTTTAGAGTAAATTAAAAAATTTAACAGAATAGAAGATGTGCATCGGACATTAGTAATACACACATACAATCCTGATACCACTTCCGGTTTATGAGTAATTAATATCTACTTTGAAATTTAAAATGGAACATACTATTTTTTTACAAATTTCAAAAGTACATCAAATTTGCTTTACAATTATGTAAAATAATCCACAAGTTACATGATTAAAAATTAAAATGGCGAGCACTTTTTTATACACCTAATTGGAAAGAGAATAGTGAGCCATGACTGTGGCACTACACTAGATTCTTTTAAAAATAGGAAAAATCACAGTAGAATTATTGAAAAAGCTAGAAGAATAATGAATTTTCTTTCAGATAGAGAGTGGGAATATGCTACAAATGGGTTAAAGCACATAGCGAAATAGAGGAAAACGAAATGGCGGATCAATTGGCTAAGGCGGCAACAAAACTTTCTAATGCAAGGGTAAAGTAGAACAAAATTCCAAGAAGTGTAATAATAACATAGATAGAAAATATATCTTTGGAAAAGTGGCAAAATGAATGGACCCAAAGTATCAAGGGACGACAAACGTGGGCATTTTTTCCGGATGTTAGAAATAGACTAAAGCTTAAAATTCCTGTAACTCCCAACTTTACAATTATGACTACGGGACATGGTAGACTAAAGAGTTATTTGAAGAGGTTTAAAATTTGTGACACTTCAGAGTGTTCATGTATTAATGGTGATCAAACGGTGGATCACTTTATAATTGTATCAAACTGAGAAATCAAAGAAAAATATTCATTGACTCATTATTGCGGCGTGGCGGTGATTGGGACCTATCAAAACAAGAACTTATGAATATACATTTGAAAATACTTTTGCAATTTGTGAACAAAATAAATTTTGATATATTATAAATAAGTAAACTGCTTAAGTACTAGGCTAAATTAAATAAAATGTAATTATATACGTTCAGATAAGGAAATAACTATTAGAAATAATTAGGAATTTCAAAGCATGTAGTATAACTCTATAATGGAGCATGCTGATAATAAAGTTTTGTTAAATTAAAAAAAAAAACACATACACAGACATCATCGTAAAAATGTTAAGATTGGATTCTAGGAACCTTAAAACGTGCACATTTGCTAAAATCTCGATATGCGATTTTTAGCACGATCGCTATATGTCTCTTATCGAGGGTAGCGGGAAGTATAAATAGCACGACTTCTGAAAGGTTAAATGTGAGCTTTGTTCATACAGATTATTTTATCTTAAAATCTTTAGAATAACAAAATAGGACACTACTTTTGTTGAATAAATAACTATTAATATTTATATTTTAATAATATTATTCTTTCACAGATGGCGATACAACCTCGATCGACTGTGGTTTTACAACAATACCGCAACAACCTGATATTTCAATTAAACAAATTGCAACAGATAAAATACGTATATATTGGAGTATTCCGAAAACAGAAATATTAAGTAACGCAACTAATATTACATTTATGTAAGTATATATAAAATAATACTAGATGAAAAGCTTAGGATATAAGAAAAAAAATATATTGTTGCGCATTCATATTTATCTGCGTACAAAGCAGATTGACACCCCCAGTAGTGGGTAATAAGATGTGAATATATATTTATTTATTTATTTCACATTTATTGTAATTAATTTGGGTGTATTAGCTGATTAGGGTTACTCGATACATAGGTTACTTGGGAGGCAATGTAACTTTAGAAGAGGAGTATTATATGAATCGTAGTGGAGTAAAGCGGTGTGCACTATTTTTCTACTTCACTTTTAAAGTTAGTGTAATAATATTGTGTGATACGAGGGATGCTCTGTTAATAGTTAATAGCAGGCCATGTAAGCTCAATTGGCTAGAAACAATTGCAAAAATTGAATGTCGCATTAGTTGACATTCGTTACCTACAATTTTCAAACGTCCCGATTTCCTTATAAAACGTAGTTAATTTTGTAAGTTAAGTAGTTTTTCACTTTTCATTCAGTAAAAATGAGCATTCCGCGAACTGCCTTTAGAGTTATGATTCTCTATGACTATAAAAGACAGTTAGGATACCAGGAAAGCCATGAAAATTTGACCACAGCGTTTGGAAATGTTGTCCCTTCATTATCCAATGTTAGTCATTGGTTCCGCGAATTTCGGCGAGGGCGATAGCTGCTAGAAGACGAAGCAAGACCTAGAAGACCTGCGTATGCTGCCTGTTCAAAAAACGTTGATCGTGTGGCAAGCTTGATTCAGCCCAATCCAAATATTATAGGAAGATTTGCTTTCAGAAAGTCAAGAACAGAATCGAGTAGACTGGTGTAAATTTATGTTGCAAAAATTTGACGGAGGAGCTTTCAAGCAAGTGGCATACATTGTAACAGGTGACGAATCTTGAGTATACAGTTACGACTCTCAAACTAAACAGCAGTCTAGTGTTTGGGTATCCGAAGATGAAGACTTGCCCGCAAAAATAATTCGTGGCAGAAGCGTCAATAAGAAAATGATTGCTGTTTTTTTTTTCGCCGAAGTGGCCCTGTTGCTGTTATTCCACTTGAAGATCGCAGAACTGTTAATTCTGAATGGTACTACGAAGTGGCTTTACCACAGATGTTTACAAAATTACAAACAAGTCGCCAAAGGACCGGTTTGCGTAACATTTTAGTCCACCATGACAACGCATCCTTTAACACTGCTGCCAGAATATTCGATTTTTTGAAAGATTCGGAAGTTCAATTAGTATCTCATTCTCCGTATAGCCCAGATCTGGCGCCGAATTTTTGAATGCACAAGTTCATTAGTCTGAATGGAGAATATTTGGAAAACAATAAAGAAACTGACTTTTAATAACTTTACAATTTTTAGCGCAACCCTCGTACGAGTTCACGTGACTGTTCATCAAAATACATTGGTAATACATTTTCTGATATTCATTACGTATCTAACAGTGTTAAGTAATGAAATTTCATTATTTATTTTATATATCACCGTGGGACGTTATACTATATCGCACTCATGTTAGTCCAAAGAGTGTGGAAATTTTGTAAGATATACGTGTGATACTAAATCATTAACACACTGTGATTACCCTATCTCGCCCTGCGGGCTTGTAGGGCAATTCGTAATAGTTGCGTTAATAATATCTACATCCCACTCATATCGTAAATAACAATTATTGTATAACATAATTTACAGAATACGATTATATTGGTACAATACAAATAAGGTATATTATTCCTTAGATTGGCATTTAATTCTTATTCCTGTCAGGTGTCAGGATAATCGTCGATCTTGGAAGAAACATTTGGGTCCCTCTGTCGTACCATACCGTACCGTATTCTCAAAATTCTGAGATATCCTCCATGAAGGTTCAGCAGCCGTGTTGTAGACTATTTAGTCGAAAATTAATTTCATTGCCCAGAAATTAGTCTGCTAAACATCTGTCCCTGGTTAATAGGCTATCCAAACAACTGTTTTGTCACTGGCCGCGCCATCTGACGAAAGTGGCGCTGGGTAGGAATTCTTATGTGTACAATTAAGTTTTATATATAAACAAACCGTTTTGTCAGTTTAAAATATATTTGAAGCACCACTTGAAATAGAAAATATGTATGTTATCATAAGCTGTGGTTTTGAAAACGTCGGCATATCTTTCGTATGTGTTTGCGCCGTAAATTCGCGGCAGTGTAAGGACTGTCCGTAAATTCGCGGCAGTGTAAGGACTGTCAGACTGTCATTACTTATCGCTTGTCGCTATCTTCACTACTTTCAGTCAACGACAATTTGGAGAATATTTCGCATTGGTTTGGGAGATTTTAGTTAATATGTAATTTGTGTGTTTCTTTTACTTACATCTGTTTCTTGAACTCTGACGTATATTTTATTAAGATCAGTATAAAGATTAGCTTCGTGCGATTTGTATAAAGTTGTCTACTAATAATTTATCGCATAAATATTATACAATTAAACATTTTGCAAGTATATATCATAGATATTTTATTTTATTTTTCATCATTGTTAACAATGGCACACAGATATAGACTTGTCTCATAACCTATTTTGAATCCAAGTATTTTGTTCCTAAGTTATAATTGAACTAAACTTTTTATTTGACAAAATCACAAAATATGTAAACTTTAAAGCAATGTTATTTACTTGCGACATATGTAATCAAATTTTTAATGAAATTCAAAATTCAAATGTACATTATGAAATTCGGCGAACCGATGCTATCCATTTGCTGTTCTCAGGGATAATAAGGGAGGGAGTAAAATGAATCTTATTATCCCCTATATATATATATATATATATATATATATATATATATATATATATATATATATATATATATATATATATAAATTATGATTCACTACTATCACAAATGACATTATTTCTTATCAAGTTTGTTTACGATAAACTTAGTATATAAACTAGTGTATAGTTAGCCATAGGCGTCATTTGTATCACTTTCTACAAACTATTACTATATTCAACCACGAATCCGTTTAAATAAAGATTTGAAGTTAGAAAATAAAAATTAGTTTTTTTTTGAAAACTTCGATTCCAAAATCAAAATTGGCGCAGTCGGTAGGATCGCAAATAAAGAAGGCAGTGTGCTGAAATTCGCCGTAAATCTGCACAACACTTTATTCAACAATTTCAATTGTTGCTCTGTGCGATCGAACAAGTGAAAACACATAAATCTTCACTCCATCAACAATCAACCTAAACAGTGGTTGCACCAGGGTCTAACCACGACCCATCTTTAACCCAACGAGATCAAGGAGACCAGCCCCAGCAGAACATCCCATTCCATCACCATCGACAACACCGAAGGAGGACGGAAAGATACAAATCGCCCGTCCACTACTTGAAATGTATCAAGACATCTACTACTATGCAGAGATCAACCTACATCATAATAATATTGTTGTAAGTTACAAAACACTCGTAGTAATTACACACACTTTTGCCGGTAATAACAATCGGTCCGTGAACAAATACTGTTATACTAAGGGTTCTGAGGAACGGCTAACGCTGTTAGGAATCAGAACGAGCCCCGACACAAGGCATATACAAATTACACATTAAAATACAAAATAAATATATAATTAATGAACTCTGACAATATTAGAGAATTAGAAGACAAATTTAGACTTCTACCTGCATCAAATAAACAAATTACCAACAAAATTAAACAGATAGTAACAGAGGCTATAAATTCACCTTTATCATATTCAGTTGAAAAATTAACAAAATCTCAAATTAAATTCAGCATGGCCACTGCTACGATCAGTGATATCAGAAACTTCATTGATGGAGTTCCGGAATATGATGGAGAGGTAAAAACCCTCCCGGAATTCATCAAGGAAGCTGACAATTTTTATTCAGTAATGAATACGTTAAACCTTACAGCCATACAAAAAACATACTGTTTTTCCATGCTAAAAAAGAAATTCACTCATAAAGCTAAAGATATTCTAAGTACACAAGAGTTCAACTCTTGGGAAGAGATAAAAACTTATCTTTAGAATAATTTCGAAGATAAGAGTACGTATATCACGACACTGCTAACATTAATTCGGATTACTCACACGAACGATATTAATAATACATTAGAAAAATTCAAAACCGCGTATCACAAAATCACATCAAAAATAGCCCTATTAACATATAAACAGGAAGAAAAGAAAGCAATAACAACAGAAATACAAACACTAGTCACTACACACTTTATCTCGTTAATACCCTTGAACTTAAGAACACTATTTATCAGCAAAAACATACAAACTTTGGACGAATGTGAACAAATACTCACTAACGAATTCAACTTTACACAAGTGCACAAATCACCACTCCACCAAATAAACAATCAATCCAACATACAAAACCTTTTTTTAAAGCAATTTAACCCACCTCCACGAAAATTCCCAGGATAAGAATTTCCCTCAAAACCATTTAATCCTCAACTTGCAAGACCCTCAGGTAAACAAATGTTTGCCAGACAGAATATCAAAAATGGTATAGAGACAAGACAACAATTTAAACCAATACCTATGTCCGGAATGACAAGAACAACACCCATGTCCACACAGACAATAAAAAGAAATTACGCCTTAGAAACACAAGATCCCGAAGATACTTGTGACAACGAAATTAATGATTAGGACGTAAATAACGACCAAGATGAAACATTCGATAATTAATCTTTTTACCTTCCGTCACCTTTAGGTAAGGAAGGTATTGTCTTTGGTCAAAAAATTCGATGATGAGTTTTTAATCAATAAGCACGTTTTAGGGTCCCTAGAATAGGAATTTACTATTTTTACGATGATGTCTGTATGTGTGTGTGTGTGTGTGTGTGTGTGTGTGTGTGTGTGTGTGTGTATGTGTGTGTATGTATGTGTATGTGTGTGTGTGTGTGTGGATGTGTGTGTGTGTGTGTGTGTGTGTAACAAAATTTTCGTCTGCGATAACTAATACTACAGTTACAAAAATTATAATTTTTTCGTATACTTCTTCGTTACATCCATATGAAGAGCTGATTAGATTTTGGTTACAATTGGTCAACCGAAAGTACCATCATTTGAAGTTTTTAACAATTTTTCTTGAAAAAATTATGTTAAATATAATTTTTTCACATTTGATGTTATTATAAATATTAAAGAATATTTTATTCTCTATACTATTTGACTGCATTTTATACTTAATATTAAATGGATATAGAGTTCAGAAATTATAAAGAAATTAAATTTCATAAAGTAGCCATAGCTATGAAAACAGCTACTATATTAAGAAAATTCTGATTGAAAGATGTCTGTCAAGTGAAATTGAGTGTGTTTTTCTTATAATTTTACTGGAAATATAGGATCTTTTGCTTTCTGTATGGAATTTGTATGAAATACATACAACTACTTTAAGGTAATGTACAAATAATAATAATAATAATAATAATAATAATAATTATAATAATAAATCTTTTATTTCTGCAGATACATTCCACTGTATATAGAAAACATCACAAAATAATAATTTTCTGTATGAAATTTGCATGAAATATATGCAACTGCCGGAAGGTAATGTACAAGAAATAGAATATTTAATTTAGCAAGGAACTTTCCGTATGAAATTTGTACAAAATACATAGAACTGACGGAAGGTAATGTGCTGGCCACATCAGAGTTTTTATTACTAATATGGAATTTATTCTACTACACTTGCCTAATGTACCTATAAGAATTATAAAATTATTTTTATTATTAATATGCATTAATTAGTAGTTTAACTGGAAAATACTTGTAAAATAATAAGAAAATAAAAGGTATAAAATTTTAAGAAATGTATTTTGTTTTCCTATACTGTGATTAAACTGAAATGATCAGCAAATACCACTGAACGAAATAAAAAGAACAAGTGGTGTGATTAGTTCTTTCATTCTTTTTTTGCCATTGTTTAAAATTTAATTAGAACAGGTATTTATTGGACTATTGATCAAACAGTTACTTAGTAATGGGGTATACTAACGTATTTTTTTAATATGTACTTTTTGATACTCGTAATATACAAAAATTTAGGAGTAGGTATTTGTGGAAAAGCGATGATAAAATTCGTAGTAAGCGAGATATGAACTTTTTAATGTTTCAAATTATCTGTGACGTAACGCCCGACGAGTTGGTTATGCTTCTCAAACTGTTAGAGTCTGTTCGCTGTAACACTGTGCCAGGCACGTCATGAATACGCCATTATTTTGTGGTGCACAGTAGTCAAAATTTGCGTCTCCTGTTAGTTTCAAGTAGGAAAATGTGCAGTAAACATGTTCAACTTGGGGTACCAAGCAGATCTCACTTTATGTCATTGTGGTCAAGAACAAACAATGGCCCACCTGCTCACGTGCGCCAACTTAAAAGAGGAATGCACGGGATCTATTTAGCTACGTCACTTTTCTGCCAGTTTTTGCGGACGGTTTTTCCTCTGGCATAAGGAGAGAATCTCCGGAGAAGATGCATCCTCTCGGTCCTTGTTTACGCCGGGCGATGCATCAGGCCTATGATATGCAAATTTGAGTATTTATATGGTTTTAACAACAAGTGCTCAGCAGTCTTACTCTATGTGGTCCGGATGCGGTATTCCGCTACCGAAAATCGGTCACTTCTGTTTGTAAGGAGTGACAAAAATTTGTTGTCATGTATTATGTATTTATTGTCTATTTTTACTTATTTATGTATATTGAATATGGTTTGGAAACGAATAATAATAATAATTATATCCGTGAACAACACAATGGTTGGAAGTGCACAATATACCTTTGGTGCCTCGACCGCATAATTTCATTTAATTTCATTTATTTATTTAGTTCCTTAGAATTTACAAATTCACTTTCAGAGTAAAAACAGTTTCTGACTAAGAGTGATTTGAGTTTTACCTTGAAGCATTGAACAGTATTTGACAACTTTATTTCAGAGGGTAAATAGTTAAAATATTATACACTTTTACATTCAGGAGGATCCCTGGCAATTTTCAGACGTTTATTTTGCACTGAAAAGATTATTATTTCTAGTATTTTTGTTGTGAACATCCCATTTGTGATTAATTTATCTTTATTCTTAGAAGCATAAATACAAAGTTGGTAAATATAAAGACAAGGTAAAGTTAATATGTTGTATTTTATAAAATAGTCCTTACAGGATAATCTTGATGATTTTTTTTCAATACATCAAACTATTCTCTTCTGAGCAACAAACACATCTTTTATATGGATAGAAGCACCCCAAAAGCAAATACCGTAGGCTAATACAGAACCTATTTTGGCATGATAAAACATTAATAACTGAGCTTCGTTTAGTACGAATTTTAGGTGTCTTAATTGGAAACATGTGCAGCTCAACACAGATATAATATGGTCACAGTGTGTTTTCCAAGTAAAATTTTCTTTCATGTTTAAACCTAGAAATTTTGTGCATGGTGCTCTTTTCACAATATTACCATTAATATTAAGAGATAAATCCGTGTTACACGAATTTTGATAAGTATGAAATCTCATGAAAATCGTTTTTAACGGATTAAGATACAAAAAGTTGTTATTAAACCATGCTGATAGTTGGTTCATACTTTCATTACATGTTTCAACAAGTATTCTATCACTTTTACTAGATACTACAATTGAAGCATCATCGGCATATAATGTTAAATGACAGTCAGTTGTAACAAAGTCTGCAAGATCATTGAGATATAGTATAAACAAAAGAGGAGCCATGATAGTACCTTGGCCTACCCCTGAGTTTGAATGAAGAAAATCAGAACAGTAAGATAATCCGACTTCTGTTTTTAAATGAACAAATTGTTTTCTATTCTTCAAAAAACTATCAAGCCATTCCAGAGGTGCTCCTCTAATTCCTATTTTTTCTAGTTTATCTACTAATTTATCGTGATTAACACAATGGAAGTATGGAAGTTGTGAAATGTATCAAAACTTCAAACCACCACCATCTAATATTAGTAGGGATGAAAGGTTAGCTCTGAAAAACCTGAAATCAGACACCAATATTATTGTTGTTTGAGCGGATAAAAGTAATGCTACAGTAATTATGGATCGTAACACGTACGATGAGAAGGT
The DNA here is from genome assembly GCA_963082715.1 of Harpalus rubripes. Taxonomy (NCBI): domain Eukaryota; kingdom Metazoa; phylum Arthropoda; class Insecta; order Coleoptera; family Carabidae; genus Harpalus; species Harpalus rubripes. The sequence continues at coordinate 19,105,313 of OY720465.1, forward strand.
ACTGGCCCTACTACAGGAAAAATCATATTCTTCACTTAAACGTGACCCTACAGCTAAAATTGAACGTGAAATCACCGTCCTTATTAAAAATTCAAACAGTCCTGAAGACATTCAAAAACGTATTGTACCTAAATCCTCCAAACCTCCACGTCTTTACGGTTTACCAAAAATTCACAAACAGGATTACCCACTCAGACCTATTGTCAGCACCATCGACTCTCCTACTTATAAACTGTCAAAATATTTGTCTGATATTTTAAAACCTTTTACAGGAAATTCTGAGTCATTTATTCTAAACTCAGAACATTTTGTACCAAAAATCAATAATATCACTACAGAACCCGGCGACATACTTGTTAGTTTTGACGTCACATCACTGTTCACTAAAGTCCCGATTGATCAGTCAATCACTATTATCGCTAAGTTATTGGAAAATAACGGAAACTCGTCTAATATAGTAACTCTTATTGAAAAATGCTTGACATCAACCTATATCACTTTTAATAAACAATTTTACAAACAGGTCTCAGGTGCAGCAATGGGATCTCCTCTTTCCCCTGTGGTTGTAAGTATATTTATGGAACACTTTGAAACAAAGGCACTACAATCATCTACATTCAAACCTAAGGTATGGTTTCGCTATGTAGATGACACGTTCGTCATTTGACCACATGGTCCGGAAAAACTCACTTTGTTCCACGAACACTTAAACAGCATACACCTGGATATTCAATTCACCATAGAAGTAGAAAATAACAGAACTCTCCCCTTCCTTGATGTTCTGGTTAATCGTAATCCCAACGGACAGTTAGGGCACGCTGTTTATAGAAAACCCACCCACACTGATAGGTATCTCAATTTTAATTCTAGCCACCATCCCTCGCAGGAGCTTGACCACATCAGACATAGTTTAATGCAGAACAACTATGACGTAAAATTAATCAATAATGTAATTCATAGACAATTAAACCCTTTACACAAAAAACCCGTGAATACCTCGTTCGAAACATTTGCATCTATCCCTTACATTAAAGGATTCTCGGATAAAATAGGTAGAATTCTTAATAAAAACAATATTAAGGTCTTTTTTAAACCTCCACAAAAAATCTCAGAAATACTCCACCACTACTAATACTAAAGATAAACGCGAACCTTTGTCGTCACCCGGTGTTTATAGTATTCCTTGTTCTTGCGGCACAGTATACATAGGTGAAACAGGAAAGAGTGTTCACACTAGATTGTCAGAACACAAACGCTGTCTGCGTAATGGTATGGTATTAACATCTGCGGTCGCAGAACACCAACACAACACAGGACATAACATCTTATTTGAAAATTCCCGCATTTTAGCTCCTGTCCCTGAGTTTTACAGACGTAAATACAGGGAAACTTTAGAAATATGGAAACATCCTAATAACGTCAATCGGGATGATGGCTATTTCTTGAGCCACATGTGGAAACCGGTGATTCTCGGAACATGACACGCCCAATCTACCATTACGAACTCGATTCCCATTGGTCCTCATTAGCTTTGCTCATCTACCGTATCTTTAGATTAGTATATAACTGTCTTCTCGGCCTTCTTTTCGTCACTTGGTTTATTTGGCCTCTAGCGTGGTTTACACGTCGGGTAACCTTGTAAACTGAGTCTCCCCCCCTTGTTGCTTAAACTCGGCCTCTAGCGTGGTTGACATGTCGGGTAACCTTGTTTAAGAGAGTACTATCCCCCCCTTGCTCCCGAAGATGTCCCATACGACTGCGGGCGAAACGTTGAGCTCTTACTCAAAATATGACACAGTCCATTCCCGGAAAACGAATATTTCTCACAATATTGGGTCGAAATCCGTATTGATTGTTATTGATGATTTCACATTTACTTTGATACAAAGTGTATTTACGAAGATCTAATTTATAAACTATCTAATATCAATTAGGATAAGAAACTAAATGATAAATGTATAAATATAAACGTAGAATCGTTCTACAATATAGTACGGGATCTTATTGACGATTTTGCTCCTACAAAACATATTAATAAAAATCTGGTGTGGCCAACACAATACCTCCCGCCATTTACAGCACGAGTAACAAAAAAGATTAAGTTAATCCTTATTTTTAGATTAGCGAATTTTACTCTAATTTTGATAGCTTATTTCTTAAAATATAGTCTAATCTAATCCAAGTAACTACATTTTTTTAAACCCCTCAACAGGATTAAATCCCAATTACACAGCAGGTTCACATTCACACACATCCATGCCTTAGTAAGATTCGAACCCAGAGCCCCGACCGCACTCATGACTTATGAGGCGTTGCTCTAAACATTGAACCACCGGAGATATAATAAAATGAAAATTACATTTTAAATACCGGGATAGAATAGAATTCACTAATTCAAAAATGAGGCTTAGCTTAAACATTATTGTGAATCGTTAATTTTTATTAATCTAAATACATACCTACATATATATATATATATATATATATACATATATATATATATATATATATATATATATATATATATATATATATATATATATGTACTTATGCTAGAAACTGTATTGAAATTCTTTTCTATTGTTCTATTTACTTTTTTCTTTTTAAAACGTTACTAATATTATTCTGAAATTATTAGTTCTTTGATAGTGACATTTATCTGTCAGTTACATACATTTAAATAACTGCGTTTTGTTTGTTTAAAGCGTAGGCTCTGGGATTTAAATTATAGATAATTTTATAAATTTATCCGTAAAATATATAGAAAAAGTATTAATGTAAATCTATAGAATATTTAATAATCTTTAATTTTTATAAAAACATTAATCTCGAAGAAATAACATTTAAAGATATTTTACGAAGAAAAACTATTTTGAGCTTCTAGTAAAGTGCCATTTCCGGTTATCCGATTTTCACCAAAATTTAATGGGCTCTGTCCATTACAGAAAAAGTTCGAAACACAAGGTTTCAAAATTTTCTGAATGATAGTATTTGAGTTAGAGTGGAGGATCCACCCATACATACACACACACACACACACACACACACACACACACACACATATATATATATATATATATATATATATATATATATATATATATATATATATATATATACAGATATCATCGTGAAAATGTTAAAATTGGATTCTAGGGACCTTAAAACGTGGTCGTTTACCAAAACCTCGATTAGCGATTTTTAATACGATCCCTATACCTCCCTTACTAAGGGTAGCGGGAAGTAAAAATAAATAAATATTACATTATTAATGTAATTTTTTATTGAGATAATAAGCAGTTCTATTTCTACTCGTATTACAAATTATTACTTCTTTATAATCTAATCAAATAAATTGTATGGGGCATTGATTTGATTGAAATGTAATTGTAATACGATAGTATACTTTTGTCTTTGATATAGATCCACACATACATACACACACACACACACATATATATATATATATATATATATATATATATATATATATATATATATATATATATATCCTTACTAAGGGTAGCGGGAGGTAAAAATAAATAAATATTACATTATTAATGTAATTTTTTATTGAGATAATAAGCAATTCTATTTCTACTCGTATTACAAATTATTACTTCTTTATAATCTAATCAAATAAATTGTATGGGGTATTGATTTGATTGAAATGTAATTGTAATACGGTAGTATACTCTTGTCGTTGATATAGATACTTGTATTGAAAATATTATTATAAATGAAATATATTGAAGTTTTGTAAAGAATAACATTTATGATGAGATTTGTTGTGTTTGGGATAAATGTACTAATTCTTTTTCAACTAAGCTTATGTAATTATCAAGATAAAATATTGCAAATACGAGTAGATGATAGTGCGACGCATAAAACAATTAACTAAACTGGTGTATAATTCTACCATATTACTAGTTTCCAATTTAAATATTCACTGGATATCTTGGAATCCCGACCAAACAAAAATAATATTAACAAATAAGGAGAGCAAATTATATAAATTAAATAAACTTGACTACAAATATGTGGTAATGTATTTGAATTCTATATCTGATCTGAACAGCTGGTTATCGCATCTAAGAAAAAAATACGTATTGGAATCCTAGAGCTAATTTTATGATTAATATAGTGAAGGCAAATAAAATTAGAGAAATCATTGAAATATTCTGGAGTTATTACATTATAAATATCAATATAATAATAAGTGATAATGTATATACATATTATCCATACAATAGTGCAGACGGTACAATAAATTTCAATCCATCTTTCATTACACATTGTGCCAATATGATGGAAGCATATTTCCCAGAAAAAGTTCCTACGAAATTTACTGGACATAAAATAAAAACATTGGCAATGAAAGTACCTTTGTTTATTGTAAAATTAGACGGTAATCCCTACAACCCAAAAGAATCTGGAATGGAAATAACTTTATTTCAAACGATACTCGACAAACTAAACGTAACAAAAGTTTATTTGAACCATACTTACACTCATTGGGGTATTCAACATCCAAATGGCACTTATACTAACTCGTATAAGGAACTGTATGATCGAAAAGCCGACGTGATGATAGGCCATAATCCATTTGAAAGAAATATGGTTTTTGATTTCGATAATACTGTACCATATTTTATGGATAGACTGGGTTGGTTCATGCCATCAGCTGCCCAAATACCTCGTTGGCAAAACATTGCTAAGATATTCGAACCATTTGTTTGGCTTTTGATTCTCTGCAGTTTGTTTCTCAACAGTGTGATATTATTCTGTTTTGGACGATACAAAGAACGTTCTACTTCATTTACAATATTTTCTGTCATTTTGTTATCGTCGTATAGTTTTCTACAAGGAGCAGTTACAAAGCCAAAAAGTACAACAGCAAAAATGGTATTTTATTCCTGGATTTTATATACATTGTTGATATGTACGGCTCTGCAAAGTAATTTGACGACTGTGATAACTTCTCCGCAGTACGAAACACAAATTAATAATGCACAAGAAGCCTTTGATAAAAAATTACACTTTGGAATGACTCCAACACTAACCAGGTTTTTTAACAATGATCCCAGCGATAAACTTGCTATGTATATAGCTAATAATTTTGTGGAATGTTCTTTGGATTATACTTGTATAAACCGGACTGCTTTTCAAAGAGATTTAGCATATTTTTGGGGTTTTCAATTCACGATGTATCAAATGAAAGGAAAATTTATCAATGAAGATGGGAAAAAAATGATTTATGCTTCTCAGGATTATATTATAGTTCTCACTCGTATGGTATTCTCTAAAGGACACCCCATGTACCACAGGTTTGAAAATATAATATGGCTTGAAGATTTTGGTTTACTGAAGAAATGGGATAAAGACTTAACACAACAAGAAGCAAATTATGTTACAGAACGTAGGCTTCTTCCCTTATCTCTTAATAATTTATCAATATCTTTTGGGATTCTGATTGTTGGTTATTTGTTAGCTATTATGACTTTTATTGCCGAAGTAATATACAATAAATTTATTCTTAAATACTGCAAATATAACCGTGTTAAAAAAATAATGTATTTATAAATTAATGAGTCTTCTAATAATATTATTATTGAAACTATGGTAATTTTAAATAAATATTGATGTTTGTAATTATCATATGTAACACAACCTATTCTCTATCTTATTGGTTAATTTTTAGCAAGTTTGCCAATTATGTATATAGACAAATAACCGAATAATGAAATATATATAAGTAACAAATCCAAATCTATTTGATAAAAATTAACCACTTTGTTACAGAATAGGCCCGACAGTGATGATAAAATTATGTCACTCTGATATTAGCAGTTTGAGAATATTTATATATGTTATAAAGATAAAGATCGTAATGTCCTGTTTCTGCATTAGTACCATAATCATTGGTTACGACCCGTATTATACATAAAATTTTATCTACTGGCATAAACCAATGACAAAATAAAATATATTATTTGGTATACGAGTAAATATTAAAAAATAAATCTAAAAAAAACATATAGGAAAATATATGCTGCTTTTGCTTTTCCTGTAAACTCGTTGCTATTGCTCATTATGATACTGAATTCTATAGAGTATTCCTTATAGTATATATATATATATATATATATATATATATATATATATATATATATATATATATATATATATATACAAGGTGTTAATACTAAGTTGTAACACCCGAAAACAGCAGTTAGAACTCATTGAAACAAACAACGTTTCTTAGTTCAATTTTTTGATTTGGAGCCCCAGATTATAGTTATTGGCGTTCTTTTGTTTTTCGAAAAATCGTCATTACTCCCTTATTTTAAGGAATATTTAAAAAATACCAAAACTTTCTGTATTTGCTTTCGGTTAAACATTTTGTATTTAAAATTATTTTCTATTTTATCAAATAACAAAATGGCGACCGATCAAAAATTTTAAAACAAGATATTTTGAAAACCACTCGATCGAATTTTAAAAATAAAACATTTATAAAATCCTTAAACTATCTACTATAACATTTATCTGAAACATTTTTTTCGATCTGTCCAAAAAAAGTTATTATTCAAATTGAATTACAAGATAAATTTTAACAAACTGCAGCAATCATTTAAAACAAAGTAGGCTTGCTGCCATCAAACAAGAAAATTAAAAAAAAAACAAGAAACAAACAAATAAACAAGAAAAATAAAATGAATGCACAATGAAATAACAGCCGATTGAATGATGAAAATTATTTTACTTTCTTAAATAACGTTCTGCCAGAGCTTCTTCATAACTTACCGCTAAACATCAGACGAAGACATTGGTTTCAACATGATGGAGCACCGGCTCACACAACCCGAGAAGTCATAGTACTACTAAATAGAGAATATTCGAATAAGTGGATTGGGAGTGGAAGTGAAGGTCCTGTTGCGTGGCCAGCCCGGAACCCCTACCTAACTCCCCTAGATTTCTTTTTCACCGAATTAGAACTGGTGGCTAGAATAGTAGCTACAACAGAAGATATAAAAGACAAGCAGGAAGCTCTTGCAAGTGTCTCTTCTAATATTAAAACACGCTGCCGGGCTTGCGTTGCTGCGAATAGTGGCCATTTTGAAAATAAAATTTAGTTCCTCCCTTGTTGTTTCATTTTCATTGTTTTATTTTTCTTGTGTATTTGTTTGTTTCTTGTTTTTCTTGTTTAATTTTCTTGTTTAATGGCAGCAAGCCAACTTTGTTTTAAATGGTTGTTGCAGTTTGTTAAAATTTATCTTGTAATTCAATTTGAATAATAACTTTTTTTGGACAGATCGAAAAAAATGTTTCAGACAAATGCCATGCTATTTAAAATGATGATAGTACATTACCTCGTGTACCTTATTTAATATTAATTACATTATTATCATTGCGTAAATCAGAGAAAATTATAAATATATGTCAATAAATATTTGTTTCAATATTTTATTATGTAATATCAAAATATTTGCAATTGTTATTGTAGATGAATGGATAGCGTAGCAGACAGTGTAAATGAGAGAACGTTTAGAGGTTGGGGTTCGAATCTTCGTCAAGACAGTTTTTTTATTATTTTTACCTTCCGTCACCTTTAGGTAAGGAAGGTATTGTCTTTGGTCAAAAAAATCGGTGGTGAGTTTTTGATGAATAAGCACGTTTTAGGGTTCCTAGAATACGATTTTACTATTTTTACGATGATGTGTGTGTGTGTGTGTGTGTGTGTGTGTGTGCGTGCGTGCGTGCGTGCGTGCGTGCGTGCGTGCGTGCGTGCGTGTGTGTGCGTGTGTGTGTGTGTGTGTGTGTGTGTGTGTGTGTGTGTGTGTGTGTGTGTGTGTGTGTGTGTGTGTATTTCGTATTTCGTATTTCGTATTTCTCTTCGTTACATCCATGTGAAGAGCTGATTAGATTTTGGTTAGAATTGGACAACCGGAAGTACCCTCATTTGAAGATTTTAACAGTTTTTCTTGAAAAAACTATGTTAAATATCATTTTTTCATATTTAATGTTATTATAAATATTAAATAATATTTTATTCTCTATACGATTTGACTGCATTTTATACTTAATATTAAATGGATATAGAGTTAAAAAATTATAAAGAAATTAAATTTCATAAAGTAGCCATAGCTATGAAAACAGCTACTATATTAAGAAAATTTTGATTGAAAGATGTCAGTGTCAAGTGAAATTGACATAGTGTGTTTCTCTTATAATTTTATTGGAACTATAGGATCTTTTGCTATGAATTTTCTATATGGAATTTGCAAAAATACATGCAACTGCCGGAAGGTAAAGTACAAGAAATATAATCTTTAGTAAGGAACTTTCTGTATGAAATTTGTACAAAATACATAGAACTGACGGAAGGTAATGTGCTGGCCACATCAGATTTTTTTAGATTACGATCTTGACCAGATAAAAGAAAATGTGTGATGTTATCAAACACAAAAACGATCCCGATTATCACATATCAAAATTTCAAAATTCTCATAGATTCAGGTTCAAATATAAACTTAATAACGGAACAGACAATAAAACAAAATAAAATGAAGGTTCTTAAAGAATTCCTTACTTTTAGAACAGCGACGAGCAAAGTAAAATGAGATAAGTATGTAGAGATTAGAAAATTTGGAAAAACCCACAAATTTTTCATTTTAAATTTTCACGCAGAATGTAATTTATTATTCGGAACAGATATACTCCGCGATACGAACACAATAATAGACTTTACAATTAACACGATTCAAATGAAACAGATGAAGTTTAATATTCAAAATTTGGACAAAAAAGATAAAGAAACATATGTGCAGATACGCGATGAACATTTAAAAACAGAAACAAAGGGTAAATTATATAAATTATTGGGAAAATATGACTCACTATTTCCTAAAGAAAATGAAACATTAACATCCACTAACAAAATACAACACAAAATATATACCACTGATGACGTACCCGTATACACAAAAAACTATCGGTTACCCCAAATTTATGAAAAAGATATTGAAGAACACGTGCAAACATTATTAAAAACAGGAGTCATACAAAAATCTAAAAGCCCGTACAATTCACCCATCTGGATTGTACCAAAAAAAGCAGACGCATCTGGCAAAAGGAAAACCAGATTAGTAATTGACTTCAGGAAACTCAATCAAAAAACGAAAGAAGATAAATTTCCCATCCCTAATATCGATACACTTTTTGATAAAATAAATAGCCCAAAATTCTTTACTACCCTCGATTTGCACTCAGGTTTTCATCAGATATTAATAGACAAAAGTGATAGATAGCCTTCAGCACTACCACGGGACATTATGAATTTTTGAGAATGCCTTTCGGTCTAATTAATGCACCAGCCACCTTCCAAAGGTGCATGAACGAAGTCCTACAAGACTTAATAGGTAAAATATGTCTCGTATATCTGGATGACATAATCATTTTCGGGAATACAGAACAAGAACATTTGTAAAATATTGAAACGGTCTTTGAGTACTTGCAAAACGCAAATCTAAAAATACAAATAGATGTCAGAATTTTTTAAAACAGAAGTGGAATACCTAGGATTTGTAATCTCAAGCGAAGGTCTTAAACCAAACGAGAAGAAAATAGAAGTAATACAAAATATTCAAATCCCGAGAACGGTGAAAGAAATAAAATCATTATTAGGCAAGTTATCCTGGTACCGCAGGTTTATACCAAATTTTTCAAAATTAACTAAACCTTTCATTAACTGTTTACGCAAAGGATCCACAATAGATATTCAAAATAATGAGTATAGAGAATGTTTCACGAAAATGAAGGAACTAATAACAAACCCCCCAATACTCTCATTCCCGGATTTTTATAAAAAATTTATATTAACCACAGACGCATCCGACTATGCGATGGGCGCTGTACTTTCACAGGTACAAGACCTACAAGAAAAACCATTAGCATACGCCTCGAAAACATTTAACACGCATGAACAAAATTATTCTACCATCGAAAAAGAATTAAAAGCAATAGTTTGGGCCATACAAAACTTCAAAACGTACCTATACGGACGAAAATTCATTATCCGTACTGATCATAGGCCATTGACCTGGCTGTTTAACATGAAAAATGCCAACCAAAAATTAATGAGATGGAAAATTGAACTTAATGAATATAATTTCGAGATAGAATACATAGCAGGAAAAACGAATAAAATTGCAGATTTTTTAAGTAGAATCAGAAATACATTCAAAATAAATTTTAAAGTAGGTGACGTAACAACGACACCTATCTTCGCGCACTGTATATCCAAGGATTACAAGTTCAGAAAAGGTTTGGCAAAACAAATAGATAACCAATTCAATAGTAGAAACTTTTGTGTAAATAAACTACCAAATAAGATAATAATTCAAAATGAGTATGATAAACATATTTTCCACTTGTTTTCAATAGAATCATTTAGGGATGAATGCAACAAGAAACTATTAAAAAACTCACTGATACAGCTTCGAGACTATGTAATAAAAAATGACCTATACGAAATTAACATCCCATACTTATCATGCGGATTGGACAAATTACCGAAGGATGAATTAATTAAAATAATAAACTCCGTATTTGAAAACACATGCATACAAATAAACGTCTATACACTACCACAAAACTTCGTGCTAAGCGATGAGTTAGAATCCAGAATAGAACTAGAAAAGATTATACAACAAGACGATGACTCAATAAAAGGAATAATAGACACACAAGACGATATAGAAACTATACATTCAGCTCAAGAATACCCAATTAACGGTTTAAAAATATTAGAAAATCGCATAAATGTCGCGGATAATCAAATTATATTTTCCTTGGACAAAACATATGACATAGACATCAAGAAATTATTCAATAACAAAAAACAAAGACTAACAGTCACTATCAAAAGAGATAAGTTAGATATACAATTACGGGAGTTTATAAAGGATTACATCATCCCCAAAGTTAGATACTACTGTATATGTGACGACAAAATCTTTAACGCCCTAAATAAAATCATTCAAAAAGATTTCGAAGTAAATACTATAAACTTAATAAAAGTAAATAAAGAGGTAAAAGATATAGAACAAATAGATGAACAGAATGAAATCGTTTACCTATATCACACAGGTAAAACAAACCATAGAGGAATCATGGAAACTTATAACAAATTAAAAGAAAAATACTATTGGCCAAAGATGATTAACACTATTACTGCCCTTATAAACAATTGTCAGATATGTAAAGAATGCAAATATGATCGTAAACCTATTAAGCTCACAGATAATCTCACGGAAACACCTGAACGACCTTTCGAAATTATAAACATATATCTTTTGACCCTTGATGGACAATACTACCTGACAATCTACGACCAATTCTCTAAGTACGCACAAGCATATCCAGTCAAAACTAAAGAAAGTAAGACTATAGTAAAAACGCTAGAAACTTTCATTAGAATCAAGATACCTCCACGGAAAATAATATGCGATCAAGGTTGCGAGTTTAATAATATATCCCTAAAAACATTCTGTCACAATAACCAAATTGAATTACACGTAACATCTCCTCAAAATCCGAAATCCAATGCGGTAGAAAGATTTCACTCCACGCTGATTGAACACCTACGAATAAAAACAAGAACACATAAATTGAAATCCCTGAAGGAAACAGTTGATGATTGTATATTCGCGTACAATAATTCGATACAAACAATTACAAACATGACCCCGAACGAAGTACTGTACGGAAAAGACTACACAAATCTAAGACCAAAGGAAAGAATAAATAGTCAATTGCAGGTTTACAAAGAAAGAAAACAAAAAGAGTTAGAACAAGTAAAGAACAAAGTAAAACAAGAAAAACTCAAACGATTTAGAGAACCGCTAGAAGATAACAAAATAAATAAATTAAAGACATTAAACGAAGCATATATAAAACAAAACCCCCGACTAATAACCAAATTCAAAAAACCCTTATACCTGAAATCCAAAATAAAGAACTATAACGATAAGTTCAAAACAATAAACACAAAAACAAAAAGCAGAGAATGGAAGGTGAAAATTGACAAGATCAAAATTTAACTGTTTCAGAACCTCATATGGGTTCGCCGAAATAAAAAACATTACACAAAACCCAAATATAGTACAAACACTCGAAACAGTATATTTTACTTGTATACTACAGAATAACAAGATACACACCTCATTAGCGATCCCAAATTACACAAAAAACTTATATCCAATTCAACAATTCACTCCAATACCATATTACGATTTATCATACAAACAATTAGCAGAGGAAAACAATATGATTATTAACTATAATAACATATATATATATATATATATATATATATATATATATATATATATATATATATATATATATATATATATATATATATATATATATATATATAGCCATACGTAAGTTTGTAAATAATAAATATTATATAACAAATTATAACCCTATTAGTAACTGTATTAATAACATACTAAACAAACAAATATATGATGATTGTCTAAGCCAAGAGATTGCAACAAAAAATTACATTTCACAAATATCATTTACAAACAAAGTAATTATATTTTCCCCAAATCTTCAAAATTTAGAATTTAATTGTGGAGACAATTACAAATATAAACAAGTACAGGGTATCTTCATCAATGAACAAGATATTTGCACTATAAAAAATTGGCAATTCCAAAAGTACGAACCATTATACCAAGAATACATTTTTGACACTATTAAAGAAATAGAAATTAAACAAATATCAGAAATAAATAAATTAAATAGAGTCAAGTTAAACATTACACATTTAGACCAAATCAAATCCACAAAAGGGATTGATAATCACCATGTACCTATATTATATATTATATTAAGTATTATAAGTATCATTATTATACTCATATTATGTAAAAAGAGAATATATACTCGAATTTTAGAATATAAGCAGAAGAAAATTGTGAACCAAGAAAAGGTTGATTTAGAATTGAACCCTCTGAAATAATGTCATTTCTTGAAGGGGAGGAATTATGATTCACTACTATCACAAATGACATTATTTCTTATCAAGTTTGTTTACGATAAACTTAGTATATAAACTAGTGTATAGTTAGCCATAGGCGTCATTTGTATCACTTTCTACAAACTGTTACTATGTTCAACCACGAATCTGTTTAAATAAAGATTTGAAGTTAGAAAATAAAAATTAGTTTTTTTTTGAAAACTTCGATTCCAAAATCAAAATTTATATATATATATATATATATATATATATATATATATATATATATATATATATATATTCTACGACCACTACTGTAAGTGGGTCTTTACAGAACAGACTAGTAACAATGTAAGTGAATATGAATAGTGTTACACACTAAAGGTACTACAGTTAAACGTCATGTAGATCAACTAAGAAGAAGCCACTTCTACGAACCTCATTTTGAAACTGGAGATATACATGTCAAACTAGCACGATTATTAATGACATAGGAAAGTACCAAATGCCACAACAAATGTCAGTCCAGCCGAATTAATGTTTAAAAGCAGTCTACGTATTAGAATCAATCTCTTGAAAGCAAATATTTCTGATGATGTAAGGGAGACACAAATTGAGTAATATAAATTCAAATCCCTCATGAATTCGACGTAGGTGACAATGTACAAAAAGGAAATTATAGTGTAGGTGAATCCAAATGGAATTTTGGAATAGTCGTAAAACAAGATGGACCGCTTTACTATACCATACACACTAAAGGTACTACAGTTAAACGACATGTATATCAACTAAGAACCTCATTTTGAAGAGCTACCTGACATACCACAAGATAATCCTAAATACACCCAACTACCTTTACCAGAACATATACTTCAAAAATTAATGTTAAATCTTACACCTCAAAATTCCAAAATACCAAGAAGAAATTTCTCTATTTTCAATCATAGTCCTCATCATAGCGATGAAAAATCTTTTCAGATTGAAAGTCATGGCAACTTTTTAAAAAATTCTTTTTGTATCATAGTTCACGCCGAACAGTATATACTTTTTAATTTTTTGTCCTAAGTTGTAGAACATCCCTGTATGTATATTGTGTCCTCGTTGCGGCCCTGGGTACTAGTTTTCTAAACAGTATAAATTTTGCAACTACCAGCAAACAAGTTATACTCAGAACTATGACGGGATATCGGTGGATATTCGGTTTTGTGTTATTTCTTATATACTTGTAATTCCTGGATACGATTAAATAAATAAATTTCAATTTTGTTATTCATCAAAATTCGAAGTATAAATAGTTATTTAGCAATAATAAAGATATTGAATAAATATGATACAAGTGTAATGAATGAAATGTACCACTTTTTATTGTCTAAAAGCAATATGTTGCAATAATTGTCGGCAATTTTAGAAACAACGTCTTTGCCATAGCAAAATGCACAATATAATATCACGAATTAATATAATCACCAACACACAATGAAACACAAATTATCGACGCCAAAATCACTTTAATCATATGATTGCCAGAATGACGTGAATATTCAAATAATTCAATTATTTACAAATAACACTCGTTACCGCAGTTACAATACCGTTTTTTGTTTCATTTTTTGCCGTTGGTTGGACGAAGATAGCGTATACACCTTTGGAATTCCTACGATAATGAGATAGCGAATAAAAGTCTCATACATGCCATGTGTGTACGACAAATATGCTAGATAAAATTTTTGTAATTCTTGCATTAGAAATTGATGACATGTGGATCAACTCAGTGATATACGGCTTGATTCTCGTGGCACTTGTTTTGAATACAATATATTTTAAGATATTGTATAAAATTCGTATTCTCGTGACTCCTAGTAAACAATTTATTGTATTTTAATAATGTAATGTATAAGTATAAAGTTAGTTAATTTCTTTATTTTACATTTGTTGTTTCAGAATTAATGTTCACGTGAATTTAAAATTACAATTTTTTGTTGTGTTCTAACAAGATTTCGGGACCGTATAAAAATCCCAATATTTATACAAATAAAAATGATAGTGCCAACCCATAACAAAATATAGAATAAAGTACTTAATATATAACAGTCTTTCCTATTTAGAATTTATAAATAATAAATTTTATTATATATATAATACATTCTGATTTATAATATCAGTCGATTTGGTGGTCTTATCCTATTTGATCGTCTCACGATTGGTAGTGGTTCCGAATCTGGTGGTGTTGTCCCTTGGGATCGTCTCGCGGTAGGTGCTGCCCGTGCATCAGGATGTTCTGGACCGGAACGTGTAAAATCCCTTGACTTTCATTCTCAAAAGATTTTTCATTACTATGGCGAGATCTAGGATTGAAAATAGAGGAATTTCTTCTTAGTATTTTGAAATTTTGAGGTGTAAAATTTAACGGTCATTTTTGAGGTATAGGTTCCGGTATAGGTAGTTGGGTGTATTTAGGATTATCTTGTGGTATGTCAGGTAGCTCTTTAAAATGGGGTTCGTAGAAGTGACTTTTCTTAGTTGATCTACATGTCGTTTAACTGTAGTACCTTTAGTGTGTATGGTATAGTGCAGCTGCCCATTTTGTTTTACGGCTATTCCAAAATTCCATTTGGATTCACCCACCCTTTAATTTCTTGTTTTTACATTGTCACCTACGTCGATTTCTTGAGGGTTTTTGAATTTATATTACTCAATTTGTTTCTCCCTTACATAATCAGAAATATTTGCTTTCAAGAGATTGATTCTAGTACGTGGATTCCTTTTAAACATTAATTCGGCTGGACTGATATTTGATGTGGCATTTGGTACTTTCTTATATGTCATTAAGAGTCGTGCTTGTTTGACCGTTACCGTATCATTGCTCGAATACCTTGCTTTACAGTTTGGACGTACCTCTTCGCTTGCCCATTAGAAGCAGGATAGTATGTTGCGGTAGTTTTATGACGTATTCCATTTCATTTTAGGAAATTCTGGAAATGTTGAGAAATGAATTTTCTCCAATTATCAATAACTACTGTTACTGGTAAACTGAAACGTGCAAATATTTCTTGCAGTACTTGGATTGTCTTCAACGTCATAATTTCGTGCATAGGATATACTTCAAGCCATTTTGTATATGAATACGATGCCACGGTGTTGCAGGGTATAACCATGGATGATGCGTCTTACGTACTTCGTTTTGTAGTTTGCAACAATCTTGGCAATTCTTGGTAGTATCCTCTATATCTCTATCTATCCCCTTCCAGTAACAGTAATTTCTCGCTAGTGCTTTCATTTAGTAATCCTAATATGTGCCGTATATAATTCTTGTAATACCTGTGTATGTAATATCCCAGGTAGTACAACTCATATTCCTCTGAAAATGCATTCATTTTCTATTGATAATTATTTTTCTTGTCCCTTATACAGGCTGTAAATGAAATAAGTACATTAAATTTAACCAGTAATGTAACTCGTCGAGAGCAACAATATTTCTTAATAACTTTTTCTCAAAATCGCATATTTTTTTAGCATTTTTACAACCCCGTAAACTGACGAGTCGTTCCAAGTATTTTTCTAATAATTGAATGCAGTAGCAATAGCTCTGAAATTTTTTATTTTAACAATTGACAGTCCTGTCAGTTGTTGCAATTAAATTTTGACATTAGTAATAAACTTGTTTATAAGATAAAATTCTGTCAAAATGCTTACGTTTACAAATAGCGAATACACAGACATTGTAATTACTTACCTATGGTTTATATATTTATTCGTATCTTTACTACATTTTAATTTGTGGTTGATATAAAGACAGTGTTATAGAGTTGCCAGTGCACAGTGGTGGGATTTAGGGGGGGCAAGAGGGGCAGTTTCCCCCCCAAAATTTAAACAATCTCAATATTTGAGATTATATTTTCGTTAAATGGTAATGATTTTATAGTAAATATTTATAAATAAAAATTTAATAATTGATAATTTAAAGTATACTTTTATAAATTAGAAATACTTGAAATTGAAACCCAAAATACTTATTGTTACTTAGTGATCTGACAGACGCCACGTGTCCGTTAGCATTACAAATTGTGTCCACGTACGAGTATATCATGGCTGGTCCGCTAAAAAAAAATACATTTTACAGATGAAGATTTTGAGAAAAGGGTGTTATTTGTGCCTTCAAGCAAAATTTAATAATAATGTCTGCTTCTTGATATTTAGGGGATGTAATTACTCAATTAGAGTAATATTTACGTGCATTGTGTTTTGTTAACACTATTTTCGCGTTTTGTTTTTTACGTATTTGTTATAAAATAGTCATTTTTTAAAATGTATTTTACTTTTTTAACTAACTGTAATTATGGTACATTCGAATACAATCTTCTGTAGCTGAAGTTGTTTGTTTTTTTTACACTCTTTCATGCAAATTACAAAATTGTTTTTATTCACCTTATAGTACGATGTCTAGTGTAAATAATTAATCACTAAACAAATATAAAAAGTTACATTTTTGTAGTTAAGAAAATGGTAGTCTCTCAGACGTCAGGTGACCGTTTACGTATCAAACATTCACATGTATGGTTAAGGATTAAAATGTTTCAATACCTCCCTCCCCCCCCCCCCCCCCCACTCCTCCCATAAAAACGAAGACCGACTTTGCCTCCCCAATAAAATTGTTGAAATCCCGCCACTGCCAGTGCATTTAGACGGAGTGTTTCCAAATCATACTGTTCCTAATATTCGCACATTTGTTAATCATGTACATCTTTATCACAATACGGAGTATCACATATGACAAGTTTAAAAAAAGCAACAGTTGTATCCATATCATGTGCAAAAAGTTCAATGTTTTCAGCACATAACAGACTACAATTTTGGGAATGGCTCATAATGTTTATTAGTGAGAATGAATTTACTTGGCAAGGTGTATTTATTATGCACAATACACAACTCGACAGACAACAATGCTGTAAAAATTTTCATTAAAAAATGTTTGGGCGATATCAATAAATTTGTACTTACATTTTTTTGAATAAAGTATTTAAACTATTATGATTTGTCAACGATAAATAATTATCTCATAACCTAATAACTATGCTTTTGCTCTTCCTCGTTCCTCCTTGTCTTCCTCTATTCACAGATGATTAACATTAGTGCATCGTAAACTTTTCGTAAATCGATATTCTTCAATGTGTCTTTCTTAATACACACATAACATTAATTTACTCTATACGAAATATTTCTTCCGTTTTAACACAAGGATTTTTTTTCTTCTCTTCCGTATTTTGAGGATATCCGAATAGATAATATGCATTAGCATGTAGTTTGGAAACTCGATATTTAACTTAAATCTTGAAATAAATTCAGTAGTAGTTAAAGTTGGTAATTTCCTCTTTGGGTTGAAAATCGTAGTTAGCGGTTTATTATCTGTAATTAGCGTGAATTTTCTCCCGGATAAGTAAATAAAAATTTGTATAAGGCCCAATAGGTTTGTTCGTTTGGCTATCTTGCGTCTACGGTTTACTGCCGCGCCCATATACTTTGTATAGAGGCGGTAGTAAACCGTAGAAGCAAAGTAGCGAAACGAACAGACCTAATATATAGCTGTTGTCTCCTTTTACTAGCCGTTAATGATCTAGACGCGTACATAATAGGTTTTTCAGTTCCATCAGGCATAGTATGCGAGGTAACTACCCCTAGTTCAAAAGGTGATGCATCAGTCCTAGTTATTTCTGATTTAATATAATTGTAAGCTCTCTCGCAACCTTCATACCAATCAAATGGCCTATCCTTTTCTAATAATTTATTTTAAGGTTTAATAATACTTGCAAGATTTAGAAAATACGATTGCAATAATATATAATATGTCATCATCATTACCGATATCTGCGTACAAAGCAGATTGGCACACCCAGCAATGGGTAATATGCCGTGATGATATATTTATTTATTTATTTTTATTTATAAAACCTAAGTAACTACGTACTTCGTTTACATTTTGTGGTGTAGGTGTATTTAAATTGTTGTAATCTTATCGTCCGTTTTATGTATTCCGTTTTTATCAAGCTTATATCCTAATTATTATATAAAATCTTGGAAAAATTGGCATTTATCTTTATTGAATCGTATATTATAACTTCTTAATCGTTCAAATAATAACTGCAATCTCTTATGTAATTATTCTATAGTCGACCCTTGTACTTCAATGCCTTCATAAAAACTAATAACTCCTAATCTGGTTAGCATTTGGTCGATAAATCTTTGTCAAATACTTGGAGTAAATTTGGTACCGAACATTAATCTTTTAACTTTGTATACAACCATATGTGTACTAATCGCTTGTAGCGTCGAACTACTTTCATCAACTGGCATGTATAAATAAGCTTTTCGTATATCTAGTGAGCAAAAATATTTGCCATTCATTTTAGAAAAGATTTCATCAATAGTGGGTATTGGGTGTTTTTTAATTTTTAAGAAACGGATTACCTTGTAATCGAAATCGACACATGTCCTTACTTTCCCGTTTTTTTCTACCACAGATACTATTGGCGATCCCCACGTACAATGTTGAATTTTCTCTATGATTCCAATTTCCTATAATTTTGCCAGTTCTTCTTCCACTTGTTTTTTTTATTGCAAATGGGGCCTCTCTCGGTGTTATAAATATGGGTGCAGTATTTACTTTGAGTTGTAGCTCACATATAATATTAGGTATTTCACCAATCTCTTCAGCAAATAAATCTGAATTTTTAAATTAGATTTTGCTCTTTTTCTTTATTTTTACAATCTATTTTGTTAGTTTGTTAAATTATTAAATAATTTTAATTATATAATCCATTCACGGCCAATATATATTATGTGGGGGGCAATTTAATTTCAGTTTTGTAAAATCACCATGACTAATAATAGAAACTGCGGCCCCAGTATCCTAATTTCCTGCAATAACTTTTATTATTTAGTAAAGTTTAAAGAGAATATTTATCTTTCATATCAGTATTTGTATTAGAAATATTAAGAATACTTACACTTATGTCTGCCTCTTCTTCTTCCAGCGTAGATATTTAGTTATGATTCTTCTTAACCCTTAAGTGTTCACTCAGGAGCACGGACTGCTCCGTTCGCATTGAAAGCTCTGCAACTTTTCTTCGTTTTCTTGTAATTGAATGCTCTTCCATATAACCTATGACTGTTGTGTCTACCGTGCACTGCCGACCGAATTTTCGGTTTGCACCACTCTTCTTGAAGATCTGGACGTGTCTTCAGCAGAATGTTCGATCGGTGCACGAAATGTTACGGCGCGGGCACTTATGTAAGTAAATTTGAAATTCTCATTTTTGTAAAATTGCAGTACTTTTTTGATCAAAGTAAAATTTGAGCTATAGTTATTATATTGTAAGTAAAAATATGCAATTTTATCATAATTTTATGGTCAAAACCCCGAAAACAGCTGACTGGCGAAGAACTTGCCAAGTATTTAGAAATAAACAAGGATGAGAATGGAGAAAGAAGTGGATAGTTTGTATTTACGATGTAGGTAAGGATGATTCGAAAGATTCTGAAAGAGAGTTTCTACTTTATAGCGATAACGACATCAAGTCGCAGCAAGAAGAAAGCTTATGAGTTTTTGTTTTATTATTATACAAATTTATAATTTTATGAACAATTATTGTGTTTAGAATTCTATATTTAAATTTAGAAATATTTTACATTGCGAGAATTGATTCGCCTTTACCAAAGAAGTGGTAATATATTTTTTCTTTAAGCGTATCCATATTAAGCTACTGCACACACACTATAAAAGATATTCATTGTCTTACTAGTACAAAAATGTTGTTATTGTTTTACTAGTAAAAAATGTTAGCGTCTTAGTGCACCGCTGGCGGCAGCAGTCGCCACAGCAACAGAGACCATATTGAAAATTGTTATTTGACAGTTGTATCGTTTTTGTTCTGTAGTGTACACAGCCAGCATTGGCTAAAATTGCTAACTCTACAATTAAAAAAATTCCAAAAAAAATCAAAAAATTCTTTCAAACACATTCGGAGTACAACGCCCTTTTTGTGTTTTACCCAGCTTTTCTGGCCTCGGCTGACGCCTCAGCTGCAATAGCTGGGTTTAACACAAAAAGACCGCTTTCTACTCCTAATAACATAATATACTATTTCTTGATTTATTTTTTTATAACAAAAACTAGAATCAAAATCGAAAACATGCAGCAATATTGCCATATTTAAGGAGCGGTGCACTCAGCGTACCGCGCGACCACTTACGTTCCAAAAATAGGCGCGACCACTTAAGGCTTAAAAATCTTAGGTGGTTTGCAAAAAAAAAATTGCTACCCTTTTTGGCACATTCTTACATCTTTTGCATGTAATCTTTTTATAGCTGCATGTGTTGGCAAGATGGTTTGTATAACCACACCTTTAACAAATCTCTGATGATTACTAACTGTATTAAAAAAATTTAAGACTTCTTTTGCATTTTATGATAAGGATGAGCATGTTTCATCTTGTCGATTTTGTGAACCTCACTGTGTTTTATATTTGCACCTGCAATACATTTACTTTCAATTATAAATGCTTCTACTGCTAAAGCTAAATCTACGGTATTTTGAAAGTCAGTTTTATCGCTTTGCTGTAGTAGTTTTTCTCTTATTCGAGTATTATTATCGCGTACGCCTCGTATAAATGCAGATTGTAAATGCCTGTTTTAGGCTAGTCGTCAAGGAGTTCATTAGATGTAAATATAGTTTTAAATCGGGAAAAAGATTTATCTGTTGGAATTAGTTTGTTGTAGGCCTCTTTTAGACATACTCAATTTTCCTTTTCGCCTCCACCTGAACACGCTTAATTTTGCGACAAATAAGGTGAATATCAAAATTAAAGATAAATATATTTTCTATCGAAAAGGTTCATACACATTTTTACGTAATATCAATATCATACGAGATACAGGCGGGGAAATTCGCGTGTCGTATCTGTCAAGGGCGAAAATTTGCCCCCACCCCGTACTTTGTGAAGTAAGCAAGCCGTTTGGTTCATATGTTGTTTAGACCATACCCTACCGATGTACAGAGCTGAGCAGTATTTCAAATACAAATATTTGAAATACGTATTTAAAATACTTTCATTGTATTTGGTATTTAGCCTAAAATACTTTTTAAAAACAAGAATGTATTTTGTATTTGGTTAACTTTGAATATAAGTATTTGGTATTTTAGAGTATTTGAAATACGTTCAATCAGTATTTGAAATACATAAATTGTATTTCAAATACATAAACAAATATTTAAAATTCAATTAGATATATTTGAAATACAATTAAATGTATTTCAAATACAATAAAATGTATTTGATATGCTTTCTAATGACACCATAATTTAAATTACCGACATTACCAACTGATGGAAGCTGTTACTAGCTTCATTCCTATTGCACTCAGCTGAGTCGCAAACGTGTTTTTTTTTTGGATTTGTTGTGTTGCAGTGGCATCAATTCATTATCATTAGGTAGGTAAGTATTAAGTAAGAACTTTGGCTTCTGTTGGTTTCAGAAATAAGTATTTATTATGTTTCATTACTGATTGAATAGTTTTTGTAGATAATAATTGTAAATGTTTTTTAACCTTGATATCTGTGGAAGGGGAATCCCTGAAGTTAATGTATTAATTTGGTTAAAATTTTTTTTAAAAAAGATGAACTTGTTTGTTAACAATATTTTCATAATAGATATTTTATTTAGTATTGCATTATAATAAATACATAATTAAGTAAAACACTGGTGTTTTCTAAATTTCAGTTTTTGAACATGAAGGCCACAGAAGAATGTACTACTGATACTGATACAGAGAGTGTTGATAATGACATTGAAGACCCAGAATAACTTTGTGCAATATACAATCAATATACAATGTATGTTATATAAGTATTTCTTTATAATATTTTTTTTAATAAACTTTATTTAATAAATTAACAGTGTTTGAACTTGTTTTACCATATTTTGTATTTGAAATACTAATCACGTAAAAAATACTTGTATTGGAATTCTAATTTGTTGTATTTTGTATTTAATACCAACAAAATACTTTCGGTATTTGGTATTTCAAATACTTTTGCAGATTAAATAGTATTTTGTATTTGAATTTTACAAATATATAAATGCAGTATTTTGTATTTGTATTTAAAATACTTTCTGTGAGTATTTTTCTCAGCTCTGCCGATGAAGAGATGTAGCCACTCGGAAATGCCCCGCAGGTGATTGTGGGTGCTATACCTCATCGGCGCGGTTTTCCTAAAGTCGCAGTGGTCCGCAAACCATTAAATCTACAGGGCTCATTTTTTAAAAATATTAATTGTAATGGCAAGGTATTTGATGATGCACTTTGTGGTTTTTGGAAAAAAAATGGCAACATTTCTTGGGTGGCTACTCTTCATAATTGGTTAAGTATTGTAATGGAAATGTCAAATTCTGGGAATTAATAAATAAATAAATAAATACAGTCTTTAAGGGCCAGTTTTATAAAGAAATTTAATCTTCATTTAAAATTTAGTTGTCAAGTAAATTTAATGAAATGAACAAATTTGAATCAGTTTCCATGTTCTTATAACATTTAAATCATTGCTGTCAAAAAATCGTGTTGCATTCTTTCTTTTCATTAAATTTAGTATGGAAGTAAATTTTAAGTGAAGATTCAATTTCTTTATAAAAACCGGTCCTATATGAAGTGTTTTAATCTTCAAAATAACGCTCCTGAATAAAACCGAAACATAAGAAGTATGGTCCCTGCAACAGTTGCAGTGCAACCTTTAAACCAAACGTCTTGCCGACTTGACGTCGCAATGGTCTCTCTCGTGCAGGGCGTTCTTAAGTAATCGATCAAGAAAGCCAAAATTCTCTCCAAAAAACGACATAGTGCTTTGTTCAAGATAAAAATGGATCGTTATATGTAGCCAAACTCCTTTTTTGCACTGCATCATTAAATACATTATCTTTATAATTAATATTAAAAAAGATTCAGCCCTGTAAATTCAATGGTTTGTACACAACTCCGACTTCAGAAAACCGCGTCAATCAGGAATACAACCCGCAATAGCAATAACGATTGTCTGCGGAGCATTTCCGGGTGGCTACATCTCTTCATCGGAGGGGTATGGTCCAAGCAAAATGTGAACCAAACGGCTTGCTTGCATCATAAAATACGGAGTGGTGGCAAATTTTCGCCTTTAAACATCTGGACTAGATAAGACACGCGACTTCCCCCGCCTGTAGCTCGTAGGACATTTATATTACGTAAAAATGTCTATGAACGTTTTCGATAGAAAATTTGTTTAATTTTGATATTCAACTTTTTTTTCTCAAGATCATCCAGAACCGAGATATTGGCAAAAAACGATTTTGCAGCAATATTTACAAAATTAATGGTGTTCCAAGGGGTGCGCGACAGGGAAAAATGGGTATGTCTAAAAGAGGCCTACAAAAAACCGATTCAAATAGTTCAATCTTTTTCCCGAATTAAAACCATGTTAATCTTCCCGACGACTGGCCTATTTATTGTGTTTGCTTCGTAATTTGAAATTTCAGTGTGTTGTTGAATTCGTGCTGTATACACAAAAGAAATTTATGCTGTTCTGCTATTTCATTGGGTGTGGCGTCTAAATATTTCTTTAATAATTCAATTAATGCGTTATACTTTTTAGTATTGCGTGCATCTGGTGCAGTAAGACATACACAGATTTTTCTCACTTGATCCTCACATCATAGTTTGGTGTTCGTATGAATCATATGGTACTCGTAGAGATGGAGACGTGATTACCAGCAGATCTCAAACAGTTTTGTGTTCAAGGCAATTACGTCATATATAGGCTGTCCAGGCGTTCTCTTTTACCCGGACAATTCCTCTTTTCAGGGAATAGAATTCTGTCCGGTATATATCCGCATTTTTTATGTACAAAGTTCTCTATTTGCTAAGTGCCCCCTAAGTGCCTAAGGTTAACTATATCTAATGTGATTCCCTGGTATTAAGAATTGTGTAGATAAATCATAAATCCCGCGGATTCTATAAACTATTTACGTTATATGAAAGAATTTTGAACTAACATGCAGCCAGAGCCAAATCATTTTATTTGCCTCAAAAATAATCCAATTCCGACCAATAGAACAACTTGTCTATATAGTGAGTTAGTACAAAATTATCTTGTCGTGAATTGCTTATTGTCCTCGCATATTTCCCATTATTGCGCACAATACTTATTTTAACGTAATTATATATTTTTATGTGCTGAAAATAATCAATTATTAGCGAAGTCCACTGTTTGAAAACAAAATCATCTCTTATATTTACGTCATAAAAGTAAGTACTTGTACTTTCTTTTTATCATCTACTCCAGTTTCTATGAGTCCAATCATTGCTAAATAGTTTTCAAGACGATCGATGTACGTGGAAAATGATTCATTATTTTCATTTTATGGCTGTAATTGTGGTGAATTTTCCCAGACAATAATTGTTTTGAATACAATATTGTTTTCTAAACAAGTGTCGCGAGAATCAGGCTAATAGAGTATACTCTGATTGTTAGTTGAACAGCGCACGTACAGGGCAGAATATTCAAATCATGCCGTGAAAAACAAATTATTACATCGCTTCGCCGAAACCGCGCTAACCACGCCAGTAAAGCCATCATAAATTAATAGGTTACTATTTGCATTGCAGTGTGAACAGCGTTACAGGTATGGAGCTAGTACGCTTGGCACGGGACGTCCCTGAGGCGTGCCGAATTCAGCGCTGCAGCGAGGATTTCCTTGTACCGGGCATGTTCGTTGGCGCATCCTATTTCATTAGGGCCGCCTATTCCTTCTTCAACGTCTCATACTGTCACTCAGACATCGCAGAATACCATTACCAAGGTAATAACTAATAAATATCTTCAAGCTATTTGATATCTTTTTTAGTACCGGTACTTCAATCTTCTGGTAAAGAGTTAGGTAATACTTGTATAACTGCCAGGTAAAATAAAAACATCGCATCATATATTTAACATGTGTATAATTTTGACAATTTACGCTATAATATTGATGCGAGATTTTTGTTTTATTTGGCAGTTAAATTACCTGACCCTTTAGCAGGAGATGGAAGTACCGGCCCTTAGATTTATATGAGAGCCACACGGAATATTATATTAAAACATAAGTTACGGAAATTACAAATTCGCTCACGAGCGCGGCGGCGAGTGGGCGAAAGAACGAGTGTTTGAATTGCCTTTAGTAACATGTGTTTTATACTGTCGAAGCTTTTATTTACATTATTTTTTTATAAAAATATTTAACAATTTCCATTAGGTGAAATTTTTGGTTGAATTATTACGTTGGACAGTGATTTGTGTTTTTTATTCTGTCCGTTGATGGTCCGTTGCCTAGAGTGTATTTATGATAATAATAATTTATTGTTTGTCAAGTTACACACAACTTATTATATTTCTTTGATGGAGATGAGATAATAAACACACACACACACACACATATACCCATACACGCACGCACGCACACACACGCACGCACGCACACACACGCACGCACGCACGCACGCACGCACACACACACACACACACTCACACTCACACACACACACTCATACACACACACACACACACACTCACTCACTCGCTCGCTCACTCACTCACTCACGCACGCACGCACGCACGCAGGCACACAGGCACGCATGCACGCGCACGCCCACGCGCACGCACACACACACACACACACACACTCACTCACTTACGCACGCACACACGCACGCACGCGCACTCGCACACATACATGCACATAAAAAACGTGTTGAGGGGACCCTAATTCGTGCTTATTTACTGAAAACTCACCATCGAATTTTTGGACCCATAACATTACCTCCCTTACCTACAGTATGACAGGAGGTACAAATTATAATAAATGAGAAAATAATACGAAAACTAAAAAAACACAATTGACAATAATGCTATGTTTACAAATGTCAACAAAAAGTGTACCTGTGTTATAAATGACGATTAAATGTTAGCGCTGAAAATTAGAATATTAAAACACATTTATCACCCAAACCGGTATATACAGAATTAATACAAAAATAATAACAAATCTAGATGACCGTCGCCTGGCCGAACCCGGTCACGCAGAGTCCTCCTTGACGCCGTGATTATTTCTGTAAAAGAATTAACACATGAGAAATACTCAGTGAGGAGGCAATCATTTACAAAAGGTTCAGGCATTCACACACCGTACACACATGTTGGCAACTACGGGCAGTATCGCTAGTTACTACGGACCCTCTGCCGCTTCGGTGGTGATCCGGAGACAATCCTCTTAACCAACTGGATCAGATCACTACAGCCCTAACTGCTGCTACGTTGGCGACCACATAATGTGGGTCACTACAGCCTTCCCTGCTGCTACGCTGGCGACCCTCGGGTTCACACAAGCGGCCACTACGAAACCACTGCCGCTTCGGTGGTGATCCGGAGACATTCCTCTTAACCAACTGGATCTGATCACTACAGCACTAACTGCTGTTGCCGTTAGCGACACCAGATGTGGGTCACTACAGCCTTCCCTGCTGCTACGCTGGCGACCCTCGGGTTCACACGAGCGGCCACTACGGAACCACTGCCGCTTCGGTGGTGATCCGGAGACATTCCTCTTAACCAACTGGATCAGATCACTACAGCCCTAACTGCTGCTAGCGGCAACTACAGTACACCGTACTGCTCACACGCACACCCACAATCATACACACGCTAGATTAACTCTCTCACCTGAATCACTATAATATCGATGTTCTCACACTGAAATCTAGAAATAAACTGAAATAAAATACGTGAATACCAGTATCATTAAATGTAGCTCTTATCCAACAGCATCGGTTACGTACCTAAATAGTTAATTAGAGACAAAACATAATAAAGTTAATAAAAATAATCTTACGCAAAATAATATCTATGACAGTTCGGCCATCCTGAAAAGTTCCTCGTCCTCGAGGAATCAATCCCAAATTCCTGCAGCATCAACATCAACATCCGAAGCGCTGTTGTCTTCCGACAGTTCACGTGTACTTAAATATGGTTTCATCCTGTTAATCGCCAATACGTTACTATAATCTCCTCTTCTACTACTATTTGTACCAAGCAAATCTTCTACTGAAAATGTATCGTTTAGTAGAACTTTCTTTATTTGGAATGTACCTTCATATGGATGGTGTGAAATGGAATTGATAGTTTCTCAATTGGATTCAGTTCTAGCTGCTTTCTTATCTGTTGTTTATGGTAAAAACATCTGATACACAAGTCAGTGTACATCGCGAATTTTCTCATTCCAAGAAACCAGTAAATTCCAAAATGTCCAAACTCATCAAGACAGGAACGTATTATCTGCAGCTGTTGTCCTCTAGGTACAACCCACTAGATGCCGGACGCGATATAAACCCGTTCGTCTCGTAAACAGTAATTTTTATAAATATTCCTTTCGTAGTTAGTTTCCAATGGTTTACTTAAAATGTTCTTGTAATTTCAATCTGTCATTTGTCCGGCGAGTATCCAGTCAGCTTGTTATATGAAAAATTTCAAATTCTGCAGAAAGTCCTTCTCCTGGCACGGGGTTCCGACTTAGCGCATCGACGTGACCCATTCGTAATCCTGGGCGATGTTCTATATCGAATGAATATTCCTGCAGTTCCAGCCAGCATTTTCCATTCTAGGTACCAAATCCTGTTTAGTGCTAGCAGTTCGTAGTGCATTGCAGTCTGTTACTAATTTAAAATGTATTCCCAGCAGATATACTCTAAATTTCTTTAACGTTTCGACTACTGCTAGTCCCCAGCTCATACGAATGATACTTCATTTCCGTTGGTGAAGTTTGGCGACAGAAATAAGCAACTGGGTGGAATTTACCTGTGTTCAATTTCTGCAGCAGGATTCGTCCTAATCCTAACTTGCTGGCGTTCATGTGCACCTCTGTTTCGGCTTTCGAATCGTAGAGTTGCAAAAGTGGTCGTCCCGTACGCTTTTCCTTTAGGTCTTCAAATGCTTTCTGTTATTTCGACTCCCAACTCCACAGCGTATCCTTTCTCGTTAGATTAGTAATCGGTCGCACAATCTTAGCGTAATCTTTAATGAAGTGTCGAAAATAACTTGTAAGTCCTACAAACTGTCTTACTTGATGCACATTCCTCGGTGCCTGAAATCCGGTGACGGCTTTTATTTTCTCCTTTCCAGATCGAGTTCCATCTCGATCAATCTGAAATCCTTAATAATTAATGCTGCTCTGAAAAAACATTTCTACATTCAGTGTAAAGTTGTTTGCCCTAAAAAGAAAATGTCAAATAGTGTCGACAGTCGCTGAATTTCCTCTGTAAATGATGATGGGCAGACGATGTCATCTAAGTAAGCCATGGCGATGGTGTTACGACATTATCCTAGAACTTTATTGCTCAGCCTCTAAAATGGTCTATTTCTATTAGATAATCCAAAAGGGAGACGATTAACCTCGTAATGTCGATCCGGTGTTACAAAGCTCTCCGCAATAGGTATTTGGTAATATCCTGACGTCATATCTAAAGTTGTGAAGTACTTCGCTCCTTGCAATTGATCCCGTTGGTCATCAATTCTTGGAAAGCGTTTCGGTTTTTTACTGTTACTTTGTTTAAATGCCTGTAGTCTATACACATTCGCGCTTCTCCGTTCTTTTTCTTCACTAGAAGAATCGGTGCTGAAAAGGGTGAAGTAGATTCGCGTATAATGTCGCCATCAAGAAGCTCTTGTACTATTCCCTGAACGTGTTGTCTCTCTGGAATTGACAATCTAAACGGCCTGTAAGTAATGGGTGTATCATTAGTCAGTAAAATATCCACTTCGGTCGCGTTCGTGCATCGAATATCCTTCACAGTTTTTACAAAACATTCCCTATATTCCTTCAGCAGACGTATTAGTTGTTCGCGTTGATCCACACTTATATCCGTTCCTACGTGTAGTTCATCCTACGTAAAGTAAATTCTTTCATTTTCTGCGCTTCTGTATTATCAGCTTGATACTTCCATCTTCTTGTTATAATTTTATCCTTCTGAATTGTTAACTCCGCATCAGTTCAAGACTGGTAGAACACATTCCATATCTTTGTCTGCTACTACATTGTTGGCGGGAATACGTGCTCGTTTCCTTCATGGTTATGCAAGTGGACCCCATATCGACGTACGCTTAGACAATTACCGCTTACCTCCGCAGAAGTTGTTAAGATGTTCCTTTCTGGCAGTTTTGGTTGTGGCTCTTGTTGACGTTGAACATGCTGATGTTGACGTTGTTGTGGCCGCTGGTTCCTACTTCCACTGAACTCGCCTTCATTTCTTCCTACACAATTCGATATTCGTTGCCGTTTGTTGTCATAATGTGAGCGTGTATATCCCAATTTTCCACAAATAAAACAACGAATGTTCGTCATTCCATCGTTGTGTTGCTGCGTAGTGTAGTAAGGCCACTTGTTCTTCTGAAAAGTACGATGTAAATCAGGTTTAAGGGGAGCGTGAAGGTTTCCTGTCGCTAATTTATCCTCGATCGTCTTCAAAAATGATAAAAGAGACTGCGGCTTCTTGCATTCTCTGATAAGAGCAAGTGTTGAGTAGCGCCAGCTTCTCATAATAGTATTGCAACATGGGTTGTTGCGAGCAATCATTTCTTGAAGCAACTGAAAATAATTTTCCTCTGACGGAAATGCCTTCAACAACATAGCCTTCTATAACTCCCAAGAATGATTTATTCCTTGCAGCGCTTTATACCATATTTCTGCATACCCTCTCCAGCGAGATGTCACATACATGATGGTAGTTATTTCGTCCCATTTATGCATAGCGCGTAAAATGAACGTACATACTGAAATTGAGGACTGTTGTTACGTAACGTCATGTTGTAATGTTGTTCCAGGTTCGTAATCCAGCTAAACATAAACGTTAGCAATATCCGCACTGTTCCAAAAGTTGTGCTGGTATGATCCCAAAAGCTGAAAGTTAAAAATGTTCTGATCCCACTTCCGAAACGTTATAAATGACGATTAAATGTTAGCGCTGAAAATTAGAATATTAAAACACATTTATCACCCAAACCGGTATATACAGTATTAATAC
The DNA here is from genome assembly GCA_963082715.1 of Harpalus rubripes. Classification (NCBI taxonomy): domain Eukaryota; kingdom Metazoa; phylum Arthropoda; class Insecta; order Coleoptera; family Carabidae; genus Harpalus; species Harpalus rubripes. Next base: position 19,136,472 of record OY720465.1, read on the forward strand.
AAAAATAATAACAAATCTAAATGACCGTCGCCTGGCCGAACCCGGTCACGCCGAATCCTCCTTCACGCCATGATTATTTCTGTAAAAGAATTAACACATGAGAAATACTCAGTGAGGAGGCAATCATTTACAAAAGGTTCAGGCATTCACACGCCGTACACACATGTTAGCAACTACGGGCAGTACCGCTAGTTACTACGGACCCTCTGCCGCTTCGGTGGTGATCCGGAGTCAATCCTCTTAACCAACTGGATCAGATCACTACAGCCCTAACTGCTGCTACGTTGGCGACCACAGAATGTGGGTCACTACAGCCTTCCCTGCTGCTACGCTGGCGACCCTCGGGTTCACACGAGCGGCCACTACGAAACCATTGCCGCTTCGCTGGTGATCCGGAGACATTCCTCTTAACCAACTGGATCTGATCACTACAGCACTAACTGCTGTTTCCGTTGGCGACACCAGATGTGGGTCACTACAGCCTTCCCTGCTGCTACGCTGGCGAACCTCGGGTTCACACGAGCGGCCACTACGGAACCACTGCCGCTTCAGTGGTGATCCGGAGACATTCCTCTTAACCAACTGGATCAGATCACTACAGCCCTAACTGCTGCTACCGTTGGCGACACCAGATGCGGGTCACTACAGCCTTTCCTGCTGCTACCGTTGGCGACCCTCGGGTTCACACGATGCGGCCACTATAGTACACCGTACTGTTCACACGCACACCCACAATCATACACACGCTAGATTAACTCTCTCACCTGAATCACTATAATATCGATGTTCTCACACTGAAATCTAGAAATAAACTGAAATAAAATACGTGAATACCAGTATCATTAAATGTAGCTCTTATCCAACAGCATCGGTTACGTACCTAAATAGCTAATTAGAGACAAAACATAATAAAGTTATTAAAAATAATCTTAAGCAAAATTATATCTGTGACACCTGTAATAACAACACTACCAAACTAGAACTTGGCTTTATTCAACTAAAATTACACTTATAAGGAACACATATTACATGACGTAGAATAAACAATAACATAATATAAACAATAAGACAAACGACATTATTATAACATTTTGACATTATTATGACATTTTGACATTATTATGACATTCACCCCATGTTTGTTTTATTTCTGAACATAATCTAGTAAGTAGGTGGGCGGCCGTCTCTCTCTGCTACTTCTTCTTAGCGTAGTTTCATTTCGTTGGTACTGGAACTGGTCCTGTGTATCTTGATCATTTAATCTGTCTTCACTTGAGATATTTGAACCATCTGTTTGATCTACATTTGATTCATCTTGCACTTCCCTGACGTCACCTATTGGCGCTAATTGTCTATTCGAAACAGTAGTTTCTCGTCCGTCTTGTAATCTAATGAATGAATAGAATGGGTTAGCTTCCAATAATTCCACTTCTACTAATGGCTCGTATTTGTTAGACCTTATATTTTTCTTCATGAGAACAGGGCCAGGTGATATTAAATAATTCGGTAATGAATGTCCGCTGACAAACCTGCGAGGATGTGTAAAGAATCTATCGTGAGGCGTTGAGCTAGTAGCAGTACATAGCAGAGAGCAGATTGCATGAAGAGCTGTAGGTAATATACTTTCCCAATTAGAATACTTTAAATTTTTAGTGCGTAAACATAGCTGGACTGTTCTTCATAATGCACCATTTAATCGTTCCACTTGGCTATTACCTTGAGGATTGTATGGCGTTGTTCTACTACAAGATACTCCTAGTGCTACAAGATAATCTCTCAGTTCTTTCGACATAAAATTTGTTCCCCTATCAGAATGTATATAGAGTGGAGTTCCAAAAGTAGTAAAAAGGTCGTTCAGACATTTTATAACAGTACTTGCGATTAAGTCTTTACATGGGTACGCAAAAGGAAATCTTGAAAATTCATCGATAATAGTCAAAATGTATTTGTTTGGTGTATCTGTAGGTAAAGGCCCTTTAAAATCCATATTTAACCGTTCGAAAGGCGCTGTAGCTTTTATTAATCGATCATGGTTTTTTAAGAAACGAGGTTTTATTTCAGCGCAAATAGGACAAGCTGAGGTTATCGCTCGAATCTCTTGAACAGAATATGGTAGATTTTTAGATCGAATCCAATGTACCATTCTTGTAACCCCGGATGACATAAAAGTAATGCAATTCAATAAGGTTACTTTTTGCATTCATATTTTCACATTTTACCCTTGATAGCGTATCTGCCACAATATTTTGCTTTCTTGCTCGATAAACAATATCATATTTGTAACATGATAATTCGAGACGCCATCTCTCTATCTTCTCATTCTTTATCTTACTGGAGTGTTTTTGATTAAGCATAAAAGATACTGATTGTTGATCTGTAATGAGTATGAAATGCCTACCAATTAAATAATGTCTCCATTTCCTGAGTGATTCTATAATAGCGCTAGCTTCTTTCTCTATTGATGAATGGTTACGTTCAGCATTGGAGAGAGTGCGAGAGAAAAAAACAACTGGACGACCGTCCTGTGAAAGCGTAGCAGCGACGGCGTGTTCTGATGCATCAGTCTCTACAGTAAGTGGAACATTTTCATCCACAGCTATTAATGCAGATTTAGCGATGTCTTTTTTTAATTTTTCAAAACTGGAGATAACATCTTTATTTAGTGGAAAGCTAACAGTATTTAATTTATGAATTTTTTCTGAAAAGTTTTGAATCCATCTAGAATAATGTGCAAACATACCTGAGCCTCTTCTTAGTCAGGCAGTATCATTGGGCACTGGAAGGTTCAATAAGGGACTTAAGCGTTCTTCATCTGGTTTAATAGTATAATTTTCTATAGTATATCCCAATAATTTTATAGACGACAAGCCAAACGTACATTTCTTTTCATTTAATGTTAATTTATATTTTTCTACAGCTTCCATATACCTTTTTAAATTAGTATAGTGGTCTTCTTTATTATTTACACATATTGTTACATCGTCTAAATATGCAAAGGTGCTACTAAGATTTTCTGTTTTTATGATAAATTCTAAAGTTCTTTGAAAAGCGGATACTCCGTTTGTGACTCCAAAAGGAATTCGCGTAAATTGATACAAATTTCCACAAGCTTCGAAGGCCGTATAATTTCGTTCTTTATTTAATATTGGAACTTGATGATAAGCGCTTTTTAAATCAATTTGACTGAAAATTTTGTACTTTGCGACTTTTGATATAATAGTTTCGATATTTGGAAGAGGAAATGCGTCTATTTCAGTGAACTTGTTTATAGTTTGTGAATAATCTATTACAATACGTTTTCTGTGTACTGTCCCGCTTGTTACCAATACTTGAGCTCGCCATGGTGAGATGCTTGGTTCTATAACACCGTCCTTTAATAAATTACATATTTCTTCTTCAATAAACTTTTTATCTTCTTCACTTAATCGCCTAGATTTTATGGCAATTAACTTAATATTTGAAGAGAGATTTGAAAATAGAGATGCTGGTGGTACAGATGCCTGCATGACATTACAAATCTTCAATGGATCACGGTGACCTCCAAACTGTAGTTCGATCGATGAATGTCTTCTTAATATGTCATGTCCGATAATTACATTTGCACAAAGATTATTAATAACTAGAAGTGATACTTGTTTATACATGTGTTTTCCAAGTCTAATAGAATTTGTGCAAATTCCTTCTGCAAAGAATACATTACTTGTTGATGCTAGCGTTATTATTTGACGATAATTTTTTTTCTTAATATTTAATATATTAACTAAATCATTGTTTATAAAACTAACAGAACTGTCGGTATCAATCAAAGCATCGGCGGGAATATTATTTATGGTTATTGGTACAATAGTTTTGTGCAAACTTGAAGGAGAAGCAGCTGAGATACTTGCCAAAGCACTGGTGTCGGGTCCAGATTCATCCATTGCTGCCGCGTTGGCAGTGGCTGTTGCTTTACTACTCCTGCATACATTTGCAAAGTGATCTTTTTTGAGCATAACTGATAGGTTGTATTGTATGCAGGGCATTTAATTCTCTGGTGAATATTTCCGCCACAAAAATAACAACGTTTCTTCTGAAAATGACTGACAATTCGAGTTTTATTTTCTTCGAAAGATCCTTTTACTGCACTGTTTGTAACACTGAGGTATAAGTTATTACTATTCATAAATGACTTTGAATTTTTATCAGCCATTTCTAAAGACATAGCCTGGTTGTATACTTGATCGAGAGTTACAGTAAAATTTTCTAGTAATCTCTGTCTCATTTTTGGAGATGATATACCAGCAATAAATGCATCACGTATGTATTAATTTTTGTATTCGTCTACGGTAAAATTAAAATCACATTCTTGGGCCAATTGCTTGAGCGAACGCATATACTGATCAGTAGATTCTTCTGGTTGTTGTCTTCTTGTAGCTAAGACATGCCGAGCGTATATTTCATTTTTAGGCTTGATATAAATATTGTGCAATAAGAAAATAGTTTCTTCATAGTCCTCACAATCACGAATGTAACAGTAAACAGACGGAGATAAATGATTTATCAGCAATTTTAGTTTTGTTTCAGCGTGAAGATGACATTCTCCTGCTAAAAAGTTTTCGAATGTATATTTCCAATGGGTCCATTGTATATCAGCATTCGGTACATTAGGATCAACATCGAAATGTTCAGGGCGTAAATAACGACTTATTTCTGGAGATACTTTTTCAGTCTTACTCATTTCTGGAGATACTTTTTCAGTCTTTTGAGAACTCGAACCTTCGCCAAGAGACATTTTTTTAAAAATTTTAGTTGAATAAATTGTAATATTAACACTACCAAACTAGAACTTGGCTTTATTCAACTAAAACTACCCTGATAAGAAACACATATTACATGACGTAGAATAAACAATAACATAATATAAACAATAAGACAAACGCATTATTATGACATATTAACATTATTATGACATTTTGACATTATTATGACATTACCATTGTTTAATGCGATTAGCGCTATCTCTTGATACTTGAAAATCCCAATGCGCCCATGTACACTGATAAAAAAACTCGGTAGTACTTATAAAAAACTCATTATTGCTAATATTATTAAAGAATCGTACATTTTAGCTTATTATTGAATTTTTAACTTCAAATTTGCAAATATGCCTATAAAGTAAGCTCAAAAAATGTGTAAACGAAGAACGATACATCAGACATTATAGGTACACAAAAATTCAAATTTTAGGTTAGAATTTTTAATTTTTTAGGCTGCTTACTCATTGCTACTATAATGTCTGATTTTATTTGTTATTTTTTCAAATGAAATGAAAAATAAACATTTTTGGTAGTGACCCAATATGAGGTGTAAAACAGAGAATTATTATTAATTAGAATAAATGTTTGTTAGTAAATAAAAATAAAAATTATAACAAAAATAACGATCAGTATAATTAACAAATATAATTACTGATATAACACTGAAACTATTATTAACTACTTACTAAGATTATTTATTAATTTATTTAAACAACTGACACAACACATTATTTATTTACACGATATGTATATCAGTGAAAAAAAATTTCGACTGACTGGATTTCACTAGCTGAACTCTATACTGGACTCAACTCAATTGACCTGTCCACAGTTATTTGCCGCCTTACAATTAGACTAGAATACTGTAGTTATTTCCAGAAACAATGAAATAAAAGGATCAACCGACCGTGTATAATTAGGGTTACCTCTCTTTCAATCTTCGCGCGCTGCAATTATGTTATTTGTACACGCTGTATTTAGTGTCCTTGAGAGCTCGCACGCGGTACAATATTCATTTTTATTTATTTGGGTGAAGTGTAAAAATCAGAGAATTATTATTGATTAAAATAGATATTTGTCAAACGATAAATAAATAATAAAATATATATAAAAAATAAATATATCATCACGGCATATTACCCATTGCTGGGTGTTCCAATCTGCTTTATACGCAGATATCAGTAATGATGATGTCATAAATAATTAAAGATAATAAAAATGACTATTACTATGGTTAAACAAATACTAAATACTAATTTAAGATTAAGAATATAATTAATTACTTAAACAATAAGATTATTTATTTATTTAAATAATTAACACGACTATGGGCCCTATTCTGTACCTCGGTGGTTAATTTTTAACCACTGGTTAAAATTTTTATCCAATAAATATTGATTTGACAACTAAAACTCCTTCTTTTTGTTATATGTCAACATACTTGATTAGTTAAAAAAATTAACCAATGGTTAAAAATTAACCACTGAGTTACAGAATAGGCCCCTATTTATTGTATTATACTATCGTACATTTATTTAAGTAACTGTTTATTTATTTCACTACGCGTTCTAATCTTCGACTGCCGGTCTGTTGCAGACTCTTGTACTGTTTACGCGATATTTATATCACTATATTTATCTCACAATTTATTTATATCACACTGAATTGTCCGACCTCCACAGCGTCGGTATATTCAACAGCCCGGACAGAATTCACTCCTTTATATAGTCTTTCTCTCTCTCTCTCTCTCTCTATCTCTGAACATTCTTCAACTTCACTAGCTGACTTACTTCCAATCCAGTATCACCAACTGTTCGTATGCCACAACACTTTAACATCACTGCCGAGTACCTATCCACTTCCACTCGTCACTGTCCCCGTATACTCTAGCTTCCCAATACTCCTTAAAACTACCGAGTAATCACTTCCATATCTATCCAAGTATACCAGTAACTTCCCGAGTACTCCACTCGACACTATACTGCATACGCTCACTGTTATGCTGCTAAACTCACTAACTGCCTTACTCTAGGTAATTGGCTAACAGAACTCCCATAGCCTCTGTATACACAACTGAGCTCCAAAGCCTCTGTATAGACAACTGAGCTCCACACCTGCATACGCTACTGAGCTGTATGTAACTCAACCACATAACTAATATTATGGGATCACGGACTAAACTGAACTCCTTACTGACTATTTATGGAACTCAACTCTTCAAATCAACTCAGCTGACTATGTAACTATGTATGTAACTAACTCTCGGGCATAGCTGCATCCCTTTTATATAACTAATATTACCTTCTAGAGAGCTATAGAACTTTCGACCCCATAACATCGAACACAAAAGGTGCAGGTGACCAGAAGTAATTAAACACGTCGCGACTCGTCTGTTTACATCGCCCGATTGCTCGCACGATTACATCATCGCCATACTTAGACGCTCGCTCGGCGCAGCGGCGGTGCTCACACGTTACAATGATTTTTTATTCGTCAACTTATTTTTCTTTAAATAAGTCTATAAGTAAAATAGTAGATTCCTTTGACCACTCCATTGCTTTGCATAAATACATGTATATATAACTAAAACAGTACCACCAGTCTACCACATCACATACACGAACAGTTCAACTAAACTTTATTAAAATATTATAAAACATTGCCTTTAAAGGCCTACCTAGACTATGATATACAACGAAATTTTTTAAACATTGTTATACAATTTTATAATTATTTATTTATAAAAATCTTTTCGATGATCGATTTCGGCTATGGATGGCCATCTTCGGATCGAAGCGTTAAAGCATTAAAATAATGTTGTCATGGTTAAAATTAGTTGAAAAATTGATGAATTTTGAACTAATTGTTATACAACTTTCAAACGTCCACATTTGTTAAAACTTTTACAGTTAACATGAGGATGTCTTATTTTAAATAAAATTAAAAAATAAAATAAAAAAAGAACGCAGAAAAAAGGAGGTCTGGAATATCATACCAAGCTTCATGTTTGCGTTGCGATTTTAGAAATTTTTAATTGTATGACCAATAACACCTTTTTTTTCTTTAAATATATCTATAATGCCCAGTTGTACCATTTGTGACGTAACTTTTCCCTAAAGAGTTAATTAAGTCACGGATACTCCACAGAGATCTTCTGTTGGGAGGCCGCCAGCTTTTAAACAGTGGAGACGGGCAGGGTTGAAAACCATAGGAATGGTTATAAAAGTAATAAGGGCGCTAAGTAATTTTTAACCTCAAAATTACGAAAAGGACGGTACTAACCAAAATACTAAAAGAGTTCTTACCTACCGTAACGTTGTTACCTGTAAACGACTGAGGTTTGCGAAATAAAAGAAATAATTTAATAAAATAGATTTTAATGAAAACAAGTTCCTGCGTGCTTAAGGCACGGTGAAAAAAATGTAAAAACTTGTAAATGTATTCAACAATATAAAAAAAATTAATATAAGTGGTAAAAAAAGTAAAGAGAACATAAATACACAAATTGTTGAACCCTAAACCCATAACCCAGTTTCGGGCGCTGCGTAGTTACATCTACAACAATCAAAATGATATCAGTTCAAAAGTGGGCAAATCATGCCAGTTGATACTTGCAACTTAGCTGAATTACAAGTTGCAACAATGGTCAACAATTCAAAGATATAAAAATATCAAAAAAGTGCTATACACAAAATAATTTGTTCTGTACTAATATTACAACAATGAGCTGAGGGCTCCAATGACATACAATCATTTTCATAAAAATAATACAAAAGTGGCAAAATGAACTCACAGTGAGGACACTGTAGAACAGTCCTTCACGGCAACTTTAAAATAAAACTTCAGCTCTTCCACGCAAAAAAATACGAAACGGAAGAACGATCTTGAATGAAGGTAAATGTACTTAGCTCATGTGACGTGTGCAGGGCGGAAAGGGCTATGGAGTCTGGCGATGTTGACGGATGGAACTCAAGCTGGCTGATGTCCCGACAAACGAAGATGAGATGATAGAGCGACCAAATCCTCCCTCGGAGATTAACTGTCAGATCGAAAATGTAATGCCCATGAATCCACAAAGGCGCATCACCAAAAAACCAACACTGGACAGTCAAAACGGCACATCGAGGTTATCAAAATCCGCACAATAGCGAAACCAAAACAATATTGGTTCAAAACGACAACGAACGAAACACTCCACTGTTGCATCGACAGAAAAACTACACAAAAAAATCTACGCCGAACAAAGGCCATGTGCCACAAATACAATGGTCAAAAAACACGTCCTTTCTGCATCAAATCAGGAACTAAAGTTCCTGAGGTCGGAAACTTACACCGACAATCAAAATGATGGCCGGAAACATACAACGCCACAGTAAAACAAAAAAAAAACATAAAGAAGAAATACAATAAAACGAACGTGCACGCCACTGTAGTATTAGACCGCATTAAACCTGCCAAAAATGTCAACAAAAACTTCAGAAGGTCGCTACAAAATGAATGTTTGCAAGAAGTTCTAAATAAAATATAAATAGGCCAAAAATAATGAAGATAAAATACAGGTAAGTTACTAAATAGAAGTGAAACGTATTTTACATAAAATATACACAATGTAGGAACCAATGAAACACTAAACACAAACAATAAAAAGGAGATATGAAGTTGCAAAGAAGATTTATTGAACAGAACACTAATTAAAGAAGTTATAACAATTGAAAAACACAAAGAATATAAGGGATTGACACAGTAACAGTAAAGATTCGGCGAGGGAAATCCAGTTTTAAGATAAACTAAAGGTACGTAAAAGATAGATATGATTCGGGAGCAAAAAAATGCTATAGGTCAAAATTAGACCGTAACACACTAACACTCAATATTTAAACTTGGTTTTATTCAGTTGGTTAGTTAAATTTTATACTTCAATAAAAGAAATATGTAATTGGAATTAACATCAATTTATTTGGATGAATGAATAAAACCAAGTTTAAGTGGTATTTGGTGCTACTGGGCATAAGTAGAATAGTAGATTCCTTTGAAGTTTCAGTAACATTGTGTGCGTTCACTTCACTTAGCGCTAATTCTAATTCTGAAAGTTGTGATGATTATCACTAGATTTGAATTTAATTTTTGGTGTTTAGCGCTATAGTTTTGTGGTTAGCATGTTAATTTTTTGCTAATGTTTTATAAATTCATATCGAGGTTCAAATCCCACAGGTAATTTTTTTGCATTTTTTATTATTTTGTACTGATTAAATGTCGCATACAATGTAATTGTTTGGCTATATTGTATGTCGTTTGTTGTAAAATGTATTGTTGTATTTATGTTTAGGTATCGCGTGATCGAGTGGGTAACATGCTCGTCTAGCGCGCCGGGGATCGTGGGTTCATTCGGTTCAGTCCCACATGAGTTTGTATTTTTTAAATTTTTATTTAAAATAGCAAATATTTGCAGGATGATTGGAATTTTGTTTAAACTTATTTTGTAGTTTTTAACGTTTTTTCGAGGTATACGTAAATACGAAGCGACAGTTTTAGAGAGTGTTTGCTCTCTCAGGGAGACGGTGTGTGGCGTCTTCCGCGAAACTGCTGAGTACCGGGCGAGTAAGTAGTTAGAACCTTGGCTGCCTTTGACTCAGTGCTGTTGGTGTGTGCCGGCAGCACGCGAAAGAGTGCAGAAGGTGTATCGTACGGCTACGGATGTTTCCGTACAGTGGGGTTTACCACTCTTTTGCTGTAAACGCGATTGTCGATTAGTGTTGGTGGGTGCCAACACGGTCCCGTTTCCGTTCCGAAATCGCGATTATTGTTGACTGTTGTCGAGTAACAACACTGTAACCGTTCGGTTTTCCTTAACTTTGGTGTGTGCCACTGTTGACCGTTCGTACATTGATCCCGTAACTTTGGTGTGTGCCATTGTTACCTATTCGTGTTCCCGCAAATTTGGTGTGCCATTGTTGCTCGTTTTTCTGTAACGAAAGAATCCTACAAGTATCGCTGATTCAATTGTACGATTATGTGCTAGTTATTGCTATTTTCATTTTGTTTTGTTCATTTTCTCGTTTTTAATATAATTTAATAAAATATTAAAATCCATTACATTTAATTTCATTGTCAAAAACCGAACTCTGTCTCCACTAAGCTATCCGAGTCCTTTTTGGCGTTCAAGCCACTCTTTTTCAGCGACGCTCTAAAAGCGTCCTTTACCAGATTTACCACCTCCCCTGTCTGTGTTATCAACCAATCGATTGGCGCCCGAGAAACCCATTTTGACAGCAAGGAGAACTAGAGAGAACGCCCAGTAAAGGCTAAAGGCCCCTTTTGGCTATTACATTACGTAATCAGTTTCGGGACATGGTGGTAATGCTCGTGCTTGTTAAGTAAAGGGATTGTTGCCCTTTTGGCCATTACAACGTACTGCTAAGTTCAGTTTTGTTCGAGCATCTAGCGGAGACTCCGAGCGCTTCTGAAAGACGCTAGATTCTTTTGTTAACTTGAAAACGCGGAAATTATAAAAGCTAACTGAGTGTTTATGAATACTGGGGTAATGGAATTTTATTTATCTCGCAAATACTGATGAAAACAAAAAAAGCATGCTTATAATGTATTTATTTTATTCAATTTTGGGAAATGTTTAAAAAATAATTTTTATATTAATTCAGTAAAACATTCGTTTGAAATGTAGAGCCTCTTTCATAAATGCCATTAAGGATATTTTTCTTCTCAAATCCTTTTTAAGAAATGCGATCTAGTTAGCAAATGGCAAAATTTGGTCGTTCAATTCTGTCTAGTATTTTGCTACAACTTAGCGCTAGCAGTATATGCTATTTACGTGTGTTGAACGAATCTATTGCATATGTTACGCCCAAACACCGCAAACGCTCAGTGACTACGAGTTATGAATTGTCAGTTAGGTACGGTTATAGTTCGTTTTTTTTAAACAAATCATTAATAACAATACCTACCTGAACCTAACACAACACGACAAATGATTAGATATCTGTATTTGGTAGTTCAGCACCATCCGCAACGGCGTTGTGGCTCTTTTTTGCGCTCACTGAGCGTTTTCGATATTTGGCCGTTACATATATACGGAGTTTTAATAATAAAAGATAAAGAAATAACTATAAAACAGCACACACTAATAGTTCAACTAAACTTTATTAAAATGTTATTAAACATTGTTGTGTGAACGTGTTAAGGCCCATTCGCACTGTATAACATGCTGGAATACTTTCTGACGTCTTCATCTATTTACAACTTCTACAGTTAACATGAAGATGTCTTGTGTAATTATTTTAAAGGAAAATGAAATATATAAATAAATAAATGAATTAAAAACCGCAGAAAGAATAGGTTTTGGGTACTTTCAAATTCGCACAAAGTATCAAATTTGTGCATGCGATTCTAGAAATATTATTTTTTTGCGATCCACAACACCTCGTTTTTTCTAAATAAGTCTATATTAGAATAAATACAATTGATAAAGCTGTTGGCACTCGGTGACACATGATTATAAAAAGAAATAAAAACATTAGGTATTGTTTCACAATTTAACAAAATTCCTTTATTTCGTAATTTTGGCAGTTACGCCACCCATCAGAAGGTATGAACTAATTTACAAAACAGATCTCAAAAGTATATATATATATATATATATATATATATATATATATATATATATATATATATATATATATATATATATACACGACGTTCAATAATAACTATTAATGTGCAGTAGGATGAAGGAATTTCCTTGATAACTATATCTGTCAAGAATGGAGAATTTATTATTTCCAAGTGTACATTCATTAACTTAGCTTTTGGCCTGCGTTTAGGGCTTCCTTTCTACATAAAGAAAAGTTTACGGCTTCTTAGAAGCTTTCTAAATCAAGATAAAAATTGCCCTTTATCGCCCCCAAAGCGATACATTGCTATAAACACAATATTTTGCTATATTGAAATTTCTGTAACATGTTACATATAATGGTTATATAGCATATGTGGGCACACGTATGAAAATGTTACTGTTTATATTTACAATAAGTAAAACTATTATTTAAAATAAAATAAATTCTCACCTGATCCCTCAAGTTTAACAGATAAAATAAAAACAGATAGTCTACTTTACTCGTACTGGGTGCAGGAGAGTAATGTATCATTTCTTACTTTTCCGTGCTGAAATACTCTTTCTGACATATAAATATTGAAATAAAGGACTTTTCCAAACGGTTGTTGGAAAAGTATTTTATTCGGTTTATATGGTTATGTTGCAATTTTATCATTTTCGTCAGTTTAGAGTTCATATTTTAATACTCCTATACTTCGTGTTGGTACCTATTGAGTTTTGATGAGATTGTGTATGTATTTTCAAGTTTCAGGCAATAAAAGGTTCATACCTTAAATAGTATGTTAGTAATTTTTTCTTTTGTTTCAGCCCAAGATATACATGTGAAAGATTTAGTGGTAAGTTACTGCATGTTTATAGTATTTTCAATAATAAATAGCCAGCTCCTTTTCTTTTAAAAATTGTTAATTTTTATATGTATAAATTTACAGTGTTCCATATATAAATAACCGAAGGCTTTGTAATTCATCCCTACTACGACATCTGTCTTATAAATAACTGGGAAATAAAGTAATATTTGTGTTGTAAATAATTTTTGCCGTAAAAATATTTCTTGAAATTATTAACATAAAGTGTTCGGATAAAATAATTGTTTTTATAATCAGTGAAAAATAGTACCTACACTGTGGCGATCGTAATTCATGAGACTGTATTATTAGTCATTGTCATTATACATGAGTGGCATACACTATATTTTCTACAATGGGGTCTCGTGGCCGCGTGCCTGAGTGTCTGGTCGCGAATTTAAAGAACCGGATTTTCGAATTTTAAATAGTACAAAATTGATCCCTGTGGTGCACTCTTCACGCCAACAGTGCCCGTGGGCTAACGCCTGGTAAACGCCCGCACGGTACAAATATATCGTGATCATTACCGATATGTGTATAAAGCAGATTGTCACATTCAGAAATGGGTAATATGCCGTGATGGTATATATTTATATTATAAACCAACAAATTGGTTATAAAATTCATTGTATCATAATTAGCTAATTTATCAGTAATAACAAACCGAAAATTCAACCAAAAGTTCTCAAATGGTAGAACAAATTGTTTTTTTTTTTTTTTTTGTCCATTAGGTAGGTATTTTTCAGATTTCACCTATATTGTATGACATTTATTTTTTTCTTAAAAACAATGAAATGTTTTTTTTTGTCACATGTCTACATTTTAACCTATCCTGTCATTATTATACTGAGAATAAAGCTCTAGAGATTATTCTCTAGAATAATCTCTATAGGTTTTGTTTTTCTTGACATATGTCAGATAGTTATTATCAACACCTAATTAAAATGAGCGAAAAATACCAATTTCGTGCCGTTTTTGATCATGAAATAAACCAAAAAATTATTCAAACCACTTCTAGATTTATTATATTTTCTGATCATATTTATTTTGCCCTGTCAAAGTTGTGTTCTAGTTGTCAAAATAGACTTGCCAAGTGGACCATGTAAATGAATGAAGCTAGTTAATTACTACAGAAGATGGCATTACAATAGCATGACAGTAGATTCCGTTTAAAATATATTTGTGGATTATAAAATAATTCGCGAGTTCGATAATTTAGAAAATAATTCTCCACTTTATTTCTCAAACTTGTTGCTATTTGGCAATAACAACTCAAGCTCTATGGGCTCTCGTGACTGTTGCCTGGCAACAAGTTTTCGAAAAATCTGTCAAATTATTTTCAGTTTATTCTCACTCTTGTTATATTATTACTGGGGGAAATGATAATAAAATAGTACATTAAGATACAAGTTTCATAAAACGTGATTTTAGCACACGCGTCATTCTTAGAAACGAGCGGCTTGTCGCGAGTTTTCTAAGGGGACAAGTGTGCTAAAATGTCTTATGAAACGTGTATTTTATACTATTTTTTCTATTTTGGTATTTTTTTCAAAAAATGTACATTATTTCTGTACATTATTTCATGTCCAGGAATTTCAATTTCGGTTGCTCAATATGTACTTTATGAAACTCATTCGGATCTCATAAAGAAGTACTTTATGACATCCAGATGGGTTTCGTAAAGTACATACTAAAGAACCAAAATAGAAAAATTATAATTAATGTTATAATATTGAAATAGGCTATGCAATACATAACTATTAATACTAATGTTGCCTAGGTTACTCTACTACTAGTGTAAATGCACTATATATTACATTGTTTACAATTTATAATACCATTTTTCTTAAAATAAGTTATACAACCTTATACAATATATGTATCGTTGATATCAGAAAAAGTCACTACTTAATGGACAAAAAAATTATATAGGATATATACCACTTAAAAAAATACAGGGTTTCATCATCAGTCCTAAGAATTTTTATACATCTGAATTGACAGAAACAATAATTTATGTTTGTTATTAGTATTTATTCGTGTCGAACTAATATATACAATAAGTACGTAATAACAAAAGCAAAAAGTCAAAAATCACTCATTTGTCGTCCGCTTCTTGGATGTACTTAAAGAATACGAGTACTAGTTCGTTGTCGCAGAATTATCTATTAATTAAAATTAAAAACTAGTACCCAGGGTCGCCGCGAGGACGCTTCTGCTTGACCCGTGTTTCATTTTTGACAGTTGTCATTGCTAACAACCAAATTCCATCTTCCTAATCTTTGCACATATTTCAAAATTCACATCGAAAATTAAATACCAAAAACACAAAGAATTTAATAGTGAATCGATTTTTTTGTACAACAACATTTAAAATTTTAATTTTACACTAAAATTTTGTAGACAAAAAATTCACAAATGCTTCAATGACATTTGCATAATAGTTATTTGTGTATCAAGAGCGTAAAGTGAATCTTAATTGCTCGTGCTGGTAAATTGAAGTGCAAGGGTAGCGAGCGCTACAATCGAGCTAGAGCAATAAAGATAATTTAAGCTAGAGATGCACACATAATTTTTTCTACGACTTTACTAACGAAATAAAAAAATAATAATACCTATTTAATAAGTTCAATTCAATCTAAACCAATTTCCTGTTTTGTGTTGCTGTAACCATGACGATATGAGTAAATAAATAATTCTGATGCCAACAATCAGTGTTTTATGAAAAAAATTCACACATACATCAAAAATGTGCTCAAAATTCTCCGAAAATAGTGAAGATAGTGATTTTTCTTGCACTCCTCCAGATATATTCGAAGCGGCGCAAAATGCTTCCTTGAGTTTATTATCTGCAAAATCAAGAGCATTATACGAAAAGAATTATAACCTCTTCATTGAATGATGTAAGTTAAAAAAAATCAAGAATTACAGTGAAAATGTTTTACTAGCTTACTTTTTGGAAAAATCTAATGTAATGAAATCGTCTTCTCTTTGGTCCATTTGTTCCATGCTAAAATCAACACTAGCAGTTAAGAACGATATTGATATCAGCAAATTCAAGAAACTAACTGCTTTTTTGAAACAAAAATCAGTTGGTTATAGACCAAAAAAATCTAAATCTGTAACAAGAGATGAAATAAATAAATTCCTGACTGAAGCCCCAGACGATCATTTCCCTATGATGAAAGTTGTTCTTATATTGGGTGTTGCTGGAGCAAGCCGACGCGACGAATTAGTTAGGATGACTGTAGATGATAATAAGGATAATGGGTCCATTTTAATTGTGAAGATTCCAGACTCAAAAACGAATGTGCAGCGAACATTTATTGTTGATGATCATAATCTTTTGTCAATGTACAGAAGATATGTTGCTCTTCGACCCTCTAACATATCCCGGCGATTATTCATAAATTATAAGCATGGCAAATGTACCGCACAAGTTGTTGGAATGAACACTATAGGAAAAATCCATTTAACATTGCACAATATCTGAATTTACCTAATTCGAAATCATTTACAGGCCATTGTTTCCGCAGATCCTCTGCTACATTACTAGCTAATTCCGGAGCTGACATTATGACTCTAAAACGCCATGGTGGCTGGCGTTCATCAGCTGTTGCAGAAGGTTATGTTGATGAAAGTTTGAAAAATAAAATTGATACAGCGCATAAAATTTTAACAAACAAGGAGAATCAAACTTCTGCCACTGCCACACTAACTGAATATTCTAGTGGAAATGTCACAGTCACAGGATCTAATTTATCCTCGTCAGCTGTTTCAAGCTCTGGAATAAATATACAAAACTGCCAAAACTGCACATTTAATTTTAACATTGTCGGTCAATGATTAAATCCACTAAGTTTGTCAATTATGAAATATATTTATAGTTGTAATTAAATGTACATTCACCAACAGAATAAAGTTGTAACTTAATTAAATAAATAAGTTGGTAGCGTAGCTGACTTCGTATTGGTTGTAGCACATTTGTAGTGTAAAACTGAACCGAACGTATATTTTAGATTTCGTAAGTATTGTTTTAATAAATTAAAATTTCAACAATGATATGTATTTATCTAAGCGAGCAAATTAAGTACTTTACCGCGCGTTGCTATGGGCTCGTTCCTTAGTAATCATTAACTTTACGATGACAAAAGAGAGCATAAATATCAACTTTTCGTGGTGGTCGTAGAAAAAAACATTTATGTTTGTTGTTAATCATGGATAAATTCACAGTCCAGCAATACATAGAAATTATTCATTGATATGAAAATTCGCGTTCTGAAATTTGCAATTTCGGCCAAAAATAATTTTCAGCGACGAGACACATTTTTGACTCAACGGTTTTTTGAACAAGAAAAAGTCACTATCTGGTGCGGATTGTAGGCTGGCCGCATCATCCTTTACTTTTGTTAACCGTTGAGGGCAGAGCATTCACCTGAGAGAGGATAGAGCAATGATAAATGTTTTTATGGCTTTTGTCTTTGATATGTATTTCCAATATATTTCAAAAATACTGTAAAAAATAAGGGCATATGGTACTGACCAAAATGAGTAAAAAAGCTTAATCAACATGGGTCCGATCTTCCATAATTTCCGAGATTTGAGGCAGTGAAAAATGAGTTTTTACGGGGTTTAAATCTGCTATCTCGAAAACTATAAGAGTTAGGACTTTGATTAAATGGAATTTTTTGTTTGCCTTTTAAAGGTCATCTTAGATGTGCTTTTGTTTTTTAAAAAAAATTTCATATAATTGTACTATGTCAAATGTGGCGCCCTTGGCCAATATTTAATTTTTAAATAACTTCGTAACTATTAGAAATTGAGAAAAACGTTTCATATAAAATTTTATTGTTTTTTTATAGTCTATTTACTGACATAAACAAAATTTTGTTCGATCACTATCTTTATCAGTTTTTTTCTATTTTTCGCTTTTCTCCGAGACAGTTGAAGATTAGTCCTATGTTGATTATGTTTTTTTTTTACTTATTTTGGTCAGTACTAAATGCCCTTAAATTTTTTTACAGTATTTTTAAAAAACCCTATATATTTTAAAAATAAAATGGCAATACGTGCCATATAAGTGGTGCTATAATCGCTATTTAGCAGAAAAAGGTCCCTGGACGTTTAATTTCCCAAAACTGTGATAGGAATTGGCCGTCAAGATCGTGTGATTTAGCATCTCTAGACTTTTTATCTGTGGTTTTTTTGAAGTCATTCGTGTTCGCAATAAGTTATAGATATTTAAAGCGGTGAGATGTACAAGAAAAATATTCCACCTATTGGGTATTTCAAACTGAGATAGCCATTTTATACTACTCTCAAAGCCGCTTCAAATGACTTCTAAAAGAAAAATATTCCTACATAGCAAATGTCTATAACCAAGACAAATTTAAACAGGCTGTCCCGCAACTGGATTGCTCGAACAAGATAATTTTGAATCAAAAATACCACATACACTTATATTCGAATCTCAAAATTAGTTGAGTTATGAGCGATATTGAATTGAGGAGCTCTTTTCAAAAACAACATTAATCCAGTTTTTTCAATTTGGAATAATCAAAGAAAGAACTTTCCAGCTTCCTTACATTTAACAATGTAGCTTCGAGAAAATAAACACATTGTATAATAGAAAGGTTTATTACCTCCCGTCATACCCTAGGTAAGGGAGGTAATGTTATCGGTCCAAAAATTCGATGGTGAGTTTTCAGTAAATAAGCACGAATTAGGGTCCCCACACTACTATTTTTACGACGATGTGTGTGTGTGTGTGTGTGTGTGTGTGTGTGTGTGTGTGTGTGTGTGTGTGAGTGCGTGAGTGTATGTGTGTGTGTGCGTGTGTGTGCGTGCGTGTGTGTATGTATGAATGAGTGTGTGTATGTGTGTGTATGTATGAGTGAGTGTGTGTATGTGTGTGTGTGTGTGTGTGTGTGCGTGTGTGTGTATGTGCGTGTGTGTATGTATGAGTGTGTGTGTGTATGTATGAGTGTATGTATGTGTGCGTGTGTGTGTGTGTGTGTGTGTGTGTGTGTGTGTGTGACGATTGTTTCCTCCACGATAACTCTTAAAACAAACTTCAGAAAATTTATATTGTCCATATTTAAGCTTTCTACATCCATGTAAAGAATTGAATAGATTTTGGGTAAAATTGGACAACCGGAAGTGATAATTTACTTGAAGCCCATAGCAGTTTTTAATGAAAAAATATATTCAAATATAATCCAAAACTTTTCAATTTTAGTATTTAAGACTTTGATATCAAGGAGAATAACATATTAGATTTTGGCTAAAATTAATAAACCAAAAGTGATACTTAACTTGAAGCTCTAACAGATTTGTGTGAAAAATATATTATGATATTCAAAAACTTTTTAAATTTAGTATTTAAGACTTTTATATAAAAGGGAACAACATATTAAATATTGGTTAAAATTGATAAATCGGAAGTGATACTTTTACTTTACTTGAAGCTCTGAACAGATTTTCGTGTATATTCCAAAACTTTTCAAATTTGATATTTAAGACTTTTAGATTAATAAGAACGACATATTAGATTTTTTCTAAAATTGAAAACCGGAAATGATATTTTACTTGAAGCTCTAAAAGGATTTTCGTGAAAAATATTTTATGATATATATATGATAGTAGTATTTTTTTCAAATTTGGTATGTAAAACTGTTATATTAATAGGATATTACATTTTTTCTAAAATTGATAAACCGGAAGTAATACTTTACTTAACAGAATTTCGTGATATATATATATATATATATATATATATATATATATATATATATATATATATATATACAGGGTGTAAATGAAGTAAATGCATTAAATTTAACCAGTAATATAACTCGACGAGAGCAACATAAAAGATTTTATCATCGATAATGATTACTTGGTTCAGTAGAATAAATAAGATAAAAGGAAGATGAGTATGCTGCGCACAAAATTTCTCAAATTTTGAAAATGAAAACCCAGAATTCTGAACTTTGATTAGTTAAGTAATATATTAATAAGTAATTTTAATACAAGAAACATTGCTTCTATCACTTAGATATTTTAATAAATAAAGAAATATTTTGTAAATAAACTTGAATTTATAATAATTCAGTCTTACCCAGAGTTTAATTTAGACTTTTATGGGCCCTAGGCAAAAAATATTTTTCAGGCCATTATCAAAAAATTAGGACCTACAATTTTACAAGATAATGCAGCTGTAAATATATCATAAATTAAATTGCATTAGAATTAAAGAAACATTTGTGATTAGCCATTTTCATTATTGTAATCAAAGTTCCTTTGTTGTAATTATATAAGTATTCTTTTATTGTAATCAAATCAAAATTCATGTTTTTTTTAAGAAAACAGGGGCTCTAATCAGACGTAAGTACGTATATTCAGTAAATTATCCACATAGGTATACATCCTTGATATACATATATGTTCAAATGCCACGATTAAATTTAAAAAAAAAAACATACAGTAAGTAACGATACAATTATTGTAATAATTTTTCTGTGAGATTAGTCGTTTTCTGAATCAGAGAAACACATATTCACTATTATCTACAGCCATATGATACACATTATATATGTGCATTTGCCCCGATTAAACTATAGTTCTTGTATTATTAGTAATTTTCATTGTTGAAATAAAATTTTCTTTATTGGGCAACATATATTTTTTAACTATTTCGTCGATTTAGACTTAAAAAGTGTGTTTTTTGGGAATTACAGGCCCTAGGCATATCCAGTATAGTTTCCTTGGCCTAAATTAGGTCCTGATCTTATCTCAAATTTGACAAAATTGCACTGAAGTTTCCTTCTTTTTAGTCATACATGATTCTTGCATCTTTCTTCACCTTCACCTAACATATTTTTAAATTAATTATTATTTAAACTAGTAATATCTGCATTATTTTACCTTAATTTCGACATTGTAAAAATATTTTAATGTGCTCTATTGCCAAGAGCTCATGAAGTTTCTCTTAAAACAGCACCTTAATTTTTGCGAATTATTTTCAATAATTTCCTCAACTCTAGAAACTTCATAGCTTTTCACTAATTTTTTTCCTTTACTTTAACTTTTATTTCGAAAAACATTCAAGTTTACAGTTCGAAAACCACAAGTAATTGTAACTGACATTATCTGGACTTTGATAATGATCAGCTCAAAGATGTCGCTGCCGTCGCTCAAAAAGGAACGGTACAAGCGTTTAGTAATAAACTTGTTTATCAGGTAAAATTCTATCAAAATGCTTACGTTTACAAATAGCGACTACACAGACATTGTTATTAGTTACCTATGGTTTAATTATTTATTCGTATCTTTACTACATTTTAATTTGTGGTTGATATAAAAAAGACAGTGTTATAGAGTTGCCATTGCATTTAGACAGAGCGTTTGCAAATCATACTGTTCCTAATATTCGCACATTTGTTAATCTTGTACATCTTTATCACAATACGAAGTATCACATATGACAATTTTAAATAAAGCAACAATTGTATCCATATCATGTGCAAAAAGATCAATGTTTTCAGCAGACTTCGATTTTGGAAATGGCTCATAATGTTCATTAATGAGACTGAATTTACTTGGGAAGGTGTATTTATTATGCACTTGGCACAATACACATTTCAACAGACGAAAATGCTGTAAAAATTTTCATTAAAAAATGTTTGGTCGGGAACAATAAATGGACGACTAATTATTGGTACTCATGTACCTAGTTTAAATGGACAAAAGTTTGTACTTACATTTTTTGAATAACGTATTTAAACTATTATGATTTGTCGAAGATAAATAATCATCTCATAACCTAATAACTATGCTTTTCCACTTCCTCGATACCTCGTACCCCTCGTTCCTGCTTGTCATTCACTATTCACAGGTGATTAAAGGCCTGGTTTAATACACAACTTTATAATTTTGTTATCCAAAATTTAAATTTCTTAATTTAAAAAATTGTACTATTACGAATTAATTAATAATAAATGTTATTTTCGTTGATTCGTTTATTAATTACTGTGACTGCAAGTGTAACCGATAACCGACAATTTTTGAGCTGTTTGTATCCCACTTGAATACGGCAGCAGCTATTTGTTCTCAATGGGCGGGTAACGAAATATGCAGCAAATCTTTAAAGATTTTTAAATCAAAATCTAAAAGACTTAGATAAAAAGTTATTAAGAAATATTGTTGTTCTCGTCGAGCTACATTACTGGTTAAATTTAATGCACTTATTTCATTTACACCCTGTATATATATATATATATATATATATATATATATATATATATATATATATATATATATATATATATATTCTAAAACTTGTCAAATTTAGTATTTAAGACTTTTATATGCAAGGGAGCAACATATTCGATTTTGGCTAAAATTAATAAACCGGAAGTGATACTTTATTTGAAGTTCTGAACATATTATTGTGAAAAATATATTGATACAATCCAAAACTTTTAAAATTTGGTAAATAAGACTTTTGTATTAATAAATAAATAAATAAATAAATATATCATCACGGCTTATTACCCATTGCTAGATATGCCAATCTGCTTTGTACAGATATCGGTAATGTTGAAATATTTGCACCGTGCGGGCGCTTACCAGGCGTCACCGCACGGGCACTCAATGCTAGCGTGGAGAGTGCACCACAGGAGTCATTTTTTGTGCCATTTAAAATTGTAAATATTTGGCGTCGGTCGGGATCGAACCCGGTTCCCCAGATTCGCGACCTGACACTCAGGCACGCAGCCACGAGACCCCATTATATTAATGAGAACGACATATTAGATTTTTTTCTAAAATTGATAAACCGGAAGTGGTACTTTACAGAAAGCTATAAACAGATTTTCCGGAAAAATATATTAAAACATGTTTCAAAACATGGAATTGACGGGAGGTAATGTCCTGGCCACATCAGATTTTTTTACTGCTTTTAAGTATACTTATAGCACTTTTAAATTACAAAAACGATGTGTTTAGCTCATTTAGATTTACAAATTGTTAATTGTAAGTTTTCATGTAAAATGCTTTATGCTTTATTTAGTCTTAATCAGCTTTATTGCGTATAACGGAAACTTTTCCTTGTGCATCTCATCGCTTCAATTACTCAAGAGCTAAATGAGAACATACGATGCGAAATAACCAGTGTGGAGACCCAACTATGCCAAAATGAGATTGGAAAATTTATTGGAATTTGCATTCGTTTGATTTTTATCTAATACCAAAATCCGGACTTTGAAAATGAAAACCCTTCATTATTTTGTTGTACCGTTTGAGAACCACTGGTTGAATTTTTGATTTTCTATTACTGATAAATTAGTCCCTTATTCTTGATAATTTTTTCTATATAACATATGAGTATTTCTCTAACGTTATTAATTCGACTAAAAATTGCTGGTTGTTAAAAGAACACCCTGTTTAATTCTTCCAACATGGGAATCTCGAGAACTATAAGAGATACGTAGTCGGTTGCTTCATTGCATAGGTGATATAGGCGAAATAGTAAATAAAGATATTAAGACTTTATAAGAATTAAATTATCAGCTATAATATCCCGAGGATATTGATAATTACGAAATAATTTTATGGCAGTCACCGAAAGCGCGTTGCTTGGTAACCGCCCGACGCCGAAGGCGGAGGGGTGTTACCTAAAAGCAACGTGCTTGAGGAAGTCGTGATAAAATTATATTTAATTTTAATTAAATTTACGAAGAATTTCTTTTTGGCAAAAAAAATGTAATTATAAAATCACCCAATAGATGTTAGTAAAAGATTGACATTGACATAACGAGAAGACAAGACACGTCAGTTTTATTATACAGTCGTTTAATAGTAATAATTTTATTAATTGAATCGTTATTTTCACTGCCATACCGTGAAAATGACATTTTCAAATTAAAACAATTAATCTTTAATTATCTGTCAAAAAGTGTTTGGATAATTATCAGTGTAAGTTTGTTTTGATTGGTTACTTTCGCACACTTTATCAGAAATATAAAGATTCAATTGGATAATTTTTTAACCAAACATTTTCAATGTAAATCACCAAGTTATTATTTTTAATTTTGGTTTTCAATTGTTTCATTGCATCAACAATTCTTTTTATCCTATAATTGTTGCATATTTGCAGTTTGAAGAACAAAAAAGAAGTATAGAAAGTGCCCTTAAGACGTGTAAACCAAAATCAAGTTTTATTTCACACTTCGAAGTTATTTGCAAAAATAAAAAAAACTGCAAAATTTACGTTTTCGTCCATATACAGCGACTTATGCATTTTTCGCAATATCGAAACACCACTAAAATGGTCTGCTAATGACGCCACTTTCTGTCTTATTTTCCGACTTCGTTTCTCTTATAATTCTCGAGATCTCCATATTGGAAGAGTTATCCTGGTCAACCTGTATTATATGCGTAGACACCAATACGAGAAAACGCATTCTAAAAGAGATACCGAGGATTTACTTATATTAAGTGAAGGGTACTGAAATAGCAGAAAATTGTTGGATTATAACCTTGTACCACCTTTTGTTTAATTCATTTAACACAAATAAGACCTCAATAATTAATAGTATATGCCGTAACTTAACCACGATCGTGGTTATGGTTCAAGTAGTCAGGTTATGGTCACTGAAAAGTGCTTGTCATTCGGAACATCTCGTTTAATTTGTGTCGGTAAAGCAGGGAACCACCGCGTCATTAGAAATAAGTGACAAAATAACTTTTGTCTATCCTTATACTAACGTATATATTATACATATCAGTATATAGTATATAGTAATTATATGTTTATACAATATTATTTATTATATTGTAAGAAAAAAGAATATGACCACAACAACCACAAAAAAATTGTGGTCGTCGTGGTCACGAAAAGGTAATCAAGAATTTCAGGAACCACATTCCGAAATTGAACCGAGATCCTGAAATTTTGTTTTGGTTACATTACGGAACGCATAACCAGAACCTTGGTCACCGCGGTTAAGTTACGAAATATACTATTAATATTGTAGCCATTTCAATCCAATATTAAATTATTACACCAGTTATTCAATATTTTCGAAATATTTGTAATTAAAAAAATTGTATTGCAAACCCTTGTGTACTTACTAAAAATGCAATACTTTAATCATTTTCCGTTGTATTTTTAAATAATGAATAATATTGAGTTATGTATAGAATGCAATGGCTTTAATTTTGAACATTTGCTCTGAGATTTTTTTTATATTTAAGTATTTACGACCCAATACAAACCTAAATAAAACTAAATGGAAACCAAATTTCTTGGGGATGTCGGTCCAAGGATTAAATAAATTTAATTTTTCTTTTTCATCGACGTTTCGGTTATTTATTGTTAAACCTCATTCATGATTCAAAGTAAATACATGAAGAATACAATAATTATAGTTCTATAATGAAGAGTCAGCAATTAAAATTTAAAAGAAACTTCATATTCGATTTGTACTGTAACTAGAGCAGCGGAAGTTTTCGTTTAATCTACATTTACTATCGAAAAAAATTACTTCCTAAGTATAAATAAAACTACTATATCTTGTTTTTCATGATATCTTTAGTATCTCTGTTGGGAGGCGTTGTAGCCCGTAGTTTGTTGGGATATTTTTCTCATTTTGGTAACGAATTTATACTCCGAAGCCTTGTATTGTTAGATGAAATATTTTGTGTATTAATTTTTAAAATAGCATTTAATTTATTATGTTTTTTGTTAGGAATCTCAAGTTGTATTTCAAGTAATGATTTCCTTAATATTCATAACTATATTCCTGTCATTGCTATGGCTTCTATGGAAACATCGAATGTGCTGTCAATCTTCACACAGGTAAGCTCGTGCTATACAAATGCATCAAACAATTAAATGGGTAAGCTGAGTGAACATGTTTCATAAGCAATTTACATAACATTTCTTTATAATAACATGGACTGTTTTTACACCCGTACATGTCATGCCGTAGGTAAGGTAGGTAATGTTTTCGATCCAAAAATACGATAGTAAGCTTTCAGTCAATAAGCATGCATTAGGGTCCCACAACAAATTATTACTATTTTCGCAATGCCGTGCGTGCGTGCGTGCGTGCGTGCGTGTGTGTGTGTGTGTGTGTGTGTGTGTGCGTGTGATTTTTCGCGATTACAATACTTCCTTTACTATGTACAAGAAGTAAAAACATTAGATTTTGACTATAAAGGTGTTTTCGAATTTTTTTATTATACATGCATCATAATCCCTCTTTAAAACACGCCAAAGCGTGTTTAAATCGACCATAAAAACACGCTAAATTTTTGAGTTACCTAGGTAACGAAAAATGACAATTAATATGAATAACAACTAAAACAATTATTATTATTGGTTTTTATTTAAATTTATATAAAAATTACAATTTTTGTTGCCAGCAATATGGAAATTACAGGATTTTAGCTGGGTATTTATAGTTTCGCTGTCGCCGTTTGCTGGAATGTCTATATTATCTTTTAATATAGTTTGTGTACTGGTAAGTGCCTCTCCAATGCGTTTCGTGACTGATATTTTGTTCTGTATGGATTCTTCAATATATCCACTCGCTACCGTTGATGATTTCCATCCTACTTGGCGCTTCAGTTCATCCACACTCATTCCGCTGTTTGCCATGATTGTGGCAGAACTGCGCCTGAACGCGTGTCCGGTATACTTTGTAGCGTCAGGAAGATTTAAGAAACGCGCCAGAAGAGAAGGACATTTTCCAAAAGTATTAATTCCAACGACTTGTTTAATGCATTTTCCATTGGCGTATTTCAAAAATACTCTATCCGTAGATATATTTTCTGGACGTAGAGATAGGTATTTGTTAAATAATTTGACATACGATATGTCATCATTATCAACCACAGCAAACTTTCGACCTTTTTCGGTTTTTGATGGTCGAATATTAATAATTAAAACAGAACCTTCTTTTTTAATATCAGACAGGCGCAAATCACATAATTCATATCTCCTGCATGAGCCAAATATTCCACATATGGCTACCACCTTTAAAATAAAATATTTATTAAATTTTGTAAAAAATATCATAATCTCGCGCTTACCTTCAAAAATAAGTAGGTATTATCTGGGGCTTCAATAAAAAATTTCCTTAACTGTTCTTCCGAAAATACGAAAGATTTTTTCGGCTCGTAGCCTTTATTAACGCTTTTCATGAAAGCATGCAATTTATGAAAAGTAGCTATGTTTACTCCTTTCTTAAGTTTTAGCATTGCCTGTAATTTGGAATGAATGCACCATAATGATGAAGGTTTATACTGATTTGACTATAACGAAACACAAAATAAGTACAATAAATTTCACAAGTTACCGTTATACCATTTGGTTCATATAGGCCAGCATGAGTGTTTCATCCACAGTTACGGCATTTTTATTTTCCATCCATTTATTTAATTTTTCGTATTCCTTATAATACGCGTCTTTAGATTTAGGCGGAATTAATCTTAACTCCGCCTGTTCAGCTAATTCTTTAATTTCATTCATTTCTCACTCTCACAATCACGTGAAAAAATATTGACTTGTTGACAACTTAAACAATACGAATAATTGCTAACTGTCTCCTTGGAAACGCTTAAACTCACTGGATCAAAAATCAAAACCGTATGATTTGCAATAATTTTCAGTTTTAAATGGTTATGATGCATTTATAATAAAAAATAGCGTATGATACACGTGTATAAGCTAGCCTTTAAAGCACTACGACATTAAAGCCACTCCGCTACGCGTCGCGGCTTTAAACTTGTCGTGCGTGCTTTAAAGGCTAGCTTATACACTTATATCATAATATACTATTTTAAGTTTCTACACAATTTTAAAAAGAAATTTAAAAATTTCTGTTACCTCATAG
Source organism: Harpalus rubripes (assembly GCA_963082715.1). Lineage (NCBI taxonomy): Eukaryota > Metazoa > Arthropoda > Insecta > Coleoptera > Carabidae > Harpalus > Harpalus rubripes. Next base: position 19,164,643 of record OY720465.1, read on the forward strand.
CAATAGCCATGACATTTGCTTTCTTTTTTCTGGTTTAAAAAAATTATTTAGGAACGTCAAAAGTGACTCGGATTTCCATCATAATAATTCTTTACAAAGATACGTTCCTTATTCGAATAAACATTAATTACTTAATTTAGTTTATACAAAAAAATCCCAGAATATTCATATTGTTTTCTACAATGTCAAAGTCATAGCTATACACGGTACTTTTAAAATTCATTTTTAAAATTGTGAAGAAATGAAAACCATAGTAAGGAATGTAAAAATAGTTTTGTATAAAACTTTGAATTCTCTACAACTTTGCACTGCACATTTTTTTTATATAAAATGAACAGGAGAGCAGGAAACTGCGTAAAACTAAAACCCTATGTTAAATCCCTATGTTCGCACCCGACCGTAAACAGCCTGTATATGATAAATCGGAAGTGGTACTAACTTTGGAGCTCTTAACATATTTTCGAGGGAAAACATAATAAAATATAATCCAAAAATAAACCGGAAGTGATACTTTACTTATAGCTCATTGCTATTTTAAACATGGAATTGGCGGGAGGTCATGTGCTGGTCACATCTGATTTTTATTGATAAACGGGGTAATATCGTTCAACGAGTAGCGACTATAAACTGTTTCATTCAATTTTGCCTAATAAAGTCATGTTTATTTGCTTGGATGATCCGGACCATTAAGGTTGTTGTTTTATAAACAATTTTATTTCGCTAGCGTTTTAAAGAATTTTATTTCACTACTCACTAGCGGTTTTAAACTGTCAACCAAAATTGTTGGGATAAATTCAAATATTCAACGTATATCCGCCATTCTGCCACAAGAAGAAGTAGTAGAAGAAGAAAAGAGGATGAAGAAGAAAAAAAAGGAGAAAAAAATAAGAAACAGAAGAAGAGTAATTTTATAATTTTGTATACAGGCTGTTATGTAAGTAATGTGCCGTGCGTTACCACTTAATAAACAAGGTTGCAATGTATCGTAATCTGCAATAATTTTTTTTCTAATGTGTTTGGTGCAATTATAAAAGCATTTCAAAGTAGATTAATAAGAATAATTTATTTGAATAAAGAATAATTTAAAAATCACAGTAGTTTGAATACAACACCACTTGTCAGTTTTGAAGGTTTGAAGTCAGAAGCGGAGTATGGATAAATAAATTTTTATTAATGGCAAAAATATTTATTATAACATATGTTCAAAGTTTTCACCATTTCCTCTGGATAAAACTCCCTGTCGGTGTATTCTTGGTTAGTGAAAGTGACAGGCATTTCTAAATATCAAATTACTACTCCACTGATTACAAATTCAACGTCATTTATGACAACTGACAAATAATGTTCTTGGAACAACTTGATTTTTATATTTTAACTTAATAAGAAGCTGGTTTGTAATTGGTCGACTATACAGTCCCATAGCTTTTACAACTCGATAGATAGAGCAAAATAAATTTCAGATTATAACTTCTTTCAGTTATGTTTATCATACCATGAACTATGGCACATTACTTACATAACAACATGTAACATTTATGTAAAACTTCGAATTTTACTCTTGTTGATCATGTGCGGATGTCGCACGAAACGTCCAATTTTTGTATTATACAACATAATGGCTGTAATGAAAACCTAAGGAACTTTAAGGCCTCCAATACTTATCCTACAATCAATAATTATACATTTATTACAGGTAATGAAAAATTCAAGAACAAATTTAAATACGCTTTTCATTTTCTTATTAAAGAAATCAGGTCTTGCAAGGGTTCGCTTATAAAAAAATGTTGTATGTAGTTTTGAACATTGCCACTTTCATAGTTTACATTTCTCGTAACTAATGTTCGGCAACTATTAGCTATGTCCAGGGACTGACTGGCTCTTTAGCTTTAGACCGGCCTGGGTAAATAAGAACTGACCGGCTTCCCCTTAGTGAAAAAAAGCAGTAATGTATGAAGTTATCTGTAGTTCGAATTCTATCGAAATATGGAGACAATAAATATATTTTTTAATAAATAACTTTGTTTATATTTAATTTTTTATTTATTTAATACATGTTTATGGCCCGGTTTAATAAAACAAAATAATCTATGATTAAATTTTACCTCCAAAGTATTTAAAATTAAGGACATGTACTTCTCTTTCATTGATGGTTCACTTATGAGCTGATGCTAGTAATCGTGTTCAAAAGTTGTTTTTTTTTTTGTTTACAAAGTGTAAAGGAATACCATCTTCTTCTTCCCTGTCACTATCATCTTCTGATCAACTAAGACCACGACTTTTTAATAAGCTTGACTGATACTTGAGCCCTGCATTCAGCCATTGTAAAAACAGTACCTTTTAACTGAATATTTTTTAGATATTGAATAATGTCATTATTTTCTTGAGTTAAGACCTATTAAAGCATTTATTTACAGATTATCATGTTTTGTTTTACGTTCTGATCCATGTGTTGGCTAAATCTATGATATTTTGTGGTAAAAATAAGCCAGTAACATGGTTATCATCACTCGAAAGTTGCTCATCTATTTTATGATGAGAAGCTTTATCTACAGTAAGAATCATTTTTTTTTCTATTTTATTCTGCCTTTGTTTATATCTTACATTCGGCACAAACTCTTTATACAACCAATCCTTCAAAATTTCTTTAGTGATCCATTCGCTTTTGTGACAATAATAGTGTACAGACCGATGTGTGTTTTTAAATGCTCTACAATTGTGGGATTTACCAATAACGAAAATTTTAAGCTTATAATAGCCGTTTATATTGCTATAAAGGAAATTTTTTCTTGCTAATTTTATTCGGGTGCTGCTTTCTCGTCAGCATAACCAAAATTTTATTAAGAATAAAACGCCAAAATAATTCGAATTCGTCTAAAAACCAAAATCTTTTATTATCTTTTGCGACTCAATTCGGAATGGTTCCAAAGCTGTTTCGTCACTGGAAAGTTTGGGCCAGCCTCTGCCGGCCACATATTGGTTGTTTTTGTCTAAATCGGTGTATAACTGGGCGTAAAAATATTGAGATTTTTTAAAAGCATGTTGTCTATCTCTCTGTTGCAAAAACCAAGAGAACACGACATCCTCCACTTTTAGTGTTCCTGGAACTCAGGGTATAACCGCGCATAATAGTTATGTATGTACTAAGAGCACAATGAAAAGATTGCAGCATGGGGGAACGTTTAAATCTCGACGCGTAGCGGAGAGCTTTAATTTTCCCGAGTGCTATAATCTTGATTATGACCGTGGTACATACAATGTTTTATTTTATTTTCGTTCTCGAAATTCAAGGATTCAATGGGTATATATTCGGTATCGTAGAGCTGGCGTTGTGAATTTGAAGTGTGCTGTGGTTTCTAGCTATATTGTTTGTTTATAACAAATTTTAATTTAGTGTCAAATGAAAATGGAAGATATCGATTATTCTAAAGAAATATCGAATGAATTTGACCCTGTCGAGAGCAAGTTGGTTCCACAGAAGTGAAAGGACGTGTACGAGAAAGGATACGAATAGTTTTACGAGCAGCGGTGATAAAAAAATGTGATTTATCGAATTTATTTTGTTGTCTGACATTTATCTAAAAACGACAATTTTGACGTTTGAATAGCTGTTGCTTGCCAATTTTATAAGCTCTCAGGCGATAAAGCCAAATTGCGCCCGTTTTTGAGGGCGGATAAACAAGTTTATAATTTCAAAATAAATTAAAAATATTTACATTTTTCAGATACATTTAATGCTTGTCAAAAACAAATAGTTGCTGGGCCCACCGGCCTCCTACAAGTCACGGCCTCTCGGGAATTTCCCGATATCCCGGTGGCAATGTCCGTCCCTGGCTACGTATTCCCATGACACGACAGAAGAGTCTAGTCGTGACGCTGGCAGTCCCAAAGTAGCACGATCTATATTCCATGCGCCCGCAAAACCCAGCTTTATATTAGTTTTTAAAATAAGTTTAAAAATCTGATGTGGCCAAAAACACATTACCTTCCGTCATTTCCATGTATTTTGTACAAATTTCATACAGAAAGTTGCTTGCAAATGATTATATTTCTTGTATATTACTTTCCGGCAGTTATATGTATTTTATACAAATTCCATACAGAAAATTTGCGGCAAAAGATCCTGTATTTTTAGTCTACACGCTATGTCAATTGCACTTGAGACTGACATCTTTCAATCAGAATTTTCTTAATACAGTAGCTGTTTCCATAGCTGGCTACTGTATGAAATTTAATTTCTTTATAAATTTTTAACTATATCCATTTAATATTAAGTATAAAATGCAGTCAAATCGTACAGAGAATAAAGTATTCTTTAATATTTATAATAACATTAAATGTGCAAAAAATGATATTTAACATAGTTTTTTCGAGAAAAACTGTTAAAATCTTCAAATGAGGATACCAATTGTAACCAAAATCAATCAGCTCTGCATATGGATGTAACGAAGAACAATATCAGAGAATTATAATTTTTGAAATTGTAGTATTAGAGTTATCGCAGACGAAATTTTTGTTACACACCCATCCTACACCACACAACACACACACACACACACACACACATACACACACACTTACACACACACACACAGGCAGACACACACACGTACACGAACACGCACACACACAGAAACAGGCACACACGCACACCACACACACATAAATAAGTCTAATTTTCCACTCGGAAGACATCGTGTGTCTTCGGGGATTTTGCCGGCATGATAGCTAGGCTCTTGTTGACATGACAAGCCTCTTGAAATATTGGGTATGTGCAACAATAATGTAAATATTTTCAAATATTGGTTATGATCTATTTTCTAACTTACATTGAAAAAATGTAGAGGCCTTTAGGTTCCAAATCGTTTTATTTTGTAGAACAAGTCAATTACAATTATATATGGACGTTTCGGGCGAACATCCGCCCATCAACAGCACAAGTTACATTGACATAATAATACAAAATTTGCTTTATTTGACATTATTTACGCATATATACGTTTCTGAACATTGGAACAAAAATAACTATATAATTGTTTTGCAATTTAATCATCGTAAAAATAGTAATAACGTATTGTGGGGGCTCTAATTCGTGCTTATTCACTGAAAAGTCACTATCGAATTTTTGGACCGAAAACATTATCTCTCTTACCTTTGGTATGGCGATAGGTAAAAATGTTGTTTGGTGTAAGGGGTAATATTTTTTAGATAGTAATTCTAAACTAATCTATAATTTTTTCATTTTCAATCTGTAATATTTGCGTAAAAAAATTTAAAGACCTATAATAAACATACAACGTTATATTTAGTTGTTAACTAACAATAACACATAACCTGTTCTGTTTCTTTATTACTTGACAGTAATTTGCTAGTGGCGTTTTATTGCTTTAAGAATATTCTTATTCTAGTAGGTATATTTCAAGTGGCTTTTGCTAGGAAAACGTAAATTTTAAAGAAAGTTTATATTAGTTCATGCATTTATCACGAATGGTTTCTGATGATCGATTCTCCGTGCCAAATACGTCTCGAGAATTCTAACCACCTTAAAACGTATTTGTTTGTGAAATCTCAATATCCAATTCTTAGAATAATCACTACTAAATTATTTATAACAGATATTGTCTTATTTCAGTTCTCAAACACATGCTGTTGTAACAGTTCCTATGGAGTACAATAATCTCTACAAAAACAATGTAAGTATACTTATTTTTATTTAACTTTGACGTACTTATTAAATGACAAAATAAAAATTGTAGTTATATAATATAACATTTTCCTACAACCGTGCGTAAAGTAGATACTTTACGCTCTCTTTACAATGTGTAAAAAGTAATTTGTCAAGCACTGGTGCGTGATGTAAATAGTCGTTGCTAGTCAACATACATATTCACTTAATTTTCCTGTCAAGCCAGACCATTCGTTTATTTATGTTAGGTTATTATCATTTAAATATAAATTACTCGTTTTTAATTTCCGATTGTGAATAAAATAGTATTGGCGAAAAAATTCAAAGTGGGTGACGTCTGGTGGCAGATTTGTGAACTAGAAGAATAAGGAAACGTTGATAGCATACATTGAAACGTATGTAATTTTAAACAGGTTTAATTTATATTTATTGTCAAAGAAAGTGACATATATAGTCTCTATTACATTTTCAGGTTCAAATAATGATCAGTAAATGCCATAGATACTGCTCAGCGCCACAATTCAGTAATTGAAAGTCAAAAAGTATAAGTTTGCACTATATCCCAAGTGACAAAATATGATCTTGAAAATTTCTTCCCATATAGCTTTGACATCTCTAGTCGGTTCTATTTTTTCTTTTTTAAAACAGGATGGCAGAATTCTTCTAATTTTATAGCCAAACTATACTGTTTATCATCCTTTTTAACAAGTTTTCCCTTACTTATTCCAAATCGGTACAACTTAATTTTTCTATTTCTTCTGCTCTGTAATACACAAACCCATAAACAAATAAATTAATAACATAATAATAATAATAACTTTTGTTGTAAAACAATAAATATAGTTTTGATTTTTACTAACCTGTTTATATGCAACAAAATTGTAACAATATGTTTTACATTTGCCTCCCAATCCTACTCTACAACTAAATTTTTCTGTCCAGTAATTTATATTCTCATTTAATAAAATTTCAATCGTATGAGGACCTCCACTCAAATGACTGGTTTTTAAAAAAGAACCCAGTATTGTACCTGATCCATCATCATTTCTTCCACAAAGAAATACATGTCCTGCCTTAAAAACTGCTTCGCCTTCCTTTATAGGACGTGCAGAAGCAATGTGTTCAAAAATATCACCTAACTTAATGTTAATTTTCTCTATATTAAATACTTTGCACTTTGAAATGCATATTGCCAGCAATAAGGAATGAGCGAACTCTCCTTATTCCTCCGCCATCTTGCTACCGTCCGGCCTGCCACCTATAGTTCAGTTTTTTCGCCAATACAAATCTCGGTAATAAGTTTTATTATGTTTCGGGCTATCTGCGCTCGACAGTAATGAAATATATTCCACCTCTGCTAGTAATACAGGTATTAATTTTTAAGTGGCTACCATTACGATCTCGAGAACTATAAAACATACGAAGTTGATTAAATTAGCGAAGAATCTCAATTTTACATGAATATTTCAATGATAAAGTGAAATAAAAATCAACCAGTGGTTCTGAAAGTATAGATATCAACTTTTTTATTTTAAATGGATATTTATACTTTTTATTTACTCATTCAATAGAACTCTTTAATCTGAATCCAACGATATACAATTTTCATAAACTTGCATAACAAAATGTTTGAGAAAAAAATCTATAAAGTTTTGAATTAATTCCCCCAATATATGATATTGGTAAGAGTGCCATAACTGAAAAAGTGAGTATATTTAAAAAAGAACTTTTCGTGTTGTATGAATTGATCCATGTTTGTTTAAAATGATATAAAGAGAACAATTTCACAATTGACAGAAGTAGCAATCAACAAAATATTCACTTTTTTCAGTCATCGCACTCTTCATATTAATTCAAAACTTTATTACTTTTTTTCGAATTCAGAATAAAGAGCTCTACTGAATGAGCAAATAAGAAGTATATGTTTCTATTTAAAATAAAAAAGTTGGTATCCATACTTTGAGAACCACTGGTTAAATTTTTTTTAGTTTAACATTTAAATACACTTGCAAAATAGAGTTTGTTTGCTAATTTAACCAGCTTCGTAATTCTTATAGTTCTCGAGATCGCAATGGTAGCCACTTAAAAATAAACATCCTGTGTATTATTAAAAATCCGTTGTCTTACAAATTGCTAATATACTAGTGTTTTGTTTTTCAGGAAGTCCAAGAACGCAGTATGGCAGACATATATGAGATCAATTACAGCCAACTGCAGTTTGGAGAACAAATTGGCATGGGAGAATTTGGTCAGGTGTTTAAAGCTCGAATACCTGCCGTTTCTGGTACATCTGTTGTCAGCACTGTAGCTGTCAAAACCTTAAGAAGTATGTATTGTTTTTAACGATATGAAAGCCCATTGAGTTATTTGCAGCTTCTCTTCTTGATAAAACGCTCTATTTATAAACCAAACACAGTAAATAGTAATTTAATAATTACGAAATCTCTTTTCATAAAACAATTAAAATAATCTATTTGTTTAAACAGTATGTATTTATTTGTAATTTTGTGACAATTCCATGGCTGTCACTACAAATGAACAATATTTATGAAATTTAAAATTTGACAGGTCAAAATAAAATGTACCTAATTAGTAATTAGGTTTAGAATTTTATTATTTGCAACATTTATTTGTAACATTTTTGTATAAAATGAATTGGTAATTAACACTGAAATATATCATTTATTGCGCATACATACTGAGAAAGCGACGGCCCATTGAATGCCGGGTGCTGGACGAATCGGCAACCGTCGGAACAATAATTCGTGAGTTGACGAATATTACTTGGTATAGTGCTGAGCGTTTAGTGGACATGGCGCAGATTTTAAATAAAAATATGGGAGTTGTAGTGTATACGACTATTCGGCTATGTTCGGTTTGACACGAACAGATCAGCCTTTGTTATTCAATGGGTTTTAACATTACAGATTAGCGTACGCTGATAGGTAGAGTATGCGAGTTCCACTCAATAATATATTTCAGCGGTAGCTTACCACAGAAAAATAAAACAGTTAACATTGTATTGCTTATATACCAGATATCAAGTAGACAGCCGGTGTACAATTATTTGAAATAAACGAGTTATTTGCGTTTAAAAATAAAAGTTTTCTAACTGCAATTTATTGCTTTTTTAAAAATTATTATTTAACTTATTTTACGGGAATAACAAAATAATCAAAGTAAATATTCAAAAGCCATTATGAAACGAATAGGCGTTTTATTAAAAGATTGATTTTGCACGCAGTAATGCATTCTCGTCCAAAGTCTAAGCAATGTATATACAGCGTGATTTATCGGTTTGTTCTTTTCTAATAGCTCCAGTATTTTAAATATTGTCAAAAATATTTTCAAATGAGGTTTATATCGTATTAAAATGTTTATAAATCTACAGTATATGTTTTTCTCCAGGGGGTTCCATTTTTGCGCAATGGTAACTTTATATTTGACAAGTGGCACACCTTATATATTTATTCAAATATAAAAATGCATAAAATTTGCTATCCAATATTGTTTGGGTTTCATTTTCTCTGAATTTTGAAAAATTGTGGATTGTAATTTATGTAGTTATTTAATTGATTATACATAAATTCACATTGATGGACATTCACCCCTATTCTGTAAGTTGTTAAGTCTTAGCAGCGTTGCTAAAAATTGTACCCAATAGAAACAACTGTAAAGCCTGTCATTTTCATGTTTTATTCAGTGTTCGCAATTATTATTGATTATTTGCTATCAGGTCAATCATGTAAATAGTTCCTACGGATGTTACTAAATAGTTACGTTACTATGATATAACTTTCATAGTAACTTGGATAGACACTTTGGTTTTTTCATATTCTGTAGCATAGAGTTATAACAGTATTATTATGAAAGTTATGTCTTGTGGCTTGTGATGCATATGTATAGTGAATTGACGACCTTCGACCATGAGTCTAAGATGTTTAATAGACCGATATATTATGGCAAGAAGTTCGTGGTCGAACGCACTATATTTTTGCTGGGCTAGGGTTAGGCGTCTTAGAAAAGAATGCTAAAGGTTGCCATCCTTCCGTTGTTTGCTGCTGGAATGCTGCACTAATGTTAACTTCAGACGCGTCCGTGAAAATGATGAATGGCAGTCGAGAATTCGGATGTGCTAACAATACAGCGTGTGCTAAGCTATCTTTACTTGCCGTGAAATCTTGAAGAGTTGTCGACGTCCAGTCGATGGGATTTTATCTTTGTGTCTTTCGAACAGTTTGTTAAGTAGTGCTAGTATTTCTGCGGCTTTTGGAACGAAACGCCGATAAAATTTCAGCATCCCGAGATAACGTAACTGCTGGATATTGTCTGGCTTGAGAAACTCTTGAATTGCTTGGACTTTGCAATCTTTAAGTATGATGCCTGCAGCTGATACGGTGTATCCAAGAAATGATACCGGTGTAGCGCCTAGAATACACTTCCATTGATTGATGACAATTCCATATTCGCTAAGTCGCTGAAATAATTTAGTTAAATGTTGTTCGTGTTCTTCCTCTGAGGTAAATGCTACTAAAATATCGTCGATGTACGCATACGCAAAATCTAAATGTCTTAATGTCTCGTCGATAAATCTTTGAAACGTCTGTGCGTTATTTCGAAATCCAAATGACATGTACGGGAATTCGTATAGTCCAATAGGTGTCTTGATGGCAATTTTGGTAAGGTCATCGTTGTATGCGCATATGAGATCGAGGTTGGTGAACACTGTTTTCTGTGCAAGCCCCTGTGTAAAATCTTCAATGTGCGGTACTGAGTATCGATCAGAAATGGTACGCTGATTCAGTATCCTATAGTCACCACGGGGACGCCACTCGTTCTTACCTTTCTTTGTAACCATGTGAAGCGGTGATGACCAAGGGCTGTCTAACGGGCGTGCAGTACCTAGCTTGAGCATGGCTTCGAATTCTTGGCGAGCAACCTTCAAACGATCTGGAGCGAGTCTTTGTGGTCTAGCTGAAACTGGTTGTCCTGGCGTGGTCTGGATCTGGTGTACCGTGGAATGCTTTTTTTGCTGATTGACAGACGCCAGAAGGTCTAATTATATCTGCGAATAACCAGGGCCGGTCCTAGGGGTACTGCCGCCTGCGTGCAAATATATAATTCACCGCCCCTAAGTGATAACTACGCAAAAATTCACAATTTTTACTATTTATAATACTTTATTCATACACACGAGGTGCTACCCAAAATATCCGAGAAATATTTTCTGGCGGTTGGTAAGGCGTTAATTCCGACTTCTCCTAGTAACTGCTTTCACTAGATACCCTTTTGGATCTATTGCCCAAGTGTCATCCTTGGGGAAACATCTGATCGGTTAGTGTGATTTTTTTTAATTTAAAGCGCTGACGTGTTCATCAATATTTCAATGGCAGGCAGTAAACTTTTCTTTCCTGTCAGAGAAAATCGCATTTCTTCAAAGGTCTTACGGGGAGGAAGCTTTGAGCCATGTAAGGGTATATTAGTTGGTTTTCTATTGTTAAAAGTGGTCGAATGTCAATTAAAGTGAAGATGAACCTCGATCGGGACGTCCTACGACTTCCAGAATGTCCGAAAGGATTGAAAAAATTGTGAAGCGATCATGTCTGATCGTCGTGCGTAGAACAATCGATGAATTTTGACTGAAAATTTGAACATGAAATTTGCTCTACGACAGCACGTCCAACGGTCAGAGAACTAACCATTTGAGTGTGTGTCAGGATTTGAAACAACAGTCAGATATCGATCTGGAATTTTTGTAAGCTCTTCCAAACATTGATGCAGATTTGCCTAACAGGAAACAAAACACGTTGCGTTTTAATGTCCGTCAGTAAAAAAATCGCCGAACACGTCAAGAGCACTTAGTTTCCCCAAGGATGATACTCGGGCAGAAAATAATTCTTGAATATTTTGGGTAGCATCTGGTAAACACAAAAAATATAAAACTTTTTAAAAATATTCTTACATTCTCGCACATATTGTAATCTTATAAAATATTTACGTTATTTATTATAAATATTTTGTTATATCTATACGTTGAACGTAACGACGGCCGCCCCATCTTATGGCCGCCTGCGTGCGGGGCACGTATTGCACACCCGCTAGGAACGGCCCTGAGAAAGACATTAGAAGAGGTCCGAATTTTCAAGTGACAGTAGCCATTTTGATTTCGCCACTGTGGTTACTCGATACCTGTGCTGGTGCTTTTAGTGATGTTTCACTATCGATGAGACGTTGGTTTTTTTCATCAACCAACAGGCCATAAAATGACAAAAAGTCTGCACCTATTATAGCTTTGTCATCATCAGCGATAATAAATCACCATGTGAAATCACGACGATGACCAAGATTGTGGCATAGTGGCACAATACCATACGTAAGAATCGGCGAGCCATTAGCTGCTGCAAGTTCGTATGAAGTTTTTTATTGTACATACCTTGCTACACTTTTAGCGAAGACACATACATCAGCACCGGTGTCTATTAAAACCGTCGCTTGGAGGTGCGATCAGTTACGATGAGGCGGCGTGAGGTTTTTGGGCTGCTGTCTTCCGCCGTGTTCAACAACTGCCCGCTACGTTTCCCGCCGTGTGTTCGCATGGTTGCAGCGCTGCGCTCGGTCTCTAAATGTACGATGTAACTCTGCAACCTGATTCTAAAGATCATCTAAACTTCGTAGTAGTTCGCTTGTTATGTCCGTCCGTACTGTGTTCTGTGGTAACCGCAACCTGCGTTTGTGGTGAGATCTCTATCACCTTGTCCGCCAAACGGGCGACGCTGTCAATTTGTGCTTTCGCTTGCGTCGCTAAAATACCTTGTACCTGACTAATAACCCAGAGTGTACGCAACAGTGTCTCGGAAATTGTGTCACGCCCGACATTTCGAAGTCGTCGAAGTAGCTGTGACGGTTTTCTGTCACTAAGTTCTTCGCGTTCTAATAATTGTCACGTCTTCTGCTCTTGTGTGGCTGACAGTCGTGCAATTAGCTACTCCCCAATTTTATTATACTTGCCATTTTCGGGTGGGGCCGTAATGATATGTTTTGCCTCGCTTTCATATTTGGCTTCAAGGTTGCCAATCACGTACTTATCTAAGGTTACGTTGTTGATTAAAAATTGGCCCCCTAACTGGCCGAACCAAAGTGCGGGGTCCGCCGGCCAAAATGGTTTACCGTAGCTTGTCCATCATTTTCTAACAGGAAAACGTATAGTATAGAGGGTATAACAACATTTATTTAACACAAACCGCAAAACATAAACGTAACTTGGCAGTGCCAGAAAAATATAAATTATTTTCATCCATTTTTATTTCCAAGTTATGGATGTAATAGGCGGTCGCTACAAATACAATGACGAGTAATTCATATATTACACTTGCATTAAATACAGTAGGCTTTGCATGTCATTGTTTTAACATTACACCTTGCAGATTTAAAGAAAATTAATTAATTTAAAGTTTCATCGATATCGAACTGATATTTCATCAATACATATAATTTTTAATACTATCAGATGTCTAATCAAAAAAAATAGTAGGTATTGCCAAGCCTTCTGTGTTTAATAAAAATGTAATATTTAAATCATTCGACATTATATTTTACAATAATATAACATAATGATTGTGTTTATACTATTGGATTGCAAATCTCATTATACTTATCAAATTTGAATAAATATATAGGACGTTCTACTTGAAAATATTGTAACGTTTTTATTTATACGGGCGAAGTTTAAAAATCAAAGAATTATTAATAATTAAAATAAAATTCTATTAAATGACAAATAAGCATTAAAGGATAATTAAATGATACTAAATATGACTATGGTAAAACAAATATTAAATACAAATTTAAGACTAAGAATATTATAAAACACTTAAACATTGCAATTATTTATTTATTTATTTATTTAAACAATTAACACTATTTATTTCACTTATTTATTTATATAATTACATTTATTTATGTTCACCACTTGTCGACCATCTGTTTATATAACCAACTATTCATTTCACAATACTTATTTACATCACACTATCCAATGCCTTATATACTCCGGTGTCTTTGTTCTAGTAACTACTAGAACATTCTTCGCGATAAAAACACCGAACACAATAGATAATGACAATGAACAAGTAGGGACACGTTTGTTTACTCGCCGCACAATTACATCATCGCTGATAATAGACACTGGCTCACCGCTACAGCAGCGGCGACGGCGATGGCGTCCATTGACCGTTACAATATAAAGCTACATACCATTACGTAAAAATGGAAGAAAAATGTAAAAGAAATCTATACTGCAAGTTTGTAGACCTTTTTATATAAAATAAACTATGTTTGAGAAAGTTCCCCATAGTATTTAAAATAATCACCCTGTATGTATTTCTTGATATTTGTGCGTTAGGTAAGGTTACAATTGTTATATTTAGAAAAATATAAATACAATAATCTCACCTAACGGACAAAAGTTACGCACGGGCCGAGTATCATTCGAGAAATACGAGTATACCATTATAAAAATTCTGCAATATATACATGGCCTAAGCCTCAGGCATTGCATACATTACCAGATTTCATACTCTGCCGGTAACATGGATATACATAACTGACATTTAGCTATTAATTTATAGAAAATGCAACTAACGAAGAATATGAAGAATTCAAGCGGGAAATCGCAATTTTAAAACAGATTGGCCAGCATCCAAATATTGTGAAATTACTTGGTTGTTGCACGCTCTGCCAGCCATATTGTATAGTGATGGAATATATTCCATGTGGTGACTTGCTGCGGTATTTACAAGCCTTGCGACTTTGTCACGATCTCTCTGATAGTAGAGCAGTTACACACGTCCAGTTGGATAGTCCGTATGAACAATCAGAAGAAACGTAAGTCAATGGGGTAGAATAGTGTGACGTCAGAACATTGTGCGAAATATGAAGCACTGTCCTAAGCAAAAACGATACTTTCAAAGTAGGCTCTATTCACAGAACACATAAGGGTTAGACTTTAAAGGCTAGTGATTTCATGTTGATATTATTGTTATTATGAAGAAGTTAACTTTAAGATATTAATAACAAAATTATGAAGATTTTTCTATTACTTCGTAATACAATTATACACATTAATAAATAACAAACGTTTTATCTCAAATTGAAATCAACTCTACACATTCTGAATAACAGAGTATCAAGTTTTCGGAGCTTTATACATATTCGAGAGTTATTTGTTGGCGTTCTTGAGCTTTTTCAAATCAGTTATTTTTGGAACTTTAGATTTCTTCTTTTTAACTTTGTTACATAAACAACTTTGTCTCTCCACATTAATATACGAATAATATAATAAACTAATAATAGCATGACTACTCCTTCATCTGCAAGCATTAAGGTCTATTCATATCAACCTACTTCGATCGTTTCCAGCTCGTAGCATATGTTAGAACGACATTTGTGCGAATTTACAACGAACCATTTCAGCTTCATACTTTCTTGTATTTTGAAAATATGCTAATGAATCGTGTACAATTGTATTAGAAGCAGGGAAGTTATTCAAAATAGTTAGAAACATGTTCCGTACATAAAATGCTTAACTAAAGGGTTGGATCCTATGCAAAAAACTAATCAATGATATTTTTTCAATATTTTTGTTTATCGCAACACCAGTTCAATGAGTTGTTAAAAAAATAATTGTATAACTTTTTCTGTTTTCCATATTAGCAATTCGCCTGCAAGTATATGAAAACGACTGACAGCGCAATTCATACTGAAAAACTTAAGGTATTGCACACATCGTTATCCATTCTGGCGTGTAGTGATACGTAGCGTATCAAAGAAATATTCTCGCGAAGAATCCCATACGGAGCCGGGCCGCACTGAAGTGTGCTGGAAACGATGGAAGTATAATAGCAAAATACTGAAGAATATTTGTCGTTATGATTTAGAAATTTTGAACCTTGTATTTCTACCTAATTCTATTATGGGAAGAAGCCATTAAATTTTGGTGTAAATCAGATAACTGGAAATTACTTGGAGAAGAATACTTTTAAATGTTATTTTTTCGAGATTTGTGTTATAAAAATTAAAGATTATTAAATTTTCTACAGATTTCATAAATACTTTTTCTATATATTTTACGGATAAATTTATAAAATTATCTATAATTAAAATCCCGGAACCTACGTTTTAAACAAGCAAAACTCCTTGGTTACACTCTTCATATCTCAAATGTATGTAACTAAATGTCACTGTCAAAGAACTAATAATAGTAACGTTTTAAAAAGAAAATTGTAAATAGAACCATAGTTTATGGAATGAATCTCAATACAAGTTCCAGCACTACTAAATATGTAAGTATGTATATTTAAATAAATAAAAATTAAATAACGGGAGGTATTGTGTTGGCCACATCAGATTTTCTACTTACTGATCGGTATGCAATGTGAATCACTTACTGACCAGTAATTTGTAAATACAACCTACTGTCTTTGAAACCCTATCGATAAAAATTAAAAAACCCGATTGTGCAAAATACTAGTCTTTGTTATGTAACGCTATTTTGAGGATATTGTGCAGCAAGTTTGTATCGGTTTGCTTGAATGCCAACGGTTGGAGAGCAGGTTTGAATATAGGACTGATATGAATACCAAAATTGACAAGTAATATTTGCTTACCAGGGATGCGTTCCAAAACAAAGGTACAGAGGAAGTGGATCCCCTACCTCGAGTACGGTTACGTGATCATATTTGCCAGAGTATTTATGAACGACTTTGAATAAATAAAGTAACTTATATTTAAAAATAGTATTACTACAATGTTTTTCAAGTGACTTTTCTATAAGATAATTAATCATCAATTACTGCACTATATTAATAATCTTTAATGTATATTTCCATTTCAAACTCGAATTGTGTATGTTTCGTTGTAAAAATTCGTAAAATCTTTTGTGAGTCACTCCTGATCGGTGTGAGGATTGAAGAATTACTCACTGTCAGGCTGTTTTAAGGAATACTGTAAATCAACTGTCTTCTGCATTGTCGGGCCCTGCTTTTACAAAGATTTGCTAAATAAACCAGCTTAGATTTGTTTACTGTTAGCAACACCTACATGAAAGACTAGAGCAAAGGGTAGGGTAGGGCCTGAACTAAGTGATCAATGTTTCGTGGAGGGTTTCGTTCATATATCTTGGTTTTAACCAGGTAACTGGGGATCATCTGGCTTAGAGGTTTGTGGTGGAGACGGTTCTCTAAGATGTGGATTCTTGGCCGGGTGCCCTTGGTGCCTGACAGCAGGATCGGCTTGCTGCCAGCCCTTCCTGCTACTTTAATTAGAACGGTCTGTCGGCGAACCTACGGCGTCGTTTAACCTGGATATCGTTATGTAGAGAAACAGGTTCTAAGTTTCGCATGGATTTGTTTTAGGGCGCGACCGTGGGCTCCGCGTAAATTCTTCAACGTCTTTTCACTGCCCGAAATATCGCGACTCTAATTTTGCGGCAAAACCATGTAGGTTGTAAATTATAGTGATGACATTGCGTGTTGACGGCGCGCGTGAGCTTTATTTTGGCTAATTCGCGCAGCACGGCCAATTTGTTGAGGCGATCCTTGAGTTCCTCCGGTGCGTGTTTGTTTTCCCCTCCTGCCCCTTTCTACTGTGTTCTAAGTGCCCTCGTGCAAGAGTCCGGGTATGAAAGTGTTATCCTCGTAGTTAAGAAGGGAGACTCATGCTGGCTTGTATTGATTGCCGTACTGAGTTCTGGCAGATTTTCATCCCAGGTCCGCCGACTTTCCTGACAGTGCTATCATGGTCTATGCCTATACTATGGTGGATATGGAGGAAATGGAGGTGACGAATGTCCAAAGCCGCCAGCGTTTCGCGAAGGACCCGATAAGTAAATTAGGTGGCGTTTCCAGTGATTACAGTACCGAGGCACTCATACCGGAAATTCCCGTGTAATAATTGTGACTCGTCGGAGCGCACGGCATTCTACTCGCTTGGTCATGCAATCCTGCAGAACTCGCAAGTAAGTGTTGCCCTTCTTCGACATCGGTAATGGGCCCATAATGCCGATGGCTACTGTGTCCCAGGATTCATTGATTCCGGCAAGGTATAATATTGTGGGACGTATAGGGCAATATCATAAAACATCTTCGGCCAATAATAACGGACAACTGCTCAAGCCGAGGTGTTGGTCACCCCTCCGTGTCCTTCTACTGGGTGGTCGTGGTCTTTCGCTAATACTCTTTGGCGATTTATTCGAGGGATGCAGCATTCACTCGGCCCCTTTAAGATCGTGTGCTGCGGGAATTTGCCGATACAACTGATGGTCGCGTATTCAGTAGTCTGACCAGGCATCAGGCTATTTGAATACTTCCTCTCGGCGTCGGTAAAAGTAGAGACACACGGTCTTGACGGTGCAGACGGGTGGCTGGGTAGGCGTTTGGCTGGTAAGTGCGATAGAGTGTCAACGACGCGATTTTGAGAATTCTTCCGGTATTGTGCCTCAAAATCAAATTATTAGAGAAACATTGCACAACGCGCAAATCTTCAGCGTATTCAACCACCGCAGAGCCAGATTGTCGGTAACGACCGTGAGAAGGTAGCCTTCCAGGTAATGTCGTATTTTTACACGCCTCAGACGTTGGCGAGGCATTCCTGATCGGTGACAGGGTATTTTGGCTTCAACCCTTGGAAAGTACGACTGGCGTCTACAATTGCTCCCCCTTTTTGGTGTGTCGCATCAGTTTAGCTCCCAACTTTTTGCTGCTTGCATCAGTCTGGAGATAGAAACGAGACAAAAAATCATGACATTAATTTAGGTGGACAATGCTTGTTTCAGGTAGTGAAATGTCTGGGCTTACATCTCGCCCGGGTCCATTTTTGTCTCTGAAACGGCATTGTTAATGTCTGTGCGACCTTCCAGAAGGCGGGCATAAAGCTGCGGTACCAGGAAGCTGCTCCTATGAACTAACGAAGCTGCCTGATGTTTGCATGATGCTAGCATGGCCTGAATAGACTCCACTTTAGCGGAATCTGTATGGATGCAGTCGGGGCCGATGACATGTCCCAGGTAGTGGATGTGAGTTTTTCCGAACTCGCATTTTTCTTAACTCAGTCGCAGGTTGGTAAAGTGAAAAGTTTGAACTCCTCCTGCAGATACTACGGTGCTCCTCCATGGTACGACTAGCGAGAATAATATCGTCGAGGTACAGGATGACGTACGGGTTCATTTTTGATTCGATGACGGTGTCCAGTAGTCGCTAGAACGTTGCTCGGACAGCGTGCAGTTCAAAGGGCATCACCTGGTAGAATTGAAATAACCCTCTAGCTGGTGCAGTAAAGGCCTTCAGGGATTGATATAGAAGCGGGATGTTCTGCCTTTTCTCTTCACGATAACGGTAGAAGAGTTCCAAGGCGGATGAATGATGGCTTGCATTTTCTAATACCGGGGTTACAGCTATGTAGCTTACATATATCTTTGCTACGCTAGGCTGATCACATTCTCCGTATTCCTTGTCCACGTCCCTCCGACGTGCTCCATCTGTAATCGTTTGCTCTCTCCCTCATGCTTCTTCATTAATTGTGCACCTCAGTAGGCAGTGCTCGGTATCGTCGATTTTTTGGCCCCAGCGACAGTGGCGATTTTCCCGTTCTGTTATCTTAGATATGCTTTCAGGTCGTGCTCTGCGGTCAGTTGTGCTGTCTCAGTCTATTGGGTACTTTATTCTAGGGCGTTTGTTGTGTCGTAAACTATATATCGCTGTTCCATCGGAGCCTCCTTGACTAGGGTATCTGCTCTTTTGTTTCCTCTGTCGCTTGTGTTTGCACTAATCCAGTGCCACGGTATATTCATGTGCCTCTGCGGTTGGCGATGTTTTGCCTAGATATCTTGTAGGATACTATTTAGGAAGCAAGTAATCTTTAGTGATCCCAGTGCCGCTTTGCTGTTCGAGAAAATTACACACTGGTTGTAGGCGAATAAAGATCCTGTTTGAATACGAAATATAAAGATATAGACCGGAACACTTGTGGGAGATTGTGGCCAAAAGAATGAGCACAAGCGTACTTACAGTGAACAGAGAAAAACTGACAGAGATAGTTAAATCCTTTAATCCGGGACATTCTGTAGCCCTTTTTTTAGAAAGATAAAGCCTTCGGGCAAACTCTTATCGTACAGTCCACCCTGTCTCCTAGATACGTGTGGAAAACTATTACAACACATGTTACGTAGTCTACTACAGGAAAGTATAGGATACCGGGGATGTTGTTTAGATGACGAATATGGCTTCAGCAAGGATGAAATATAGAGAAGGTCGTCTAGAGAGTCCCGGGAATCTCATAAGAGGCTTATAGAGGATCATGGCACACTAGAAAGATATGCTCAATAAATTACACTATACTTTAAAATGTTTTTCAACTCCGTCCCGTGGTGAATCATGAGCTAACTGAAGTTGAGAGGCAGAAAGTGGAGCCTACGTGATCGCTGGATCACCATGAGAGCAATAGAAGGCACAAAGTAGCACAGGATTACTTGTGGGGTTCTCCGGGATACAATGTTAGGCCCCACCTTATAAAACGGAAAGCTCATCGTGAGCGTTGATGATCCAGCAGTAGCAATAGATAAGGGAACACGGTCTGTGGAATACGCGACATAAAGGGCAGCTTTTTTATGCACTCTTATACGTCTGGCATATCACTGTACGTTGCACTCATTTGGTACAATGCAATAAATGTCTAAAGAATAAGGATGTAGTTCACGTCTAGTACAAAGTTGCGAAACGCGGATGCAACGCATACATAACTGTATCCGAGGATGTGGTATAAATAATTGCCAGTATATTATCAATAGACATGCTGGCAAATGTTAGGGTTAAAGCAACGAGATGCAACTTTAAAGAGAAGAGAAAAAGCAGGCCAAATGTAAGAGTAGCAAAGTCGCCCGCAAGGGTGTAGGAAAGAGGAATGGACTAATCATCTCAACTCCAACTTGAACATGTTGGTTAACAGCAGACTTGAGAAACCTAATACCAATTGATGCAGGCATAACTATAGAGGGTTGGTAAAACAGAAGACGACACATGTAAACACTGCAGGACAGGACTCCACCAGATGTACAATAAGATGAGACCATTCACCCCTAACAATATAATCGAACTCATGCTGTTTGAGAAATAGCATTGAGAAGCATCCTTGAAGTAGGTACATGGCGGAGATTTTAAATATATGGGATGTTAAAAAGGGGTATTTTTTTAATTCATACATTTTGATATGCCTATTCTCAATAAAAATGATATTTCTTCAAAATAGCCAAGGTATTGATGGATGCAAAGCCATAGCAGATCCGAAACTATCTTTTTTGAACTTCTCAAAAAATAATAGGGTAGTTAACGGAAGGATAGGTGTTAAATTAATTTTCTTGTGATGAATATTTTTGCGATGTATTTTCTCTACGATGAAATTTCCGTAAACTTTAAGCCATGACAGCATATTTAATTTATTTACCTAACCATAAAATAGGTATGTAATTCAAATATTTCAAGTAATGTTTGAAAATATTTTAGATTCGATGTGTTTACAAATTTTAAGTGACAAATTTCGAATTAAAATAATAATAATAATAATAACAATAATAATAATAATAATAATAGTAATAATAAAAATAATAATAATAATAATAATGTAAGCTCGTCAACAGTAGTACATATATCTTAAACATTTGTTTTAAAATTTTATGTAAATTCTGAATTTATGTTTTTGTTTCAGAAGTTCTTTTATGTTAAAACTTTCTCCAAGTATTCCATTAAACAGATTGCCGTCAATAAACAAAGGTAAAATTACAAGTGATATATTAGATACTTTAAAGCCGCATACACATCATATTCGAGAGTTCTTCACGGACTGTTACTGAACAAGTGATGAGCTAGGTTGTGACAGAAATCGAGAGCAGTTCGGGTTTAGTTAAGAAATTGTTCACGAGTACGCACATATAACATTTCCAGTGTGTTCGTTTGTTTAGTTTTGTTTATTATTCCGTGGGCACAATGAAGTGGAGTGAAGAAAATATTATAAATTCAATCGAACAATAAAATTTTCCTCCAAATTTCTGTATTATTTATTATTGGTATTAAATAAACTTCTCTGCCACCATCTATATTTATTCTACATTTTCTTTTACTCGAATAGCACAGGCACATTAATCTATCGATTAAAGGTAAAAATGAAAAATCGTGCGTGTGCTCATTGTAACATCATCTTTCTAATTCGATGACATGGACATTTTGAAACTTTATGGCGAACCTGACTTCATAATTCAAATATGTGGTGAGGACGTTGAGGTCGCGAAATTATTGCGAACCGCTCATGTAGCTCTCGAACTGCTCGCGGGGAGTTGATTTTGGTCTGTACACGACTTTAAAGTTTCGACATAAATTAAGTATGCTTGGGCAAAAATGTATTGCGATGGCATAATTACTACACAACGTAGGTATATAAATCAAGAGCTTTCCTCACAATGAACCACAGTTTAAAAATCATATACCTATACATAATCATGAAATATTAACGAACAAAAAATATTACCTACCACACGCTTGATGCTTGTTTATTGTTTACACTTTCCATTTGTAATGTAAATATTTTTATTCTTAAAATTAAGTATTTTAATTAATTTATCTACAACTATATTGCACTAGTGGAATATGAAATATTCATATTTCACAATACGACTTTTTTGTAAAAAAATGAAATTGATAGTTGTAGATAAAGTATAGTAATTGACTCGCATATAATGGCTATATTACTGTTGGACGATTATACTACTCCCCTACGGCTTGTATCCTAAATCTCATCCTTGAGTAATATAGCCTAAACTAAATGATTTAAATAATATATTATTTTTCCATTTGAAAACCACGTAGTGAAATACTACAAGCTTAATTATATTTTTTTGACATGGCAGTTATATACACAACCCAGGAGAGCAAGGAGAAATTGGACTGCGTGTTTGAAGCTAAGGACTTGCAGCATTTCGCCATCCAAATCGCACGCGGAATGCACCACCTGGAAAGTAAACAAATTGTACATAGGTAAGTGTGAGTTACGTGTACTGCAAACTCCAAATTATCGTATTATATTGTAAAAAAAAAACACCATATTATATTTATTTGTGTGAGGGGAAATTCCTAATTTTCCCAACACAGTATGTTGAAGAACGAAAAGGCTCGGGCGCCAACGGTCGGATAACTTAATCCCATGGAAGAAATTCCAAGAAAGCGAGGGTAAAATAAAAGTGGCCGTATATGGATAACAATTTTATTTATTCTTTTTTGTCGCATTGCACTTATAAAATGTTAAAATGAGCCGTATTTTAGTTACCTTCCGAGCGGATGTGCGCGGTTTCGGCGTTCGGGTTTTATAATAAACTTAAAAACAATGCAGGGCTACTCCTAGGTAGCGTTGTCTTTTTTTGAAAGGCATCGTGAGAACTCGCAAGGGAAAGCCTCGCTTGGTGGATTCAGAGATGGATGAGGAACAGAAAGTAGATAACCCTAAATTAGCTCGCGTGAGCACTTACTCAGGTATTTTAAGTTATCTTTTATATCGCCGATTTAAACAAATTTATTATATATATATATATATATATATATATATATATATATATATATATATATATATATATATATATATATATATCAATGGACAAGAGCTCAAAAACGCACTACAAAAAGAGACCAGCGATTGTCCGGCTTATAAAATCGAATATTGGCTTGGTGGCTGAGCGGCTTAGCACACATCTCGTAGCTCACAGTGACGTTACCCGTTCAATTCCCGTCGACCGACAATATGTGATTTGTCGTAAAAAATAAATGCAGCTACTTGTATTTATCACACTCGGATGCTATAGGCTGGTCACTTATACATCTTAAATAAATGTAGCAATGGCTGAAATCCAACCGGCAGTACGGCTGTGGTAAAACACTGCGGCTCGGTGAGTCCGGTTGGAAGGGTAAACGGCGACAGCTGTATACAAACCCTAAATAGATAGAAGCTGTCAACCCCGATAAAACGAAGCACCCTCAACCAGCCATCAATCACACAACTAGTGGGAACAGGAAGGGAAAATGCAAAGGAAAATCCGTTATGCCCGAAAGTACCAAAAAAGGCTCTAGCAACAATAACGGGTGCTCTGCGGCATAATAACATATGAAAAAACAGCAAAATGTATTTAATAAAAAAATGCCTAAAAAGGCTGTGAATGTATGGGAGCAAAAAAAAACAGCGGTAAGAGTCCAAAAAATAAAAACCGACGGACTCTGGGCGACGCGAATTTCTGCTTAATCACAAAAATTCGTAATACTAAAATGCTAACTTGAATTTTAAGAAAGAAACAAATCAAAAATCTATTACAAGTGCAAAAAAAAACTAAATTTTAATATGCGAAAAACAATGTAAACATCACAGTGAATTGACCATGTGGTCAAATAGTTTTGCCCGTAATCACATAGACAGGAACCCAAAAACTCCAAACTAAAACTTGAAATAGTCAAAACTCACCCCAAACACAATAAAACTGGGCCATTGTCCTCCCACACTCCGTAGTATCAAAAATTTGGAAAAATATTTGTACAGAAAATTAGCAGAGATGCGCTACGAACCAGTCTCGTCTCAGAGTCTCTCCACCGAATCCATCCCCCGAATTTTTCCGGATACTTCTATACGCGGGAACAAAATATCAAAAGCCTTGTAGCGTAAAATATTCTACGTCGTAAAAAAATAATTATCACTATAAATTTAACTACAATCCTAAATCAAATAGCAAAAAAATAGTCCTAGAATACTACTGTACGAGTACTAAAAAGAGAATTTTTAGGGCCGGAGTTTAAATTTTAAAAAATTATAAAAATTTATCAGTGAACAAAGCACGCGTAAAAACAGAAAATCGCTCCACTCTCCTCACAAAGTGAAACTAGCAGAATATCTCAAAAATTAAAATAAATTTAACGCTATTCCGTCTGATAAATGACAGTTTTGTAACAATAAATAATCCGGGCCTCTTGAGACCTAGGTTTATTCTATATTCTTGTACTTCTCTTTTGCACAAAGTTCTTCCACTTCTTGTGGTCTTTTGCTAGCTGTTCCGCATTGTTCCACGTACGTCTTGACCTACCTCTTCTGTTCTTTCCCATAATTTCTTTACTTGCTTTTCAAATTTCATTCTAACAAGGTGTCCGAACTATATTAGTTTTTTGCCTTTTAATATTTTTTCGACTAATTCAACATCTACTTCATCTCCTATATCCTTAGTTCTTGTTTTATATACCCTTCTTTCTCCTACAACTCTTTCAATTTTAGCCTCTTGAAATATTTCTTTCTGTCACTTATTCGAAGAAAGAATACACATTCTTATTTTTAAAAATGATATCAATTTCGGTATAGCTTCAATAGCTTTTATTAGAATGGCTTGAGGAATTTCTTTAGAAATTACCTCTAAGTCACCAAGCATGACATTTGGAAAAAAATGACATAACCAAATAATTAGCAATTCAACACATCCCCTTATTGTTTTGTGGTATAGCCACTTAGCTAGGTAATATTTTTATATATCAACAAGCTTTAACACTTTAAGTGCAACCATTAAAAGCAATGGATCACTACCATTTTTTCACTGTAAATTGTTACTAATATCACAAGAATTCAGTATAAGGTATCATTTTATAAAATAAATTTATTTTATCCAACACCGACCCATAATATACTTGTTACTATGGTTATTTGAAATAACTAATCTACGACATTAATCACTCCGTGAGAGAATATTTTAGAAGTCACGCAGGAATTATTACTAATTTTTGTGTTTTTTTTAATACAAATAAAAAGCAATTTTACTAAATTATTTTATTATTGAAATAATTGAACATTATGAAACATATTTAAATTAATATTAATATTTGTGCTAAAATAGGTTACTTATCTTTACACAATGACAGCTGTCATGTCCGGGTAAATATACGAAAATGAGAAACGAGCTAGTAGTTATTTTCTTCAAAATTAAATTCAAAGATGCTGCTTGTGCTTCTAATTGAATACGTTTGGAAGAAAGGTTCTCATTTTAATGTATTTTTCTTTCAAATAATTCCCAATGACACAATAATTATTACAGGATTTTTTTTTAATAACAATATGACAAAACTGTAGAAACCATTCAATGGCTTCTATGTAATTTAAAATACTACATCAATTGACTTGTCAGTTTCAAATGATGATTGAAAACATAAAAATGATTTATGTAGTTTTTTAAAAAATGTGTTGGATAAAACGTTGTATTACACTCGCGTGGAATGTATATTAGTCACTAAAAAAAATTAACCACACGCCCTGAAAGCTACGTGGATAAACTTTTTTTGTGACTAATATGATACATTCCACACTCATATCATAAATAACTATTACGTTAATTAGAGCAAAATTAATTTGTGGTGACACGTTGGTCTTTAAAATTGTCCAATACGGCCGTGTGAGACCAATGTGCCACCCTCACCATTTGTGATGTTTTTGCCTTCGTCACACCAGTTTGTGTGCCTGTGTTTTTTATATATTGCTGTGGGTTGGTTTGAGCAGGTCAGTATCACTCTGTACGTGGTATGCGCAACATGTTATATAAAACTGGAGTTAAACTTTAACAGAAGGTTTACATAAAAACCCTTTCATATCCAATTCGTGAACATCACATCTGCGCAGATGTTAATATGCGGTCGCAGAACACCAACACAACACAGGACATAACATCTTATTTGAAAATTCCCGCATTTTGGCTCCTGTCCCTGAGTTTTACAGCCGTAAATACAGGGAAACGTTAGAAATATGGAAACATCCGAATAACATCAATCGGGATGATGGCTATTTCTTGAGCCACATGTGGAAACCGGTGATTCTCGGAACACGACACGCCCAATCTACCATTACGAACTCGATTCCCATTGGTTCTCATTAGCTCTGCTCATCTACCCTATCTTTAGATTAGTATACAACTGTCTTCTCGGCCTCCATTCGTCACTTGGTTTATTTGGCCTCTAGCGTGGTTGACACGTCGAGTAACCGTGTTTAAGACAGTACTATCCCCCTTGCTCCTGAAGATGCCCCATATGACTGCGGGCGAAACGTTGAGCTCTGACTCAAAATATGACACAGTCCATTCCCGGAAAACGAATATTTCTCATGACTCAGACTGTGGAAGCCTACGCAACGATATTATTGAATCAATAGAGAACGGCCACCTCTCAAACGAAATATAGACAATATTTTATGTTCCTTATCTATTACAGTTCTGAAAGGTAAGTAACAATGACAGGTTTATTTAGAACAGCCGAAAAAGTAGGTCTAAAAGTAAATGAAATATCAAAATACATGTGTATAAAAGAAACAAAAGAAAATAAAACTAATACATTACGAATAAAAATAGATGAAAAAAATAATACAACTTCGAAGAAGTCAAACAAGGTTTTTTATCTAGGAATTATAATGACAAATACGAATAAAGAAGACAGATATAAGAACAAGGTTAGCAAAACGAACTAAAAGTTTTGGAGCACTTATTAGCATACTAAAGTCAAAAAATATATCAAGATAGTCAAAAGCAAGACTCCAAAACAATCATTAGACCAACAGTTCTATATGGGTCCTACACACAGAAAATCAAAGGAAAATAGAAATATAAAAAAGGAAAATATTGAGGAAAATATATAGTGGGAAAAAAGAAGATTGAATATGGGTAAGGAGAACAAACAAGGAATTAACGGAACTTTATAACAAACTGGGAATAAAAGTAGTGATTAAATCACAATTATTAAGATGGTTAGGTCACGTGGAACGAATAACACCTGACCGAGGTGTAAAGAAAATCTTTCATAGGAGGGTTATAAATAAAAAAAGAAGAGGAAGACCGAAGCTGAAATAGTTAAAATCAGTGCAAAAAGACTTACAAGTGTTAGATGTAAAAGACTGGAAAGAAAGAACACAAGGCTGAACAAAGTGGACGAAAATTACAAGAGATGCCATGGGTCTACACGGCCTGGAGTTCTGAATATTAATATTTGTAAAAAATGTAATATAAAATTTCAAAATAGAGATTAGGTGTCTAAATATTTTTTATTTTGTATTATTATTTTTTTAATACCAAACTTCTGGATTTATCAGAATCTTCAACTGATGTTGACGATTCGGAACATAATCGAAATCCTAGTATACGTATTTTTCGGCCACGAATAAATCCTTTTGAAAATTTTGATGAAATTGATTTTAAAAAACAAGCAGCACATCATAAAAATACAAGCCAGTTTCACCGATTAATTTGTTGAGATACTATGTTATAGTCAGAAAAATTGACCTGTAATAAATATCGTAATCATGACAAAGCGGCATATCCTTCACTGCTTGCATTAAGCCTAGTGCACACGGGGAAACTTTTTAAAAAGTTTCCTGAAATTTGTTTCCAAAGAAGAAGAAGTTTTCGGGCAACTTCTAGTATCAACCTACGGCCGTTCACACGACAATTGTAAAAGTTTCTTGAAAATTAGTAATTTTTCTCTTAAAAGTCCCTAGACTCTTGGGGAATTATTTTTCGAAAGTGTTTGGTTGTGTAGTTCGTGTTTGTGTACATTTCAAAATGGAATTTAAAAAGTGGTCACGAGAAACTTTGACATTGTTGATAGAACTTTTTCACAGTTACCCAGTGTTATATAATTCTCGCCTGCCAGATTACCACAATAGGGAGAAAAAACGGAATGCATTTGAAGCCATAGCGAAAAGTGTACAAGAAATACGTCCACACACAACAGGTATCTATACGGAATATATATCTTGTTAATGTGATATGAATAAATACATTCAAATTTTAGTTCCAGAATTGAAGTACAAATTAAAAACATTGCGGGTCCAGTTTTTAAAGGAGTATAAAAAAGTTTGTGCCTCCTATACTAGCGGCGCAGGGACAAAGGATGTATATACTCCTAAAATTTGGTGGTATGAACAATTGCTGTTTCTCCGGGACTTTGTGGAGGCACGGTCAGGTACATCAAATGTTCCCGAACCAGTGGACGAGGAAGAGGTTGTTGAAGATGCTGAGTTCTTAGAAGAAGAATTCCAAAGTGATGTAAGTTTCCAAAAAGTATCATTGCTATAACTCAGAATGTGCATGCTTTAAATGGCTGATTGAATTAGTGATAAACTGAAATGAAACATTTAGAGAGAAAACAACAATATCTAGAATATTTTTTTTTTATTTTCTATGAATTTAAACAAATATACATTTAGTTTTCAATGCGCTCATCTTGCCATGATACTTTTCCTACGCTGTTGAAATATTCAACAAAAGTGTCTCTTAAAATCATGGCTTGGTACCCCGATTTTCTCCCTTGTTTCCATGTTACACTTCTCAAAGTTTCGTTGTCGTCGTCCACATTTTCTTCCTGTATATTTCTCTTCAATAAAAAAATGTGCAGCGCACAACAAGCTAGAGTTATTTTTTTCCACTTTTTTGACATCAACGTTCATGGGATTTAAGAAAATTCGAAATTTGTTCGCTAAAATCCCAAAAGAATTTTCCACTACTCTTCGAGCTCTACTCAAACGATAATTATAAATTTTCTGTTCGTAGTCCAGTCCGTGGTAACGAAATGGTTTCATCAGTCGATGACTTAACGGAAATGCGTCGTCACCAACTAATACGTGTGGTACTTTATCAGTGGAATTTGGTAGATTTGTTTCTTCAGGAAGATTTACTGTATTTTTCAAAATAGCTTGAGAGATTTGACTCCTATGGAAAACACCACCATCACTAATTCGTCCATTTATACCCACGTCTACCATAAGAAATTTATAATTAGCATCTACAATTGCTAGCAACACAATGCTATCTGTTCCTTTATAATTTCTGTAAAAGGAGCCATCTTCTCTCAATGGACGAAAAGTGATGTGTTTTCCATCAATTGCTCCTATGCAGTTGGGGAAGTTCCATTTCTCGTTAAAATCCGTGGCTATTTGTAGCCATTCTTCTTTAGTGGAAGGACACTGAAAAATTAAAATATTTAATTTTTTTAGACTCTTGATTCATACGGAGAAACTCCGATGGAAATTCCTACGCCAGGAACTTCTTTCTCCAAAACCAGCGTTGGAACAACCCCCGTGTTATCAAGACAGTCAAGTCTTGAAATATCAGGGTGTTCACGTCAAACAAGCCTGGAACCGGGTGAAGGAGATAGAAGACCCAAGTCACGACAAGCAAGCCTGGAACCGCCAGGTGAAGGAGGAAAGATCACCCCGAAATCTAGACAGGCAAGCCTGGAACCACCGGGTGAAGGGGAAGGAATTATCCCGAAATTAAGGGGAGCAAGAAAAGATTCCACTGTGCAGCGAAGTGCTTTTGAAGCACTTAACAAAATTACTGCCGCTTTATCGGAAAAAAAAGAAAACAAGTGGCAAGAATTTGGAAATTTTGTTGCTTCGTCATTGGCTAACATAAAAAACGAACTCTTAGCGAAGCGGATGAAGCACAATATAATGGAAATTCTTATGAAAGAAGAAGATGAAGATGACGCTTAATTTTACATTCATTTTTATCATTTTTCTTTTCGATTTTATTTAAATTTAGTTATAGTTTAATTATCATAATAATATTTCCTTTCTTTTTTATATAATTTATAGGGTAAATTGTAAATTATTGTAACTACAAAAAAAATATATTTTTTATAATTAAGAAATTCTATTCCTTTCAGTTTTAAATCAATCATCCATCTCTTTACTACATCTACTTTCAATGTTACTTTATTACCTTCAAATATTCGTCTTTCAGCGATACGTATATAGCATCCACGACTTCTGCTACAATTTTAGATAACGTTGACTTCCCAATTCTTAAACTATACGATAAACTAGTAATGGTTTCACCAGTAGCTAAATATCGCAGAGTTGCAGATAATCTGTAATAAAATAAAAATTAGTATCTTAATTTGTAAGTATTACATGATGTTATATTCTTACCTATATCTTGCAGAAATACATTGTCGCATATTCGTATCCTGATAAGTATATAAATGCGCCGTCGCTTGTAATAGTATGTTGAAGGTGTCTTCGTTCATACGTAGAAAATTTGTGAATGCAGGCTTGTCCTTTACTCTTAATTCTTTGTGTAACAGATTAAGAGAACCACGTCCTCGATCGTCTCTTCTTCGTAGCCATTCTTTACTTCTTCTTTTTTCTTCACTGCAAATTATAATAACGCAGGTAACAGCTGCGGCTAACAATAATAATTCTTTATCAGACATTTTCCTCTGAAATTATAACCTCACGACACAAATGTCAAAATAAATGAGAAGTTAGCTACATGTCAAAAAGTTTCCACAAATGTGTAAATTTTTATCGGCGCCTTTAAAATTCTGGAAACTTTTCGTACTTCTTCTTCTTTGGAAACAAATTTCAGGAAACTTTTTAAAAAGTTTCCCCGTGTGCACTAGGCATTATAATATTGGATGTTAACGCTCATTATTTGCGCCGCTCTGTTGAAATGAAGACATGCATTGCATGAAATCCTAAGGGGACGATTTTTATATATCCAAAATCCCAATCAACAGTATGTTGCATAATAACCGTTTATGTAATTTGTGCACTAGGCCATGATCATATAAAAAATACCTACACACCATCGATCACAACAAAATATTGTGGGAAACTTTATAAAATTGTTGGATTTCATTAATTTTACGGAGTGATTGGTGCTTTAGATGCATACATATTCCAATGAAATCTCCAGGTGGTGTACAAGCAGAAATATTCAGAAATAGAAAAGGGTACTTTATTATTTATATCCAAGCTGTATGTGATGCTCATTTAGTTGTAAGAAGTTAATTTAAATAAACTTTATTAATTATAAAATATTTATTTATATTGTTGTTTCACACTGACAGGAGTGACAGGTAACAAGTTGTTACCAACACACTAAAAAAATCTTTAAAAATAATTATTCAATAAATAAGTTTTTGATTAGAAAATGAAAGAATAAAATCAATGCTTAATATCAGTAAATTACATTTACTCATTAGTTAGCGAATGATTTATAGAGTGTTGGTTCATACGGGCATTTAAAGTGTTAAACGTATTTTAAAAAATCATTAAAAGACTTTTAATTTGATTGCTGTATTTCATAAAACGTTGTACATACCTCAGTTTATACCCATGGGCAAATAAAATTCCTCCGCTACGCGTCGGGCTTCAAATTTCGTCCGCAGGCGTAAACTTTTTCTTTCATACGTAAATAACTATATATCTCATTTTAGAATTGATAACCATTTATTCCATCTAGTCAATAAATTTGAATGGTATTATATATAAGTTTAATTTGCCGGAAGTGGTTGATCATGAGTAAATTTTTTAATGGTTTCATATATAAATTTTTCTGCTGAATTCAAATTAAAAATATATTATTCCATTTAAAATAAAAAAAATTAGAGTCTACTGCCGATTAAACTGGACACTGGAAGTGCTACTGTTTTGAAAATAGTTTAACTGGAACGGGCATGTTAAAAAATCCCTAGATACCAAATTTCGTGAAATAATATTGTATAGTTTTTAAAATAACAATACCGTGTAAGCTCGTCCTAGGACAATTAATGTTGTATGCCGATTCCTGCTTTCCACAACTCTGTCGTTTCAGTCTTCATCGCCCAGGCCTTTTTGTTTCATTCCATCCTTTATATTATGCTTCCAGCTTCTTCTTGGACGACCTCACTTTCTTCTGTACCGTGGCATATCTATCTTGGTTCATCCTACATACATGTCCTTGTTCCTTCTTCTTGGTTATTTCTGCTTCCTGAAGAACTTCATTTTTGTAGTGTACCAACCTTGAATATACCATGTTTACCAATTTATTATTCTTTTTTGCTTTTTGTCGTTTTTTAGAGTTTCTGTCATTTCAGAGGCTTGTGTTTATGGGTTTTTTAGCACTGATTTTTTTTGTGTAATGAGGAGCTGGCCCATTGCCACAACCCCCTACCAGGAGGACCAGGTAATTTTCTTTAAGGGTATTCTTCCCTTAGTCTTTCGTGATCCCTCACGTTAGAGCAAGCAGCATTGGTGCCAAACTTAGTCTGGTCCTTCACCAACAACCTGTCCGACTTGGGTAACCCGGCTGGTATATTAAATACCGTCGGCATAGCTCATTAGATCATTGGGGCACTCGAGCCTCCGCACCCTGCTGAAAGCCTTCGTCAAAGTGGGCACCCCGAGGAGATATATAATTTATTAATAATTTTTAAAAAAATACAGACTTTATTGGTATCAAATTAAAATATTGGATAAGATCTTTTCAAAACCATTAAAAAACGTATAGGTTATTTAGAAATAGTTAACCGTTTAATTTTTCCGACTACTTGTAAATAAGGATTATTATTTAATTCTATTTTTTACAGAGATTTAGCTGCAAGGAATGTATTAATTGACGAGAGGAAGACACTAAAGATTTCCGACTTCGGTTTGTCTAGGAGAGGTATCTATGTGAACTCAAAGCAACACAGGGTTCCACTGCGCTGGTTGTCTGTCGAGGCAATCCGAGATAACCTATATTCCAACAAGAGTGACGTATGGGCTTACGGAGTTGTGCTATGGGAAATTGGCACCTTAGGTAAGAAACATAGACCTCTATAGAAGTATATGAATGCGTGCGTGCGTGCATATGTGAGTGCGCGTATTTTTTTGCTGGTGCAAATAGCCGTGCGCATTGTAGCGGTATGAATGTTTTTATAAATACGGTAGCTGATTTTTAAATAAATATATCATTAGGGCATATTACCCATTGCTGTGTATGCCAATCTGCTTTATAATCAAATTTCGGTAGTGATGAACATGTTCGGGCGTTTATCAGGCGTTAATTCGCGGGAAGTCATTGCTGGCGCGGGGAGAGCACCACAGGGGTCACTTTTGTGAAATTTAAAATTCGAATTGGTAACAGCTGATGATTTTGTGATCGATGTATTATATTTGGACATTTTTTCAAATCATTATCAGTGTCGCGTAAAAATTTAAAGCATTTTAAATTTGGCCGGTTTATCGTAATCACTGCTTCTGTACAGGATGTCTCATTTTCGATGTTTTCTTAAGGTATCTCGCGTAATGTTAATGATAGAGCAAACTCGTTTGCACATTGCAGGGTCAACTTTTCGAGAAAAGTTTAATAGTCACCACAGGCATTTTTGATCTTTTGTTTTTGAGCTACAAGCAAAAACTCGTTTTTCGCTCATTTTGAAAATATATCATATCTTATTTATTATGATAGAGAAAAATTGTATTTACAAAATTTTTACAGTTTTTTAAATTGAGTAAAATGACGTAATTAGACTTTTTTAAAACTTAATAATTCTCGAGATATAAACAAACTTATGATTTATAAATGGGTAACTAGTTGAAAATAGTCTCGTTTTTTGCTTATTTTATAGGTATTTCAATGGTATATAACAAGTCCACATTCTTTTGTTTTAAACTTGAGAAAGAGATGAATTATAAATTTATTGGTGTGAAAAAATTAAAAATGATTAAGAAACAAGTGAAGAAATCTTTTGCAGATCATCATTTGTATATTTCTAATAGTATCTGTTTCAGTTTTACTCATTTTTTCAATTTATTTATTTCAATAGCATATTAAATAATTTTTTTTCGAACTGTGTCAAAGCCAGCTGTAACATAGAAAAATAGTAATTTAACTAACCTGAAAATAATTGGTTAAGAATAATTTTGAGAACATAATCAATAGATATAGAATCAAAATAAACAAATGATGATTTGTAATAATTTTTTTCATTTGTTTCTTAATAATTTCCAATATTTTCACCTCAATAAATTAATAATTCGTCTTTTATTAAAGTTTAAAACAAAAGAATGTAAAATTGTTAGATATCATTGAAAATCTTATAAAATAAGTAAAAATGCGAGACTATTTTCAACATAGGTTCTCATTTAAAAAATCATAAGTTTGTCTAATATCTCAAGGATTATTAAGTTTTCAAAAAAAATCTAATTACTCCATTTTATTCTATTTAAAAAAACGGTAATTTTTTTGTAAAAACAATTTTTATCTAACTATCATAATAAATAAGATATGATATACTTTCAAAATGAGTGAAAAAAGAGTTTTTGCCTGTAGCTAAGAAACAAAAGATTGAAAATTCCAGTGGTGACTATTAAACTTTTCTCGAAAAGTTGACCGTAGAATGTGCAAACGGTTTTGCTCTATCATTAATATTACCCGAGATACCTTAAAAAAACATCGAAAATGAGACACCTGTACATTGGCCCACAGCATTTTGAAACCTTTGTTACAATTTTCTTTAATTCTTTAATAAAATAATAACAATGAAGAACAGCCAAGAAAATGATAATATATGAGAGCATAGAGAAAATTTGAAGAAAAACAAATCGCAGGTCACAGGCAAAAAATTTGTAAGTGCTCGATAAAATTCTTAAACTCTAAATATCTAACTGTAGAATATTTTAACTATAGTGATATGGATTAATTTATATCATAATAATTATAACAAAAAATCGCAATAATATTTCGCACAAACGAAACTAGGCGATCACGATAGTGCAACTCTTCGACGTATAGTCCATTACTAATCAGTTTTGTATTTAATTTTTTTATTCACATAAATAAATTTTTGAATAATATTCACGAGTTTTATTTATTTATACATCACATTTTACAAGTTATAGTTTTGTATTTAATTTTTTTATTCATAAAATAAAATTTTTGAGTAGTATTCATGAGTTTTATATTTTTATACATCACATTTTACAAGTCTTCTTGTTAAAAATTCCGTATACATATGTATGCAGTCGCCTTCACTACTCGCTGTGACGTCACGCATAGTAAGGCGATAAGTTTGGACCGAGGCCATACGAGAAATACAGGCCTGAATACTCAGTTCGTGACGTCCAGCGAGCCTCTTGCTGACACGCCACGCCTCGAACACTACCATTGTACGCATAGGAAATATACGAAATTTTAAATAAATAGGATTGGCGAATGTGATGTATAAAGATACACAACTCCTAAATAACTATTTAAATATTATGTATTACCTATTTTATATTCATAACCAATTGTACAAGAATAAAAAAAAACTAATGAAAATTATATAACACAGAACATAATATGAAAATGATAATAATGAAACTAAAAATCATGAATGAAAGACATTTAGGTGCTATTTTGTATACGAGTTGTATTATTTATTTTAATATTTTTGAAATAACGCTACATTTCAGATTTTCCGTTATTGATAGAGAGATATATATTTGGGGAATATTGGTAGACAATTTTATCTTAAAAATTGTTAAATGGTTATCTACCTTTTTAAATACGAAATCATTTACACATTTTAACTTTGTTTCATAATTTGCGAGGTCATGAAAATCAGTAATTTTATCACTGGCAATACTTAAATTAAATTCCAATTTAGGTTTTTTCATATATTCCTGGCAAATGTCTGCATGTTTTCTTTTGCGGGATACATACAGTTCAGATAAAATTGAGAGCTGGATTTTAAATATAGTGGGTATTGCGCCAACCGTCAATTTTAAACGTTTTCTTTGTAAAATTAAACGTGTACCATCTTCTCTACTGACTTCGAGATCACGAATAATACATTTTTCCTCAAAATGCAATATGCAAACGGCTGAGGAATTTGTGATCTTATAATTTGGTCGATGTATTGCATTTGACCGTTTTCTCTGCATCTCACTATCGCGTGGAAATTTAAAAACATTGATGAATTTATTTGTGTTACTGTAATTGCTCTTGCACATTGGCACACAGCATTTGAAAACCATTTTTATAGTTTCTTACAACGAGAAATAATAAAAATTTGACGTTCCGTCCCGCGTTGTGTCGTGCGTCCGCTCCCGCTAACTGCTAGAAGTCGACTGTTTGTAGAAGGCTAGACTAGCACTCGGGCTTCT
Organism: Harpalus rubripes; assembly: GCA_963082715.1. Classification (NCBI taxonomy): domain Eukaryota; kingdom Metazoa; phylum Arthropoda; class Insecta; order Coleoptera; family Carabidae; genus Harpalus; species Harpalus rubripes. Next base: position 19,201,316 of record OY720465.1, read on the forward strand.
TAGCTAGGCGTGACGCATTGAGCAGGGATAAACATTCAGGCCTGTATTTCTCGTATGGCCTCGTTTGGACCTGTGCTGGGACTCTGTTGTATCGCCTAGCGATCGCATGACGTAAAAATGACATCATGCGATGCGGAGCATGTCGCGCAGTCGACAATGACTCCATCGAATAGCCGTAGCATCGAAAAACCTCGGTACCTACCCCCCACCACTCACCGTAGCTACGAATTTCGTCACATCGAAAATCGCCACGTCGACAACACCCCCCACCACTAACTGTAGCTACGATAGCCGTCATATCGATAATCCTCACGTCGACATCACCCCTCATTACAGACCGTTGCTGCATTAGTCGTCACAACGAAAGTCGCCACGTCGACATCACCGTAACTAATCGCCACTGAGTGTTCCAAAAAGTCAAATCAGTTGACTCGCTATGCGCTATAACATACGTATTTTGTACTGCATACCATTTACGTCATATGACACCGCCATGTACGAGAATGGCATTTACTCAAATGAATAAATGGAAGAAAATATCTGTTTTTGTGAACAATTTAATGTTACAAAATATAGAACAGTTAAACATTATATGATAGACTAAGCAGATATAATGTGTGTATTACAAATGGTGTATACATATATAGTATGTGTAAATATGTTTCAAAATATGTACGCATATAACGGTATAATATTTACCATTTTTGCTATTAGGATTGTTTTAAAATTTAAAAATTGTCAAATACTAAAAACTAGATTTAAATACTTAGGATAAACTTAATTGTTTATTCGAAATATTTTTTAGCAATTAGGTATATCTAGAAAATGTATCGATATAGGTCGTTTTCGTACATTACTAAATAGAAGATAAAAATATCTAGGTATAATTTGGAGATTGACAGTCAGAGTTTGGACCAAAAGAATATTAATAATAAATATGGTTCGGAAAAAATAAAGTAATCCAAAAATGTTTAAACTATCATTTTGCATTATTTCAAAATTGAAGTATTAAAAGTCGTAACTTTTCATATTTATTTATTTATTTATTTATTATACATTCAGGATCATAAGTATGATATGAACATGTCGAGATTAATTATAAAAACATTATAAAAAAAACATCCAAAAGAAGTTAGTACATGTGACATTATAAGAATAAAATAAATACCCTTAACTATGGGATAGATATTCTTGTTCACTATAAAAACAGTTTTGAATTAAAAAAAATTCAATTTGGTTTTAAAATTATTTAGGGAACTACTTATTTTAATGTGCTCTAATACCGTATGTCTACTTTTTTATGGACCAGAGGCAATACAATGGTAAAGAAGGCTGTAAATTCTACCGTGCAGTAGAGATTAGTTGGGCGTGACGTCGATGTGGCGACGTTTGACGTAAGGCTATCGTAGCTGCGGTTAGTGGTGGAGGGTATTGTCGACGTGACGACTTTCGATGTGTCAGATTTCGTAGCTACGGCCAGTGGTGGGGGGTAGGTGTCGACGTGGCAACTTTCGATGGAACGTTTTGCGATGCTACGGCTATTCGATGGCGTGGTTGTCGACAGCGCGACAAGCACTCATGCGATCGCCAGGCGATACGGAAATCAGTACTGGGGCTCGATTCTTGACGTCGTTCGCTTCCACGCGAATGCGAAGACGAAGCGAGCAGTGCAGAGTGCAATACGATGCGTAAACATGAGCATATTCTCAACCACCCTTCGCTTCGCCACACGCGCATTTTACACGAACGCTAATATTTGGCAACGTCGCATTGGATGTGTTGCTGTGTAGTTTCATATAGTTTGTGTCAAGATAAATGCACATTGTCTTCGACTTCTTAAGCTCGGTTAACCCATCATTCCGGGGTATTTTCTTACCTGAGCGGCCAGGAGCGGATTACCAAATTTACAGCACAAACCGGGAAAATGTACAGTTGAAATCTTTTAACGTATTTTGACTATATAAATTTCGCTAAACGTTGTATCACATTATTCTTGTTTCATTTGTAAACAACTGAAGTAAAATGTGGCACGCATGGAGTGGTTTTCCGGACGAAGAAAATAATCTAATATTGAAGGAGAACATATTTTTAAGATTTGTATAATGTAAAAAAAATATATAAATTATTGAATAATAAACTGTAGTAATTTTATTATTAATTTTAATACCTGATTTGTGGTTACTGTTTTATATTTGGTAATTTGGAAAAATTTTGGATACCTCTCTGTGTGCTTACCCTTGTATATCTTTTAAGCAAATACATGCTGTGATGGGCGTAAAGGTCAATGTGCATTTATCTTGACACAAACTATAACTGTTTTGACATTTTATTGAATTGATGGATAAGTATTGTTTGAATCGACCGTATTTTTTGAGTGATTTGCTTTTACTATTATAAATATGGAAACAAACAGTGCCAAAATATCTAAGAAACAAACTCAGTGCTTATTAAAAACCGTAAATTAGTAAGTTGTAATTATACAGCATCTTCTACATCTAAAGATGCGCAAGTCAAATGAGGGGAAATATCCAGCGCTTTAAATTGTATTCCAGGAGCTTGAAAAAAATTTAAAAAAATGGAAAAAAGATTCTTATTTTCTAAATGTCAAAAATCTCAAATAATTTTAATTTCTAATAGCGGAAAACAACTTATAACTGCTTATGCATTAGCATTATTGCACTATTTATTTGATGTATATTTTGTACCTACGCTCATTGGTATATTCACGTTTTAAAAAGTTTAATATGTTTCTTAAATCGTACTGGTATTTTATCTATTAAAAAATAGTTATTTATGATATAAGTGTTAAAAGTGACATTTTATTTTGTGAGAAGGAAGTTTGGAACACGGCGCGAAGCGGAGTGATCCAAACCTTCGAACAAAATAAAATCACTTTTAACACGTATATCATACACTATTTTTTCTGCAAACACTATTTTTTAATTTAAATTTGTATTTCTTATAATTTTTTGACATTCACTTTTAACACTAGTGTCAAAAGTAACAATGAACTGTCACTTTTAACACTGGTGTCATAAAATGACATTTTTAACGCTAAAAACAAACATTAAAAAGCACACTTTTAATAGGTTTGTAGAAAAGGTAAATTTTCTCACTGCTAAAAAGAATATTATTGTCCAAATTGTAATTTGTAAATATATACACAGAAATTATATACTATGTACCCTAAAGAATTGTTTATTATTTTTAATAATAACTATTTCATTATGTTTTCTTATTCTGTAAATTTGTGAAGTTACAAAATAAATTCAAGTTCTAAAAACAAATATCATTATTTAACTAGACAATACGATTTAAGAAATAGGTTTACCAAAACGTATATTTTACATTGTCATAAAGTCTTATAAATGCGTTTTTTAAAAAAGGCTGAACTTGTAAGGAGAAGGCATCACAAAATATAACTATAGGCAGAAACATAAATTTTCGTGCCATTTTACGCTGAATAATAAATAAAACAAAAAAAATCTGTTAAAACAGCTACAGGATTTTCCATATCCCCGTTATTCATCTCTTCAACATATTCTTCTTTATAATATCTTCAATTAACAATATTTTTTAGCTCATTCATTGTTAACTAATATTACAATAATTTGCACTATTACAACAATTTGATTACACGTTACTTTCAAAAGATAAGGCGCAAATAAACTCGACAACCGGTGAGACGAATGATTTTACCCACTCGTTTTGAACAAGAAAGCGATTGCACGAATTCGTAACGATGCGAAGAGTCGAGAATACCGTTTTACTGATTTTGTTCGCTATGCGTACGAACGCGCACTCTAATGACTACGAATGGTCGAGAATACGGCCTCTGGAATGTTAGAGTGACATCATTTTTACGTTATGCGATCGCCAAGCGATATGGTAATGCCCTAACACTATTCTATCGTGCGTGTGGCCTCGGAATACAGAAGTGTCTAGCCGTCTAATAAAATAATATTAAAAGTTTTCTGCGTTAGGTATTGTTTTTGTCAAGATTGTTAAAAAATTTCTTTAAAAATGATTCTAATTTTCCACTATTTCCACTCGGAAGACATCGTGTATCTTCGGGGTCCGCGCCGCTTAGACGGCTAGACTCGTATTCGGAATACCTCTATTATTGTTTGGGAACTTCCCGATAACACCACTTAAGTGAAATAGTATATTATGATAAGTAAAATCTGTGTAAAATATATTGCCAAGAATAAATATGTATTAATTTACAACGAAAAACTACCCATATTTGTAATTTATCTTCCATTCATTTTAGTGTTCTTAAAATTTTGTTTCATTTCAGGAGGTTTTCCATATCCAGATATTGAGGACAGTACACTGGTAGATTTTCTGTGGACTGGGAAAAGGTTGGAGAAACCAGAAAATTGCACCAGTGAACTGTATTCACTCATGCAACGCTGCTGGTTACCAACGCTGGATGAACGTCCTTCCTTTAACACCATTCTCGAGGAGTTAGAATCTATATCCAGGGAGCGGCATGTCTACGTAGATTTCAGCCAATTCAACCCTACCTACATGCTTCCGCCTATCACAAAATGTCCTGAGGAGGAATATACCCCATTCATTAACGGAAACTGATAAGATAACACTGCATTGTTTTGCGGCATGATTTTCGTGCAACATGAATAAATAATATAGTCTTATTTCGTCAAATCTAATAAGTGAAATAAGATACTTCTTACTCTAGTTTTGTATATATTTTTTTACGTTTACAATAAACGTGTGAGAAAAGTGCCATAGCTTTTCATTATTTTACCCGCTTGCGTTAAAATTGCACTTTTTGACATTTTTGTGAGTTAAAAAGGACATAGGTACTTTATAAATCCATTTTAATGAATAAAGTGTACTTTTTGAATAGACATAAAATAGTTATTTATGTAACAAGTGTGTAAAGTAGTACTTTTTTGGTAGAGTGTGATGTTTTACGCATGAGGCGCAGCCAAATGCGGAAATTGTAGCACGAGTGCGTGCAAAGTACTTTTCACGCACTCGTGCTTGAAAAGTGACACTTTACACACTGTAATGAGTGCGTGAAAAGTACTTTGCACGCACAGTTGTAGGAAAAATAGTTATTGGTTTAATTGGACACTAAAATACCAGATTTACAGCAGAGGCTGCCGTTTCGTTGCAGAGGCGAAGCCGAAGCAATCCATGCTGTCGAAGTTGTAAATCTGTATATAGTGCCGTGTTGAACACATTGACCGTTAGTATGAACAACTGATTAAGGGTGATTATCGAGCATTTGACTAGCATTCTTTTATCTCTGTCATTCGTTTATGGATCCTTTTAGAAGAAAATACTTCAAATAATAATTATAAAAAAATTAATTACCCGCATCTTTTATTTGAAGTATTTTTCTCTAAAATAATCTCTAAACGATTGACAGAGATAAAACAATGCTAGTCAAATGCTCGCTAATCACCCTTAATCACCGTTCATACTAGCGGCCATTATTTTTTGGCGATTTTAAAATAAATATTACTTTAGTGATTACTTTTAATACCTATTTTGAAAGCTATTGCTATCAAATTATATTGCTATGCGTTTGTTGAACGGTTGCTATGTGGTTGTATAACGGTTGCTATGTATAGGTACTAAAAATATCAAAAAATCGCACTTTTAATATCAATCGCAAAAAATTATATTATTTTGTGTAGAATAATTATAATATTGTGTAAGATATTGTATGTAGGTAATTAGCTTTCCCGTGACACTTTTGTGAACGATCTGTATACAATTTATTGTATTGCAAAGTATACAAATATTAAAGCATTTAGTATTGATAGTATTATTTATTTATTCTTTTGGTATAATTAAGATTTCTTAAATCCGAAAGAATTATATTATTTTTACCTCCCGCTACCCTTGATAAGGGATCGTGTTATTATTTAACTGGAGGATACTAATAGATAAACAGCAATTTTCATGATAATATATAGACCACATGAAAACGACAATAAAACAATAAAAGACGAATACACTTAAAAAAAATTAAATTAGAAAAACGTTTAAATAAAATATGACCACAATTAACCGAAAAAAGTTTATTTTCTGGTTTCCAGGACTGGACTGGCCCGGCGGGATACCGGGAATTTCCCGGTGGCCCGGAAGGATCGTGGCCTGACGAACTTAAAAAATGAATTATAAAAATTTAAAGTTGAAAAAATAAATAAATCGATACAAAAATAACATACATACTTGATTTTGAAACAATTCCCTACTACTCTTGAATGTGCGCCAATATTTGTAGCTATTTTTCTATTTAACATGCAATTGTTAAATTCGCAATACATACTTATTTTTTGTATTACCGACATCATACACATGAAATGATCATTTATATACGGATGTGTTTTATTTATATCCAAATAACTTTTATTAAATTATAAATAATAACATATCTGATACACCTTTTCATATAATAATTGATTTAATCAATAAAAAAATTGACAAAAATATAAATACGGATGATATTCGGTCAATAATTTTCGTGATTTGGCAAGCTTCATCACGAAATACTTGACCTCATATGGCATAAAGCTTCTGTTTACTCTCTTGTTGCATAAATAACTATTGCATACGTTTTATTTTCAATGTACTTACAAATTTATTGTCACATTGTTATCAACACAAAGAATATCAAAAATGAGCAAATCATAGACGCTTTGAAAGAAAAAATCTGATATGGCCAACACAATACCTCCCGTTATTTAATTTTTATTACTTTAAGTACATAGGTACTTACATATTTACTCATGTTAGAAACTATATTAAGTTCTTTTCCATGTAACTAATGTTCAGTTTACTATTTTCTTTTCAAAAGGTTACCACTATTAATTTGATATGATTAGTATTTTGACAGTGACAGTCAGGGACGTAACTAGGATTATTTTCTGGGTGGGCCAAAGGTGGGCCAATGAAAAATTTGAGTGGGCCATACTTATAACAACAGTATTACAATAAAAATAAATTACATATCACCATAATATAAGGATTATACATAGCAGTATAGAAATGGTAAACAAAATAAACAAAAATTACAAACTTCTAAGTAACAACTAAATTTTGAATATAGAAATTGCACTGAAAATTCGAATTGTTAGTGCAATGACTACTAATTTAAAGTTAGCAGAAAATAAAATTCATAAATATGTTATAAAACTATTAGGGCCGTTATTGTTTTTATTTCATATGTACATTAATTTTCGTACAATTTTATTGTGTTGGGAAGTAAATGATATTCTGCTGCTAGCATATCAATCTGTGTAATGCTTAGCAAAAGGAAACATTTTCTACAACTAATTTTAAATGTGCGTTACAAAAATTATTATCTCCTTTACTTTTTGATATTAATATGAAGACCATCTCCTCAATTTCCAGGAATCATTGTGTAAAATGCAGCGCCCATATAAATAAATACATACTATAATTCATAAAATATTAAACCAATCTTTATTGAAGTGTCGTAAACGATTTCCAAATTTTGGTTTTAGATACGAGCCTTGCATAGGGCAAAAATCTATTTTTTATATTATTTTATTTTATTTCAATGCTGATAAATAATGTAATAAGGAATTATCAATTTACTATATTCCATGCAAAATTTTGTCGTAAACGCTAATTAAACATATTTTAATTTTTGTAAAATAATTTCAGTTTTGTGAATTCATCACAAATAATTGGCATTGTATCTATTATTAGTCCAGATACTTTTCTTATAAACGTCCATATTATAAATATCTCTTGCGTGTCCAATATGGTATCATTCGCCAAATTAATTAGCTACATATTAATCAACATTCAACTCAATTCTGTAAGAAAAAGTTGTTAAATCCTAGCAACATTGTTGAAAATTCTATTCAATATCAATAGAAACAAATCTAATGTGTCGTTTTATTCAGTGTTTGCAATTATTATTGATTACTTACTGTAGAAATGTTGCTAAGAAAGAGGATCATTGCTAAAGTATAGGGGCGATTGCTTGAAAAATAGTTACTTCAATTTTTTCTCCACGGACAGACATGTCTTCTTATTTTTGGCAGTAGGATCACATCCTTTTTAAAATATTTATTCTGCAATATGTACGTTTTATATTCACACAAATTGTATTACACGTTCTGAAATTATTATCTATTTTATAAAATAAACTAAATATCTTTAAAAATTTTGGGTGGGCCAACATACAATGAGACCACCCAGCCCCCCCCCCCCCCCCCGTAGTTACGTCCCTGGTGACAGTTACATACATTTAAGACAAGGAGTTTTGTTTTAATCGTAGGCTCCGGGATTATATATTATTTTATAAATTTATCTATAATATATATATATATATATATATATATATATATATATATATATATATATATATATATATATATATATATATATATATAAAACTATTAATGCAAACCTGTAGAAAACATATTCCCAGTCCAGCCCTGCTGGTTTCATCAAATTTTTGTTTACATAATGATTGGTAAGAATCATAATACTTTCATCGACGTAGCCCAATTCACTGTAGAGCAGCATATCTGGAGCACATGACATAAATGCATGCATTTTTGAATTGTTTATCGATCAGAATATTAAAGAATGAAGAATAATAATGTTCACAGTGGACCAAAATAGCGTAAGAGCAACATAATCGCAAAGTAAAGGTACCGGGTTTGAATTCCTCTCGACTGTATCCTTGCCATTAATAATTCATAATCATCAAAATCAATTGGCTCCATATGCACATTATCAAATACACAGCCGGAAAAAAATAATAATATTGAATTTTTAAAAGAAATGTTTAAAGTCTTGTATATTATTGTTATCAAAATGCAAAAACATTTTTACGTACCATTAGCTTTACGTAACTGAACAGAAATGAACAATAGTCGTATAAGAAATCCTTTAATATTAATCTAATCGCTTTCTTTATTTTAAGTCAGACATAAATTTGACATAAATGACTAAAAAAACACTTGTCATACAAATTGGAATTCCGCGGATTTCTATATATCAATTCGAAATATGTAATTTCTTAATTTTATCGCGTCGGCCATATTGCATCTGGCACCATCTAGAGCTTGGAAGAAAAGTATTATCCATAGGCTACTACATGGTCTCGACATTTTACGTATGAATTTCCGTTGCCTGATACATTTCAATAATTACTTATATATTTTATCATGGATCACTTGCCAGCACATTTATAAAAACATAGCATACTTATAAAACAATATAAAAGCATAGCATACTTATTGAATACGGAACACCATCTCACTTTTGTAAATTTTGCACAAAATTTACAAAAACATGTAAGAAAATAAAAACATATTTAAGAGGAGATTTTTTAATAAACTCTACCCGATCTAGTAAATCGCTTCTGATCCCTTTGAACTTTTACAGTCAATTTTGGCGAAACAATATTATTAACATTCTTTTTTAAGAGTATTAACTTGCCAAGTGCTTCCAGTGGATAAATTTTCTAGATAAGATGAATTAGTTGACCTGTAGATGTTTTTAATTTAACTACTCTTTTTTCCCGTATATGCCATTAATAAATTTTTTAACTTTAACTAATGACCATTCTGTTTTTTTTAAAGTATCTTTTCCGATTTAAACTATTTCTCCTATCTCTAATTCTCGGCTATTAGTTTTCTTGACACGATAATTAAGATTCAACACTAAATATTTTTCTTACTTCTTCACTTAATCTTTTTCTGTAGCGTGCTCTTTCTCCCAAAATCTCTTCTTTAATTTTATCACAGTTTCAAACTCCTGCTTCTCTTGTATCTTTTAAAAACATGTATGGAGTGATAGATGCTAGTATTTTACCATATTCTGTTTGGATTATTTTGAGATTAAGTTTGACTGTTAATTTATTTTGAATATCAGTTTTATCATTTCGTTCTAGTATTAATTGCTCGTTTCTTTCTTTTACTTTACCTCTTGATATTGTAGATATAGATATAATTTCAGCATCACACTGATTTTTTCGACCTTTATTGCTATTAAATAATTCTTTAAGTCTATGAACTTCGTATTCTAGCGCCTCAATTTTCTGCTTTTTATCATTCAATATTGACAACTGACAAGCTGCAACATGACATCTTGTGGGGAAAATATGAACTTTCCGAATTAGGACTGTTTATGTTGTGTGCTTCAACTACATGTGCTTTGGTCGTTTGTTGTGATTTAAAATTGGGAAAAACTCGAACAACTTCTTGTATATTCGGATGCTACTATAACAGAATGCGAGGTACAATTTTGAATATAACTCTTTCCTGTTACCCGTTTAAAACGGTTTGTTTCAATACTTGACCCGCAAGTGAAACACTAATTTAATCAATGTAAAACTTAATTTGGATCAAGGGTATCCCTGCCACCACAAACCGTGTTTTAAAAATCCTCGGATAGCAGGACTCAATACAAAGAGTATGAAAAAGATTAATTTACAAAATAAACAATATTCACACAGAATACTTACTCTTCCGCAATAACTGCAAATACTTGGGAGAACTTAAACAAATAAAACTGAGAACTGGTAGATGAACTTATTAATTTACCCAATAATAAATGGTAAACAACAATACAAGAACTAATGACTAATGATCGTTACGACTACAGTTTAAAAGACGGTAGGTACCATAATAGTATTTTATTAACCAAGGGCGTTACGATGATGATAATGCCAGGAGGGCGATGAGGATCTAGCCCGAGGGCCTTAGGCCCAAGGGATAGATGTCGTCCGATGGGCATTATCATCTAGTAACGCTCGTGGTGCATACAAGATTTTATGTCTCACTAAGATATGTGAAATAAGTTTTCATTTATAATAATTTTGATTACAATAATGCTTAAGCTTTGGTGTTGCTAAGGTTGTTGTTTAGTTGTTTTGTTTATTATCAACATTTATTTATTTTTAAAACATCAACGGTCTATATCGTTGGAGATGATGGAATGGGTGAATTTGATGTTTCGGAAGATATTTTATCGAAACGGTGAAAAGAAATTATCGTGAATGCTTCTGTATACTTTGAGGAAGACAAACGCATAAATGTTCCCTTAATTATTCCATTCTGGTCTGTAGAAGATGTAAGTATTTTAATTTGAGGTTTATTTTCACATAACAGATCTGTTCTATATTTCTTATCCACTTATCTCTGAATATTATTACATTTTAGAAAGTTTGTACTGCTTTAGATGTGCCACATGTGACTGTAAATAATATCAAAAATTAATTCAAACGTGGATAAATATCGTCCCCAAAAAAAATTGTGATCCGTCATCCGTCAAAAATCAAAGCGAAACATAGCAGTTTGCATTTCGACGTTCTTACTATTTACATATGTGGTGAAAGTAAATTGCTATTTAAGGCCCTTTTCTTTATCCATTTTAAGTATTATAATTTGTTGATTCTTACTGTGATTTTACTTTTAGGCTTTTTTAATAAATGATTACCAAACGAGTAAACAACAAGAACTTTTATTCACACACCGACTAAATAATACAAGTGTTAAAAGAAAACTCTCCCTTATTCAACAAAACAAAAAGTCACTAGACTAGACATTGCAGTTCGTAACTTAAAAACTAGATTGCGCACCTAGCCTTAAAATTTCTATATATTTATTTTAAAATACTATTTTTATTTTATTTAACACCTTCTCCAAATTTTAAGGCTAAGTTTACAATGTTAATAACAAATACTTGAAAAATATATTACTGTTTAATAAAGAAAATATTGCCATATAAGATTTCACTTTATTCTCCACCCTTGGACATAAATTGTTCTTTAAGATTATGAAATTTCACATTTCCGAGCGGTTTCGTGAAAATGTCAGCTGTTTGTCTCTCTGTAGCACAATAGTTTATTGTCACAATGCCTTCATGAACTTTCTCGTTAATGAACTGATATCTAACGTCTATATGCTTGCTTCGACGATTAAATTGTCCATTTTTAACTAACGATATTGCACTTTGATTATCGACAAATAAGTCTATTTTTATATCACTATTTGTTAGTTGATCAATGACCGATTTAAGATAAAGTAGTTCTTTTGACGCACTCTGCAGCAGCTATGTACTCCGATTCCGTAGTGGAAAGCGACACAATCGGTTGTTTCCTGGAACACCACGATATAGGTCCACCACAAAAAAATATTATGTACCCCGTAGTACTCTTACGCGATTCACTGTCTCCTGCAAAGTCCGAGTCACTATATGCAATTAGTTTTTCACCATTTATGTTTTGATAGCTAATACCGTCACCTTTCGTAGACACTAAATAACGAAACACTCTTTTTATGTTCATTACATCTTGATCAGTAGGATTTTCTATTTTTCTGGTGCAGTAATTAACGGAGTATGAAATATCTGGTCTGGTTTTGTTGCTTATATAAAGTAAGCTTCCAACAGCCTCTCTATATGGGAAACTAGTATTTACTATTTCGTTTTTAGAATCACTGTCTTGTACAGGCATTGGTGTAGGCACGCGTTTTGCATTTTTCATATTAAATTTTTCCACTGTTGTTTGTATATAGTTTTGCTGATTTAAGGTAATTTTTCCTTGTTGTTTATCAATCTCTATACCCAAGAACTTATTACAATTTTTATTGATTGTCATCTCAAACTCTGTTCTAAGGTTATTTAGCAAACTTAGTAATTCGTTTTGACTTTTAGTAATCAGTATACCATCGTCTACGTATATTGCTAAATAAAGAGTTTTGTCTTTGTTTGTGAACATGCATTGATCACCTTTTAAAGGAATTAAACCATTTGATTTAAAAAATTTAGTATATCGTTCATTTCATTTTAACGGAGCCTGTTTTAGGCCATATAATGATTTTATCAACTTACATACTTTGTTTTCTGTATTTTCTGATTTGTAGCCTTCTGGTATGTGCATGTAAATTTCCTCGCTTAAGTCTCCATATAAAAATGCGGTTTTTATATCGAATTTTGTAATTTGCATGTCCATCTTGGCAGCTAGTGCAAACAGAATTCTAAGTGAGCTTGTGTTTACGACCGGGCTAAAAGTTTCATTGTAGTCTATGCCGCTGTACTGTTGACATCCTCTTATAACTAATCGGGCTTTATATTTGCCGTCGTCTTTTATTTTAAATACCCACTTACTTGTTAGAATTCTTCGGTTTTTAACTTCTTCTTCATCGATGTAGATCCATGTCTGGTTTTTGTCTAATGATTGTTTTTCTTCACTTATTGCAACTAACCATTTATCTTTCTCTGGTCCTGTAATTGCTTCTTGGTATGTTAATAGAGCTTCTTCGCCTTGGTTTAGTGCTACATTGTAATCTTTCAGTCTCACTGGTTGTTTTATTACTCTTCCACTTCTGGTTGTCAAACTACCTTCTCCTAATCTTTTATTTCTTTGAGTCGATTGATCTTCTTCTGTTTCACTTGATAAGTACTCTTCACTAGATGTTAATCTGTCATCTTCGACTCCTCTTTCTTCAATTTCATTATGTGTTTCTTCTTCTTCTTCATTTTCTTCAAGTTTTATTTGAATGGTGTTGTTTTGAATTTGAATTCTCTTTTCTGGTTCTTTGAATATGACATCTCTGTGTATAACAATTTTCCTTTCTTTATTATCCAATAAACGGTAGCTATTTGGTGCATACCCAATAAATATATACTTCTTACTTCTTGACTCAAGTTTTCGTAAGTAACCCAGGTTTTTAGCGTAGGCTATTGATCCAAAGATTTGTAACCTTGATAAATCTGGCTTATTTCCTGTCCAACATTCTATTGGGGTTTTCTCTGTAGCTTCTGTGGGGCTTCTATTTAATAAATATGTTGCTGAATAACTTGCTTCTCCCCAGAATTCTTTACTTATATTTGCATCGAAAATTAAAGCTCTTGCTTTCTCTAGCAACGTCCTGTTTAATCTTTCGGCTTTTCCATTTAATTGTGGTGTATTTGGTATTGTAAAATCTAAAACAATGCCCTTATTTTTCGACCACTGCTTAAAATTTGTAGATATGTATTCGCCACCATTGTCACAGCGAATTTTGTTCACTTTCTTGTTGTGATATGCTTCAGCTTCTGTAAAAAAATCTTTTAAATATTCTGGAACTTCGCTTTTATATTTTAACAAATAAATTCTACAATAGTGAGTATGATCATCTAGCACCGTCAGAATGTATTTCTTTCCATCCCATGTCGTGGGTTAGATCTGTGTGTAAAATTTCTAGAGGCCTTTTAGCTCTCTGTCTTACTGTATTAAAAGGCAGCCTTGTTTGTTTTGCTTCTAAACAAACTTCACAGACACTCAACTCACACTCATTCTTGTCTAGTTTTATACCAGTTGATAAATCAATTAGTTTTTTAATGTTGTTTACCCCCAAGTGTCCTAATTTTCTATGCCATTCTTCAGCTGTTGTTTTTTGTGTAAGATAGCTTTCTTGTTGAGTTTGATTCAATTTCACTGTGTATAAACCATTTTCTTTCTTCTTTCCTTCTAGTACTTTTTCATCATCTTTCATTATAATTACCTTTTCTTTGGTAAAAATTACTTCTCCATTATTTTTGGTTATTGCGTTCACTGATAGCAAATTTTTACTTAGTTCTGGCACGAAAAGTACGTTATTCAATCTGCACGAACTTCCTTCAATACTTCCTGTACCTTCAGCTGTCATTGTCTAATTTTTCTTAGCGACTTGTATATTTGAATGTGTTTTTTTCAAATCTGTAAACATTTCTTCTGAATTTGCCATGTGTGCGGAACATCCTGAATAAACTACAAACTCTTGAGTAGTAAAGCTTCCATTTTCAGTAAGAAAGGCTACTTTCTTTTCATCTCTTTTAAGTTTTGATTTGTCTCGAAAATAGCAATCTTGCTCCAGATGATTAGTTTTCTTAAATATACCGCATGGTTTATTTGACTTTCTTTGACTGCAGTTGTTCGCTTTGTGACTCATATTTCCACACTTGAAACATTTTACCTGTTCGTTTAATTTTCTGCAGAATCTTGTATCATGCGTTTTACTTTTACCACTTTGACAAAATCGTTGGGTGGTTTTAAATGCTATGTCACTTTCTGTTTCATTATTTCTCGCTTCTTCCGCCAATAATCTAGCCGTTAACTTTGCTAGAGTTTTGTCATTTTCTGGAGTTGACTCCCAGGCAGTCATAAAAAACCGTAATTTTGCGGTAGAGACGATAATATTTTGGAAATAACCATGTTGTCATCAATGTTTTGTTTCAGACTTTTTAGTTTGTGTGCTATATTTTCAATTTTGCTTATGTGTAAGCCTATATCTGAACCTTTCACATAAGAGTAACTGTAAAATTCTTGTAACAAGCTGCAGATTTGATCTGTTGTGCTTTTCTCAAAAATGCCAGTTATTTTGTTAAACATCTCTTTCGAGGTCTTGCAATCTATAATATGCATCATGTATTTTTTATCTATCGACGTCACAATGAGTTT